>OY757934.1:44469756-44618582 GCA_963585895.1 Sepioteuthis lessoniana
CACACACACACACACACACACACACACACACACACACACATATATATATATATATATATATATATATATAAGGAATGATGGAAATAGATCCGACACTATGTCAATATAAAATATGAAAAAAATCAAGTATTCAAAGGATGTATATGAAATTTGCCAACATTTCGGCTTTTTCATTAATTTTTAATGTTTTCTCAAAAAAAAAAAAAAAAATTTAAATAAAAAAAAATCAAACGAAGAAGGCGAATTTCATGCAAAGAATGCATCCCTTAGATATTGTTTTAATATTTATATTTCATATTTGTGCGCGCACGTGCACACACACGCATATATATATATATATATATATATATATATATATATATATATATAAATGTGTGTGTGTGTGTGTGTGTATGGAATACCCTTCGCTCACCTGTCATAATTGTATGAAAATGTCTCGAAATTATTGTTAATAAATAAAGTATTTTCTTCCGTCTTTAATTTTAGTGACTTTTTATCGCAACACATCCAAGTTGTCCTTTCTATGACTGTTCATCTCGGAGATAAAAAAAAAGAAAAGAATAAGCACTCGGTTAGAGTCGAATTCTCGTCTTTTTTTTTACCTCTCAGAAATCTGGTTTTTCGTACAGCAGCCTCTGGTACCACAGAAACCTTAATCACACCTACAAACCCATCTTGTATTTTGTCTCTCGATCTGTTGGAGCTAAGTTTGTTAATTTTACACACTCATAACATATTTTATTGTTATTATGGAGATGAAGATTTCCGTAATATTGCTATTATTAATTTTGTATTGTATTTTTTTTTTTCATATATTTCTAGTTTCAGCCCATCAAAGTTTAAAAGATGAAATAAAATACAAGTCAGAATTGATAATAATGATTGGTAGTTCTTCAGCTAACCAATAACAATAAAATAAATACCTCACTTTCGACCTAGCTTAGAATTCTCTGTATTCCTTACAAGGAGGATAAGACCCCTCCCCTTAAAAAGGGCATGTCCTCAGTATGTCACTAACCTGCCTGTTGTGGTGAGGCTACCCATGTGAAATTTACTGAAGAATGTGTGATGAGTACGAAGCACGTTCTTGCCTCCAAAATGTTTCCAAATAGGCTAAATATGGGTTTACCACTACGAGCCTGAGTTGAAAAGACAGTTCATGAAGTGCGAATCTACAGACTCTCCGGTAAAATAAAAGTTCCGAGGACAGCGATCAGTAAATAAAGTCATGGAGACAGTCTTTTTGGAACATGAAAGGAACCATCAATATTGATTTCCTTGAAAAAGGTGCAACTGTAACCAGTGCTTCCTATTACCAGATCTTTTGGCAATATTTCACCTTATTTATTAAGTGACCTTCGAATTAATGCTAATATTCGAATTGGTGAAGGAGGATTTGATTAAATCTCCCCGCTAGCCTGAACACGTTACCCTATATTTATGAGAAAAGCTTGATTTATACTTTTCTTTCTTGGTCAATTAATGTATTGGTTTTCAGAATGTCTCTTATTTAGTTCTTAATACACTCCACTTTAAAATATTGAATGAATATCTTTATTATAATTGAGATGATGTGTTTGTCTTTATGTCTCTTACCAAAACAATAGCAACACAGACTTCTTATTTCCCTTTGTTATTTTAGGCTATATTCTCAATGATTTTTACTGAACCATTATTTAATCTTTATTAGCATATTATTTATTGATAGCTCTACCAAAGTCTAGCTGAGATTTGCCAAAAAACTGCCCATATTATTAAGGGGTACTGAACCAACTTCCAACCAAGTCAAGATTTGACATAAAGTCATTTTATAGTGGGGAGCCACGCACGAATTTAGACTCATGAATGACTATTGCGAAAAAAAATGCTTGGTCCCGTCGGTATTCCTCATGTGGAGGAACTTCAGATGCCAAGCGATAAAGATAGCCCTGCCAAGCAGATGTTGCTTGAGGGGAAGACCTCCTGGGATCAGTTTAATAATACCCACCTGGTGCAAATGCCAGGCTGTCCACAGAAAATCAGGAGAGGCAAGCCCATGTTATAAAAGCGTTCAAAATCCTTCAACGTGTGTTATATATCGCAAAGAAATAAATGTTTACCTCGTATATGGTGTTCATGGTTTGCCAACTGGTTATAAGAAAATCAGGTTTAATAAATAATTACTTGGTGTTATTGATTTTAAAAATAAATGTATTAAAAGTAATTCTATATATAATTCTATGTAGAAATCAATTCAAATAAAATAAAAATAAGATTAATCTTTTTTCTATGTTTTTATTTACTTTCGTTATTCTTTCTAATTTAATGTAATATTCTATTACATTAAAACCTGCATATATGGGGACCCAGTAGATTTAGTTGGAGTTATTTTCCTTTAGTTAGTAATAGTCAGTTTTGAGTTTATCGTATTTGACTCCATTTGTTTTCTTTCTTCTTTTCCCCCATTTAATTCGTTGACTTCTTCTTAATCGGTAAAAGATGCAAAAGAATTTCTGCAGAAAGAAAAAAAAAAGAGACGAAGATACCTTTTCAATTTCAACTTTATTTTGGGGTTTGATACGGCTACTCTGTAGCGTGAAAATGTCATCCTGGACCATTAGAGAACAGTCGCGTCTCTCAAATTAGGTGTTGAAATATACTAGTCGTTTTCGATGGTTGATAAGTTCAAAGTCAGTGTTTTTGTTGTGGGTGATAAGTTCAGTTGATGTTTTTAATATAGGCTGCTGCTAGAAGAGACGCGGTCTTATGCCAAGTACGAGACTTGGGTGAATACATGCGTTGCCTGCAAACAGCCGAGGCAAAGAGCGTCCATCTAGTATCAAAGGCAAAGCTGAAGTGAGCAAGAATTTCTCTTTTGCGCAGGTCCTTTCTTTGGACATGCGCCGCTCCTACTTCCTGTTAGGGGTTTCTGGGAATTTCAACACTTTTAAAATTTTTCTTATCTTATCTATTTTCTTTTTCTTTTTCTAACCCCGACTGATACTTGCGCTCTGCGGAGTGAACATATTCTAACTAGTTGTGTTGATAGATGTTTATTCATACTTTCGACTAGAATTTGAATTTTGTCGTCAATTTTTTTTGTTCTTCAAGAAATGTGGGAATATCTTATACGCAAAAAGAGCCAAAATTTTTTTCATTTGGAATCAGAAAGAAAAAAATATAAAACAACCAAAAAAGGGTATCATCTTTTACAAACTTCAGGGCTTATACTAGGGTGAGTCCAAAGTTTTGCATTATTTTGGTAACTCATTGGCCTAATGAGTAGAGTGTTCACCAATGGTCCGGGAGACAGGGGTTCAATCCCAGGTCGAGTCATACCTAAGACTCAAAAAATGATACTTGATGCCGCCTTGCTTAGCACTCAGCACTAATTTACCCTTTCGTCTCCAAAACAACAAAGGGTAAATTGGAGCAACCGAGAGAAAGGAGTAGCACCCCCCCTACACTTTGGTGTAGTAGCTATTGAAAAGGGAGCCTTCGGGTCACCCTCGACTATGGTCGATAACTTTACTTTTACTTTATTTGTTTTATTCAAGTTAAATTAAAAGCAGAATAGCATTCAAAGTAGAAGCCATCTTCTTCCATCGTCCGAAGCCACCTTTCGGCCAGTTAGTTATATGATTCCATATTGATAACAGTTTCTCTTCTTTAAGGTAAAGAACTCCTTCGCTGAAGCTTCCAACTCCTCTTGGTTGTTGAAGTGTAGTGGGCGTAGGAAGTGAGCCATGGATCGGAATAAGTCTGGATGTAGCATCAGATCCATTCCCTTAATTTCCCGGAGTTTATTTACGTATCTAAATATTGCAAAACTTTTGAGTCTTTCTAGAATCTTAATCAAAGCGGGAATTTGAGGTTCGAGTCAAGAAGATTTTACGGCTGTCCAACAACCGAATGTTGTTTTGGAGACGAATTAAAAACGAAAAAAGCAGAAAGTGTTTTTTCTCTTTTATGATTGAAAAAAAAGGTGTTCTTGTCTGTATGTTAATCACCCCCTCACATCAAAAAAAAAAAAAAAAGAAAAGAAAAAGAAAATAGGTCAACATACAAGGGTGATTCAAAAGTTTTGCAATATTTTGGTACGTGCTAGTTTGAGGCGAGTATATCACGTGACCGAAGCAAAAAAATGTAAATACAAACGTCTAATGTACGCAGTTCCCTAACCTCTTGACATAGAATAACCCTTGACTGGTTGATATGCCGTTAAAACCAATCAATCAGTCATAAAGTCAAAAGAAATATCTGGAAATTGTTTAGGCAAAACCCGAAAGCGATTGTTAGTAAAGTTCAGTTGGATCATGTTATCAGATAAAAGGGTTGGAACTGTTATTTATACGAGTGTGCCTGGAATATTTTATGATAAAACTTGATATATACAGATCGGTCTGAAGCTGTAGAAAGTACCCGCTGTGGTTTGTAGTATAGTGGTAGATGGTGCACTGACATGTTACACATTGTTTTACTCCGTGGGGGATTTGAAAGCCACACAGATGAACGTGTGACGTAGTTTAATTCGGGAACTTATGTTTTACCAGTTCGAACTGAGCCATGACGTCACGGAAGCAACTAAAAACATTTGTTGTGTGAAAGGTGATTACAGTACAGTTGATTACAGTACAGAGACCAAATGGTTGAAGAAATTTCGCTTGGGTTGCCTGAACCTCGACGATTAGGCAAGGTCTGATAGGCTTTAAACAGTGCATTCTGAAGCCGTGATCCAAATCAAATCCAGCGAGTAGCACTCAGAGAGTACGAGGAGAGCTCCATATCTCACAATCCAGTGGGGTTTGTCACCTTCATGACCTCAGCAAATTTGGCGAGTAGCACTCGGAGAGTATGAGGAGAGCTCCGTATCTTACAATCCAGTGTAGTTTGTCACCTTCACGACCTCAGCAAATGCGGCGAGTAGCGCTCGGAGGGTATCAGGCGAGCTCAGCATCTCAGTTCAGTGTAGTTTGTCACCTTCATGACCTCAGCAAATGCGGCGAGTAGCGCACGGAGAGTATGAGGAGAGCTCTGTATCCCACCATCCAGTGTAGTTTGTCACCGTCAGGAACTCAGCAAATTCGGTGAGTAGCACTCGGAGAGTATCAGGCGAACCCGGCATCTCACTGTCCAGTGTGGTTTGTCATCTTTACGAGCTCAGCAAATCTGGCGAGTAGCACTCGGAAAGTATCAGGCGAGCTCGGCATCCGGAGCTGTAGAATTGTGCTTCACATAAACAAAATATTGCAAAACTTTTGACCCACTTTGGCAGAGGGCGTGACTGAAATACCTCTCTCATTTTAAACTGTCACCTATGCTGTATGGGTAAACTAGGGCAATGATTAGAAAATAGATACTGTTATAGGTTTAAAATTCTACCAAGAACAGCATCATTCCGACGTAGCATGAAATGAGCACGAAAAGCTCTCTGTGTAGAATATATCGTTTAACTGGTTTTGAAAAAAACAAAAAACGTTTCAACTGCATATGTACGGTGTGCACCGGTTCAAGCCATTATCTTATCTGATTCTACCAGAAAAAATATTAAGACAATAATTAGATCGAGCTACCATTGCCACTTGCTTAAGTTCACTTAAACCGCACTGGTGGTGACAGTTTAAAAGGTGCCAGGAATTTCTGTCTCACCCTGTTTAATTAAAAGATATGGGTTAATGTAAGGACACAGCTGTTAAGAAATGAACGGAAGATCTTTTTTTTAAGACGAAATCAGTGAAGCGCATTGAAATTTGATCCCAGAATAAAACATCTTTCTGCAAAAGTGAATGGATTATTTTCTAAAGCTTCATACTCTGTCGGTTAATTAAAGAAGCATATGTTGTTCGATTCGATTGATATCACTGTGCATATGCTGACATTGCTTTCAGTAGATGAGATATTGCTACTATTGTATATGATCGGTTTTATTAATTTAAGAGGTTTGCTATTTAATAAAGAGATGACAACATTTCTTATGTCTGATTGGTTGATTAATTGATTTAAACGGCATGTCAACCCATCTCGGGTTACATTATGCCTAAATATTCGGGAATTGGATTCATTGTTTATTTATAGTTATATTTTTTTCTTTAGATGCTTATAAAGAGTTTTATATGGCTTTTAGCAATACTTTCCATTTGATAAATCATTTGCTTGTACGTTTGAAAATAAATATTCTTTTTAAGTATTTTCAAATATTCTTTTTTCAAGTAACTATTGTTAATACAAAGACTTTGCAGTTATATGATATCAGGTAATCGTATCTAATGCAAATAATTTACACACAGTAATATGGTTTCAGGTATTTCTGCCTAATGTAAATGTTTATATGGGTTCAAGAAATTATTTCTATTTAACAGTAGGCATTTTTTTGCACAGTTATATGGTTGGTTGGTTGGTTGGTGTTTATGGCATATCAACCTTTGTAGGATATTTAACGCCAAATCCATTTTTATGAAAATAGTTCTATTTCAAATAATTCAGTTTAGCAAAAGTACGCAGTTTAAATGTAAGTACAGTTTAATTGTGAAAAAAAAAAACTATTTCAAGCTATTCAGTTTAGTCACGCAGCTAATTCTGTTTAGTATAAATACAGGATTTATTTGCACGCAGTTAAATGTCAAAACAGTTTTATGTTAAACAAATCAGTTTAGTGTAAGAACATTTCAGTGTTAAAAACAGTTCCATTTCAAACAATTCAGTATAGCATAAGCATGCAGTTTAAATGTAAGTACGGTTAAATTATTAAAAACATTTCTATTTCAAGCTATTCAGTTTAGTCAAACAGTTCTAATTCAAACAATTTAGTTTAGCATAAGTATGCAGTTAGTTCTATTTAACCCATAGATAGGGCCCTTATCAGATGCTACCACTCTGGCTCAGAGTGGACCTGAGAGCGATGACAGTGAGGGGGTACTCTGCATTTCCTAAAGCTCCAGTATTATTGGAACCTTACCATCAGATTGATTAGTGTCATATACAGGACACTCGATGGGGGGGGGGTCTTACCCCTCTGCTGAGGGGCAGTCGGTGTATTCTAGAGCCCCAGCCGACTGGGCAACACACAGATATCAGGTAATTAATAATAATCCTTTGTAAACAATTATAGTTTCAAATAACAATTTATAATTCAAATCATCATCATGATGTCTCCCTGACCCTCTCACGCCACCCTTCTCTATCGTCCATTGCTCCCGGTTGGTCGTCAAGGCTACATTCTGTATCACCACAGAGCTGTTATATAGGTCCTAGCTGGTCGTTCTGCCTTTGCTCGTCCATGTTAAGGGGTCCACAGGAGTATGTCACTTATGAGCTCATCCTTACTTCCCCAGCAGTGTCCTGCATGCCTGGTACGTCTAACTTGGATAGTTTTCATGATGGGTGGTAGGTGACCATACAGCTTCTGCTTTGTGGGCGGTTGCCTCCAAGACTTGTTCAGTATTGGTCGCAACATTCTTGTGTAATTGCCGTCAAGCTTTTTCTTCATACGTTTAGTTAGTGTCCATATATTGCATCCATATAGCAGTATCGACACGTCCGCTGCTTGGAAAAAAAACTGCGTTTTATTTTATCGGTCAGATCTGACTTTCATATGACCGATAGCTATCGTTTGCTGTCCATGCCTTTGCTAGTTGCGTGTTAATGTCATTCTCTGTTGATGAATCACTGCTTCCTAAGTAGGTGGACTTGTCCACTAGTTTCATAGAACTACCATTTAGTGTGGAGATGTCGCCTCTTTGATTAAAGCACATGTATTCCGTCTTGTCTGTGTTGTCTATGCCACCAGTTGCTTTTTCCAGACTATGTAGCAGGGTTTCGGCTTGAGCGTGTTCATTTGCCAGAAGCGCTATGTAATCGGCGTTGTCCGCGTTCGTAATTGTTTGTGCGAGGTATCTTCTGGTTCTTTCCTTTGCCAACTTGAAACCGTTATCTTTCATTATATCAATAGACATTCTAAGCACGTAGACTTGGCATAATACAAATTATCATCATCATCATGTCGCACTGGAAGCACGGATATCCCTGACCCTCTCTCGCCACTCCTCCCTATCGTTCATCGCCCCAGGCAGGTCTTCAGGACAACATCCCGTATCCTCACATAGCTGCTGAATGTATGTTCGTGCTGGTTGTCCTGCTTTTGTACGGCCATGTGTGGGGGTCCATAAGAGTACATCACTTATGAGTTCGTCCCTGCTTCTCCAGCAGTGTCCTGCATGTCTGGTTCGTCTAACTTGGATAGTTTTCATGATAGGAGGCAGGTGGCCGTACAGTTGGTGTCTTGTGGGGTGTTGCCGCCAGGACTTGTTCAAGTTTGCACGCAGCATTCTTGTGTAATTGCCGTCTAGCTTCTTCTCCAACCGTTTTGTTAGAGTCCATGTAGTGCACCCATATAGCAGTATCGATGTGACCGCTGCCTGGAAGAAACTGCGTTTCATTTTATCGGTTAGGTCTGATTTCCATAAAATCGATAGCCAATTGATAGCTGTCCATGCTTTCGTTAACCTCATGTCGATGTCCTTTTCGGTTGATTCGACGCTGCTTCCTAGGTAAGTGAATTTGTCTACTTGTTTAAGAGGGGTTCCGTCTAGAGAGGAGATGTCCTCCTTTTGATTATAGCACATACATTCCGTTTTGTGTGCATTAACATAGAGGCCTATGCCTGCGGCTGCTCGTTCCAGACTATGCAGTAGTGTTTCGGCTTGGTCGGGTGTATTTGCCAGTATCGCTATGTCATCGGCGTTGTCGGCGTCGGTAATTGTTTTTGCGGGGTATCTTCTGCTTCTTTTCTTCGTCAGCTCGAAGCCATTCTCTCTGATTTTGTCAATCGATGTTCTAAGTACGTAGTCTAGACAAATGATAAAGAGGTACGGAGCCAGCGTGTCCCCTTGTAGTACTCCTGCTACAATGTCGAAGTATTCCGTGTCTCCATCGGGTGATCGTACTTTTACTTTGGTGTTTCTATAGAGAATCGTTATTGCTGCTACTGTTTCTTTAGGTATGCCGTACGCTTGTAGGATTTGCTCCATCTTTCCTCTGTGAATGGAATCGAAGGCCTTGGTAAAGTCGACAAATATTAATGTCGCTTGTAGGTTTTTTGCCCGTACACCTTCAAGGATTCTACGGATGGTTAATATTTGTGAGGTCGTGGATCTATTTCTTCGGAAGCCATTTTGGTTTTTCCTAAGTATGTTGTCGATTTTGGGTTCTATGCGGTTCCGTAGTAGGGCATTGTAGATTTTGGCTGCTATGGATGTAAGTGTTATGCCTCGGTAGTTTTTGGCTAATCCGAGGAGCGAATACGGCAAAACGTTTTTGAATCTTTTATAATACAAATAAGTTACAGATATATGGTTTCAAGTAATTAATAATAAAAATACTCATTAAAGAATTTAATTTTCAGGTAACAATTCTTAATACCAATAAGATACAGATATATGGTTTCAAGTAATTAATAATAATAATGATAATAATTCTTAGAAAGCAATATTAGTTTCAAGTTACAATTTATTATACGAATTATTTACAGTCATAAGATTTCAAGTAATTAATAATAATAATCCTCAGAAAAGAATCATAGTTTCAAGTAACTATTCTTAATTCAAATAATTTTCAGTTATATGGCATGAAGTACTCCTATGGAATACAAATACTTTTTGAACAGATTTATTTGACCCATATTTGGGATACTAGCAGGTACTACAACGGCGGGTCAAAGTGGACATGGGAGTAATAGCAATGGAGGAATATTCTACACTCTCTAGATCTTCAGAACTGGAGCCTCACTATCAGTTTCAGTCAATTATCATACGCAGAATGCCACTTTTGGGGGGACCTTACTCCCCTACAGAGGATACAGTCAGCATATTCTAAGCCCCAACGACTGCGGTTTCTCTTTTATGTTTATGATATTGTAATGAAAACGTTTCAACAATCACAAAATTATGGACACATTTCTTCCTCGTTTGTAAAATTATTATTTAATCAGCAAAACTTATTTTTGGGGCCAATTTATGCACAACAAAATAAACTTTTATAGCTTTCCAAAGAATTATAACTGAAGTATGAATCAAGTTTGGTGAGAAGACAAATTGAAAACTTGTGAACGAGTTTGGTAGAAGAGTAACATCACTCTATCCCAATCTATCTATCTATCTATCTTAGTCTCTTCCTATCTATCTATCTATCTATCTATCTATCTATCTATCTCAGTCTCTTCCGATCTATCTATCTATCTATCTATCTTAGTCTCTTCCTATCTATCTATCTATCTATCTTAGTCTCTTCCTATCTATCTATCTCAGTATCTATCTATCTATCTATCTATCTATCTCAGTCTCTTCCGATCTATCTATCTATCTTAGTCTCTTCCTATCTATCTATCTATCTATCTTAGTCTCTTCCTATCTATCTATCTATCTATCTATCTATCTTAGTCTCTTCCGATCTATCTATCTATCTTAGTCTCTTCCTATCTATCTATCTATCTATCTCAGTCTCTTCCTATCTATCTATCTATCTATCTATCTATCTATCTATCTATCTATCTCAGTCTCTTCCTATCTATCTATCTATCTATCTATCTATCTATCTATCTATCTATCTATCTATCTATCTCAGTCTCTTCCTATCTATCTATCTATCTATCTATCTATCTATCTCAGTCTCTTCCGATCTATCTATCTATCTTAGTCTCTTCCTATCTATCTATCTATCTATCTTAGTCTCTTCCTATCTATCTATCTATCTATCTATCTATCTATCTTAGTCTCTTCCTATCTATCTATCTATCTTAGTCTCTTCCTATCTATCTATCTATCTATCTATCTATCTATCTATCTATCTATCTATCTATCTATCTATCTCAGTCTCTTCCTATCTATCTATCTATATCAGTCTCTTCCTATCTATCTATCTATCTATCTATCTTAGTCTCTTCCTATCTATCTATCTATCTTAGTCTCTTCCTATCTATCTATCTATCTATCTTAGTCTCTTCCTATCTATCTATCTATCTATCTCAGTCTCTTCCTATCTATCTATCTATCTATCTATCTTAGTCTCTTCCTATCTATCTATCTATCTATCTATCTATCTATCTATCTATCTCAGTCTCTTCCGATCTATCTATCTATCTATCTCAGTCTCTATCTATCTATCTATCTATCTATCTATCTATCTATCTATCTATCTATCTATCTATCTATCTCAGTCTCTTCCTATCTATCTATCTATCTATCTATCTTAGTCTCTTCCTATCTATCTATCTATCTCAGTCTCTTCCTATCTATCTATCTATCTTAGTCTCTTCCTATCTATCTATCTATCTATCTCAGTCTCTTCCGATCTATCTATCTATCTATCCTCTCCGCTTTAATTGTATAATTTCTTTATAATTTGAATATTTGCTTGTTATGCTTTTTATATCTAATTATTATTGACTTCGATATAATCTGTATCTTCGAGTGAATTCTCATTTTCTTATTAACATTTTAAGACCTGCCATTCTCATTAATGTCTTTATCACACACACACACACACAAATAACAGCCAAAAAAAAACCCCCCAAAACAAAACCAAAATAAAAAAAAACGAACATATACAGAAGAAGAAAAAAACAAAAAAGACAAAAACGCTCAACATACGATAATTCTTTGTCGGTTAAGAAACGAATTCTGTAGTTGGCGTATTTGATCGATGGAGCGAGTTCACGTCGGAATAAAGATGAGACAACATTTTCTATAAAAAAACAACGAACAAACTTGTTCTCTGAAGAAAAAAAAAAATCAAAATGGCTGACGCTCAATCTATTGCTCACTTCCGTTTACTTGTCTTACACTTCCAGAGGCCATCTCATCGGTTTTAATTATATCAACTGGTGTAGTTAATTTGGACAACAGCATTGGCGAATCATAAATACGTTGTTAATAAGATCGTCTTACACACCCACACATACCTATTAATCATGCTTCATGAAATAACACATGTTTTTAGGAATATCCTCATGGCGGACACTTCGAAAAAATCTGATTTTAATGAATATTTAGACGTCTGTTCATATAGCGATACATAGATTGGATTACAGGCGTAATTTGTGTTAGTGAATTTCAGCAAGGAATGTCTATTTTTCTGTCGTCGAATATCTGCAAGAGTTTGAACGACGGTAAAATATTGATTGACAATTAAAAATTATCCCAGCTCAGCGGTTCCCAACTTATTTTGTTGGACTATGGACCAGTTTAATATAAACAATATTATTGATATAGAGTTAGGAATCACAATCAAAATATAGGAAATCTATCTATCTATCTATCTATCACTTTCGCTGTGAACACGATGTGACACAAAGTCAATATTTAAGCGGTGTACAACTGGTTTGAATTTAATTCCCCTTCTCCAAGATCTGTTACTTTATCAAAATTAAAAAGTCCAGTTTACCGAACTATTTACTCATATCTATCTATCTATCTATCTATCTATCTATCTATCTATCTCAGTCTCTTCCTATCTATCTATCTATCTATATCAGTCTCTTCCTATCTCAGTCTCTTCCTATCTCTCTATCTATCTATCTATCTATCTATCTATCTATCTCAGTCTCTTCCTATCTATCTATCTATCTATCTCAGTCTCTTCCTATCTATCTATCTATCTATCTATCTATCTCAGTCTCTTCCTATCTATCTATCTATCTCAGTCTCTTCCTATCTATCTATCTATCTATCTATCTCAGTCTCTTCCTATCTATCTATCTATCTATCTCAGTCTCTTCCTATCTATCTATCTATCTATCTATCTATCTATCTATCCTCTCCGCTTTAATCGTATAATTTCTTTATAATTTGAATATTTGCTTGTTATCTATCTTAGTCGGTTCCTCTATATAGTTATCTGAACAACCGGTGAAAAAGTTCAAATCAAAACATACAGTGTTTTGTACAGAGGTTTTCGCAGATACAATCTCTGGATCACACTCGCAACAAACGAAGGTGAAATATAAAGTTCATAGGCTGAAAAGTAGAATGATAGCTTTTTTTTTTGAGCAATGGAATTCAAGCACTGCAACACCGATGGTTGAAGAGTGTGAATCGAAAATGGAGGTGGGTTATGTTGAAAAATAAACTTAATTTCGTCACATTGCATGATAATATCTTGGTCAGCCGATGAACTTTTCAGCTGACCCTCTGACAATGATCTTGGTTCCTCTCGTAGGAATTTATACTTTATATTCTCACTTTGTCGAAGGGGCAATATCCCCTAATAAAAAGGGTGTCCCAAGTATGACTCTAAACCGCACTTGGTAGGGAAGATCTACTTCTGAAGCCCTGGAGAAACTAGTAACTTCATTATTGACATTACTTCCAAATCCACTCTGATCCGGAGCGGTAGCACTTGTTTACATTCGAGAATTTGGAGAACATTAAAAGAAATACGACGACACAGTTTGAAACCTCAAGAAAAGAGAAATATCAGAGGTGCCTCAACCAAATGAAAAACTCGCTGTAATAACTCTTAAATGCTAACATTGCTATTTTAAAGGAAATAAGTGTTTAATTCATTGTTAATTTCTATCTTGGTAAATACAGCTTCTGTGTAAATACTTTTTCAACACACACACACACACACACACACACACACACACACACATATATATATATATATATATATATATATATAATAAGTTGGCCGACCGTAATCGAGGGTGATTCGAAGGCTCCTTTTTTCCTATTTACCAACCCCTCCGCTCGGCAGGATATGACACAAGGTCAGTTTTTAAGCGGAGTTTAACAGGTTTGAATTCAGCGTTTTCCTTCTCCTAGACTAGTTGCCTCACCAAGGCTGAAGAACCTAGTCTGTCCTACTATTTACCCATAGCTGGAGGGAGAATAATTGGATTCATACCTTTCCCAAGGGTATTAGTGCTATGTGAAATGCAGTCATTCTCGTCCAGGATTTGAACTCGTGTCGCTGTGTCCATTTTCTACGACGATAACCATTACACCACGGGCACCTCCCAAGGCTCCTTTTTTAATAGCTACTACACCGTGGTGTAGGAGAGGCATCAATTACCTTTTTAAAGTCTTTGGGATGACTCGACCTGGGATAGAACCCCGGTCTCCCGAACCATTGGTGAACACTCTAACCTTTATACCAATAGGCTGATCAAGTTGACCGACTGTAGTTGAGGGTAACCCGAAGATTACTTTTTCAATAGCTACTACACTGAGGTGTGGGAGAGGGCACCACTTTCTCTGTATTGCTTCATATACTCTTGAGCCGTACCTTATTATATTCTGTGTTAAGCAAGGAGGCATCAAGTACCATTTTTTGAGTTTTTGGTATAAATCGACCCGGAATTGAACCCCGATCTCTAGAACCATTGGAAAACACTCTATTGTATATATGAACTTTAAAAATGAAGTCAATTGAACAAAATATTTCGATAGTTAATGAATGAAACTAACTTTCATAAGCACTTCTACTAACGTTCAAAAGATGTTTTTTTTAGATCAGTTATCACTGAATAATGAGTTTGGTCCTCTCCAGGTGCCCTTTATTTGTGGCCTTGTGGCTAATCTGATCACACTTAATCTAAGCTTTGAGGTGTCTCGTTAGTGAGTTAGCCTAGCAGATTAATAAAATTCTCACAGAATTTCCGATACTTCTAGCCTTGAGTAATAACTAAACTAATCTTAACTACCTAGGTTGGGCATTTCGTTTTAGTGTTATTGTTAACAAGCAACGCTTGTAGATCAGTTACTACAGAGGAGTGAATTCGATCCTCACTTGTAATCTTTTACTTGCAGCTTCTTGCCAAATTTGTGCTACACTTTGTTAACCAACGGCAAACTTGCTCAGGACTTAGGTGGGTGACTTTTTAATAACAGCTTTTGATATAAGCAACCCGTGGCTCGGTTGGTTTGGTTTTATGTTGTATCAACCACTATAGGTTATTTAGTACCAAATCCGATTTATACATCTATATTAGATATATATGATTTGTTAGTATAAGTCAACGTTAAATTGTTCCTTGTATTGTTATGTATTACTAACAATTCAATTAAACATCAGTCATTTGTTTACACACAAACAAATGACAGTTATGTTTTATACATAATTCAACGTTATGTTTTAATAATTCATTTATGTTTTAATAATTATGTTTTAATAATTATGTTATGTTATTCAACGTTATTTAATAATTCAACGTTATGTTTTATACATAAGTCAACGTTAAATTGTTCCTTGTATTGTTATGTATTACTAACAATTCAATTAAATATCAGTCATTTGTTTACACACACAAATAAATGATCAAACAGTTATGCCTTAAACAATTCAATTTACCATAAGGTATTTGTTTTCTCTCAGTTTAAACGTCAAACAGTTCTATTTCCCATATAGATATGACCCTGTCAGATGCTACCACTCCGGGTCAGGAAGCGATAGCAATGAAGGGTACTCCGTATTTCCCAAAGCTTCCGCATTACTCATCATTAGATTGCTTACTATCATAATCAGGACACTAGTTGGATTGTTGTTCTTACCCCTTTTCAAAGATGCAGTCGGCATATTCTACAGATGACTTAGGTGCTCGTTGCTCGAATGCCAGAGTAAGTAAAACTTAGAAAATAACAATACAGAAATTTGTTTTACACTTAAACCAACATAAAAAAAATGAAGACTAAAATATAGCATAAATCATCATCATCATGTCGTGCTGGTAGCACGGATATCCCTGACCCTCTCTCGCCACTTCTCCCTATCGTTCATCGCCTCCGGCAGGTCTTCAGGGCTACATCCCATATCCTCACATAGCTGCTATATGTATGTTCGAGCTGGTCGTCCTGCTTTTGCCCGACCATATGTGGGGGTCCATAGGAGTACATCACTTATGAGCTCGTCCCTGCTTCTCCAGCTGTGTCCTGCATGTCTGGTTCGTCTAACTTGGATAGTTTTCGTGATGGGAGGCAGGTGGCCGTATAGTTGGTGCCTTGTGGGGTGTTGCCGCCGGGACTTGTTCAAGATTGCTCGCAACATTCTTGTGTAATTGCCGTCTAGCTTCTTCTCCAGCCGTTTTGTTAGAATTGCATAAATAAATTGATTATTTTATTGACATTTCCAATATTACTCAATTGATTATTTTATTGACATTTCCAATATTACTAATTTTTAACAGTAAAACTCTATTACCTGTTAACTTGAGTCCACTATTGAGCCACAAAAAAGAGTTATAAAGTTAGATATAGTTACAACAATTAACGGCTGATTGTCAAATTTTAACGGTACGTCAACCTGTTCAGGGTTATTTTGTGTGTAGAGGTTAGGGAACTGTATTCATTGTACATTCATATTTATAATATTTGTGTACTGTTTTAAGAAGATACTATTTTGCGCACGTAATATCAAGTATTTCTATTTAATACATATGAAAGGAGTCCCTGTGGTGCAGTGGCTACCGTGTTGGACTACGACATCACAATAAACTAGTTTGAACTCCAGTCGCGCTATGAAATTTATTTTCGGACTAATAATCTTGGAAAGTCAGTTAAATAGTACCACTACTGTTCTTCTACAAAGAAGGTTTTGGCATTGAATAACCTACGAAGGTTGATATGACATTAAACAAAGAAACCAAACCAAATGAACCTTAACCCTTGCTCACAGATACATGGTTTCGAGAAACTAATCATAATAATTTTTTGTAAATGATTGAACAGTTCTGTTTGACAGATGAAACCCTAAGAAGTACACCGGGTCAGAGGGAACCTGGGAGTAATGGAAGCAAAGAAGTGACTCCACTCTTTCAAGAGTTCAGTTTAATGCCATAAAAAGATACCTTTTTTAGCGGGTTTGATCTTGATATCTAATTTTTACTATTCATATCTAGTAATAATTATTTATTTCAGTTATATGATTTCAAGTATTCCTATCAAATACTAATAATTTGGACCCTAACGGATTCTATCTCTTTAGTTCAGAATGGACCTGTGATTAATGCCAGTGAAAGAGTAACTCTAATTTCTTCAAAGCTCCAGAACAGCAACCTCGCTATCTGATGTAGTTTAATATGCCCAGGACAACTGGGTGTTAATAAATGTGTATATGTCTTCTATTGTGGTCGAGTGCGTCCATTTTTAATTAGTGCGTGTCCTATCACGTATTACTGTTATCCGTATTTGCGAGTTTATTTTTATGTGTTTGTGTTAGTGTGTGTGTGTGTGTGTGCTGTTATGTTATTGTCTTTATATGTGCTCGCGTGTGTCTATTTGATATTGAGATATATAGATTGTTCAACTAAAAATAATTACCATTTACATATATATCATAATGTAAAAAAATATTGATTACTGCTCGTCACAGTTCTCTAGTTAGTTGACATATTTCTCTCAGTGATCCTGTGCTCCCATTTAGGAAAAGATGGTTCTTCTGAAGGAGAGGAATTAAGAGATTTTAAAATCCTGATAGGGACAATTGCAGTACACAGCTGTATTTTAAATATTGAACAAAAGAATCTTCGTTTTTTCCTTCGATGCTTAGAAGACAGATGCCTTCTTAACTGACACATTCGTTGTGTATAATTCACACTTGTAAAATCTGGAACATTCATATGTTGGTACAGGGTGACCCCTCAAAAAACCAGAATCCATAAACTTTTTTATTACTTCTACAAAAATAAAGCAAAATAATTTTAATTCTTTTCCTCGGTAGACCAGGACATGTTGGTGAATACTATGGTCCCAATTTTTCATGCACAGAATCTACTTCATATCCTGAAAAAAAGAAAAGGCTAGAATTAAATTTATGAATTTCAGTCAAAAACATATGGATTCTGTTTTTTTTTTTGGTCACCCTGTATGTTGGGCTATGTAAAAATAAATTGGCTCGGTTCCGGAAGGCATTCCCCCGGGCAAGACTTGCACCTCGTCAAAAGTTTAAGGACTAAGATACTATCCGGCACCTAGGGTACTACAAAAAGGAAATGACGACGGAACTGAGCTATCTTTGACACCACGCTGCTATTCCTGCAAGTTAGCCACTTTAAAATGTGTCATCTAATCACCGTAGGGAGTGGGGGTGAATAAATACCATACTTACCTTGCACTGATCGACGGGGCTAGAATACACCGACTCTATCCACTGCAGAGGTGTAAGGCCCCTCAAAAAGGGGTGTTCTGCGTTTGACACATCTGTTGGTGAAGTTTCCATCCTGGCGTTTTGGGGAGTGTGAGTACGTTTTCACAACGTTTCGGTCGATATGTCCTCTGGCCTTCTTCAGGTGTTTGTCGAACTCGGGAACCTTCACGGAACTTCGAACTACGTCCTTTATTGAATCCACAGGGGTCACCTGTTCTGATTCCGTTAGCCATAACCGGCTACAAGTGTACAGGTTCAATCCTGACTGCAGACGAGTTACAATACAGGAATACTTAACACTTGTAGCCGGTTATGGCTAACGGAATCAGAACAGTTCCGTGAAGGTTCCCGAGTTCGACAAACACCTGAAGAAGGCCGGAGGACATATCGGCCGAAACGTTGTGGAAATAACAATAAAGATGAAGACAATAGTCCGAAAACCCTTAATGATGAAAATCCCCAAGCTTCGTCTCAGAAATTTAGACAACAAATATTTATAGATTTTTTTCGAAAGTCTAAAGAAACTTGACAAATTATGACTAAGTGCGTTGAATTCCGAGACGAGTATACAACATAGTATGTACGTTTCATGGTTATAAATAATTCCCTTGTTACTGAAAAGTCCACGATCTGACCAAGAAGTGAATGAACTTGAGCCATATAAAGTACATTAACACATTTGGCACATTATTACGCAAGTTTTTTTTAACCCATTAGTAATTTCTTTTTTGGTTTATCCGAAAAAATTTCAGCTGTTCTATGAATATTCACTTTTGAATAAATAACAGTTTTTCTCGCTTCCCACCACTCTCCCAATCTTAATCTCACTCACATACACGCGTTGGGAATTTTGACTGATTGAGTGATTGATTTTAACGTCATGTAAAGCCATCTGGGAATTTATTTTATGCCCATAGCTTCGAGAATCGGGTTCATGGTACATTTATATATATGTATATTTTTCTGTAGTTCTTTCTTAAGAGCTTTTTACAAACAAGATATATGATATCAGGCATTCTTATCGAATACAAATAACTTGCACGCAGTTGGATGGTTTCAAGCATTCATATCTAAAATTAATAATTATATGGTATCAAGTTATCATTTTTATTTAGGGATGTTCATTTATTTGCATACAGTTATATGATGTCAGGAATTTTTATCTAATACAATATGTTGTATACGGGGAAGAAAAGACAACAACGATGATATATAAGAATATAATTTGCTTCTTTTCTTTTCTTTTTATTACTCGGAATATCCGTATGGGTTGAGTAAGAGAGAGTTGGAGACGGCTGAGATGTGCACACAGAGACTGGTACTGGGCCACTTCAAGGCATTTAATCATCCAGGTTTCTCCTTGTTTATCTACTTTCGTGAGTCTCGTAAAAGGCTATCTCAAAGCATCGAACCCTTTTCGTTTCTCCTCGATTTTCTACTTTCGCGAGTCTGGCACCGCTCAGGCTTTTCTCTACCTCTCAGCCCTGGTAGTCTGGCGCAAGGCCAGCGCCCAGAGCAGCGTAACGTCTACGAGCTCTTCTGTTGGTCTCCTTCCTTCTCCGCTTGTCTTCCTTGGTTTATATAATTTTCGGCTCGCCCACGCAAATCTTTCTGTATAGCATGCGTCCTACGCAACTTACGTGGCACTTCCACTGAGGAAACACCTGCGTTTTGTTTACTTTAGGAAACAGGTGCATATCCTGTTATGCCACCCACGTGTTGTACGTGGACACGCCTCCAGCATAGCATGTTACCTACGCAACTTACATGGCACTTCTACTGAGGAAACACCTGCGTTTTATTTAAGTTAGGAAACAGGTGCATATCCTGTTATGCCACCTACGCAGCTTATGTGGTAGAAGTCTTCCGGTCAATATTCAACAAAATAACTTGGACACAGTTGGATGGTTTCAATTATTTCTCTCTAATACCAGTAATTATATAGTACTACGTTATTATTTCTATTTAATGGTATTCATTTATTTACATACCCTTATATGGTCTCAAGTAACGAAGAATAGTTATTCTTTGTAAACTATAATAGCTTCAAATAATTATTCTGAATAGAAATAACTTATAGTTATATGGCATAAAGTATTCTTATCGATTATAAGTTATTTCTAAACAGATCTAGTCGACCCATAAATGGGACCCGAATAAGTTCTACCAATCTGGGTCATAGTGAACCTGGAAATAGTAATAAAGTGAGAATGTTGAGAAGCGGAAGTGCAAATTTTATTTGAGCAACAGTTTCCTGTCCTTTTATTTAAAAAATTGGGCCATTGGTCTAATGAGTAGAGTGTCCGCTAATGGTCCGGGAGACCGAGGTTCAATCCCAGGTCGAGTCATACCAAATACTCAAAAATGGTACTTGATGCCGCCTTGCTTCGCTCTCAGCACTATAAGGTACAAATCAAGACTAAAGTTGAGTAATCGTGGGAACTGAGTAGCGCCCTCTTCTACATCTCTGCGTAGTAGCTATTGAAAAAGGAGCCTTCGGGTCACTCTCGATTAAGGCCGGCAACTTTACTTATTTAAAAAACAGAAACGTAATAACCAGTAGAATACATTTTAGCTGAAAATTTTTGCACACTATTATTAAAAACTTTAGTAGGACTGAATTGATTTTAACGGCATGTAAATCTGTCTGGGTTTATTTTATACGTAGAGATTTAAAAAAAACTACTCACGTTTATATTCACATGTTTGGTTGGTTGGGTAGGGTTTTATGGCATCTCAACCATTATAGGTTATTTAATGCCGAATCCACTTTATTCATATATACATTAGATATATGATTTGTAAACATATTTTGTAGATAACATTCTTAAATAAGCCTGAGTTCATTTTTTTGCACACAGTTAATTGGTTTCAAGCATTTCTATTTAACACGAATAAATTTATTTCTGTTAATCCTATTTACCCAACCCCTCCGTTCGGGTAGGATAGGATATGACACAAGGTCAATTTTTAAGCGAAGTTTAACAGGTTTGAATTCAGAGTTTTCCTTCTCCTAGACTGAAGAAATCAGTCTGCCCTACTATGTACCCATAGCTGGAGGGAGAATAATTGGATTCATACCTTTCCCAAGGCTATTAGTTCTATGTGAAAATGTAATCATCCTCGTCCAGGATTTGAACTCATGTCGCCGTGTCCATTTCCTATGACGATAACCATTACACCACGGGCACCTCCAAATTCAATTCTGTTAATAGTTTGCACACATTTAAATGGATATACATATATGATTTTTTAAGTGAATAGCTTGTTGGTAATTTTATTTTTAAAATGGTTAGAACTAATTTGTTTGCACACTAATATTACTATTGTTTCTACACAGTTAAATGCTTTCCGTTACTGCTACCTAATTCTTATAATTTTGTTTAATATTAATCATGGTTGCAGATAGTGAAATGGTTACAAGTATTTCTCTTTAACACTTATAATTCTATTCAACATTACCCCTTCGTTTGCACACAGTTAAAAGGTTCCAAGTATTGCTATGTATAACTAACAATTCAATTAAACATCATTCATTTGTCTACACACAGTTAAATAATCCAACAGTTTTATTTCTAACAATTCAATTTATACGTAATTTGTTTGCTCTTAGTTTAAATGTCAAACAGTTCTATTTGACTCATAGATAGTACTCTAACAGCTGCTTACACACAGGGCCAGTGTGAACCTGGGAGCGATGGCTATGAAGGTGTACTCTACATTATCGAAAGCTATAAGACAGGAACCTCACCATCAGATTGTTTAATGTCATATCCAGGAAACTTTTGAGGCGGGGCATTTTAACCTTCTTCAGAGATGCAGTCAGTGTTACCTTGAGCCCCAGCTGACTAGGGTCCGAGTTTTGTTTGTATACAGTTATATATTCGGTAATTCTATCTAATAGAAATGTTTTGCAAACATCCATTGGGTCCATTGATGGGATTCTTTCTACTTTTATTACTCCAGTTCAGAGTGGACCTGGGAGCAATGGCTACAAAGCAATGACGTCATACTCCACATAACTCCAGAACTGGAACCTCACCGCCAGATGCAGTTTAGTGTCATACCAAAGACACCCTTTTTTAGAGGGATCTTTCCGCTCTCCAAGGGATACAGTTGGCATATTCTAAGCCCCATCGACAGGCTGGTACTTGGAGAGGAGATGGATGCCGCCAAGTTATCCTCTGAGCGACATAATGAAGGAGAATTGCTATGTGTAATCATTAATCTCCTTCCTTGTCCATGCACTTAACCCAAGGCTTCTTCATAAAAAAAATTGAATATTATACCGGGGAAATTTCAGATACAAATCAAGCTAATAATTCTCGAGCTACAGACACATTGATCCCTTTTCATACATTTATCATTGCGCATGCTCATGGAAATAGACACAATGATGAGTACATAAAATGCATTTGCGTAATTTCTCTAATAAAACAACCAACATAAACATTTGAACTAAGATATAAAATACTTAAGACATTAAATAAGTTATGTTAATTTATGAAAGGCATTGATGAATACAGTCATACACATGTATTCGTATGAAAACGCACACACAATTAAGAAGGTAATAAATTTCTTCACTCAGATATCCACCAACTCTCATAAAACATAGAATTAGTGACAGCTACCAGAAATTTAAGAATGCAGTTGTAAGTCATTTAACGCCATCTTTGGACAGGATATTTACGACTTTCTCTCTCTCCATATTTTTTGTTACTTGTAAGATTTCATTGAAAATGGTAAACTAGATAGCAAGAAAAAGGCCTGACCAAATAACAGTGTTAACGTCGTAGATGACAGACAAGCGGGTAGGGGGGATAAACGCAAAAAGGAGAGACGCTGTAGTCACAACCAACACGGCTACAGCTGTGAGTAGGTGGTCGCTTTCAAGGACATTTAATATTGTTTGGAAGGAAGAATATTGATTTTTCCCGCGCTTTGCTTTAACAGACACGAGCAGACATTTTGTGTTTGTTTGAACGACATATTTCGCCTTAACTGGAAAAAAGAAATTGAATGAAAAAATTATTTATAGATCATCATTATTATATAACACTAATAAAACCATATCAAAATTATACAAAATTAATATATATATATATATATATATATATATATATATATAATCATTAGTTATTACGAGTGAAAAAATCAAGATATATTTGAATTTGAGAGAGACGATTATTAAAAAGAAAATCAACTGAATGATATAGTTATATATATCAATTGACGGACTTCTTTTGTTATTAACTTTCTCTTGTGAGATTTTTTTTTAGACCAGTGTTAGCTGATAGTTTCTCACTGGACTTTGAGTATAAGTTTCCCGAAGTCTCCAGTATTCTGGCCGATCTCTACAATGTTGTAGTTTCGATGGTCTCCACTCATCTTTTATTTCCAAGTTCTCCAGTACCAGTACCAATCATTTAGTGACTGTATCGAGCGCACCAATCACAATTGGTGTCACCGTCATTCTGATGGTCAACAGTTTTTTCAGTTCTCTAGCAAGGTCTAGGTACTTATATCTCTTTTTGATTTCTTTCAGTTTTGCCCTGTGATCAGCCAGAACGGTAAAGTCAAATATTCGGCAGGTTCTCTTTTTTGTTGATTATTACGAGGTCTGGTCGTTGGGCCGAGATTTAGTGATTCATATGTATGTCAAAATCCCAGATAAGTTTGCGCATTTCGTTTTCCAAGACGGATTCTGAGTAGTGCATATACCATTTGTCCGTATGCTCAAATTCAAACATCCTGCACAATTTCCAGTGGATCACCATCTCCACACAGTCGTGTATCATTATTTGGAGACGCCCATGGTGTTATGGTCCCCTTCTGTTCCTCAGGGAACATTGTGCAGTTTATTAACGAATAGTAAATCTCAATTTGTGCCGCATTACAGGTAGGCTCATTTTTGGTCTATACTTGTTTGGAGCAGTTCCTTTTTTTTATCTTTCTGGATCTGGATCGGTCTTTCTTTTGGTCATCCATTCGGGTATGTCTACTTCTTCTAAGCATGTCTGCTATGGATGGAGGTGAATTTTTAAAACCAGAATCCATATATGCCATCATAGAATGGAATTTTCCAAGTTGGTATTTTTTCAGTGATGCTCTGAGGGAATCGAGGTATATTTTTGTTTTCAGTCTTTTTCCAGTCCTTGCAACTCATTTTCTATGTCGTTTATCCATTCGGCTTTTCTGTAATTATCTCGACGTTCTCATATTTTGCTCCCAAATTGTTTTACGTCCTTCGCATTTGGTTGTTGGTATATCTTCGCGCCTTTTCCCCCTACATGCTGCTAGAATTTTCTTTCGTTGTTTTGGAATGTCCTGTTTTATCTGTATTGTTTAAACTTCTGTTACACCCTGCTCATTGGGAAGGGGTGGGGAAATGCATACATAGACAGATGATGCTTCCTAAAAAAAAATCTTAATTGCGTAACAGGGTGACTTGAAGATATATGTCCAGTTGACCCCTTTAAAAAATTCAGAACTCTTTCGTACCCACCAGAAAAAAAAAACCTAAGAAAAATGCCCTTTTTACCTGTAGATTTCAGTTGAAATTATATAGGTTGTCTTTAATTTTTGAAAAATCTGCACCGGATGCTTTTGCTGAAGTCGTGAGAGTGACAGATCACCATGGACTGAGAGATGCCAAGCTCACCGGATTTGTTTCTATAGCTTGAAGCACGGCCTCGGAATATATGGTTTTCGACCTACCTGACCTTGCCTGATCGTCGAGGTTCTTGCAGCCCAAAAGAAATTTCTTCAACCATCTCGTTAGTGTACTGTAATCAACTGTGTCTTTATCTTTCGCATAACAAATGTTTATAGTTGCTTATGCAGCTCAGTTAGAACTTGTAAAGCACAAATTCCCAAATTAGGCTACATTGTATGTTCCTCTGTGCAGCTTTCAAATCACACATGGAGTGAAGGAATGCACAACGTGTTAGCGCATCAACTAACACACTACTACCAACCACATCAGGTCATTTTTTTTCTTCGGCTTGAACTGCTTCAGTCACGTGATATACGCATTGTAGACTAGCACGTATTGGCAAAATATTGCAGAAATCTTTACTCGCCTTAATAGCATAAAAAGCGTTCTATACCATTGTCACTGAACAGGTTTAAAAACTAGTATATAAAATTATGATCCAGCATTATTCTCCTCGTGACTTAGCGTCTTACGTGTTACCATAACTATCAGAAAACCCGTGTGTGTGTTTTGTGTGCGTGTATATATATATATATATATATTGTCATCCACAGACAGACTGTTTCGTTGAATCACAACTCTTCAGTGAGGCTAGACACGCAGGACGCTTGAAACTGGGATCGAAACCCGCCCAACTTTACGTTAGACTTAGTATCAGACCGCTCGGCCAACAAGCGTAACACGTCAGCTAGGGAATTATAAGGTATTAAGTAGCAGCAACAGCAGCAGCGTTCGTTTGTTTACATTTATACCTTACCGGATACAAGAGTGCTCAATTCGTTCGAAGAGCTTTGATATATATATACTGGTGGAATGGAAGAAATATGAAATGAAAAGAAGAAATTGGAGGAGTATCTCATTTGATATGATGTTTTGCTCATTTCCTTCGATAATAATGTTGAAAAACAAAGTTTTAGTTGCCACAGCAACATAACTAGGAACTCCAATCTAACTAAAACTTAAGATGAAAGAAAGTACTTGTCAGAATTAGAGAATAGCGAATTTGATGAATATCTAAAATACTTTTTTTTAAAACAAACAACCTCTTCTCTGTTTATTGGCAAACTATTTGTAAATAATGTGATTGGTTGGTTGAGTTTTTGTTACATAGCCATACATGAATACGTGAAATAGATATATTCATACCGTTACGCAAAACGTTCATAATGTCCATAACGCACATAGATAACATAGGAATCCGGAAACACAAAAAAACACTTACGACTTCTTAGTTCAGGTACGAAACTTTTTATTACCTTTAAGTTTAAAGGTTTTTCGACCTCAGGAGAGAGATACACCTGACTTTTCCATCTGCCCCAAACCACGTGCGCACCCGCCGCAAGGCCACGGCATGCTAGCGAAAGTCAACCTTCTTCTTCTGAGGCAGGAACCCAACTAACTGACTTTTCTCAAATCTCAGCCCACGCTTCAGGAGCGTGACATCACTCACATCCCTGTTCACAATCTCCATCTGGGATTTTTATTGTGACATCTCTGAATGACACGTCCGCTCCGCGTGTGCATGAACACCTGCGCCCATGTTTGCACCTAACTAACCCATGCGCTAAGCGAAAGGTTCTCAGCCTAACTAAACCGAAAGGCAAGATATATAAAACGAAATCCCTCGGCCATTATATTACATTTTATAACATATCAACCCTTGTTGGTTATTTAAAGCAAAATCTTATTTATTCATATATTAAATATATGGTTTGTAAACGAACATTTTGTAGATAACATTTTTAAACGAACTAGAGCTCATCTGTTAGCATACCCTTAAATAGTTCCTATATTAGTTGTCTAAATTTCTGAGACGAAGCTTGATGATTTTTATCATTAAGGGGTTTTCGGACTATTGTCTTCATCTTCTATTGTCTTCAGGCGAATAACAATACAGGAATACTTAACACTTGTACCCGGTTATGGCTAACGGAATCAGAACAGGCGACCCCTGTGGATTTAATAAAGGACGTAGTTCGAAGTTCTGTGTAGGTTCCTAAGTTCGACAAACACCCGAAGAAGGCCGGAGGACATATCGGCCGAAGCGTTGTGAAAATCACAATAAAGATGAAGACAATAGTCCGCAAACCCTTAATGATAAAAGTTCCAATATTGCTATGAAATATTATCCAATGTTCGTACTCAGTTAAATGGTTTCGTAAAACCAACAGTTCAATTTATCATCAGTCATTTGTTTGAACGTAGTTAAATGGTTAAACAATTCTTGGTCAAATAGTTCTATTTGACCAATAAGTGGAACTCTATCAGGTATTATCTCTCTGGATCAGAGTGGATCAGTTTTGATAGTTTTCGTGGTAGGTGGTAGGTGGCCGTACAGCTGCTGCTGCTTTGTGGGGTGCTATCTCCAGGACTTGTTCAATATTGCTCGCAGCATTCTTGTGTAATTGCCGTCAAGCTTTTTCTCCACCCCTTTAGTTAGTGTCCATGTAGTGCATCCATATAACAGTATTGACTCGACCGCTGCGCTTCACTGGCATACTTGATATCATATAACTATGAATTATACTGAAGATAATTACTTGAAGCTATAATTGCTTACAAAGAATTATTATTTGTTACTTGAAACTATGTAACTGTATGCAAACAAATTTGAACGTAGTTAAATGGTTAAACAGTTCTTGGTTAAATAGTTCTATTTGACCAATAGGTGGCACTCTATCAGGTATTATCTCTCTAGATCAGAGTGGACCAGAGAGTTATGGCAATGAAGGTGTACTCCACATTCCCCAAAGTTCTAGAACTGGAGTCTCACCTTCAGATGGTTTTGTTTTATATCCAGAACACTCGTTGTCGAATAGGTCTTACCCCTCTGCAGAGATGCAGTCGGTGTATTTTACAGTTTCAGCCGACTGGGCTGTAAATAATGTGAGTTAAGAGTATTAGCTTTATTATTTTTGAAAAGAGGAAGCATTTAGTGAAGAGAGCAAAGAATGTGTCATTGGTACTACTTTTCCTTTATGAAGTACAGATGTGGAATTTCAGACACTTGGGCTTTCGACGCCGAACTGCGAACGGTTTGTTCAACCCGAATCTGCATTGGGCCGACCTAGAATACTCAGTTGCTTAGTGACAGTGTATAGAATATTTCACTTCATCCCATTCGTATTTGATCAGTTCCACAAATGTGAAACATAAACCAACATCTATACATTCATTTATGAGATCTTGTCCGTGTATATAAGCACACACATACATTGTGCGACGATACTATCCAGTCTGCTCTGTATCGGATACGCTATTTTCTACAGAATTTTGGAGATACAGTCAGATAAGACCTCCTAAAAATGGGGTGTTTTTGATATGACACAAATAACATCTGATATTGAGGCTACAGTTCTTGGGTTCTGGGAAGTGAGGAGTATCCTTTTATTACCACTGCCCAGCTTACTCTGTGTGGTGGTAGTGGTTTGGTTTCCACGTGTGGGTCGAATAGATCTCTTTAAAATTATTTGTATTTGATAGGAATCATCATCATCATCATGTCACGCTATCAGCATGGATATCCCTGACCCTCTCTCACTACACCTCCCTATAGTCCATTGCTTTCGGCTGGTCCTCAGGGCTACATCCCGTATCGGCACAGAGCTGCTGTATGTAGGTTCAAGCTGGTCGTCCTGCCTTTGCTTGTCCTTGTGAAGGGGTCCACAGGAGTACATCCCTTATGAGCTCGTCCCTATTTCTCCAGCAGTGCCCCGCATGTCTGGTTCGTCTAATTTTGATAGTTTTCGTGATAGGTGGTAGGTGGCCGTACAGCTGCTGCTTTGTGGGGTGCTGCCTCCAGGACTTGTTCAATATTGCTCGCAGCATTCTTGTGTAATTGCCGTCAAGCTTTTTCTCCACCCGTTTAGTTAGTGTCCATATAGTGCATCCATATAACAGTATTGACTCGACCGCTGCTTGGAAGAAACTGCGCTTCATTGGAATACTTGATATCATATAACTATGAATTATACTGAAGATAATTACTTGAAGCTATAATTGCTTACAAAGAATTATTATTTGTTACTTGAAACTATGTAACTGTATGCGAACAAATTATTATAATTATCTAAGAGAAAGTAATTATACTTGAAACCATATAATTGTATATAAATTATTGGTATTAGATAGGAATACTTGAAACTATACAACTGTAAGCAAATTGGGGGTTTTGGGTGGTGTGATGATTAGCAAGCTAGACTAGCAAACCTTCATGAGTGAGTTTGAGTCTTATTGGGTGTCCCATTCATACAGCCTTGTGCCATATCTAAGCAAGAAAGCTTAATAAATTGCTACAACTGTGTGCAAATTATCTTAAAGGAATAATTGTTATCATACAAAAGATTCTTAAGCAACAATTTCACAAAAATGTAAGTATAAACGTATAATAAAAGCGATTCTCTAACATCTCGGCATAAAATAACCGTCCACAGGTTGACATGCCGTTAAAATTAATCGAACAATACTACTCAGTATGTTGTAAATTTTCGAAGAAAGATCTGGACTCGTTGAAAGTTAAGACAGCCTAAAATGAAAATCTCTGCAGTTTGAATCAATAAAGATGGCGATATTTTAACCACAGAAATATTTTCCTCGTCCTGTAAAAGCAACACTTTAATTCAGAACACAGCATAGGACCCTATCTATGGGTTAAATAGAACTAACTGTATACTTATGCTAAACTGAATAATTTGACTAAACTGAATAGCTTGAAATAGAAATGTTTTTGACAATTAAACCGTACTAACATTTTAACTGCGTGCTTATGTTAACCTGAATTATTTGAAATAGAACTGTTTTCTGACATTGAAACTGTACTTACACTGAACGTAATTGTTTAATACGGAACTGTTTTGACATTTAACTGTAGAACCGCTTGACTAAACTGAATTGCTAGAAATAGAAATTCTTTTCACATTTAAACTGTGTACTTATGCTAAACTAAATTGTTTGAAATAGAACTATTTTCATAAAAATGGATTTGGTGTTAAATAACCTACAAAGGTTGATATGCCATAATACCCAACCAACCAACCAGCCAACCAACCAATTAGAAAACAGCGCGATATTTGTAGCTTAATGTTAGCGCGAATGTGCGAGATGTGAAACGTGAATTTATGTGAAATGAAACGTGTACGAATTACACCATACCATCGTTTTTAACAACAAACAAGCTCCATGGATATATTGAGTAGTATAATCATTACTGTGTTAGGCTATCAGACCGTTATTAATAAGGGTGCCACATAATTTTGTCCCCTAAAACTGTCCATTAGTCTATCGTCCATTGAGATGTTCTGAATGGATTTACATTAAAATTGATTGACTGTTATAAGTTAATATTTTATGTTTTCGTTCTTGTTGATCTCTTTCCTCAAGGAACAGTCAGCAAGCGACGACAGTAAGGTGTATCGACGACTGTAATCTGGTTTGGTTTATTTGTTTAATGGCATATCAACCTTCATGGCGTATTTAATGCTAACTATATCCTTTTAGCTTTTAGAAGACTTTCAGAAACATTTCGCCGTGTATGCTAACACATGAGACCAGAAATCATATATTCAATTGGGGTATGCACACAAAACTGAATATATGTGCTTTAATCAAGCAGGCGACATTTCCACACTAGACGGAACCTCTCTGAAACTGGTTGACAAATTCACCTACCTAGGAAGCAGTGTCTCATCAACTGAAAAAGACATCGACACACGGCTAACGAAGGCATGGACAGCTATCGATAAGCTATCGGTCATATAGAAATCAGACCTGACCGATAAAATGAAACGCAGTTTCTTCCAAGCAGCGGTCGTGTCGATACTGCTGTATGGATGCACCACTTGGACGCTAACAAAACGGCTCTAAAAGAAGCTAGACGGCAACTACACAAGGATGTTGCGAACAATATTAAACAAGTCCTGGCGGCAACACCCCACAAAACCCCGATTATACGGCCACCTGCATCCCATCACGAAAATTATCAAAGTTAGACGAACCAGGCACGCAGGACACTGCTGGAAGAGCAGAGACGAGCTCATAAGTGATGTACTCCTATGGATCCCCACTTATGGCCGAGCAAAAACAGGACGACCAGCTCGAACATAGATACAGCAGCTATGTGAAGATACGGTATGTCGTCCAGAAGACCTGCCAGAGACGATGAACGATAGGGAAAAGTGGCGAAAGAGGGTCAGGGATATCCGTGCGGGTGGCACGACATGATGATGATGATGATGATATCCTTGTAGAAGAACAATAGTGGTACGATTTAACCCATAGTTGAAGGTTCATGCCTTTTCTAAGGGTATTAGTCCAAAGTAGACATAATAGCTGAACTGGAGTTCCAACTTGTTAATATGTTGTCGCAATCTAGCACATTAGCCATAACATAGGCGCCTTTGGTGGTGTAATGGTTAGCAAGCTCGACTAGCAAACCTACACGAGTGAGTTCGAGTCTCATTGGGTACCCCTTTCATAAGGCCTTGTGCCACATCTAAGCAAAATGCTCAGTAAATTACCACATTAGCCATAACATCACGTAGCTCCCCACTAACTATAGTTTGGCAGGGTAAAGTTGAAAACCAATAGTGCATATGTTAAGATGTAATTTTTAAAAACTTATGGAAATCAGATTAAAGTTGCCTCTAAGTCAATGATGTTTTTATTCTTATCTGCATGATCGCCCCAATAAGTGATCATCGGCCAGAAGAAACTAGAAACTAGAATACTACCCATAAATACGTACACTCCAAAGATTTAAAAAAAAATAAAATCTTGATTTTATTCTTAAATAAATATAGAAATATTTAATAATTTTTAACGGAACATTATGCAGTCAATTTGGCTGCGTGCAATCCTGAACAAGTTCTGGCAGCAACACCCCACAAGACACCAACTGTACGGCCACCTGCCCCCTATCACGAAAACTATTCAAGTTAGGCGAACCAGACATGCAGGACATTGCTGGAGAAGCAGAGATGAACTCATAAGAGATGTACTTTTATGGATCCCCACATATGGCCGCGCAAAAGCAGGACGACCAGCACGAACGTACATTCAGCAGCTATGTGAGGATACAGGTTGTTGTCCTGAAGACCTGCCTAGGGCGATGAACGATAGGGAGGAGTGGCGAGAGAGGGTCAGGGATATCCGTGCTGCCAGCACGATATGATGATGATGATGATGATTTATTACCAAACTCTACAGCATCGAAAAACTGTAGAGAAAAGAAAATGCAACACCCCTGTAAACAAAAATAAAACCGGATATGTCAACACAATCACATTTTTGGTTAGAGTTTCAATGTCGTGGGGTTTGGTAATGAGTAATAACTAATAATATCCGCTTTGATTTTATAATATTTCACTAAGATTTTGAGTGTATAATATTCTTAGCATCATATGTTTAGAAGAAAACTAATTTCTTATTAAAATGTAGGAGTGCATTTATTATTCATCGGCGATACTGTAATTACTACTAAAATTTTTATTATGTGTATGGATGTATTTACCCAACCACTTTGTCACGGATAGCATATGTCACAAGGTCAATTTGTAAGTAGAGTAAAGCTAGTTTGAATTCAGTTTTCGTTCTCATTGACTGGTTGCCTAACCAAAGCTAAAAACCCAGTCTACCCAATTAATTACCCATAATTCTCGTGAAGTGAAATGTAAAGATCCTAATTCAGGACTCAAAGTTGGTTCCTTTGGTCTATTTCCTGTGGGAATAACCGTTATGCTATCCGCGCTAACCGTGTTTGTATCTATGTAATCGAAAGCCGGCTGAAATCATAATAATTATAGTTTTATAGAGCCATATACTTAAAATGATCTTATTGAATAAAGTAATATCCAGTTCAATTTGCAAATGCATGCTATTTTTGTGGGGTTTTGTTCTCACTGAACGACATTTCTTTTAATTATTCCAATTCTTATAACTGAGATAATTATTAAATTGAAATTAGAAATCTTTCCCTTTTTAAGCCCAGTTGGCTGGGGGGTAAAATACACCGACTGCATCTTTGCGGAGGGGTAAGACTCCACCGCCGAAGAGTATCCTGGATATGACATTAAACAATCTAATGGTGAGCATTCGGTAATGCCAGAGTTTGGAGAATGCATAGTAAACCTTCATAATCATCACTCCCAGGTCCACTGTGGTAGCACCTGATAGGGTCCTATCTATGGGTCAAATAGAACCGTTTGACATTTAAACTAAGAGCAAACAAATGACTTATGTTAAATTGAATTGTTAGAAATAGCACTTTTTGATCATTTAACAGTGTGTAAACAAATGAATGATGTTTAATTGAATTATCAATGATACGTGACAATACATACAGACATTTAACTTTGTTGACTTATGATAAACTGTATTATTAGAAATTGAACTATTTGATCATTTGAATGTGTACCGACAAAATGTGTTTACAAATCATATATCTAATATATATATATAAAAACAGAGGTTTGGCTTTAAATAACCAACAATGGTTGATATGATATAAAACCCAACCTAAACTTAAAATTTATCTCCTTAAACAAAAGCATTCATATCATCTTGAAAACTAATAGTTTTATGGTTGACAATTCTTAATTAAAACTGGAATTGTACACATACATTCTGATATGAATTCTTTTTATTGTCTATCGTTTTTATCGCATATCAACTTTCGTGGGTTATTTAATGCCAAATACATCTTCGTAGAGTAATGATATAATTTAATCCATAACTGGGGCGATAAAGGGTTTCATACATATCCCAAGGGTATTAATTCGAAAGTGAACGTAACTGCGTGAGCAGAGTTCGAACTCAGTTGGTTCGAAGTCGCAGTCCAGTACGTTACCCATTACGCCACGGGGACTCCCCTTTATTGAAACAGAGGTGAAAGTTAAAAATAATAAATTCCTTGTATGAACTTTTGGTCAAAAATAAAAAGTTTTCAGCTTCTCGGTGGTTTAAATTTCATCAAAATTAAAAAAAAAATTTTAACTGCTATTTTTCATATTGAAAGTGTATATTATTTCCCTGTTATTATTAGAATCGAATGCTAGAAATATTTCTGTGCAAGTCGACCCGGTGTGAACTACATCGTTTATATATGTTACTTATTGAAATATCTGTTATTTTGTTGTTTCTTGTGTAGAGTCCATAATGACAACATCTCTACCTTTATCTCAAGCAGTGATGATAGCATTGTTATTTTTGGAAAAATCTCTTAATGCAGCTATGTCTTCTAGGTAAAGTGTTATCATTACTTTTAACATTCGTGGTCGCAGTGATTTGTCTTTGTATGAATCCTTTTACGAAATCCGAATCATTGTATCCACTGTTTTGTTTATCAGATTCACGGTTGCTTTTCTTTTAATCCAGAGGTGAATTTTCGACCAAACTGAATGGCCTCTAATATCATATGTACTGAGTTCGGTACTCGATATGTTATGAGCAAGACGGTTACTACCGATGTTTTCAATTGCTATTGCTACATTGAAATTTCAGTTTTTGTTGTAGTTTGGAAATGTGAACATTGTTTAAGTCAGATATTTCCATTCTAAGTTTCTTAGTCATTTTATGGAAGGTATACTTTTTGTTACATTGTTCCAGTCTCAGCTGTTTGGCTTTTTCGAAAGTGAAAGTAAAAGTAAAAACTTACTGAGAATTTCAGTTTTTCAACGGAAGATTCCAAGAAAAATTTTAAATGTTCCGGAAAAATGTAGTGGGAAGATCTGATAATTTTAGATACACTATAAAGCATTACTTTATCTTTTATGCAGTTTATTAAAATGGTTCTCTTGTTTTTAAAAGAGTGTGAAATAGGGTTTTTATATTTCTGAATCATTCTAAAGTGATCTAAATATGTTTTTTTCAATCGACGAGAGATTAGAGAAAAATTGTATGTAAATATAGAATATGATAAAAATATTCGGAGGATATATTAATCTATATACGAATATTATGTCAGCGTTTAATTTATGTTTTTTTTTCTTTTGTAAAACTATCTTCAGGGCGATTCTATGTCTCATTCGAAAATAACTTTGAAATAAAAAAGAGAGAAAATTCTTAGCGTTCTTTTATCGTTAATGCAGTTGTTTCAATGTATGCAATGTCATTTTTTCTTTTCTTCCTAGGTTCAATCCCAAAGAGTCATACAAAAGATCTAAAAATGGTACTTGATACTTCCTTACTTGACACTCTGCACTATAAGGTACGTGTCGAGGGTAAAGTGTATCAATTCAGGGAAAGGAGTTGCACCCTCCCCTATACCTCGGCGTAGTAGCTATTGAAAAGGGAGCCTTTGTGTCGCCCTCTACTACGGTCACCAACTTTACTTTCTACTTTAATTAATTGTTTATAAGAAAATAAATACCGTTTATTATTATTTGGACAAAAAACTTCAAATTATTGGTGAAGAAGAAACTATTACATATATTTAGTAAAGTTAAATTATTTAGTTTATATCAGTAATAAAATCATTTGATTATTACGCGCCATAAATGTCCATAATGATACTGTTGCAATTTGGAACAAATCTGGAAATAGTGCCCAACAAAACAGTAGCTGTACGGCCACTTAACTCCCATCTCACCAACTATCCAAGAAGGAATGACAATCTCACAAATGACGTAGTCCCATGGACACAATATTGTTGGACGACCAACAAAAACTTATATTTATCAACTCTGTGCGGGCACTAAATACCATTCAGCAGACTTACTAAGAGTGAAAGCCGATAGGTACGGATAGCGAGATAGAGTTAAAGGTATCTATGATGTCGATACGCCTTAATGGTGACGTGGATTTAATGAATGAAGGCTTCAAATTCCATCTGTTATATAAAGAATTTGAAAAGAACCTATCATATCAAAGCGAGAATAGATAAGAAGCAATAAAATAGCAAATGTAGGCTATGTGGTGACAGAGATGAAACCATGAATCACATAATAAGCGAATGCAGCAAATTAGCACAGAAGGAGTATAAGACTAGACACGCCTGGGTGGGCAAGGTGATCCAGTGGGAAATGAGCAAGAAGTTTAAATTTGACCACACGAACAAATGGTATATGCACAACCCAGCAGCTGTCCTAGAAAATGACACACATAAACTTCTATGGAACTTTGACATACACACGGATCACCTAATCTCGGCCAAAAAGACCAGACCTAATAATAATCAACAAAAAAAAAAGAAAAAGAAAAAAGAGAACTTGCAAAATTGTCGACTTTGCTGTCCCGGCTGACCACAGAATAAAACTGAAAGAATGTGAAAAGAAGGATAAGTACCTCAACCTTGTTAGAGAATTGAAAAAAAACATGGAACATGAAGGTGACAATCATACCAATTGTGATTGGTGTTTTTGGTACAGTAACTAAACGATTATTAGAGGCACTAGAGGACTTGGAAGTTGGCGGACGAGTGGAGACCATCCAAACGTCAGCATTTTTGAGAACGGCCAGAATACTGCGAAGAGTCCTGGAGACTTGAGGAGACTTACTGTCACTAAAACTCCAGGGCAAAACCATCAGCTAATACTGATGTGAAAAACTCTAAAGGGTAATAACAATAATAAAAGCAACAACAGTATATTATACAATTGAAATCATATATTTATCTTGTGGAATATAAATGAGGGCAACAGAGTGTTTAAAGAACTCTGATTTTTTTGAAAATCTTTAGTTTTTACTGTTTTGTAAATTGGTTTAGTTTAGTTTGGTTTTATGGCATATCAACCATTCTAGGTTATTTACTGCATATATGTTATATATTTATGATTTGGTTTGGTTAAGTTTTATGGCATATCAACCATTGTAGGTTATTTATTGCGAAATCCTATTTATACATATATATTATATATTTATGAGTTGGTTTAGTTTGGTTTTATGGCATATCAACCATTGTAGGTTATTTATTGCGAAGTCCTATTTATACATATATATTAAATATATGATTTCTAAAAAAAAAAAAAAACTTGTAGATAACATTTTTAAATGAGCCTCCGCTCATTTTTTTTTTTTTGCTCACAAATGCTTTCACTTATTTCTGTCTCATACAAATTATTGTATTTATTATTAATCATTTGCTTGCACACAGTTAAATGTTTTCAAGTATTGCTATTTAACATTAACAATTCAATTAAACATTAATCATTTGTTTACACTCAGTTAAATGATCAAACAATTCTATTTTAAACAATTCAGTTAATAATAAAGTTAAATCGTTCCAAGCATTGCAATGTATTACTAACAAATTGTTATTTGTTTACACCCTGTTAAATGATCAAATAGTTATATTTCAAACAATTCAGTTTAGCATGTCAACAAGGTTAACTGGATCAAAGTATTGCTATGTATTACTAACAATTCAATTAAATAGTTAGTTGTTTAGACATTGTTAAATGAACAAATAGTTAGTGTAAATGTTAGAGTTTGCGTTTCAACCGGTATAGTATTTTAGATTGAACTTTGCCTCTCGCACCGGTCGCTTCCGGGTGGAAGGTGCGGGAGGAACTTCCGGCCTGAACACCGGATGGCGCAAATTCGGTTTTTTTCAAATTGACCGGCATGCGAAGCTGACTTTTTTTTTTGTGGGTCACTAGCAAGGCAAAAAAAGGTAAGCACATGAATTCTCTTGATTCGATTTAAATCATCACTTTCGCGGTGTGTTTCCCTTTTTGGAACATTTACGAATGCGTTTGTTTTGTTTCAGTTTTCACGTTGGAGAATGTATAGTTGGAGAATATGTACTTGTTTTTGCGCTGAACACGTGCGCAAATAAAGATATACATCTTCATCAGTACGAAACTCGTGTCTTTGGTTTTTGGCTCCAGATGCTGTTACAGTTACATTTCAAACAATTCAGTTTAGCATGTCAACAAGGTCAACTGGATCAAAGTATTGCTACGTATTACTAACAATTCAATTAAAAATCACTTATTTGTTTACTCACTTAAATGATTAAACTGTTCTATTTCAAGCAATTCAGTTTATCATAAGTCATTTGTTTGCACTTAGTTTAAATGTCAATGTACACATCTTAGATGTCAAATAGTTCTATTTGACCCATAGATTGGACTCTATCTGGTGCTACCACTCATGTCCAGAGGGGACCTGAGAGCGATGGCAATGAAGGGGTACTCTGAATTCCCCCAAAGTTCCAGCACTATTGGAACTTCACCATCAGATTGTTTAAGGTCATATTACCAGGACACTCATTAGGGGAGTTTTACAGATTGTTTAGGGTCATATTACCAGGACACTCATTAGGGGAGTTTTACAGATTGTTTAGGGTCATATTACAAGGACACTCATTAGAGGAGTTTTACAGATTGTTTAGGGTCATATTATCAGGACACTCATTAGGGGAGTTTTACAGACTGTTTAGGGTCATATTATCAGGACACACATTAGGGGAGTTTTACAAATTGTTTAGGGTCATATTATCAGGACATTCATTAGGGGTTTTTTACAGAGTGTTTAGGGTCATATTATCAGGACACTCATTAGGAAAGTTTTACAGATTGTTTAGGGTCATATTACCAGGACACTCATTAGGGGAGTTTTACAAATTGTTTAGGGTCATATTATCAGGACATTCATTAGGGGGGTTTTACAGATTGTTTAAGGTCATATTACCACGAAACTCATTAGGGGAGTTTTACAGACTGTTTAGGGTCATATTACCAGGACACTCATTAGGGGAGTTTTACAGATTGTTTAGGGTCATATTATCAGGACACTCATTGGGGGAGTTTTACAGATTGTTTAGAGTCATATTATCAGGACATTCATTAGGGGAGTTTTACAGATTGTTTAGGGTCATATTATCAGGACACTCATTAGGGGAGTTTTACAGATTGTTTAAAGTCATATTACCACGACACTCATTAGGGGAGTTTTACAGACTGTTTAGCGTCATATTACCAGGACACTCATTAGGGGAGTTTTACAGATTGTTTAGGGTCATATTACCACGACACTCATTAGGGGAGTTTTACAGATTGTTTATGGTCATATTACCAGGACACTCATTAGGGGAGTTTTACAGATTGTTTAGGGTCATATTATCAGGACACTCATTGGGGGAGTTTTACAGATTGTTTAGAGTCATATTATCAGGACATTCATTAGGGGAGTTTTACAGATTGTTTAGGGTCATATCATCAGGACACTCATTAGGGGAGTTTTACAGATTGTTTAGGGTCATATTACCACGACACTCATTAGGGGAGTTTTACAGATTGTTTAGGGTCATATTATCAGGACACTCATTAGGGGAGTTTTACAGATTGTTTAGGGTCATATTATCAGGACACTCATTGGGGGAGTTTTACAGATTGTTTAGAGTCAAATTTCAGGACATTCATTAGGGGAGTTTTACAGATTGTTTAGGGTCATATTATCAGGACACTCATTAGGGGAGTTTTACAGATTGTTTAGGGTCATATTATCAGGACACTCATTAGGGGGTTTTTACAGATTGTTTAAGGTCATATTACCACGACACTCATTAGGGGAGTTTTACAGACTGTTTAGGGTCATATTACCAGGACACTCATTAGGGGAGTTTTACAGATTGTTTAGGGTCATATTATCAGGACACACATTAGGGGAGTTTTACAAATTGTTTAGGGTCATATTATCAGGACATTCATTAGGGGTGTTTTACAGATTGTTTAGGGTCATATTATCAGGACACTCATTAGGGGGGTTTTTACAGATTGTTTAAGGTCATATTACCACGACACTCATTAGGCGAGTTTTACAGACTGTTTAGGGTCATATTACCAGGACACTCATTAGGGGAGTTTTACAGATTGTTTTGGGTCATATTATCAGGACACTCATTGGGGGAGTTTTACAGATTGTTTAGAGTCATATTACCAAGACACTCATTAGGGGAGTTTTACAGATTGTTTAGAGTCATATTACCAGGACACTCATTAGGGGGGGGGTTTACAGATTGTTTAGGGTCATATTATCAGGACACTTATTAGGGGAGTCTTACAGACTGTTTAGGGTCATATTATCAGGACACTCATTCGGAGATTTTTACAGACTGCTTAGGGTCATATTACCAGGACACTTATTAGGAGAGTTTTACAGAGTGTTTAGGGTCATATTATCAGGACACTCATTGGGGGAGTTTTACAGATTGTTTAGGGTCATATTATCAGGACATTCATTTGGGGAGTTTTACAGATTGTTTAGGGTCATATTATCAGGACACTCATTGGGGGAGTTTTACAGATTGTTTAAGGTCATATTACCAGGACACACATTAGGGAGATTTTACTGATTGTTTAGAGTCATATTACCAGGACACTCATTAGGGGAGTTTTACAGATTGTTTAGGGTCATATTATCAGGACACTTATTAGGGGAGTTTTACAGATTGTTTAGGGTCATATTATCAGGACACTCATTAGGGGAGTTTTACACCTCTGTAGTCGATGTATTCTACCGCCCCAGCCGATTAGGACATTGTAAATTGGTTTGGTTATTTTGTTTAATGACATATAAACCTTCATGGGTTATTCAATGCCAAAGCCATCCTTTTAGAAAAAGACTAGAGGTAATGTTTAATCCATAATTGAGATAGATTAGTTTTTTCATATCTTTCCCAAAGGATATCAATCCGAACGTGATTGTAATACTACTACTGGAGTTAGAACTTACTTCCTACAATGTTGCAGTCCAGGTTGCTAGCCACAACATCTCCGTGATTTTCCCTGTTTTTTTATAATCATGAAAAACTATTACATGTAAATAATAAACTCTTAACACTTTGCAATCCTTCATGAAATCACTTTGCCCAAATAATCATCTATTATTTGGTTGTGACAAAAATCATACCCATTACAGAGAAGAATAAACTGTTACACCTATTTTTAACCTTGACATTATAAAATTGTATAAATATTTATATCGACCATTGAATAGTTAGGAATAGAACTTTTTGATCATTTAACTGTGTGTAAAATAATGACTGATTTTTAATTAAATTGTTAGTGATACATAACAATACTTGGAACCATTTAATTGAGTGTAAATGAATGAATACCGGTGAAAAGAGCAATTAGTGTTTGATAGCAATACGTGTAACCACTTCACTGTGTGCAAATAAATGATTAATATAGAATAGAATTATAAATAACCGGCACATTGGCCTCGTGGGTAGAGTATTCGCCAATGGTCGGGAGACCTGGGTTCAATCTCAGGTCGGGTCATACCAAAGACATTCAAAATGGTGCTTGATACCTCCTTGATTAACACTCAGCGATATAAGTTACGTATGAAGGGTAAAGTGGAAAAATCCAGTGAAAGGAGTAGCGCCCTCTTCTACACCTTGGTGTAGTAGCTATGGAAAAGGGAGCTTTCGGGTCGCCCTCGACTACGGTCGCCAACTTTACTTACTTTTATAAATATCAGACAGCAATAATTGAGACCATTTAACAGTGTAGAAATTATTGCAATATTAGTGTGCAAACAAATTCGTGAATTTACTTCCAAAATATGCTTGATGTTGATTGTTTTTTTTTGTTTAATGGCATATCAACCTTTGTAGGTTATTTAATACCAAATCTATTCTCCTAGAAGGGGGTTCATACCTTTCCCAAGGGTATTTGCCCGAAAGTGAACGTAATAGCGCGACTGGAGTACGAATTCGCTTACTACGATTCCTCAGTCCATCGCTTTAACCATTACACCACGAGGACACCCCCCGTGATGTTGAATGACTGCTGTTAAATTGTGATTGTTATATAGCAATACTTGAAACCATTTTACTGAATGCAAAAAAAAAAGTCCCCAAGATCAATTAAGAATGGTATATACAAAATGTGTTTACAAATCATATATATATTTAATATCTATGTATAAACAGGATTTGGCATTAAGTGATTTACATTGGTTGATATACCATAAAACCCGATCAAACCAAATCTGTATCTTATTGTAATTGCATACCGTATCGGCCATAAGTATTTGAACAATTGTTGGAATTTATTGTTAGATACAAAGGACCTACAAAATTCTCTTTTGTAATCAACATAACCAGGTCAGTATTTAGTTATGTTTTGTGGTTCTGAACTCTATATTTCTATTAAACGACTTTTAAAACATTATTGAATTGTTAAATGAAACAAGTTTCAAACTGTTCAAGGAGATAGAAAAGGTTAAATCCCTTTTTTTAAAAAAAAGTTTGTCAAATTAGCGAGTTAATCTAATGAACATTGCAATTGTAGACCATAAAAACAGATTTGATGAATCATTACTAGTGAGGCTGATTTTCATTGGCTTGGTTTTATGGCATATCATCAATTGTAGGTTATTTAACGCCAAATCCGGTTTATACATATATATTAGATATATATGATTTTTAAACATAAGTCAACAAAGTTGAATAGTTCCAAGTATTGCTATGTATTGCTAAAACTTCAATTAAACATCAATCATTTGTTTACGCACAGTTAAATGATCAAACAGTTCTATTTCAAACAATTCAGTATAGCATAAATCATTTGTTTGCACTCAGTTTAAATGGCAAACAGTTCTATTTGACCATAAATAACCCTACTACTCTGGGCCAGAATGGACCTGGGAGCGATTGCAGTGAAGGGGTACTCCGCTTTTCCTAAAGCTCTGGCATTACAGGAGCCTCACTATCAGATTGTTTAGTGTCATATTTCCAGTAAGTTCGTTATGGGTGTGTCTTACCCCTCAGAAGAGATGCAGTTAGTGTATTCTACTGCCCTAACCGCCAGGGCTCGATTTCACAAGGTGTCCCTTATTTGTTGGCTTTGTAAATGATAATAAAAACTGTAAATGAAAATGACAATGAAAATAAAAAGAATAAAAACAAAAAAAAAAAAAATTGTGCAGTTTTTCAAATACTTCTGATCAGTAACGTACAGGACGACTGAAAAGTAACTCCTTATTTAAAATATTTATTATTTCATTTCTGGTTAAAATTTTAGTTAAGTAATAGATTATAATTTTCAATTTTCCTGTATGTAGTCTTTCTCAACGTTACCCTATAAAATCTAATGATCATAATTATTTGAACAAGCACAAAATCTTAATATAGAGTGTTTTCAGTAGCCTCGCCAATCTTCTGATTGAAATCCAGTTAACTTCTATCCAATATATATATATATATATATATATATATATATATATATATATATATATATATATTATGAGAGTGTTGGTCGTCAGTAAATCACTATGTGGTTATGTGTCGAACCAAGTGCAATATAATATGGAGAGTGCTCAATATCTATGATAGAGCTATTATAATAACTTAACTGCTTGACGAATGTTGTAATAAACTTCAAGAAACCTTAGGTTGCAGAACAATATTTTCCATGGATTAAATATATATATAATATATATTTATTTATTATCATCATTATATATATATATATATATATATATATTGTCATTCACAATCTGTTTTGTTGTATCACTACTCACCAGTGTGACAAGACACGCGAGTTGCTTCAACTATATATATATATATATATATATATATATATATATAGATATATATACGCATAGAAATGGATGCATTTCTAACGATAGGGGTAATGAATATTTATGAATTTATCGAAGATGAGGGGGACAAAGTTAATCCAAACAATTTTCACATTAGTCTGTCGGCTTAAAGTAATAAAACCGTGAGTGAATCCTTTCGTGTGTGTGTGTGTGTGGGGGGCACATATATACCAGGAGAGAAATAGACACCGATTGATGGATTGAGAGAGAGAGAGACAGAGAGACAGAAACAGAGACAGAGAAAGAGAAAGAATGATCGATAGGTTGATGAAGAAACTAAAAGAGTTGCTAACTGAGAGTACAGGATTGGATTGAAAAAGAGAATCTCTCTCTCTCTCTTTCATTCTTTTTCACCCTCTCTCTCTCTCTCTCTCTCTCTCTATATATATATATATATATATATATATATATAAGTTAGTATAGACGCAGAGTCAATGCCGCTTGATGACAGTCAATTTCTCGTCTATGCGATCGTCAGACAAAGAACTATAGACCAATACATTATTAACTAATCTATCCATCAATTTGTTTCAATCTGATCTATCTATCAATCTATCTATCTTGATGGAAATAAGTATGATACAGACCATTAAATTGTAAATAATTTTCTTATTACTGCACAAATTTCTCTGAAAAATCGTGTGGTACATAGATCTGATGGTATTAGTATACATATTCGATTTCATCACAACTTTCTACCCAAAAAGTTATGAAGAAAAATACGTTTTCGAGGGTGGGAATAAGCATAAGACAGTTTTGAAAATTTGTATTTAACAGCAAAATTGTACAAGATTCAATATTTACATTTATTCCCTTTCAACTGTAATACTTCAACACAATTGTTTTGGATTAAATCAATAAATTTTCGGAGAGTTTCAGATGGAATTTCATTCCAATACTGTTTAATGCAAGATTTTAAAGTTTATCTATCTTCCAATTGACGTTTATTTTTGTATACTCTTCTTGACAAAATTCCCCACAAATTTTGTATCGGGTTTAAATCTGGAAACTTAGTGGGTCAGTACAAAACTTCAATATTTTTTTTGTGTTAGACCAGTCTTTCATGAGCTTAGAAGTGTGTATGGGTGGCTTTCCTATTGAAAAATGACATTATTTACACGATTCATAAATGGGAAGACCTTTTTCCAACACATTGATATATCGAGCAGAGTTTTGTTTCCCTTCAATCACTACTAAATCAGCCTTTCCAGACACAGAAAAAGCTCCCCAAACCATAACACACTATTCTCTTAATAGTCTTTTTGAAAACAGTTGTATCTCCTTTCTTAAATCATGCCAATAACACTGGGAACTGTCGGACCCAGCCAAATTAAACTTTTTCTCATCAGAAAACACCACGGTTTCGCATTTCTCCTTTGTTCATGTTACTTTTTTTCTTACCCAATCTACGTGCATCTTCTTGTGTTTAGCAGTTAAAAACAGAGGTTGTCTTCTTGTTTCGATGTAGGAGATTTGGCGATTCATTGACGAACTCTTCTTGGTGTGATGGGTAAATTCTGAAATTTTTGCAAATCTCTTGAGTTTGATTGTCCTTTAGAAACTTCTCGAAAAAGTCAACGTTCGGCTGCATTTGCAATTTTAGGAGGACGTCCTAGACGTTTTGTGGTACCATACGATTTAGGGTCCTCTAGATAATTTCTCACAACTGTTCGGGACCTCGACAATTCTCTTGCAATGAAACTTATAGATTTTCCTTTCAGTTTATAGGCAGAAATTTGCCCTTTTTCATTTTCATTAAGGCGAGGAGTTCCAAGGCGTTTTAAAGTAACTGTATTCAATCATAAAATGTTCAAATAAGACTCACATGGTTTAAAATCATGATAAGAGTCTTTTCATAATCTGCACCTGCACTTATTCTTCCTTTGGCTTTCTGAAGTAAACCAGATATAGTAATGATGCCACTCAGTTACAATGTTAGTGCACCGGAGGCTACAAATTTACAAAATTACAAGAAAAGATTAATCATCTTATATACATGGACGACATGAAGCTATTTGCAAAAAATGAAAAAGAACTGGACACCCTGATATAAACAATAAGAATATACAGCCAGTATATAGGAATAGAATTTGGCAAAGACAGTTGTGCAATGATCATAATAAAAAGTGGGGAAAGAGAAACAGCAGAAGGAATAGAACAAGAAAATAAAGAAAAAAATTAGAACGTTTGGAGAAAAGGAAAATTATAAGAACTTTGGTATATTGGAAACAGAAACCTTCAAACAAGCGGAGATGAAAGAAAAATGAGAAACGAGTATCTCAGCAGAACGAGACATCTCCTCGAAACCAAGCTCTGAGGCAGGAATATCATCAGGGCTGTCCTTCTTTTAAGATACTAGGGACCATTATCAAACCAGAGGGGAACACAGACAAATGAACCGAAAGACAAGACTTTGCACAAGGCTTTACATCTGAAAGATAACTTAGACTGTGTAGATAAAGAGAAGCTCGTTGTAGAAGGTGGTGATCTCTATTTCATCATTAGTACTGGTAGGACTGTTCCCAGAAACGATTGTTGTGCAGGGATTGCAATCAAATGAAGCACACTTCATTTTCAATTGGATTTTCTCAACACTATTTAGTGATTTTAGGGGATGACCTCTGAGAAGCATTCCTAGATCTCCAATGGCGGGATTGGCAGAGTTTTTCAATGCCGATGCCAACATAAACGCTCTTTCATAAGCAGGATTATGGTATTTTAGTTGGCTATGCAAATATCGATGTTCCACTTGGCATATCTCAGTATTCTACTCGTCTGCAGACTTGCCAGTAGTCTGGGGCTATAGAATACACCGACTGCACCTTTGCAGAGGCGTAAGACCCCCCAACGTGTGTCCTGCATATGACATTAAACAATATGATGGTAAGGTTCCATGAATGCTGGAGTTTTGGGGAATGCGGAGTACTCCTTCATTGCCCTTGCTCCTAGGTCTACCCTAACCCAGAGTGGAAGCCCCGTATAGGGTCCTATCTATGTGTCAAATAGAACTAAACTGTGTGTTTATGCTAAACTGAGTTGCTAGAAATAGAACTGTTTTGACATTAAAACTGCGTACTTACGCTAAACTGAATTGTTTAAAATAGAACTGTTTTGACATTTAACTTTACTTTTACTAAACTGAATTGTTTGAATTAGAGCTGTTTGACTCAACTGAATTGCTTGAAATAGAAATGTTTTTTGCAATTAAACTGTATACTTATGCTAAACTGAATTGTTTGAAAGAAAATTGTTTATTTATATAAAAATGGATTTGACTATGAATAACATACAAAGACTGATACCCAATAAAATCCAAACAAAAAACAAACATCGGCTCCAGACGCTGTGATGATTTATTAGATATAAAGTTTTAACATTAAAAGACACATCTGAATTTCGTTTGAGCTCTTTATAACGTAATTAAACGGCTCATAGGAGGTTGAATGAATAGACAGTAGTCACCGAATAGCAAAGCAGGGACGCTATTTGTGGCTGGGAATGACTGGGGTGGGGGCTGGGGTCCGAAATCTCGTGCGCATGCGTGAGCTGAAGGATGTTCCTGCTTCAGACACGATGGGCGGAAGTGAGAAGACAATTTATGTCTTTTTCGACAGTCGATGCGAGAAGGTGAAGTCGTCAGTAGAAAATGAGCCACGAAGATGTAAGGGACGGAAGTTCACGAGCTTTAATTTGGAGGGAAAATTGAAGCGACCGACGCAAAGAAAGTCAGACCTAAGTTTTATCCCAAGAGGAGCCGCGACCTTTTAATAGAAAATAACCAATCAGTCTTTCTCTCTCTTATTGGACAACTCACGATAGCGGGCTAGCAATAAACCCTAAAAGAAAATACCGAAAGCGTCAGTGTTGTTTTTCTATATCAACCTTCGTGTTCTTCGCCACATGCCGGAGTGAGGACATGCGTTCCAGTACTTGCTATTTACCTATGCCTATGCTACATTTGGAGCTGATTTTTCGAACAACGAGGCCAGAGCTCAAACCTCAGCAGAATTGGACCCTTGTTTATCCCTTGGAAGAACCTTTCGGGAGCTATTTTTCGGATCAATACTCATTCTAACGATGCTATTAAATGTTTCTCGTTATAACGGTGCTGTTCAATCATACTCATTCTGACGACGCTATTAAATGTTTCTCGTTATAACAGTGCAGTTCAATCATACTCATTCTGACGGCGCTATTAAATGTTTCTCGTTATAACAGTGCTGTTCAATCATACTCATTCTGACGGCGCTATTAAATGTTTCTCGTTATAACAGTGCTGTTCAATCATACTCATTCTGACGTCGCTATTAAATGTTTCTCGTTATAACAGTGCAGTTCAATCATACTCATTCTGACGACGCTATTAAATGTTTCTCGTTATAACAGTGCAGTTCAATCATACTCATTCTGACGGCGCTATTAAATGTTTCTCGTTATAACAGTGCAGTTCAATCATACTCATTCTGACGACGCTATTAAATGTTTCTCGTTATAACAGTGCAGTTCAATCATACTCATTCTGACGACGCTATTAAATGTTTCTCGTTATAACAGTGCAGTTCAATCATACTCATTCTGACGACGCTATTAAATGTTTCTCGTTATAACAGTGCAGTTCAATCATACTCATTCTGACGGCGCTATTAAATGTTTCTCGTTATAACAGTGCTGTTCAATCATACTCATTCTGACGGCGCTATTAAATGTTTCTCGTTATAACAGTGCTGTTCAATCATACTCATTCTGACGGCGCTATTAAATGTTTCTCGTTATAACAGTGCAGTTCAATCATACTCATTCTGACGGCGCTATTAAATGTTTCTCGTTATAACAGTGCTGTTCAATCATACTCATTCTGACGACGCTATTAAATGTTTCTCGTTATAACAGTGCAGTTCAATCATACTCATTCTGACGGCGCTATTAAATGTTTCTCGTTATAACAGTGCAGTTCAATCATACTCATTCTGACTGCGCTATTAAATGTTTCTCGTTATAACAGTGCAGTTCAATCATACTCATTCTGACGGCGCTATTAAATGTTTCTCGTTATAACAGTGCAGTTCAATCATACTCATTCTGACGGCGCTATTAAATGTTTCTCGTTATAACAGTGCAGTTCAATCATACTCATTCTGACGGCGCTATTAAATGTTTCTCGTTATAACAGTGCAGTTCAATCATACTCATTCTGACGGCGCTATTAAATGTTTCTCGTTATAACAGTGCAGTTCAATCATACTCATTCTGACGACGCTATTAAATGTTTCTCGTTATAACAGTGCTGTTCAATCATACTCATTCTGACGGCGCCATTCAAGCGGAGATATTTGATTTCTTTCATCCTAACGGTGATTTTTTAAAGACATTCGCTCTTGTTCTATTTAATCTCATTCGCCCGGTCGGTGTTATTTAATAGTACCCGTTCTGACGGCACTATTTAACCATGCACGTTCTTGCATTGCTATTTAATCTTTCTTCCTAACGTTCTGGTTGTGCTATTTAATCTCACTCGTTTTAACGGCTCAATTTAATGATACTCGTTGTAATGGAGCCACTTAATGATGCACGTTTTAGCGTTGCTTTTTAATCTTATTCACCTGAATAGTGCTTTAGCAACGATGCTTGTTAAAGTTGTGTAATTTAATCTTTCTCATCCAAATAGTGCTTTTTAATGATGCTCGTTCTAACGTTGCAATGAAATGAAGTACTTTTGAAAAGTGCTATTCAATCTCTCTTTTTCTAAACGGACTATTTAATGACGCTCGTTCTAACGGTGCAATGGAATGATGCACTTTTAAAGGTGATATTCAATCTCACTACTCCTAACGGGGCTATTTTAAGAGACTCGTTCTAACGGCGTAATGGAATAATGCACTTTTGAACGGAGCTATTCATTCTCATTTTTAACGGTACTATTTAATGATACTCGTTCTATCGGAAGTACATAATGACGCACGGTGCAATTTAATCTCAATTTCCTTAACGATTTCCCTTTCACCGAGCGATAAATGATTCTGTCTTTGTGTATTGATGATCCTTCTAACTGAGTGATTTACTCTGATTTCTCCTATGATAATCCTATTTACCAACCCCTCCGCTCGGGCAGGATATGACACAAGGTTGATTTTTAAGCGGAGTTTAACAGGTTTGAATTCAGAGTTTTCCTTCTTCTAGACTAGCTGCCTCACCAAGGCTGAAGAACCCAGTCTGCCCTACTATTTACCCATTGCTCGAGGGAGAATAATTGGATTCATACCTTTCCCAAGGGTATTAGTGCTATGTGAAATGCAATCAGTCTCGTCCAGGATTTGAACTCGTGTTGCCGTGTCCATTTCCTACGACGATAACCATTACACCATGGGCATAATAATCCTTCTAAAGGTACTCTTTAGTGATTCATTTTGAAACGGTGTCATTAAATCTGATTTCCCCTGATGGTACTCTTTCATGATACTTATTCTAACGGCATTATTTAATGACGCACTTTCAAACGGTGTCATTAAATCTGATTTCCCCTGATGGAAACTTTTAATGATACTCGTTCTAACGGCACTATTTAATGACGCACTTCCAAACGGTGCGATCAAATCTGATTTTTCCTGGTGGTACATTTTAATGATACTCGTGATAACGGCAATATTTAATGATGCACCTTTAAACGGTACGATTTAAGATGCTATTTCATGATACCGTGCTATTTCATGATACTCGTTCTAACGACACTATGAAATGATGCTCCTTCTAACTTTGCGATTTATTTTGATTTCACATTGATGGTGGTTTGTAATGATACCCGTTACAACGGACTATTTAGGAGCTTTTTCAAGCAATGCAATTTAATCTGATACTTCCTTAACAGTGCTTTCAATGATACTCGTTCTAACGGCACTATTTAACGAGGTATCTTCTATTGGTTAAATTGGATTTGATTTTCACCTAACGGGGCTTTTTAATCATACTCATTCCAACGGCTCTCTTTTTAATGATGCACTTTCAAACGGTGTGATTTAATTTTATTTCACTCTGATACTCATTCTAACGGCACTCTTTTTAATGATGCACTTTCAAACGGTGTGATTTAATTTTATTTCACTCTGATACTCATTCTAACGGCACTCTTTTTAATGATGCACTTTCAAACGGTGTGATTTAATTTTATTTCACTCTGATACTCATTCTAACGGCACTCTTTTTAATGATGCACTTTCAAACGGTGTGATTTAATTTTATTTCACTCTGATACTCATTCTAACGGCACTCTTTTTAATGATGCACTTTCAAACGGTGTGATTTAATTTTATTTCACTCTGATACTCATTCTAACGGCACTCTTTTTAATGATGCACTTTCAATCGGTGTGATTTAATTTTATTTCACTCTGATACTCATTCTAACGGCACTCTTTTTAATGATGCACTTTCAAACGGTGTGATTTAATTTTATTTCACTCTGATACTCATTCTAACGGCACTCTTTTTAATGATGCACTTTCAAACGGTGTGATTTAATTTTATTTCACTCTGATACTCATTCTAACGGCTCTCGTTTTAATGATGCACTTTCAAACGGTGTGATTTAATTTTATTTCACTCTGATACTCATTCTAACGGCACTCTTTTTAATGATACTCTTTTAAGCTTTGTGATTTATTCTTTTTTCACCCAACTGATATTTGTGATGCATTTTTCGTCATCCTCATTGCCTGAAATTCTGTTTTAAATTACTGTCATTATTTCACGAATCGATAAGGTTAATATTTCCACCATTGTTGTAACGGCACTGTTAATGATGCATTTTTAAACACCGCGATTTAATCTGACTTTTGTTATCGGTGCTTTTTAATGATAGTCTTTCTAACGGCCCTATTTTGTGGTGCATTTTTTCAGGGAAATTTAATTTCACCTCTCCTCACGGATCTATTTAATCATACTCCTTCTAATCCTATTTACCAACACCTCCGCTCGGGCAGGATATGACACCAGGTCAATTTTTAAAAGGAGTTTAACAGGTTTGAATTATTTAAAGTTTTCCTTCTCCTAGACTAGCTGCCTCCCCAAGGCTGAAGAACCTAGTCTGCCCTACTATTTACCCATAGCTGGAGGGAGAATAATTGGATTCATACCTTTCCCAAGGGTATTAGTGCTATGTGAAATGCAATCAGTCTCGTCCAGGATTTGAACTCGTGCCGCCATGTTCATTTCCAACGACGATAACCATTACACCACGGACACCTCCTTCTAATGGCACTATGTTATGATTCACTTTCAAGTAGTGCTAATAAATTGTGCATTTTCAAACGGTGCTATTTACTGATGCACTTTCGTGCAATGCAATTTAATCTCTTTTCTTCTCGCGATGATTTTTTATGTGTATGTTCAAGAAGTGGTATTTTATCTTTGCTTCGTGACGGTGCTATTTTATGATACTAATTCAAACCGCAGTGTTTAATGCTGTTCTTTACAGTCGATCTTATACTGGTGCTATTTATAAAGGCTCGTTCTAACGGCGGTTTTTGATTATGCGCTTTAAAATGGTGCCACTTAATCTCACTTTTTCAAATGGTGTGCAATTCAATTATGCCCGTTCTAGCCACGCTATTTAATTACGCTCTTCCGAGTGTTGCTATTTAAGGGTGTATTTGAATGATTCTCTTTCTAACGGATCTGTTGAATGATGCTGTTTAGAACGGTACTATTTTATTATACTTCACTAAACGGTGGAAATTAATGATAACCGTTTTAACGGACCTTTTTAATGAGGCTCATTGATTTAATGACTCAGAGTGATGCTATCTAATCCCACTTAACGGTGTTATTTAATGATACTCGTTCTTACGGCGTTTTTTGCACTTTAGAGTGGTGCAATGTAATCTTCCGTTACGAAACGGTGCTTTCTAATGGCAACCGTTGCAACGGCACTATTTCATGATACTCTCCAGAGTGATGATATTTAATCTCACTTCTACCAATGGTTCTTTTTAATAATACTCGTTCTAACGGAACTTTTTAATGAAGCTCTACAGAGTCGTGGTATATAACATCCCTTCTCGCACTGATGCTATTTGAGGATACCCGTTCTAACAGTACTGTTTAATGCTCTTCTTAAGAATGGTGTTATTTAATCAGTTTCAGTGATAAAAATTAATGATATCCGATCTAACGGCGGTGTTTAATGTAGCTATCCAGATTAGTGCCATTTTATCTCACTTCTCCTAAGTGTGTTTTTTAATTCTTTCTCGTTCTAACGACGCTGTTTTATGATGCTCCTCAGAGAGGGTGGTATTTAATCTCACTTTTCCTCATCGTGTTTTTAAACGGTTCTCGTTCTAACGGTACTGTTTAATGACGCTCTTTAAAGAGGATCTGTTTAATTTCCTTTCTAACAGTGTTATATAATAAATTCATTCTAATAATGCTTTTCAGAATGGTGTTATTCACAGTGGTGCTATGTAATCTAATTTCTCCTAACGTTGCGATATAATATTACTCGTTCTAACGGCGCTGCCTAATAATGTTCCTCAAAGTGGTGCTATTTAATCTCACTTTCCCTAACAGTACTATTTTATGATTCCACTTTTACTGGCTCTGTTAAATGATATTCTTCGGAGTGGTGCTATTTAATCTCATTTCTCTTAATGGTGATATTTAATGACACTGGTTCGAACGTCTGATGCTATTCAGGAATAGGGCTAATTAATCTCACTTCTCTTAACGTTGCTATTATATTATAGCCGTTCTATCTGCTCAGTTTAATAATGCCTTTCCGAGTTGTCTTATTTAATCACACTTCTCCTAACGTAGGTATTTAATACCCGATCTAACAGAACTTTTGAATGATACTCTTCAGTATGGTGCTGCTATTCAATCTCCCTTCACGTCCTTTTGATATTGAATGATACCTGTTCTAATGATACTCTTTAGATTAGTGGTATTTAATATCAATTCTCGTACTAGTGTTATTTAATGATACCCGATCAAACGGACATTTTAAATGATGCTATTCAGTTCGCCAATGGTCCGGGTAGACTTGGGTTCAATCCCAGGTCGAGTCATACCAAAGACTTTAAAAATGGAACTTGATACCTCCTTGCTTTACACTCAGCAATATAAGGTACGTATCGAGGGTAAAGTGGAGCAATCCAGAGAAAGGAGTAGTTCCCTCCCTTACACCTCGATGTAGTAGCTATTGAAAAGGGAGCCTTCGGGTCGCCTTCGACAACGGTCGCCAACTCTACTTACTATTCAGTATGGTATTATTCAATCTCACTTCACGTCTTTTTGCTATTTAATGATACCCGTTTTAACGGTGGTGTTTAATGATGTTCTTTAGATTGCTGGTATTTAAATATCAGTCCTTGTAATGGTGCTATTTTATGATACCCGATCTAACGGAGCTTTTGAATGATGTTCTTTTGAGTAGTGGTATTCAATCTTACTTCTAACGGTACTTTTTAAGGATAATCGTTGTAAGGATGTTTTATAATAATGCTCTTCAGAAGTTTTGTTATTTGATAATATCTAATGATACTCGTTTTAATGGTGCCATGTAATGGTACTCTTTTGAGGGGTGCTATCTTATCATATTCGTCCTCAAGGTGCTAGTTAAAGATACTTGTTCTAACGATACCATTTAATTTTACCCATTTTAACAGTGTAATTTTATGATGCACATTCTAGTAGTGCTCTTTTGTATCGCTTGTTCTAACGGTTTTATTTAATGATACTCGTTCTAACGACATGAATTAATAGAGCGCTTTCCTGCGTCCTAACAGTAGTCTTTGATGATACAGATGCATTTTCCGGATGAAACTGTCAATTACCTAGCGTCGTTTCCTCAGTGTTTATGTTGTCTAACTTATGAACACACACATTTGTGAGTGTATTTATATGTGTGTATTAAGATTACTGGTAATCTTTGTGCTCGAATCATTAATGACACACACACACACACATATATATATATATATATTGTCTAAAGGAATGTTTATGACCCCCAGGTTTCTTTTGGAGATGTCCTAATGCCTGAGTTTTGGATTACCTCTTTTACGTGACCCTTCTTGAGTTGAGAGAAGTTTTGGCAGTCTGCTATCCTCAAGGCTGTACAAGTGGGCAACCCATTTTAGGATGCATATCGTACTTTCCAGGGAGTTTAGATTTCTTCAAGATGAATTTATTTGGGATACGCTGCCACCACTTGACACTTGACCACTACTCTATGAGAAGGATTCATTGATTGTTGGATTAGTTGATTTAAATGACATGTTAACCAGTCTAGGATTATTTTATGCTTAGAGGTTAGAGAATCATGTTTATTTTTGGTCCATATTTGTTTTTTTAGTTTAACTAGGCCATTGGCCTAATGATTAGAGTGTTCACCAATGGTCTGGGAGACCAGGGTTCAATCTCAGGTTGAGTCATTCCAAAGACTTTAAAAATGGTACTTGATGCCACCTTGCTTAACACTCAGCATTATAAGGTAAGGATCAAAAGTAAAGTGGAGCAATCCAGGGAATGGAGTAGCGCCCACCCCTACACCTTAGTGTGGTAGCTATTGAAAAGGGAGCCTTCAGGTCACCCTCGACTAAGTTTAAGACATTTTTTTTGAAAAACTTATCAAATGTAGATATTTTTAAACAGATTTATTTGACCCATAGATGGAACCCCAACAGGTTCTACCACTCCAGATCAAAGTGGGCCTGGAAGTAATGGCAATAAAGGGTACTCCACACTCCCCAGATCTCTAGAACTGACGCCTTGCCATCAAGTGCAGTTAGTTGTAGCCAGGACATCGGTTTTCTTAAGAGGTCTTACCTCTCAAAAGGGGACACAGTATATTCTAAGCCGAGAAAAGGAGGAAGGTCAAATTTGCACAGACTGAAATTATATATATCCGAGAACTTTTGCCACTTATAGGATGCGGCTCTTGGTTAAATTCTATTGGAGTTCAGCTGGTTTGAATTCAGAGTTTACCTTCTCCTCGACTGGTTGCAATACCAAGGTTAAAGTGCCCTGTCTTTCGGAGTTGGTGGGGGAATAGTTGGTTTCATATATTTCCCAAGGGTATTAGCGATATGTAAAATGTAGACAACCTTGACCAGGATTTGAACTCGGGTCACCGAGTCTATTTTCTACGACGATAACCATTACTCCACGACAGTCACTTAGGCTGAAATGTAATAAAACCCACAACCGTAGAAATATTAGCCTTATCAATTCGTGAAATAATGAGAGTAATTTAATACAGAGATTTCAGGCAATAAGGAAGACTAAAAATGCATCACAAAATATTGGATTAGAAACAAATGACAAAACAATAATTTAGCGAACTTTGATTTTTAAAGCTCAATTTTGTAGTTGTAAGCATTTGTCTAACCCCTCTGCCACCAACACGATGCATTACAAGGACAATTTTGCTGTGTACAACTGAGTTAAATTTAAAATTTCTCTTCTCATAGAGTGGCTGCCTTACCAAGGCTAAAGAACCAAGTCTACTCTGATATTTACAGATATTAGGGAATAGAAGAGTTCATGCCTTTTCTAAGAGCATGAGTGTAAAGGGATATGTTAACAACCTCGTCCAGGATTTGAACTTGAGTCACCAATTCCATCTCCTTCGGGAATAGCCGATATGCTAAATTTTCCTTCTCCTTGATTGGTTGCGTCACCAAAGCCAAAGAACCAAGTCTACCCTACTATTTACCTATATCTAGGGCAGAATATATGAATTCATACCTTTCCTAAGGGCATTAGGTTTAAGCGAAATACAAACAGGATTTGAACTTGAGTCACCAATTACTTCTTCTTCGGCGATAGCCGATATGCTAAGTTTTCCTTTTCCAAGACAAAGATAAAAAACTGTATTATTAAAAAGTTGAAAATGAAAATTACTTTGTTTCTCATTAAGCGAAAACCGCTAAGTTGCTCAAAATTAGAAGTATGTTGGTAGGTCACTGATGTAAACGGCAGTTGTTTTGAAGTAGCAATTTTAAATATAGGCGTATACACATATGGACATATAAGTAACTTTATATATAAAAATGTCTCGTGGTATAATGGTTAAACGACGGACTGCGGAATTGTAGTAAACGAGTTCGAACTCCAGTAGTGCTACTATGTTTACTTTCAGACAAATTTGTCTGAAAGTGAATGTAGTAGCACTACTGAAGTTCGAACTCGCTTATTACAAGTCTGTCGTTTTAACCCCCTTATCCTCCCAGCTATAGGTTAGATAGTACCAATACTGTTCTTCTTGGAGAATAGCTTTGGCATTAAATAACCTAAAAAAGATGATATGCCATTAAATAACGCAAAGCAAACCAAAAATGTCCTATTTACCAATGTTATTAAAGTAACTTATTGGAATTCCATAACGCGCAGTATTTATTCAACTGATCCCTCCGCCGCGGGCAGGGTGTGACACAAGGCCAATTTTAAAGTGGACGAAAGCTGTTTTTGAATTTAGAGTTTTTCCACCACCAAATTTGTTACTTCATCAATTCCGAACTGATATTCCCCAGAAAGATAAGTTTCTAGCCAAAGAAAATTAGGCCACATTATATGATTTTTTAAATGGTATATCAACCTTTGTGGGTTTTTAAAAAAAAATCCAAAACCATCTTTCTAGAAGAACAGCAGTGGTACTAACCCATAGTTGGGTTATGTGATCTTTAGTGAATTCTCTGCACTTAGATATTTTCCATCAAGATTACAATTTATGAAGCTACAAATACTATCATCATCATCATCATCACAGGTAATTCTGTTGGATTTCAATTTTTATACAAAGCGTTACGGAAACACACACACACACATACACACATACATATATATGCATGCAAACATATATACATATATATATATATATATATAGAGAGAGAGAGAGAGATAGACGCAGAAAGACATACACGGAGATATAGATAGAATGAAAGAAAAACGATGTACAAAAAACAAAAACTGAATTAATAATAATAAAGTAGTGCTCGAATGCTGGCAAGCATGAGCATGTAAAAACTAAAATAATTACCTCACTATCCTTCACTATTATGTAACTAAAAGGTTTATATATAAATGAAATACAATCTTCAGACCAGAAGTGGATGGATAAAAATGGAGGACAAGATCAAGTATCTATAATCAGGTTTTACTTAGTACTTTATTAAAAAATAAAGTACGGTGTTGCGCAAAACCGGAAGTTTAGACAAAAATGACCTGGCGAAGCTTCAGACCCGTACAGATTTTAAAGTATTTAGTGTAGAGAAGAGATGATAGCCGGCAGTATAGAATGAACCATTCTTTTTGTATATGAGCATCGACAGTGTTGCCCGGAAGTCCGTCTCCCAAGTCAGACGAGACATTTTGGTCGAGGCCGCCAAACATGCTAGATAGCTAACAGGGCTGAGATCGACACTCCCTTTGCCTCTGGGGTCCGCCGAAATCTGGCTTTACTTGCTTGCTGGGTTAGTTTAATCACCTCTTGACTGAATGCCGACGGGGTCAATGTATTTTGTACCCACGGCACCTGATCTTGGATGCGTGACCGGCTCCTACGATAAAAAGGTCTTGTGCTACTCTTTGGATTGGTGGGAGCCAAACAAATACTCCGTCTTCCAAGCGATGATAGTTGGAAGACCCGCCCTCATAGTGAAGGTGGCTCAGATCACTTTGCCTGAGGAAGTAATCCCCTCAAGTTCATTGCATAGTGCCTAAGGAACCCACTTAGGAAAATGCCGACGGGACCAAGAATTTTTGCCCCTGCTTCGCGTGGGTTTTGACCTGAGCGAGGTACCCACTATAAAACGGCCTTGTGCCATATTCTGACCCGGCTAAGTGTCAGATAAATGCACCGTCTTTCTAGCGAGACTAACTAGAAATATACCAAGTAGCATTACACTAGTAATAAAATAAAGTTAAGAATTTGGATGGAATAACGAAGGTCAATACAGAAATTATAATAAATCATAATACTTACATGAAGACTAATAAATAAAGGATCCATAACTTTTCAGTTATTTCTGAGATCAGATGCGGTTAAAATTAAACGTATTTACCCGACCCCTCTGCCTCGTGTAGGATGTGATCACTTTTTAAGCAGAGTAAAGCTAATTTGAATTGAACGAAAAAGACTAACGGGATTCTGAATTTTCATTTTGTTTTACACAATTTGAAATACATAGGGAGAATTAAATATGAATCGTTTAAAGGCCACCGTAACGGTTATCCTCTCAGAAAATGGAATCAGTGATTCGAGTTCGAATCATCGACGAAGCTGCGTTTCATTTCAGGCGAATACTTTTTAAAAGGCATGAATCCATCTGTTCTCTCCCCAGCTGAAAATAAAGTTAGATGACGAGTCACACCTTTGTTATAGATTGGTTGGTTGGTTGGTAGGTTGGTTTTACGGTATGTCAACCCTTTTGGGGTTATTTAATGCAGTCCATTTTTTATGCAAACTTTTAAATGGTTTTGAATACGAATTCCCCCAAGCCCCGAGACAGACAGGATGTGATGAAAAGTCAATTTTTAAGCGGAGTTCAGCTGGTTTAAAGCCAGAGTGTTCTTTCTCCTAGACTGGTTGCCTGACCAAGGATAAGGAACCCAGTGAGCATTATTTTTTATTCATAGCTGAGTGGGGAGATTGGAAGGATTCATGCCTCTCTCAAGGTTACCAAGATTTTATAATTTTCAGTGTAACATTATATTATAAAAAACGGATATGATTAGACATTGATTTTTATCAAACTCTATAGCATTCAAATTCTGTAAGAAAAAAAAACATGTATATGTTTAACAAAGCTTTCCGCCACAAGCTGGATGCGACACAAAATCAGATTTTTGGCAGAGTAAAACTAGCTTGAACTCAGAGTTTTCTTTCGCCCCGACTGTTTGCCTAACCAAGGCTAAAGAACCCAGTCTGTCCGATGATTTTTCTTAGCTGCGGAGAGAACAGATTGATTCATGCTTTTTAAAAGACTGTCAGGCTGAAGTGAAACGCAAAAAACTCCGTCGAGGATTTGAACTCGAGTAGATTGATTTCATTTTCTGAGACGATAACCGTTACGCTAAGCAATCCACAGTAAGGTTCTAACTACTTTTTATGGGCAGTTTTCATTTTGGACTGCTCAGTTCACTGTCCAATAAATAAAACACGGCTGGACCTTAGCACACCATTGATTCTTCTTCTGTTAGGTTAGCCGTCAGCTGGACAGAGACAACCTAGCTCGGCCATTTCTCGATGTACCAACTACCACATCTTTTCCGCCCCTCTTTGCTCTACATTTTTTATTGTTCCCCACTTCTCTCTGTGTGTCTGTCTCATGCAAATATATATATATATATATATATATATAAATATATCTCACGCAAATAACTTCTCTCTCTCTCTCTTTCTTTCCCTCAAGCATAATTTCTCTTTCTCTCACACAAACATAATTTCTCTCTTTTTCTAGTTCCCCCTGCTCTCTCTCTCTCTCTCTCTCTCTCTGTGCGTGCGTATTTATGCATAACCTATATTCCAAATCAATATGTTACGTCTCTCGATTACGTTCAGTTTTGATTGTGGACACATAAAGGATATGAACTGCTGATTCAACCAAGTTGTTTGATAGACATAAAGAACGACAGACTGATAGACGAAAAAGTATAAATAGTTAGATAATGATACCAACACGAGTCTACGAAGAATAGTTCTTATTTGCTTGTGTATCCAAATATGTAATTACTTAGACTGTATTTTTATTGATTCTAATGAATATATAGAAAGGAGATAGTTTTCTATTCAGAAGTACTGCACAATAAAAAAACATGCGAGTCACTGAGCTGCAAATGGTGACGTAGGAAACACACTTTTTATATTTTCACATTGACAACCTTCGAGGCACAAAAGACATAAAACATGACAAAGAATTAACTTTTTTAAAAATTCTTTGGCATTACATCAATTTTTTTCTCGTAGAAACCAATGTGCCATGATTTGAAAATAAGCAGATTTTTTTTTATTTTCAGTTAAAGTTGATTGGTTGGTTGGTTTTATACCTTGTCAACCCTCCTTGGTTTTCAAGTAAGCTGTAGTCGTGTTAGTACTACTGTGCAGCTGCTCTAACGAAACACTTAGAGAAAAAGCCGTATGGGAACTACACAAGACTGCTATGGGCTGTTTTGAACAAATCCTGGGAACAGCACCCTACAAAACAGTAGTTGTACGGCCACTTGCCTCAAATCGCACAAACCATACGAGTAAGACGAACAAAACATTTGGGATACTGCTAGAGAATAAAAGACGGACTCATTAATGATATTCTTGTATACTCTTACACATGGATACACCTGTGTTGATCGAACAGTTAAAACTTACAATCATCAGCTCTATGCAGACACTGAACGCAGTCAAGAGGACTTACCAAAAGCGATTTCAGAGAGAGAGAGAGAGAGAGAGAGAGAGAGAGAGAGAGAGAGAGAGAGAGAGAGAGAGAGAGAGAGAGAGAATCAGCACAAATTGATGATGATGTAGTAATTGTTCCAATTTAATAATAATAATAATTATGTGTTTGTACACAATCATATGGTTTCAAGTATTCCTATTTAATTCTAATAATTTGCACAAAATTATATGGTTTCAAGTATTCCTGTTTGATACAAATAAATAAGTAGGCCGACCGTTGTCGAGGGCAACCTGAAGGTTCCCTTTTCAATAGCTACTACACCGATGTGCAGGAGAGGGCGCAACTTCTTTTTATGGATTGCTCCACTTACCCTTGATCCGTACCTTATAATGCTGAGTTTAACATTCAGCATCAAGTACTATTTTTGAGTCTTTAGTATAACTCGAACTGGGATTGAACTTTGGTTTCCCGGACCATTGGTAAACATTCTACTCACTATACCAAAGGGCTGGTATAAAGTATTTGCGCACAGTTATATGGTTTCAAGTATTCCTATTTAATACTAATAATTTGCATATAATTATACTGTTTCAAGTAATACTAGCAATTATATGGTTTCAAGTTAATAATGATATTTCTTTGTAAACAACTAAAACTTTAAGTAATTATTCTTGATATAGATAATTTTGCATTCGGTTGGTTTCAAGTATTCCCATCCAACACTAATAAGTTGTTGAGAATTGTGTGGTTTGGTTTGGTTTCTTTGTTTAATGGCATATCAACTCTTTTTAGGTTATTTAATGCCAAAGCCATTGCTCCTAGAAAAACAGTAGTGGTACTATTTAACCCATAGCTGGGAGGATAAGGAGGCTCATACCTTTCCCAAGGGTATTTGCCCGAAAGTAAACGTAATAGCGCGACTGAAGTACGAACTCACGTACTACGATTCCGCAGTCCAACGTTTTAACCACGAGGACACCCCCGAGAGTTACGTGGTTTCAAGTACCTTATATTAAACCTTTGTAAACAAGTAGAGTTTAAATTTACAATTCTTAATGGAAATAAGTTGAACTCAGATTGTTTCAATATTTCTATCTAAAACAGTAATTTTAAGGGTGCCTCTTGTGGTTTAATGATAACCGAGCTCGGCTGAATGATCATTTTAAGTGAGTTCTATTTTCGCTGGGTGACCTATTCTTCTGGTTTTCTGATAAAATAAGTAAGGGATAATTAATGATTATATCGTAACCAAGAGTTTTACTTCGAAAGACTCAGAAGAAACTTGATATCAAGATTTTTAATACACAAAGTCATCATTAGGAAAACCTGTTGACCACTAAATGTGACCACTAAATAAGAGACAAATAATTTTACACTAGTTCATATTATCATAGTATACATCATTTTAATTCATCTATAAGTTTGGGAAGAAATAAGAGAGGTGTTTTTTTCATTTGCCAATGGCCCGGGAGACCAGGGTTCAATCCCAGGTCGAATCATAACAAAGACTCAAAAATAGTACTTGATGCCACCTTGCTTAGCACTCAGCATTATAAGATAAGGATCAATGGTAAAGTGGAGCAATCCAGGGAAAGGAATTGCGCCCTTCCCTACACTTCGGTGTAGTAGCTATTGAAAAGGGAGCCTTCGGTCACCCCCGACTAAGATCACCAACTTATTTCACTATACGAAATTCTGTTATTTTTGGCTCATCCTGTAAAAATCAATTTTCTCTTTATCCGGCAAAAACACTGATGGATCATCAGTTGGTTCCGATTTAGTTTGTCTTAATTGGCGTAGGGTAGCTTTTTTTTTAAATTATTTTTTGTTTTGGTCACTTTTACTGATGGTTCTCTTATATTTCGGTTGTAGAACACACCAACAAAAAATAAACAAACAAAAGACAAAAAAAAAACCCCCAAAAAACAAAACCAAAAAAAAAAAAAATGATTTCGTTACAGTCAACCGTTGGTGTTTTTTAGGACCATTCAAAACGTGTAATCAATATTTGTCATATTTTTTACTTCCTATAAGTATTAATGCAATACTTGTTGAGTTTGGTGGTCATCGTTTCAGATTACTTGACAGCAAGTCACTTCAAATCTCCAGCACCCACCACAGTATCCTCTTCATTATTCAGAAGAGTCTTAATTATTCCTTGGTTTTCTAATTCATTTAGTGCTTCAGTTATTATGGGCACGACCTTATCTTTCATCTTACCCTATCAAATGGCTTAGCATATGCAGACTGTTTAAATCATAGAGAGCTAAGGTCCCCTCAAAAGATGTGTTCTGGGTATAACACTTCTGCATCTTGTGGTTCGCTTTTGTTCTCGAGTTCTGGGGAGTGTAGAGTACCCACTGATTGCTATTACTCCCATGTCCACTCTAACCCAGAGTGGTAGATTTTGTTAGAGTCCTATCTATGGATCAAATAGATCTGTTTAAATGTTATTTGTATAAGAATGGAATACCTATAATCATGTAAACGTGTGCAAAACTCTTGAGAAACAACACAAAAATGTATATATAAACATACCATGAACTCGATTCTCTAAACCCTTTGCATAAAATACCACATTCAATCATTGTCTTTCATGTCTCACCATTTGCTCATTTTCCAAACAAGTTCCTGGCACTCAATTCTTTGTTTTTTTTTCTCTAAATCCAATGATTCAGTTACATTCACAATCTGGCATGTCTTCCTTTCTTCGTTTAATATAATTAAATCAACAGGACATATAGCACAACGGATAAAAGAGTTTGGTTAAAGAACTTCTGAGTGAAATCATCCGGAGGTTGCTGGTTCAATCCCATCTACAGGTAAACATATTAAGGAAAAATTAAATAGCTTAACACTTGTACCCGGTCATAGTTAACGGAATTGAAACAATATACCCCGAGAATTAAATAAATTCGAAGTTCCGTGTAGGCTTCCGAGTTCGATAAGAAACACCTGAAGGAAACCGAAAGACGCATTGTCTGAAATGTTGTGAATATAACTGTAAAGATGTAAAAAAATAGTCCGAATATTCTAAATGACAAAAATTATTGAGTTTTATCTCTGAAATTTAGACAAATATTATCAAATCTCGCCTTGAGAGTGGGAACGATCTTGATCTTAAAGTCCCTGGCAATCTTATTCTTCCAATTTTTTTCGATAACCGCAGCTTTTTTCTCATTAAGGGTCAAACAGAACTTGTTATTTTTAACGTTACTTTGATTATCCAAACGAAAATATTTTAAATTTTGAAGATCAAATTTTTAGGCAATGTACGTCCATTTATATAGAAATGATAATGATTTTATGTCTATGAATCAAGATTCGACGTATATATGAGATCGACTTATACACGAATATATTGGTAAATCGGATTTATCTTTCTGGTGACCAAACAACAAGTAAAATTCTTCTTCTTCTTTTTCTTCTTTGCACACAGATATATCAAGTATTCCTATTTAATTCAAATAATTTGCACATAGTTGTATAGTTTTAAGTATTCCTGTCAAACGTTTATAACTATGTGGACTCAAGTAATTATTGCTGTTTCATTATAATGATTTCTTTCACTCAGTTGTATGGGTTCAAGTAACTAATAATAGTAATAATCCTTTGTAGACACAGCTTCGAGTGACTTCTTTATATGATTAATTTATAGATATAAAGCATCAAGTATTTCTAGGAGGTGTCCTCGTGTAATGCTAAAAGCGATGGACTGCGGAATCGTAGTAAGCGAGTTCGTACTCGCGCTATTACGTTCACTTTCGGACAAATACCCTTGGGAAAGGTATGAAGTCCCTTACCCTTCCATCTTTGGGTTAAATAGTACCATTACTGTTCTTCTAGGAGAATATCTTTGGCATTAAATAACCTTCAAAGGTTGATATGCCATTAAACAAAGAAACCAAATCAAGTATTTCTATTTAGTGGTTTTCAAACAAATCTATGAGACCCTAACAGATACCAACACTCCGGGTCTGAGTGAATTTGGGAATAATTTGAATGAAGGTATACCCCACACTTCTTACTGCTCCAGAACAGGAGCATCATTACCAGATGCTGTTTAGTGTCATACCCAGGACACTCCTTTTTGGGGAGGTTTTACTCTATAAGACGATACACTCTGTATCATAAGTAATCCTATTTACCAACCCCTCCGCTCGGGCAGGATATGACACAAGGTCAACTTTTAAGCGGAGTTTAACAGGTTTGAATTCAGAGTTTTCCTTCTCCTAGACTAGTTGCCTTACCAAGTTGCCTACTATTTACCCATAGCTGGAGGGAGAATATTTGGATTCATACCTTTCCCAAGGGTATTAGTGCTATGTGAAATGTAATCAGGATCGTCCAGGATTTGAACTCGTGTCGTCGTGTCCACATCCTGCGACGATAACCATTACACCACGGGCACCTCCTGTATCATAAGTAATGAGATAATGTTTTCAATGACTTTGAACTATATTAATTCATTAGCTTTTAAATCATTGATATTACAACGAAGTATGAAGTGTTTACCTGTTTAAAATGCTTGTGAAGATACATTTTTCTGCAGTATATAATTAAAGACTGTGATTAAACATAAGCATTAAAATAACCACAAAATAGCGTTGTAAAAAAACCAAAAACCAACCAACCAATCCACCAACCAATCATTTCTGTATGAGGATGGACGAGAAAGTAATTAGACATTTATTTTCCGGTTTGCAACTTTGATTGAAAGATCCTAAACTCATGAATAAATATTCCTTCAGGTTTGCTTCTCAGGGTTTGCATTCTGCCGAACAATTTTGTTTTATAACCAGTGTGTTTGTTTAGGCTTGCTACGAAAATAAACAACAAGATCAAATTGTGTGTCAGACTTCATGAAAATTCGACAGAAACATTTAAAAAGTTAACACAGGCTTGTGAGCGTCAAATTCTGTTCCAGAAACAAAGTTTTAGTAGCACAAGACAGTTTTGCGTGAATGAGAAGCTATAAAAGAAAGGTACCGTTCTGCTCGATTGTTCACTTTATAAATCAAGGAAAATGCTAAAAAGTGAGAACTTTCATCTGAACTGATATTCATTTGACAGTGATAATGAGTGGTAATAAATGAATATTAATCAGTCGATTTTCAAACAAGGTTGCCTACCTGAATTTTTTTTCATCTTATTACTTTCTAGACTCCAAAGCTAAGCCTTATTACTTTCGAGAATTATTCCGTATGAACGAGATTTTAGTACAAAATAATATTCCTATAGTATCACAGTCCCATTACACAACTATTTTCTCTTCTCCCCAAAATCAAAACCGACTTCCGTTGTCTCTATTTGGGAATTATGGAGAAGATTCAATGTTTGATGCTAGTATTTAAAAAAGTGATTTTAAATTCATGAATATTGTTTGTTAAGATATTATTCTGTTCGTTAGGAGTCGCCGTAGTGCAATGGTTAACTTGCTTGACTTTGGCTCAGAAATAAGCGAGTTCAAACTCCAATCGTGCTATTACGTTCACTTCCGGAATGATACCCTACGAAAAGGCATGAACTTCTTATCCCCATCCAAGCAATGGGTTAAATCTTACCGACGTTGTTTTTCTACAAGTGCAACTTTGGCATTAAATGACCCATACAGGGTGATATGCCATTAAAAAAAAACAAAAAAAAAAAAACAAATCAGTTAGGCTTTTCTTAATCTCAAGCGTTTATGTCATAATGGTTATCGGCGTGGGAAATGGACTCGGCTATCCGAGTTCAAATCTTGAACGGAGCTGTTTTTATTTTTCATAGTAGGGCAGATTGGGTTCTCTAATCTTGCTATGGCAACTTGTCTAGAAGAAAGAAAACTCTGAATTCAAACCAGACCTGGAGAGGGATGGGCTCTATCAGATTATTCTTGCTCAAGATACGTTATATGAATTGCACCCCCAACGATTGGACTATGTCACGGCAAAAATCTTTCTTTTTAATCTAAAACCAAATTGACTACATATATTTGGACTTTTTTCAATAAAAACAGTGAAACACACGAGTAGAATGATTTTTGACATGATTCTTATTGTGCTCTCAATTTTGTATTTTGTAGTGTATATTTCTTTCAGGGGTTAATTGATTCCCCCACCCCCATACACAAACATTTTTTTTAAAACAAAGACGACATTTCTAATGTGAACAAAAAGACCGATAAATTCGATGCTGTCAACTATGAGATTGTACTAGATATTCTGAGGTCATTCAGTAACTCACCAGCTGTTGTCAAGGCTACAAGTTCTTTCATTAAACGACCACTTCGAGCTGGTCAATCAGACATTAATTTATAAGTAAGTAAGGTTACAAAGCTTTGCCTCACTAAAAAAATGTTCGAATATTTTATTGGCAGTTGCATTGCTGTATGGTATCTATTTACACAATCTCTCCGCTATGAACAGGATGTGACAAAAAGTCAATTTTTAAGTGGAGTACAGCTGGTTTGAATTGAGAGTTTTCTTTCTCTTAGACGGTCTTTTTTTATTAAGCTTAAAAAACCAGTCTATCCATAACTGGTGGGGGGTTGGAGGGAAGAGATGATCCATCACTATAGAGTTACTGTTGAAAATATTTTTTATCAAATAATAAAAGAACTACAAGACTAGATACGATTGAGTGGGGAAGGTGATCCACAAGGAATTGTGCCGGAGATAAGAATTTGACCTTACTATCATATCGTATTTGCATAAATCAAAATTTGTCATAGATAATGAGATGTACAAATTTCTCTGGGAGTTTGAGATACAAACGGATCACCTAATCCCGGCCAGACGACCAGACCTAGTGTTAGAACAAAAAACAAAATGAAAAAAGAACCATGTCCAGGTTATTTTGCAGTTCTAGCGGACCATAGAATGAAAATAAAAGAAAAGGAAAAGATAAACAAATACTTGAACCTTTTCAGAGAACTAAAAATTAACGACTGCAGCTATCGACAGCCTTTTTCTGACAGGCAATGATACTGTTTGGTTGTGACCCCACCCACCAAAAAAAACAAACAAACAAACAAAAAAACAAAAACAAAAACAAACAAACAAAAATCATTTAACACGTCACTTTCTGCATTGTAATGGCCCATCAAATCGGGAATATCATTCAATACCATTAAAAGAAGATCAGAGGCTTTCTAACATCATATCCTACGACATATCACTTCAAGACATGAAAATCTGCTCTATGATAAAATAAAACGGGATTTTTTCCCAGCTGAGACTGTATCGGTATTAACGTATGGAGGCACCACCTGGACTCTAACGAAAAGAATAGAGAAAAAGCTAGATGAGAACTACACAAGAATGCTGTGTGCTGTTTTGAATTAATCCTGGAAGTAGTATCCCACAAAACATCAGCTGTACGGCCACTTACCACCCATCACACAAACTATCAACGCTGGACACTGCTGGGGAAGTAAGGACGAATTCATTTGCGAGGTTCTCCTGTGGACTCCTCCTCATGAATGCACCAGTATTGGATGATTCCTCCACCAAAGACCTATATACATCAGGTCTGTGCAGACACTGTATGCAGTCTAGAGGACCTGCAAAGAGCGATCGAGGATAGTAAGAGAGAGAGAGAGAGAGAGAGAGAGAGAGAGAGAGAGAGAGAGAGAGAGAGAGAGAGAGAGAGAGAGAGAGAGTCTGAGAACTCTATTATCAGCACGACTTGATGGCTTCCGTTGCACGTGACTTATAGCATAACCCAGAGGTGACTCGCTAGGAAATGTTTGAACAAATAATTTTATAAAGATATATCTATTCCAACGAAATATAGTATTATTTGTCTGGTTATCATGACTCAAATCAAAGGCAAAAGAAAATTCCGCGGGATTTGCTAGTGACAATCATTATTAACAGATTTTAATTGGCCATAGACTTGGTTGTCCAGTAGACTAATTGAAAGACAACTCAACATAAGTCATACGATAATCAGTGGTTGTGTCGGAAAGCACATGACAATTGGTGATATAAAGGAAAGGTCAAAGGTATGATGACGAACCCTCAAAAAACTAACTTACCCAGCCGGCTGGGGCTGTAGAATACACCGACTACACCCTTTGCAGAGAGGTAAGGCCATTCCTCCCAACGAGTGCCCTGTGTATGACACTAAACACTATGATAGTAAGGTTCCAGTAATGCTGGAGCTTTGGGAAATGCAGAGTACCCCTTTATTGCCATTGCTCCCAGGTCTACTCTGGCCCGGAATGATAGCACCTGATAGGACCCTATCTATGGGTTAAATAGAACTAACGGCATACTTATGCTAAACTGAATTGTTTGACTAAGATTAATTGCTTGAAATAGATGTGTTTTTCACTATCAAACTGTACTTACATTTAAACTGCGTACTTATCAAAAACTGAATTGTTTGAAATAAAACTATTTTTATAAAAATCGGTTTAGCGTTAAATTACTTACAAAGGTTGATATGCCATAAAAAAACCTCAACCAACCAACCAACCAATCAAAAAACTAACGCTCATGTGGATAGGTTGCTTGACATTAAAAAAGCTAGATGAGATTGATGATCTTGACTTCGAACATCTTATCCAACGATATCTCACTTTAAGACATACTTAGGAATGTTTACGGTGATACAGTAGCAGAAATGGTGGGAAATCTCGCTTTTGGAAGAGGATGTACTTATCCAACGTGAGCTTGTTTCCATCGCATATGAGAGCCCCGATAAGTTGTGCTGGAAACTACTTATTATGAACACATTTCATCCTGGAAGAGGTTTCATTTAATGGTGGCTCAGTTATGATCTGGGGGAAGCAGCTCATACAACTGAACGCTCAAATGTCGAAGGTACTGAGATCAAGACTTGGAAAGAAACGTTTATGCCAGTTTGAAGATTACGCATATCTCGTCTTCATGGATGACAATGCAAAACCCTAAGAACGAATTCAGCTTTGGGTTGGTTTCTTAAAGTAAGAATGTTGCATACTGACCCCGGACAAGCTGTCAAAATAGGAAATGCACCAGTGTAAATAACAGGTGCATCCAGTCGAGGAATATCAGGATATAACATTGACTGTGGACGGGTTGAATGAGTACGATTTGTGACGCCCACAAAAAGAAGGTGGATGTCGAACTATTATATAACTCGGTGCACAGGAAGTTCAATCAGTTGGAGATGAGATGCGGTAGAGAGAACCAGCACCCAGCAGACTGGGTCCCCAGGCCCCCGATTGAGGTTAGAGTTCAATCGATTGGAGAGAAGATGCTGGAATGAGGAACGTGTCATAGAGAAGCTGGGCCCCCAGGCTTCCGGTTGAGCAGCCCGGGAGAACGGGAAAGAAACGCTGAGAGTGGGGTCAATATGTTGCAGTTCTGTTCGGTCTCCGACTCCCTCTCACAGTAAAACCTTCAATAACCCTTTCAAATAAAGTGAGAGGTGTCGCTCGTCTTTATTGTGTCGTCGTTATGATTCTGCACGTATATGTATTATGTGGCTATACAACAAGAGGTCTTGAACTTAAGTTTATAGAATTTTGGGATGGGCACCTTTGGTGGTGTAACGGTTAGTAAGCTTGACTAGCAAACCTACACGAGTGAGTTCGAGTCTCATTGGGTGCCCCATTCATTCGGCCTTGTGCCACATCGAAGCAAAGAGCTTCGTAAATAACTATAGAATTTTGAGATATTTTGAACCGAATAGTGTGAGTTCGAGTCCCTTTTATATAAAGGCTCACTGAATTTGCACAGGCACTCTAAAAAATGGCGCATTATTCCCCAGATGCAAATCATTTGGTTAATAAGCAGCATGAGAAATTGTTAGTAAAGTTTCATTTGCGCGAATTTTGTTCATGCTAAAACTTCTCTGACTGATGTATTTTAAAGGCATCTTAACCCTTTGAGGGTTATTTTATGCCTAGAGGTTATATAATTGCGTCCATTGTACGTTCATATTTACATTTTTTGTGTAATTGTTTTTTAAAAATTTATTTGCACACGGTTCCTACTAGCGTACGGCATACCTAAAGAAACCGTAGCGGCAATAACGATTCTCTATAGAAACACTAAAGTAAAAGTACGATCACCAGATGGAGACACAGAATACTTCGACATTGTAGCAGGAGTACTACAAGGGGACACGCTGGCTCCGTATCTCTTTATCATTTGTCTAGACTACGTACTTAGAACATCGATTGACAAAATCAAAGAGAATGGCTTCGAACTGACGAAGAAAAGAAGCAGAAGATATCCCGCAACAACAATTACCGACGCCGACTACGCCGATGACATAGCGATACTGGCAAATACACCTGACCAAGCCGAAACACTTCTGCATAGCCTGGAACGAGCAGCAGCAAGCATAGGCCTCCATGTTAATGCACACAAAACGGAATATATGTGCTATAACCAAACGGGGGACATCTCCACTCTAGAAGGAACCCCTCTTAAACTAGTAGACAAATTCACGTACCTAGGAAGCAGCGTCGAATCAACCGAAAAGGACATCGAAACGAGGTTAACGAAAGCATGGACAGCTATCAATAGGCTATCGACTATATGGAAGTCGGACCTGACCGATAAAATGAAACGCAGTTTCTTCCAGGCAGCGGTCACATCGATACTGCTATATGGATGCACTACATGGACGCTAACAAGACGGCTCGAGAAGAAACTAGATGGCAATTACACAAGAATGCTGCGTGCAATCCTCAACAAGTCCTGGCAGCGGCACCCCACAAGACACCAACTGTACGGCCACCTGCCCCCTATCACGAAATCTATTCAAGTTAGGCGAACCAGACATGCAGGACATTGCTGGAGAAGCAGAGATGAACTCATAAGAGATGTACTCTTATGGATCCCCACACACGGCCGCGCAAAAGCAGGACGACCAGCACGAACGTACATTCAGCAGCTGTGTGAGGATACAGGATGTTGTCCTGAAGACCTGCCTAGGGCGATGAACGATAGGGAGGAGTGGCGAGAGAGGGTCAGGGATATCCGTGCTGCCAGCACGATATGATGATGATGATGATGATATCGAATAAGAATACTTATGCAGATCTATTTGACCCATAAATGGGACCTTAACAAGTATTAACACTACGGTTCAGAGTCGAACTAGGAGTAATGGCAATGAAGGAGTAATGTTATGTCATCTCTTCTTCTTTTCGATGTCCATCTTCTTTGTATTCGTCTTTTACACCGTCATGTTGTCCTCAGCCAATTATCGCGTTTTGATCTTGATTTATTTTGACGCTGCGTAACACAGTGGCACCAAATATAAATAAAAGTATAACATTACGGGACCTAATATGAACGTTGCCACGCAGGTAAGTACAAGCCAGTCTCAGTTGTTTTGATATGAAAATTTTATTGTCTCAACTTCTTTTCATAGTAGTCGTCCGAAACCGAGAGAAATAGAAAGGAAGACATGTGTCATATCATTAGAGAAGCATAGAATCTAATTCATGGCAGACGGGAAGATCAAAACATCGACTTCATTTCATTTCCACCTACCAATCCCTATCCTCAAATGTACTCCTCGTCTCAACTCCTGAGTGAAATAGAACTGCATAGAACCCGACGCCAATGCACCCATTAACCCATTTCCCTCGACTAACCTGTGTTTTAGTCTCTTCTTAAATATATTCGTCTAATTTTTCTCTCAACCAATAAGATAATTAAGAATATCATTAAAATATCCTGTGACATCATTCTAATATCAACTGACATTGCGCCGAAATTGCTAGTCTTAAACATCCTGTCCACAGCCGACTTCAAAACAAACCTGTCAAGCCTATTTTGACAGAGTGACATATGAACGCTTTTGACATTCCCAATGCAAACTGACTCTTTAACTCAAAGTTTTTTTTTTACCTTGCTCCCAATTTATCACTAAAATAAAACGGTTAACTAAAATAATGAATTACAATTCTCAATTACATTATTGCTGTGTCATATTCTTCCGGATATGAACAACAGAACCATATCTTCGTTTATGCACACGCCTTTATTGCTTCGATGACAACGACTTTTATACGTACATCGTGATGTAATGAATATCGTCATAGAAAATGAAAGCGGTTACTCGAGTTCAAATCCTGAACGAGGCTGTTTGCATTTCACATACAGCTTATGCCCTTGGGGAAAGGTATAAATCCAACTATCTTCTCTCCAGCTATCGGTAAAATAGTTGGACAGACTGGGCTCTTTAAATCTGGTATGGCATCCGGTTTAGTAGAAGGAACAATCTGTATTCAAACATGCTGAACTCCGCTTAAAAATTGACCTTGTGTCGTATCCTATACGTGCGGAGGTAAATATATTCACCATCCGGTCGGTGGGGCCAGGAAGTCAGAGGTGACTCGATTTCGGCGTTTTTTCTACTGATTAAAGTAAAGTTTCAATCTAACTTTGGGTATTTTAATGAACTGACTTTAACTCATCCAATGAAAGCCAATCTTTCAAATGATTTTAAATCGTCAGTTACACAAATTTGATCCAACGGTTTCTGCAACTGTTAGAAATTAAAAAACTACATCTCCTCCCAAAAGATTCCGCTTATCTATTATTTGATAAGACTCCCAATTTTCCAGACTTCCAAAACCGGAGCCACATCAGCAAGTTTAATTTAGTGTCATACACACTCTGTTGGTGATTCAGCGTATTTTAAGTCTCCCAGCACTTGTTTGTGCATATATATATATATATAGAGAGAGAGAGACAGACAGATACAGTGCTACCTCGAGATACAAAATTAATTAGTTCCGGAGGGGATTTCGAATCTTGGAATTTTCCTATTATGGGACAAGATTTACCTGATAAATGGCTTAATTCACTCCAGTCTCCAAAAACAGTCATACAAAGTGTAAATCTTCTAGCCACCCGAAGGAATATGTTCGTTAATGACAACATCGTCATTTACATAAATGATAAAAAAACAATGAGAAAAAATGATTATGGGAAGATTGCTGTCGGGCGGCTGTTTCGATTTTTGTTTCCGTATCTTTTTTCGTTAAATAGGACGGAAATTTCTTCGAAACCCATTTCGTATTTTGATTTTTTCGTATAATGGGGTTTTCATAAGTCGAGGTTCCACTGTATTTTAGTTTAGTTTGGTTTGGTTTTTACGACAAATCAACCATTGTATATCATTAATGCTAAATCCATTTATATATATATATATATATATATATATATATATATATATATATATAAAGTTCTATTTCAAACAAAATCCATTTATATATATATTTCAAACAAAATCCATTTATATATATATATATATATATATATATATATATATATATATATATATATAAAGTTCTATTTCAAACAATCAGTTTAACTCAAACATAGTTTCAATGACAAAAAACAGTTCTATTTAAAACAATTCAGTTTAGCATAAGTACAGTTTAGTTCTATTTGATTTGGATCGATGGCAATGAAGTGGCACTCCACATTTCCCAAAGCCCCAGTATAACTGAGGCTTCACCATCAGATGGTTTAGTGTCATATCTAGAACACATGTTTGGGGTGTCTTACCCCTCTGCAGAAATGCAGTCGGTGTATTCTGCAGCCCAAGCCGACTGGACAAGTTCCACTGTACAGACGTTTGTGTGAATATATATATATATATATATATATATTGAGAGAGAGAGAGAGAGAGAGAGAGAGAGAGAGAGAGAGAGAGAGAGACGTATGTATGTGTGTATATATATAGACGTATATATATCTATAAAGTCATCCACAAACAGATCTGTTTCGTTCAATCAGAACTCATCAGTGTGGCTAGACATACTAGCTTCCCGTAGCTGGGATCGAAACCCGGTTGACTCAAACGCTAATCCAAGCCTCTACCCTGTATAAATATATATATATATATATGTTTATATGCGCAGACATAAGTATGTGTGTGTATATATATATAAATGTATGCATGTGTGTGTGTATATATACATATATATGTATATATAGATGTATGTATGCGTGTATATGCATATATATACACGTAGATATATATATATATATATATATATATATATATATATATATATATATATATGGATACTACACCTAGCAAAACATATGGAATTATAACTTAAAAATATTTCTTACGTTTTTAATGCGGGAAAATTGACCTAAAATAAATCTGAAAAGACCTATTTTAATTGATAGCTAAAATCCCTGGTTTCATGGAACATACCTCAAATTAGATAAAACATTTGGCTATAAAATAAGATTGGTTTTGTTCCAAATTTGTTCATAATTTATTCTTCTTGTATAAAAAATAACGGAATCTATTTCTAAGAATAGTAACCATACGTTTTGCCGGTAGTGTTATATATATATATATATATATATATATATATATATATATATATATATATATATATTTGGAGAAATGGTAGATTTTGGTGAACCTGAAAGGACGATAAAAAATAAGTAAAAAAGTGGATAAATTAAACACTTACAACGAGTGTAATGGTAATATTTGGTTCTTCATTAACTAAACGTATTTAGTCAGATGAAGTTCTTCTGTTAATAAAGAACGAAATATTATCACTAAACCCGTTGTAAGAGTTTGATGTATCCACTTTTCCACTTATTTTTCATTATATATATATATATATATGCTTATTATACTATTATTATTAAAATGCTATAATGTTAAAACATACTTATGATATACATTTGCACATATATTATTATATGATAATATATAATATTTGTTCATTGGATGAGTCAATTGGTTACAGTTTAGTCAGATTGACCTGAATGGGTATGTGGAGTTGTTTTTTGAGTTTGCCAAAGTCAATGATTACCGGCTGTCCCGTCTGTCGAAAGCATCAAGCAGAGTGGGCGTTGATGCAAGGTTATGTTGCCATTTTCTCATTAGTCGAGACATGGTCTTTGTTAACGAGAGTATAACTTCTTGTGCTGAATATTTCAGTATCAACCATTTCCCAGCCTAGTCAGCTTGGGCTGTAAAATACGCCAATTGCTTCTCTGGAGTGGAGTAAGACCCCTTCAACAATGATCTGGATATGATACAATCCGAGAGTGAGGCACCAATCCTTGAGCTTTGGGGAATGTGTAAAACTCCTTGATTGCTATTACTCCAATGTCCACTCTGACCTAGAGTGGTAGTTACGGTTAGGGTTCCATCTATTGGTCAAATAAAGCTATTAGTGTTAAATAACAATACTTGAAACAATTTAACAGAGAAAATAGAACTATTGGGTTTATATAGCAATACTTGAAACAAATTAATTGCATGGAAACAATAAATACCAATAATTGAACCATTTAACTGTGTGCAAACAATAAATAGCAATACTTGAAACCATCTAACAGTGTGCAAGCAATAAATATTATTACTCAAAACCATTGAACTCTATGCAAACAAATGAGCTTTGATTTGTTTAAAAATATTACATACACAAATTCGTTTTCAATATATATATGTCTAAGTAGGATTTGGCATTAAATAACCCAGAAGGGTTGATATGACATAAACACAACCAAACCAAATCGAACCAAATCAGCTATTTCTTCTGAACATATCCATAAAGTATTGGGCGTCTCTTTCCCAATTCGTCGGCAACCGAACCTTAATTAACATTTGGCAAGACTGGTAGACGAATAGAATTCTGTAGCAATAGCGTTACATCGATTAGTTCCTGACACTAAATCGTTAGTAGTATTCGGCGATTGTAAGTTGACAACAAATTTTGGTCCAGTAGACACGTCATTTTAACTAGACTTCAATTTACTACAAATAAGTACAGGTAATCATGTTTTAGTTACACCTCATTTTAATTGGTATATATATATATATGTGTGTGTGTGTGTGTGTGTGTGTGTGTGTGTGTGTGTGTGTTTGAGTGTGTGTGTCATCAATTATAAAAAATGAAAGGCAAGGTAAAAACTCGTGACTTCGAGTTATGCGGCATGGATCACCAAGTGAATAGGTAATTCACTAGCTTGAAATACTTAGTAGAATTGTACGAAAAAGACAGACTTCGATATATGGGACGAAAATATTCTACCTGTTATAAGGGCTGGCAGCAAACCAAGATGTCTTCTCGCCCTGGCTCGATTGGTCGGTGATTCGTACTCCAAATAATCTTTAAGAATAATAAGGTCTATACAATTGTTTAGAAGAATTTTGTGTCCCCATTTCTTTTTAACACAAACAATACAACAGCAGAAAGAATGAACATAACAGAACTTGTTCTATGGTTGTTAGAATTCTTTGATTTATTTGGAGATAGAATTGAGAAAATCTTGTCTCGAAGAAATAAAGTAAGGAGCGTACTTATTTATGGGCGATATTTTATGTTGCCTGTTGACCTACCCAAGTCAGCTAGGGAGAAAAATAGATTTATGCCTTCCTGAAAGAAATTAGTGTTAAGTGAAAATAAACGGGTCCAGGTAAAACCATTGTGCCAATCTGCAATGCTCAGTAAAATCCTTATTTCAGTCGATTAAAACCATTTCCTGATGCCAATGATAAACACTATGATTATAATATGAGGGTGGTCCTATTTACGAACCCCTCCGCTCGGGAAGGATATGACACAAGGTCAATTTTTAAGCGGAGTTTAACAGGTTTGAATTCAGAGTTTTCCTTCTCCTAGACTAGTTGCCTCACCAAGGCTGAAGAACCTAGTCTGCCCTACTATTTACCCATAGCTGGAGGGTATTAGTGCTATGTGAAATGCAATCAGCCTCGTCCAGGATTTGAACTCGTGTTGCCGTGTCCATTTCCAACGACGATAACCATTACACCACGGGCACCTCCATTTCTTTGTTTCGAAACATCATGGATCTGCATTTGGATTAAGAAGTCGAGTTTTTCACTCTTATTTTAAATACAAGATTAAGAATAATTAAGATTAAATTATTAGGATTAAACTGTTAGGTTCAGTTGGATTAAATTCATTTTATTTTAGTATCGATATATTAGGGAGAGTGAAAACTTTTTGCAATATTTCAAGCTACTAGGTTCAGTAAAAATGTTTTTTTTCAGATTTTCTTAGACAATTTAGGTGACTTGTATCTCCGGGTTATATCATTAATTTAATTCAACTTGTAGACCAATCATTTCTAAAATATCTATTCTTTATTTTACATCTTTGAGTGGTGAAAAAATTGCAATTCGAGCCATTTTACGCAAACCATAGAAAAAAGATTGAGTGCGATGGTTATGGCAAAAGAAATTAATGCTGTAATATAATGGCCGAGGGATTTCGTGTTATGCCTTTGGGTTTAGTTAGGCTGAGAACCTTTCGGCTCAGCACATGGGTTAGTTAGGCGCAAACTTGAGTGCAGGTGTTAACGAGCGCGCGGGAGGATGTGTCGTTCATAGATGTCAAAATAAAAATCCGATAGAAAGGTTGACCAGTGGATGTGAATGACGTCATGCACCGGAAGCGCACGCGGAGGATTTGGGGGATTTTGAAAAAGTCAGTTAGTTGAGTTGAGTCCTGCCTCGGGAGAAGACGGTTGGCTTTCGTTTGCTCACGGAGGCCCTGGGCAGGTGTCGCACGAGATGGGGGGCAGATGAAAAAGCCACAATAGAAAGAATGTGTATCTCTCTCCTTATGTTGAAGAGCCTTTAAACTCAAAGGTAATAAAAAGTTTCGTACCCGAACTAAGAAGTCGTAAGTGTTTTTTGTGTTTCGAGATTCCTATGTTCTATGTACATATATATGAACATTATATGTCCATTTCACCTATCTGTATCTGGCTATGGTACAATGCGAAAGACTTGGGAACTGCCAAAGAACGTGTGGCCCAAAATTGGATAAGACGTTTCAAGGGAGGTGACACCAGTCTCAAAGACAAACCAAGTCAGGAAGACCTTCTGTTTTAGATAAAGCCTTGCTTGAAATGGCTGAAAAACAACCAAGTATAAATACTTGTACATTATTGGAAGAATTTGGTTCTTCCCAGACCACTTTCAATCGACACCTCGGCCTTATGAACAGATGTTGAAAAATTTGAAATACGAAATAGCTTGAAATATTGCAAAACTTTTGACTCACCGTAAAATTACAAAATAAGGAAAACTAACATGTCCTAATATTAAATCAGAATACTTTTGCGTTATTCAATTAAATTTCAATTAATAATTTAATATTTTGTTCTGGCTTATTAGGATTTTTTTAACTTCTTTTATCAGATTTAGGCTTTTCACGCGACTGTTTTCAATCGAGTCCTTCCTGAAATAGAAATTTATCGACTTTAAAAAAATCGATTTTGTTTAAAGAATTAAAACTAAATCTTTCAAGAGTTTATTAAATTTCTAGTGAACTCATATATAAAAGTTGCTTAACTTCTCCAACAATGAATGTTGAACACAAAACGTGTATTTAAACTGGGAGTGACTTCGTGGTGTAAGGGTTAAATCGCTGGACTGCGGAATCGTAGTAACCGAGTTCGAAATCCAGTTGCGCTGTTGTGTTCCCTTTCGGACAAATACCCTCAGTGAAAGGTATGAACCCCCTTATCCTTCCGGCTATGGGTTAAATAGTACTACTACTGTTATTCAAGGAGAATGGCTTTGGCTTTAAATAACTTACAAAGGTTGATATGCCATTAAAAAAAAAACAATATTTAAACTTAAATAACAAATAATTACGAAGTTGTAACCTAAGATCATGTGGCTCTTCTTTCAACTAAATAACGGCGGCTATGTGATGTAACGTGAAATTTACAAAGTTTCAGAGTCGTTCCGTTCTAGGACTGTCCATGATTGAGTTGTGTTTGACTGCAGGGATTTTAGTCAACTTTTCTACATATTCCATATATGGTCAAAAGCGATTAAATCTCGGGAGACAATGTATTACCAGGAAGTCAGTCGAGTGCTCTTTGGATGCCAGTTTAATATTCCCATTAGAAATACAGGGTGGTTTCAGAAATAACTCATCCCCACCGATTGGTTTCTTTGTTTAATGGCATATCTACCTTCTTGGGTTATTTAATACCAAATCAAACCTTCTAGAAGTATAGTTGTGATACAATAAGCATGGACAGCTATCAATAGGCTATCGACTATATGGAAATCAGACCTAACCGATAAAATGAAACGCAGTTTCTTCCAGGCAGCGGTCACATCGATACTGCTATATGGATGCACTACATGGACGCTAACAAAACGGCTGGAGAAGAAACTAGATGGCAATTACACAAGAATGCTGCGTGCAATCCTCAACAAGTCCTGGCAGCAACACCCCACAAGACACCAACTGTACGGACACCTGCCCCCTATCACGAAATCTATTCAAGTTAGGCGAACCAGACATGCAGGACATTGCTGGAGAAGCAGAGATGAACTCATAAGAGATGTACTCTTATGGATCCCCACACACGGCCGCGCAAAAGCAGGACGACCAGCACGAACGTACATTCAGCAGCTATGTGAGGATACGGGTTGTTGTCCTGAAGACCTACCTAGGGCGATGAACGATAGGGAGGAGTGGCGAGAGAGGGTCAGGGATATCCGTGCTTCCAGCACGATATGATGATGATGATGATGATAACTCACACTAAGGTATACTGAGAGTAGATATATTAAGGTCATTTGAAGATACTTGGATACCAGAAAATAATTTTCATTCAACGAATGGATATGCTACATCATCGGTTTATTTTTCGTTTTTAAACACTTTTGGAAATTAAAAAAAATTCTAAAAACTTTTCCCTAACGATGAGCTCGAAAGTAGCTGAGAACAATAAACCAACACAAAAGAGATATCCCTATTAGTCCTATAATTTTTGTTCTGGCTCATTGGTATAATGGTTAGAGTGTTCGCTAATGGCCCAGGAGACCTTAGTTCAATCCGAGGTCGATTCATACCAAAGACTCAAAAAATGGTACTTGATGTCTTCTTGCTTAATACTCAGCATTATAAGGTGCGAATCAATGGTAAAGTGGGGCAATACAGAGAAAGGAGTAGCGCCCTCCTCTAAATGTGGTAGCTTTCGAAAAGGGTAGCCAACTTACTTACTTACTATATATATATATATATATATTGTTTATATGTATATTGTTTATATACATATATATATATTGTTTATATATATATATATATATAAGATGAGCAAAAGTTATTTGACAAATAGGGATATCTTTTTGTGTTGTTGTTTTTTTTTACAAAAAAGCAGCTATACAGTCACCTACCTTTCATCTCTACAACCGTTCAAATCAGACGAACAAGACATGCAGGACACTTCTGATGAAAGGGAGGCAATCTCATAAGCGACGTTCTCCTGTGGACTCATTCACACTGACGAGCAGGTGTTGGATGTCCGGCTAAAACCTATCTACAATCGCTCTGTAAGACACAGGATGTAGTCAAGAAGACCTGCCAAATGCATTGGACAATAGAGACGAATGGAGAGGGACAGTCAAGGAAATCTGTACTCGCGGCACGACATGATGATGATGATATATATATATATATATATCTCTGCATAGAAAAATTCTGTCAATGCTACTATAGGTGTGCAACTGCTTCTTAATTCTCTTCCCTTATAATCACTAAATAACATTGAGAAAATCCAGTCGAGAATGATGTGTGCTACATTTAAAGGCAACCTCCACACAACAGTTGTTTCTTGTTATAGTACTACCAATGCTAGATGAAACGGACCTCGCCTCCTTCTACAAGGCACTTTCTTACCATATCCGACGCATTCCCAAACACAACGTTCTGATCATCGGTAGAGACATGAATGTTCAAACATGAGAAGATAGAAATAAAAAAGGCTGCTTACACAACTCACCAAACAGAAATGGCGTATATCAAGGCTTGCATACCTAAACATTAAGTTAAAAATAAAGAACGAGGGAAAAGCTATGGGCTTATACCTACCCAAAGAACTTCAAAGCATAGCTTCATTATACATTCATAAACAAGAAGTGGATGAATAGCGCTGTGAACTGTGGGACTATGTGGGACAAGAGACAACATTAATTTAATTCAACTTGTAGACCAATCATTTCTAAATTGTTTATTCGTTATTTTACATCTTTGAGTGGTGAAAAAATTGCAATTCGAGCCATTTTATGCAAACCATAGAAAAAAGATTGAGTGCGATGGCTATGGCAAAAGAAATTAATGCTGTAATATAATGGCCGAGGGATTTCGTGTTATGCCAGTTAAGTCAGTTAGTTGAGTTGAGTCCTGCCTCGGGAGAAGACGGTTGGCTTTCGTTTGCTCACGGAGAACGTGTGGCCCAAAATTGGATAAGACGTTTCAAGGGAGGTGACACCAGTCTCAAAGACAAACCAAGTCAGGAAGACCTTCTGTTTTAGATAAAGCCTTGCTTGAAATGGCTGAAAAACAACCAAGTATAAATACTTGTACATTATTGGAAGAACTTAATGAAGAAATTAATGCTGTAATATAATGGCCGAGGGATTTCGTGTTATGCCTTTGGGTTTAGTTAGGCTGAGAACCTTTCGGCTCAGCATATGGGTTAGTTAGGTGCAAACTTGAGTGCAGGTGTTAAATGTTACTTTGCAGGAGTATCTTCTGATCACAGAATTGTCTGAACAAAGATTCATCTCAGCCTATGCAGAAATAAGAAACAAACAGTTTAAGTTTCTGGATATTACTGGTCCTCACTTGTCAATAGTGATACAAAAATCAGTATATGGTAAGGGTAAGAAACAAGTTTTACACTCTTCAGGAGACATCTGAAAGAAAAACCCCGAATGATGAATATGAAAACTTTTTTTACTGCCCATATAGAAGCAGCAGCCAAGTGCACACCAATTAAATAAAAAGCCAAATATAGAGTTCACTGAGAGTCAATAGCAATTATGGAAAAACTAGATAATAAAAAAAACCCCTCTTAATTAATAAAAGAAACTCAACAAGTGCTAATGCGTAGAAACTTAAGAATACCCTGAGAGAACTGACTAAAACATGCCAAAAAGAACAACTAGAATACATTCAAGGCCAAATCAATAAAATCAGAAATTTGGTGGAAGATAGACAATTATGATTTGCATAGCAGACTGTAAATGAAGTTAGCGGAAGGAAAAGGACCTCAAGAACCAAATAAAAATCTGCCAGCCAAGAAGAATGACTACAGAAGTGAAGAGGACATTTCAAGAATCCGTTCTGAAAGCCACGTGATTGAGTTTGAGGACCGAAAAAATATCAATGGCCAAGTAGACAACAAACTTTCACAATTCATGGAGGAAGAACTTTATGCTGTCCTGACAAAAAGTTAAAAGCAGAAAAAAGCTTCAGGCCTTGACGAAATACCTCTAGAAGTATGGAAGACACGAACATTTGATGACTTACTTCTTTGATTTTGCAACACTGTCTATAAACAAAACACAATAGGAGGTGCCCGTGGTGTAATGGGTATCGTCGTAGGAAATGGACACGGTGACACGAGTTCAAATCCTGGACGAGACTGATTGCATTTCACATAACACTTATACCCTTGGGAAAGGTATGAATCCAATTATTCCCCCTCCAGCTATGGGTAAATAGTAGGGCAGACTGGGTTCTTCAGCCTTGGTGAGGCTACTAGTCTAGGAGAAGGAAAACTGAATTCAAACCTGTTAAACTCAGCTTAAAAATTGACCTTGTGTCATATCCTGCCCGAGGGGAGGTGTTGGTAAATACGATAAACAAAACACAATAGAGGAATGGAAAAAAGGCTTCGTCGTCCCCTTCTCCGAGAAAGGTGATCTCTAAACCACAAAGAACTCCAGAGGCATAACTCTTACTGCTAATTTTTATGATGCCTCACTTCTCAAGAAGTCGAAAAAATTCTTTAAAAACAGAACGTCTGAACGACTTTCAGTAAAATTAATCCACTTTTATCCTATCAAATCTCTGATGAAACTTAATACCTTTGACGCCATTTAGCTTCCACCATATACCCAGACAGTCGCAGTCAAAACCAAGCCAAAAGAAGATAACCATCAGTACCCTTGAAATATGAAGAACTTAACGACCTGACACAAAACCTGAACCTTTCAAAGGAGTCTGCTCAGCTGCTGGGTTCACGTTTCAAAGAAAAACATCTGTTGGTACCAGGAACAATGTTTTACTGGTATCGAGACCGTGAGAGAGAATTAAAATAGCTTTTCCCGTTCCAGTATATATATGCACTAAACCCTCCGCTCGGGCAGGATATGACACAAGGTCAATTTTTAAGCAGAGTTTAACAGGTTTGAATTCAGAGTTTTTCCTTCTCCTTGACTGGTTGCCTCACCAAGGCTGGAGAACACAGTCTGCCCTACTATTTACCCTTAGCTGGAGGGAGAATAATTGGATTCATACCTTTCCCGAGGGTATTAGTGCTATGTGAAATTTCACGTTCCTGTATAAGTTATAATTGGTTTATAGCAACAACATTCCTGGATTGATCAAATCAATGGACTTAGAGTATGATGCTATGGAATGGAGACTTTTTATTGATTCATCCAGCAGAAGTTTCAAAGTAGTTCTACATAATGGAAATAGTTTTTCATTTATCCCTCTAAGGCATTCAATGCAAATGAAAGAAACTTACAACGGCATGGATCATTTGCTGTCTACTGTTAATTACCAGAAGCACAAATAGTTAATCTATGGAGATCTTAAGGTAGTTGGACTAGTCCTAGAGTTCCAAGGTAGGTACAAATAGAATCATTGTTTTCTGGGTTTCTGGGGCAGCCGGGTTGACGACCAAGATTATGACGCCCTGCAAAATCAAACACGTTCTCTATGAGTTTAAGTTTTTAATGACACCAGAAAGCACTATTTTTACGCAAATACCATGCAGGACTTATTCGAGAACGTCCACATGGATAATGTTTTGTCGTTCTTGAAAGAGACCAGGTTGTACCAGAAAATCTAGACTTGATTGCAATCCAGAAAACACAACAATCTAATCAACTAAAAGCAAATTATTGCTGAATAGAAATACCATTATGTTTGTGTTAGTAGAAATAGTAGTGAGAAATAAAAAAAAACTATCATCACTAAATAAACTAATGTCATATAGAAATACTTGAAAATATTTACTCGTATGCGTGTAAATGAGTTTGTTTGGTTTTAGTATGTTATCAATAAATTATGTGTTTACAAACTGTACATATAATATGCGTGAACAGGTTTTGGCATTAAATAACCTATAGAGGTTGATATGCCATTAAACCCAACCAACCAACCAACCAACCAAGATTGTGTTAGAGAAGAGTAGCCTTGAAGACAAGGGTTAAAATCTGGCTCGCATAATGTTCAATCTCACCCTCTCGTTGAACCGAAGAAACTACTGCTTCCACCCTTATATATCAAGTTAGGAGCAATGAAGAACTTAGTGAAGACAATGGACAGGGAAGGCAGCGGGTTTGCTTTCCTTTAGGAGAAGTTTCCCATTGATAAACATGCAGAAACTCAAGGGTGAAATGGCTGCCAAGCACTGGAAGAAGTCCTTGAAAAGATCTTTCATTTTACTATGGCACAATGTGAGCGTTCGGCAAATATACCAGCCCTAAATTTAGCATCATTTAATTCTAAAAGAAAATCCATTGAATTATAATACTGTTCTACACATTTCAAGTAAGAGGTTGTATCGTGAAGATTTTATCTGATTAGAGAAAATGAGGATTATTTTTGGATTCAGCGTAAAAAACTGCCTTAAAATCTATCAAAAGCTATTATATATTAAACCTTGAAAACAACGCGGGCCAATGTCACTATTAATAGGAATAGTTACTTGATATTTGTGTGTAAATCATTAGTATAAGATAAGAATATATAAAACCATATCACTGTATGCAAATTATTGGTATTAAGAATAGTTACTTGATGTTATCATTTTCTTTCACAAATGATTATTATTATTAAATGCGACTTTGGGGCTTAGCATAACAGTTATTGTTGTAAGAAAATGGAATCGCCGAACAGAGTTCAAACTCTGGACGAGGCTGTTTGCCTTTCACCTCGTGCAAATTGTTGCTTTTTACGAACAAAGAGAATATATAAACAAAAGTGAAAAGAGACGGACTCGTGTGTGTACTACAAAACAATTGGATTTATAAACCACAAGCCGACACATGAGTCTAATAACCTGGAATAGAACTGTTTTAACTTTGTGGGTACCAGTCAATCGTACCTCCACCATGTGTCATGGTCGGATTAAAATCTGTTTTATTTTTCTTTCACGTGTGGCCATTCTTCCTGTTCCTACAAATCCCACAATGCACTGTCCCAATGAGGCAACACTTTTTATACTTAAGGGGGAATATCTGGAATATTTTTTTCGTTAGATGTGGCCCCTAACACAAATGGACTTGGGTAAGGCATAAATCCATCTGTTCTCCCCATCCCAGCTATAGGCGAATGATAGAGCAGACTGGGTTTTTTAGTCTCGGTTAGGAAACCAGTCTAGGAGAAGGAAAACTCTGAATGAATTCAAACAAGCTTTACCCCGTTTAAAAATTGACCGTGACCCGTTTAAAAATTGGCGTCTGCGCCTGGCAGAAAGGGTGGCTGAATACTGACAGAGCTCTTGAGCCTCGGTTAGACAACCAGTATAGGAGAAGGAAAACTCTGAATGAATTCAAACAAACTTTACCCCGTTTAAAAATTGGCCTCGACTCGTTTAAAAATTGACGTCTGAGCCTGGCAGAGGGTTGGGTAAGTACAGACAGAGCTCTTTAGTCTTGGTAAGGCAACCAGTCTAGTAGAAGGAAAACAATGAATTCAAACGAGCTTTAAACCGCTTAAAAATTGACCTTGTGTGTCATCCTGCCTATGGCAGAGGTTGTTGGGTAAATATATACTTGTAGCTTAAATTGTTAACAAATGTTTATTATCAGTAGTTAAAACCATGTAATTATCTGCACCACCAAAATTGCATTAAACAACCCAAATATTAAACCAACCAACCAACCAACCAACCAACATAAATAGGATGTGACTCAACATCTAACTTAATGGCAACCAACGGCAACCTTTAAACCGGTCTCTTTTGTTTTCTTTTCCGAATCTTTATTTAGAAAAAAAAGGTATTTAAAAAACTTTTGCAGTATTGTTTCTTGATTAAATATAGACCAACAATTGCACAAAAAAAAAAAAGAAAAAGAAAAAAAAACCTTTTGATATTTTAATAGAAAAACGTTACTAAATGTCACAAAATGTCATTAAAATATTTTGCCTCACGTAGGCGGAATTTCTAATGCATCATCAAAGCTGTTGCCACCGGTAAAACGTGGAGGGGGTTTCTTAAATTTAATTAACTGGCCTTTTCGGAAAATGACCTCAAAACACGTCGTGACTTAACACTAACACGGAGAGAGTGAAAGAAGAGCCACTCGCTGAACAGGAATGTCGTACTACCCACTGAGTATATATATAGGGTGGCAGAAATGGTAAGAAACAACATTTGATTCAACAAATGTGGTGTGATATATATATATATATATATATATATATATACGTGGTGCATTCAATAAGTTTCCAAACTTTTTTGTCCAGGCATGAAAAATTGTCGTAGACTCTTGAAAATTCACTATGTTGTTGCTATACATATTATAAGATGACCGACCAATTTTTATGATTTCAGGTTCAAATGAACAGCTACAGCAGCAATTGGAATACATCCTACTAAAGCCTGAGTGTTACGGCTGGTGAATTTCAAAAATGCTATCTGGATGTGAGGAACAACGATATGCAATAAAATTCTGTTTTAAACTTGGAAAAAATGCCACAGAAATGTATGGAATGCTTCAGGCTGCTTTTAGACCATCTTGCATGAATCGAGCATCAGTTTTTGAGTGGCATAAGAGATTCAATGAAGGCAGGGAGTCTGTGAGGGATGATGTGAGTTGTTTGAATGGTACAAGTGCATTACAGCCGGAGGAGATTACTTCGAAGGGGACTAGAGTTTCATGATGTACTATCAACAAAAGTGCCCATACGAAAAAAGTCAGGAAACTTATTTAATGATCCTCGTATGTATACATATATATATATGCAGTAATGTACAAGAAGGTTCCTTTTCCCAGTGTTTGTTTAGAAGATATACGAAGAAGCTAAGTTGTTGAATGTCTGTTCTGTGGTGTTAGTACTCTTTAAGTTCATAAATAACTTTTCGATGGAACTTAGAATATACTGACTGTATCTCTTCCAAAATAGATTACCCTCGGTATGTCACAAAAATTAAATCTCATGGTGAGAATCCAGCTCTGGAGATCTGGGGAGTGTGGAAGAACTCTTCATTACAATTACTCCCAGGTCTACTCTGAACTTGTTCGGATTCCATCTATGAAGGCTTGATGCCATATAACTGCAAATTATTTTATTAAGAATAGATACTTGAAATTAAAATTGTGTACAAAGGATTATCATTAGTTACTTCAAACCATATAGCTGTGTCCAAACAAATGATTATTATAAAATAGAAGTAATTACTGGAAGCCATACAATTATGAACTTATTGGTAAAAGTACTTGAAACCATACAACTGTTTGTAAATTATGTGTATTAGATCCGAATACTTGATATAAGAAAACAGTTTAAAATACTCTAAAGAAAAAACTACACAAAAAATGTACATGCAGATGTACAATGAAAGTAGTTCTGATTTCTAGGCATAAAATAACCCAAGACGGGTTGACATGCCATTAGAATAAATCCTGAAAACTTGACCTGTCATAGGCTTGAACTCTCACCCTTCTTACTAAACACAAACCTCCCAACGGCTTTATATATATGTGTGTAATTTTTCATTTATTTTATAGGAAGTCCTCGCGGTGTAAAGTGCTTCGTTTATATATATATATATATATATATATATATGTGTGTGTGTGTGTGTGTGTGTGTGTGTGTGTGTGAGTGTAATTTTTCATTTATTTGAGAGGAAGTCTTCGCGGTGTAAAGTGCTTCGTTTATATATATATATATATATGTGTGTGTGTGTGTGTGTGAGTGTAATTTTTCATTTATTTGAGAGGAAGTCTTCGCGGTGTAAAGTGCTTCGTTTATATATATATATATATATATATATATGTGTGTGTGTGTGTGTGTGTGTGTGTGCGAATGTAATTTTTCATTTATTTGAGAGGAAGTCCTCGCGGTGTAAAGTGCTTCGTATATATATATATATACATATATATATATATATATATATATGTGTATGTGTGTGTGTGTGAGTGTAATTTTTCATTTATTTGAGAGGAAGTCCTCGCGGTGTAAAGTGCTTCGTTTATATATATATATATATATATATATATATATATATATATATATGTGTGTGTGTGTGTGTATGTGAGTGTAATTTTTCATTTATTTTAGAGGAAGTCCTCGCGGTGTAAAGTGCTTCGTTTTTATATATATATATATATATATATGTGTGTGTGTGTGTGTGTGTGCGAATGTAATTTTTCATTTATTTGAGAGGAAGTCCTCGCGGTGTAAAGTGCTTCGTATATATATATATACATATATATATATATATGTGTGTGTGTGTGTGTGTGAGTGTAATTTTTCATTTATTTGAGAGGAAGTCTTCGCGGTGTAAAGTGCTTCGAAGTAAGTGAGTTCGAACTCCTGTCACGCAGTTACGTCCAATTTCGGACTAATAGGAAAGATATGACCCCTTTGATCCCCCAGCTATGGATTGAATAGAATCCCTACAGTTCTACGAGGATGGCTTTGGCATTAAATAACTTGCGACGGTTGAGATGTCATTAAACAAAGAAACCAAACCAATCATTTATCTAGATATTATGTGAATCATTGTCAGACGTAATCATTCTGAACTAGGACAAGTATTATATATATATATATATATATATAACTTGTAAAGCAAATAATTAATTGGTAACATTTTAAACAAGCCAGAACTCATTTGTTTGCACACAGTTAAATAGTTTTAAGTATTGCTATGCGTTGTAGCCTAACAAAAGGTTACTGAATGAGGAATAACCAAAACGAAGGTTGAAAATGAAATGGAAATCGTTATAGCATTAACAAAATACAATACTTGCCAGCGGGGTGAAAGTAGTCGCTGCTCGTGGTGAGTTAAGTTCACCAATTGTTTTACCAATTGTTTGTTGTTTGTTTCCTAGCGTCTGGGGGCGCCCTCTTTGGCGGGTGTAGGCGGGGCCCGAAGGTATTTTTGGATGGACGCGTGTGGGCTGCGGCCCTGCGTCCGGACCCACTCTAAAAAAGCCTTGTGTCGTACTTGTCCGATGGTGGGACGGAGAACAAATAAAGTGACTATTTAGCATATTTTTACCCCCTCAAGTGTCCGACGTATTTATAAGGAATGGGACATACCCATTAATGTTCATAGGTAGGATATATATCAGTATAAGAAATGGGACATACCCATTAATGTTCATAGGTAGGATATATAGCAGTATGAGGAGTGGGACATACCCATTAATGTTCATAGGTAGGATATATAACAATATGAAAAATGGAACATACCCATTAATGCTTATAGGTAGTATATATATCAGTATGAGGGATGGGACATACCCATGAATGTTTATAGGTAGGATATATAGCAGTATACTTTATTTATTCTCCGTCCCACCACCGGACAAGTACGGCACAAGGCCTTTTTTAAAGTGGGTACGTACGCAGAGCCGCAGCCTACACGCGTCCGGCAAAATCCAAAAATACCTTCGGCCACGTCGGCACTTCCCCAATGGGGGCGCCCCAGACGCCAGGAAATAAAACAGCAAACAATTAATGTTCATAAGTAGGATATATATCAGTATGAGGAATGGGACATACCCATTGATGTTCATAGGTAGGATATATAACACTATGTAGCACTAATAATTCAATTCAACATCAGAAATTTGTCTGCACACAGTTAAATGGTAGAATTTTTCTATTTGAGAGATAGATGAGACCCTAACAAGTATCCTTACAGGTGCTACAACGACGGATCAAAGTGGATCTGTGAGTAATGGCACATTCCCCAAATCTCTATGACTGGAATATTTCCATCAGATGGTTTTGTGTCATATCCAAGACATTCTTTGGGGCGGAGTTATACCCTTCAGTAAAGATAAAGTCGACGTATTCTACTGCCATATCCGATTGAGCTAGCATTATATTTGGAATGCCCCTCAAAATAAAAATGTACAGTTTATTTTGCAGGCGCCCATGGTTTTACAGATATCCGCGTACAGTCAGCCTATTCTAAGTCTCAACGACCGGGCGCAAATTATATCCGTGAGATGCAATCGATAAATAATACTATTAAATAATTGTAGGTAATTTATCATTCCATGAACTTGTGGCGTAACGGTTATCGTCAAAGGAAATGGACTTAGCTACCCGAGATCATATCCTGAACGAGGATTTTTGCATTTCCTATAGAGTTGGTAAAGGTATAAATTAAACCAGTATCTCTCTAGCTATGGTGAAATAGTTGAATAAACATGGCTCTATAACCGGTCTTGAAAGTAAATTGTGGAATCAAATCATTCATAGACCTGGAGAGGGATGGACTAGGCCAAGCTCTCTATGCTCAAGACACGTTACATAAGTAGCCCCCACACGTCCAAAACCAGTTTTTTTTTTCGTTTCTCTCATTTATTTATTTATCTTTGCGTTTTACAATTTTATTACTGCTGAATTGTTTAAGCTTCCCTTCCCCAAAGTGCAAAAATATCAACCTTACTCCACCTATAGGCTGACACAGTCTCCGGGACTCTTTTCTGTATTCCGGTCGATCTTAGCAACGCTGTAGTTTGGATGATGGCCACTCATCCTCCGATTTCTCACTCTTCAGCCTCCTTACCAAGCTATTGGGGATCGTTCCAAGCGCACCAATTTTAATTGCTATTACAGTCACTTTCATGTTACTTTGACTTGATGGATTCCCATTTACAAAGAGAAACACACACCAACAATACAATTCGCGTGATCGGAAGATTCCCTGACGGATGTGCTAGTTACTAAAAATCAAGACGCTTTTAATGTAGAAGGAAACCCATAGAGTCTCCCGGCTGGAATCGAACCTTAACCCTAATAATAAAAGAGCTAGTGTGAAAATTCTGAATAATAATTATGATCATAATAGGCGAGTACTATTAATATGACAGAAAAAATATCACCAAAAGAGGTAAGAATAAATAAATGCATAGAAGAAGAAGAAGAAGAAGAAGAAATCGACAAATACTTAAACCCTGTCTGCGAACTAAAAAACTGTGAAACATGAGTGACAAGTAAATGACATGTGTAATTGGTACGTTTGGAACGGTCCCAAAAAGCTTGGAAGGAAGACTGGCGATAATGGACGTCAGAGGAAAAGTGAGACCATCCAGATCATTGTATTGCTAAGATCGGTCAGAATACTGAAAAGAGTCCTGGAGACCTGAGGAAACTCGTTGTAACTCAGGCTACAGTGAAAGACCATAAGCTAAAACTGATGTGAAAAACTCATAAGGAGTAAGGTAATAATAATAATAATAATAATAATAATAATAATAATAATAATAATAATAATCTGAGATTTTGAGATGCAAACAGAGCATCTAATCCCGGCCAGAAGACCAGACCAAGTGATAGTTAACAAGAAAAAGGAGAGCCTACAGAATAGTCTACTTTGCCGTCTCAACATTCCACTGAGTGAAAATCAAAGAAAACGAAAAGAGAGATAAGTACTTGGACCTTACCTGAGAACTAAAAAAGCTCTGGAACATGAAAGTGACTGTAATAACAATTATAATTTATGCACTTGGAACGATCCCCACTAGCTTGGTAAGGGGGCTGAAGAGTGAGAAATAGGAGGACGAGTGGCGACCATCCAAACTACAGCATTGGTAAGCATACCGAGAAGAGTCCCAGAGACTTGAGGAGATGATGTCACTCACACTACAATGAAAGACCATAAGCTAATATTGATATGAAAATCTCGCAGGGAGTTGTATAATAAGGATGATGATGATAATTGTGGTTGGTATTCTTGGACTGATCCCAAAGACCTGGAAAGAGAATGGGAGACCTGAAGATTTGAGAAAGAATCAGGACCATCCAGACTATAGCACTAAATCAGCTAGAATATTTAGATTCTCGAAGGCCTGAGGAGACTTACTGTATCTCTGACTTAAAAGAAAAAAACATTAATTAAAACTGGTGGGAAAACTCATAAGGAGTAAAATAATAATAATAATAATAATCGAAAAGAAGGATAAGTACCTGGACCATGCTAGGGAATTGAAAAAACTGTTGAAACATGAAAGTGACGTTGATACCAAATGTAATTGATACTCTTGGTACAGTCACCATAGGATTGGTACAGGGACCGGAAGAATTGGAAAAAGCAGGACGAATGGAGACCACCCAAACTAGAGCATTGTTGAAATAGGCCAGAATACTGAGAAGAATCCTGGAGACTTGAGGAAACTTGCTTACGCTGATGTGAAAAACTCTCAAGAAGTAACTCTAATAATAAAAACAACTATATGGATATTTCAAGAGACAAACTGACGAAATTACACTTAAGAAAACCGGGACATTGCGAAGATAGGAAGGCTTTAATAGAGAAACTGAGTCTCTTCTAAAAGCTTCACAAAACAATGTTACAGGGAGCAACGATATTAAAGCGAAAATAGACAAGACGCAACAAAATAGCGACTGTTTGTTGTGTGGTGATAGGGACGAGTCGATTAATAATAGGAGAATGCAGCAAACTAGCGGAAAAGGAGTACAAGACAAGTTAGAGTTGAGTGGGGGAGGTGATTCATTGGGAATTGTGCAAGAAATTGACATTGGACTATACTACCAAATGGTATATATACAAACCAGAATCCGTCTTGAAGAATAAAACACAGAGATTTCTCTGGGATTTTAAGATACAAACAGGTCACTTAAGTTCGGCCAGAAGATTAGACCTACCGATAGATAAAAAAAAAGAGAGAACCCGCCGAATAGTGGACTTTGCTGTTCTGGCGGACCACAAAATGAAAATCAAAGAAAATGAAAAGCGAAACAAGCACTGCTAGAGAACTAAAAAAAAAAAAGCTATGGAACATTGAGGTTACGGTGATAGCAATTATAATTGGTGCGTTTGGAACAATCCTCAATAGCTTGGTAAGGGACCGGAAGGGTGGGAAATCGGAGAACGAGCCGAAAACATCTTAACTATAGCATTACTGAGATCAGCCAGAATACCGAGAAGAGTCCTGAAGACTTGAGGAAACTTGCAGTCACTCAGACTCCAGTGAAAAACCAGCAGCTTATTGTGATGTGAAAAACTCGCGAGGAGTTATAATGATAAAAATAATAAGGCACAACCCAGAGTCCGTCCTTGGGAATGAGACGCATTAAGTTCTCTGGGCTTTTAAAATACAAACAGGTCACCTAATCTCGGCAAGACGACCAGACCTAGTGATAGTCTAAAAAAGAAAAACATAATTGAAAAAAAGAACCTACCGAATAGTGAACTTTGCCGTCTCGGCAGACTGCAGAGTAAAATTTAAAGAAAGCGAAAAGATAAATACCTAGACTTTGCTAGAGAACAAAAAACTATGGAACATGAAGAAGACAATAATACCAATTGTAATTGGTGCGCTTGGAACAATTCCCAAAGGATTCGTAAAAGGGACTCGAAGTCTTGGAAAAAAGAGGAAAAATGGAGACCATCGAAACTCAGCATTAAGATCAGCCAAAATACTGAGATGAGTCCTTGAGACTTGAGGGGAATTATTGTCATTCAAACTCCAGTGAAAAACCATCAGCTAACGCTGGTGTGAAAAACTAGTGAACTTTGCCGTCCCTGCTGACCACAGAGTGAAAAATCAAAGAAAGCGAAAAGTTAGCCAACTAGTTGGACCTTGCTAAAGAACTAAGAAAGCCATGGAACATAAAGGTAAAGGTGATGCTTCTTGTAATTGGTATGTTTTGAATAATCTCCAAAGGCTTTGAAAAGGGACTAGAAGAGGTAGAAATCAGAAGACGAATCGACACCATTCAGACTTCAACGTGGTTGAGATCGGCCAGAATACTGAGAAAAGTCCTAGAGACCTAAGAAAACTTGTTGTCACTCAGTCTCTATTGAAAAATCTTTTGCTAACGCTGGTGCAAAATACTTGCAAGGAGTTTTAATAATAATAATAATAACAATAAAAGAAGATAAAAACAGATAATAGACAAATAATTCCTCTTTCTCTTTTTCTACATATACATATGCTTATGTGTACATGTGTATGTTTGTGTGTGTATGCGTGTGTAACACTGATTCCCCAACTAGCAAACCGTAGAACATCATTTCTGAAGGAAACTTTGCAACTTTGGTTTGCTTTATTATTATGGCATAGCAATCATTATAGGTTATTTCATGCCAAATGCGATTTATACATATTAGATATATATGATTTGTAAACATAAGTTAACAAAGTTAGATTGTTCCAAGTATTGTTATGTATCACTAACAATACAATTAAACAGTCATTTATTTACACACAGTAAAATGATCAAAGAGTTCTATTTCAAATAATTCAATTTAGCAATTTACGTAGACAATCGAAATGTCAAATAGTTCTATTTGACACAGAGGTAGAACCTTACCAGATGCTACCACTCCAGGTCAGAGTGGACTCGGGAACGATAGCAATGAAGGTGTACTATACATTCCCCAAAGTTCTAGCATTACTAGAGCTTCACCATCAGATTGTTTAATGTCATATCAGGACACTCGTAGGGGGATTCTTGCCCCTCTGCAGAGATGCAGTCGGTGTATTCTACAACCCCCCAGCCGACTGGTCTAATCCCCTTTTGACATCTTTGAATATTCCCAGAATGTTCTTCATAAACTACGGTTTCTCTTGAAATTTTCCTAAAGTAGTAAATTTCATGTTAATGTTAATATTCCATGCGAGTTGAGAATTTTATTTCCAAAATCGAAAAGTAACCCAATTCTTACAGTTAAAAAAATGCCTGTTGATTTAATAATCGTCATACTCCAAACAAAAACAAACTTTTCAAAATAAAACCTAAAGACTCCTAATGCTATCCTTATTTACCAACCCCTCCACTCGGGCAGTATATAACACAAGGTCAATTCTTTAAGCGAAGTTAAACTGGTTTGAATTCAGAGTTTTCCTTCTCGTAGACTAGTTGCCTAACTAGGGTTGAAGAACCCAGTCTGTCCTACTATTTACCCATAGCTGGATGGAGAATAATAAAATAACTCGTAATGCTATCAATTAACTGGGTGATTGAGTGGTTAAGTAATTTTAATGGCATCTTAACTTGTCTTGGGTGATTTTAGATTTAGAGGTTAGGGAATTGCCTTCATTGCATATTTATATTTACATTTTTCTAGTTGTTTTTATTTAGATAGTTTGTTACTTTGTGGGTTTTTAAATGCCAAATTTTGTAACTTTGTTCAATATCAACCTTTGTGGGTTTTTAAATGGCAAAGTTATCCTTGTAAAAGAACAGCTGGGGTGATAAGTGGGTTCATGCCTTTCCTGAAGGTATTAGTCTGAAAGTGAACGACCGGAGTTCGAACTTACTACGATGTCGCAGTCCAGCAAGTTTGTCACTACGCCATAGAAACTCCCTTTGATTTTTAAGAGTTTTTGTCATATGATATCGAGAATTCCTTCACAATACAATTCATTTTTAACAAATGTTTATGAATTCAAGTATTCCAGTACTTGTAATAATAATTTGCATACAGTTGTATGATTTCAAGTATTCCTAATACAAATAATTTGCAGGTAGTTTTATGGTTTCAAGTATTCGTATAAAACACTAATAATTCGTACACTGTTGTATGGTTTCGTGTATTCCTATCTACTGATAATATTGTGTTAATTATTTCTATCAAATAATAGTCATTTGTTTGTACTGTGTAATATGGTTTTAAGTAACTAAATTTAATCCTTGGTAGAAAATTACAGCTTCAAGTAACTATTCTTAATACAAACAAATTCCAGTAATATGGCTTCAAGTATTCCTACCTAATACCAATAATTTCTAAACATATCTATTTAGATATAAATACATAGGATCCAAACTTTGGGTCAAAGTGGACCTGTTAGTAATGACAATGAATTAGTGCGTTTTTGTTTTCTTCATTTTTTTAATGACATATTAACCTTCGTGGGTTATTCATTGGCAAAGTCATCCCTGTAGAAGAACAGCAGGGATATGATTTAACCCATATCAGGGGGTATAGGAGGTTCAATACATTTCTAATGGTATTAGTTCATAAAGAAAAGTTAACAGCCTGGTTGGAGTTCGAACTCGTTTACTTCTCGTTCGCAATCCACTACTTTAACCATTTTGCCCCGGGGAATCCCCGAAGGGATACTCAAGACTCCCTTGATCCTATTTACCAACCCCTCCGCTCGGGCAGGATATGACACAAGGTCAACTTTTAAGCGGAGTTTAACAGGTTTGAATTCAGAGTTTTCCTTCTAGACTAGTTGCCTCACCAAGGCTGGAGAACCTAGTCTGTCCTACTATTTACCCATAGCTGGAGGGAGAATAACTGGATTCATACCTTTCCCAGGGGTATTAGTGCTATGTGAAATGCAATCAGTCTCGTCCAGGATTTGAACTCATGTCGCCGTGTCCATTTCCTACGACGATACCCATTACACCACGGGCACCTCCAAAGACGCCCTTGGCCTTCAGAATTGGAGCCTCATCATCAGACACTTTAGCATCAGACAGGACACACTTTTTTCGTGGGGGAGTGAGTTTTGTCCCTCTGCTGAGATACAGTCATTAGGCTCTACCGACAGGCCTTGTATAAGACTGGCAGAACGTATATATATATATATATATATATATATATATATATATATATATATATATATATCTTCATGTCTGTCCACACGCATGCGCAGTTTTGATTGCTTAAGCTACGTCTATTTGAGTGCATGTATGTGTATATATATATGTACGTTCTTGTACGAGCCCATGTGAGCATGTATACACATATATATGCTTGTATGTATGATCGTGTGTGCAAGTGCATCTCAATGTGTGTCTAACTGTACGTTATGTTCACCTGTGTATGTACACATACCTTTGGGTAGCTGTGTGTAATGGTTCATGAGCGAATTGCTGAGACTTGTAACGACGGTTCCAGTCACATCAGCCAGGGCGTTTTCCTTGTTTTATAAAAAGAATTGTTTTATTTTCTCATGTTTGCATAGTCATAGGTCATGGGAAATAAAAGGAAAGATTACAAAATAGTTTTATTTGAAATAAGATCGTCTTCTATAAATACTTCTTTTTCACTGACTGACCAGAGATGAAATCGTTTACACTGGACAACCGATTTTACACAAATGAGAATAGAATGTGTGTCTACAAGCATGTGCTGTCTTTTCATTATGTATGAGGAGACCCCGTTGCGTTATGGTCAAAGAGCTGGACTGCGGCCTCGAAGTAAGTGAGTTCGAATTCCAGTCGCGCTATGACGTTCACTTTGACTAATACCCTTGAGAAAGGTATGAATCACCTTATCCCCCAGGTATGGGTTAAATAGTTCCACTACTGTTCTTCAACCAAGATAGCTTTGGCATTTAATAACCTATGGAGATTGATATGCCATTAAACAAAGTAACCAAACCAAACCATCATTATCTATCTATCTATCTATCTATCTATTTCATCCTCTCATTTATATATGGCACTTTGTTCCTGGCTATCTATCTGGGTTGGGATTGTATATATATATATATATATATGTATATTCTTGTTTTAGCATATATAAATGCACACACACATACACACACATACACACACAAATATATATATATAAACACATGTAGTAGGTAGAGTGTTCGATCACAGGTCGAGTCATATCAAAGACTTAACAAATGGTTCTTGATACCTTCTTGATACTCAGAACTATAAGGTACGTATCAAGATTAAAGTGGAACAATCCAGGGATAGAAGTAGCACCCTCCCCTACACCTCGGTCTATGCAGTAGCTATTAAAGAGGGAGCCTTCAGGTCACCCTTGACTACAGTCGCCAACTTTAGTTTCATTTAAAATGAGTTGTCTGGAATACAATCATTACTAAGTAAGGAGTTCTATCTTCATGGCGTACCACAGCTACCTATGAATCTTTCTCAATACATGAACATACATCAGTCGATATGGTATCTTAGTATCCCTGGCCAGAGATTCCCTTCCTTTCCTCTCACAAGTAGAATTAAAATCTTATTTCATGAGTTATTCAGATGAGTATCCTAACTCTTTTTTTTATTCTATCATAATATTTAGGCCGATGGACTATTCGGCCTTCCTTTCTGATACACATCAATTGAACAATTCATCTCACATTATCATCCTATACTCACACCTTGTTCACGAATAAATAAATATCCCATTTTGTGTACACCCACGCACACACAAACATACACATCCGCTCACATTTAGAAACACCCGGAATATACGGAAGTGCATCTGTCTTGTCGTAGACTGGCCACCCGAGACCAGTTTGTTGCACGTGTAGCCATCATCGACAGCGGTACCCTGCCGGGTGCACACGTGTAACGGTTTTCATTATTTCGCCTACGCACCGAGCATTATTAGAACTGCTGCACAGCGGCGATGTTGGCTGCTTGTTCGATTACCTTCACTCCACTACCGTCAGCGCCACTGACTCCACTACCGTCAATGCCACAGACTCCATGTTCAGGAAGCAAGCGATACGAACAAGCGAGCGAAGCCAAGGAAACAAGACGCAAGCGAGAAGTAAAGAAAGACTATTTTTAAAACATTCTATATTTGGAATACGTTTCGCTTTCGGTAAGGGGAGTGGGTGGAACGGAGGGTGGGGAGAAACGATGATAGAAAGAGGAGGGGTTTGCTAGAAGGGAAGGAGGAAGGAGAATCTTATTGGATCGGAACATTGGGTGGTAAGCATTCGATAAAAAAAGACACTCAACGATATATATATATATATATATATATAGGTATGTTGATAGATAAGTAGATAGATACATCGAAAGGTATGAGTAGAATGAGGTAGATCGATAGATAAGTCGATAGATAAATGGATATGAGCAGAATGAGATAGATAAGATGAGTAAAATGAGATAGATAGATAGATAGATAGATTGATAGATAGATCGATAGGAGCAGAATGAGATAGATATGTAAAAAATGAGGTACATAGATCAATCGATCGATAGATTAACAATCAGAGAGTGAATGAAAAGATACTAACTTGAATTATAAAGGTACCAAACAATCATTGAATTTATTGAATCTGCATTGTCAAACCAGTCCATGATGATATCAATGCTTCAATTTAAGAAGGAGTGAAAGATTCTAATTAGTATTTTATACAGTGTCTCAAAATATATGCAACCCATTAATATGATAATGATTTATTAGAGAGACAGGCGCAAAGGCAGTCATTTGGAACACCTGAAAAAATGCATCCTTTGAGTCAGAGACATCAAATCAATATTTTTTTCAGTTGTTATTATATTAACTTCCAGGACATGCAATTATTTTTTAAGTTTCTTGTCTCATGGTTAAATCATTATCATATCAATGGGTTGCATCTATTTTGAGATAGTTTTGAAAGATTTCGTTTCCAAATACGTAGTGACGCAAAACAATTTTTCTCTCTAGGATTAATAGTTGTTATAGTATACGATTTTCAAATCTGAAACAAAAAAGAACACAACCTTATTATTAGTAGGGTTATTAGCAGGTACATCGGTACCATGAATATTGAGACACCCCTCAGTTAACAGCTGTCTATAATGATACTGATGCTTCTATTTAGGAAGTAGTGAAAGATTCTTATTAGTAATTCATTGTCATCTCTGTTATATCTAGAATTAGGATGATTAAAAATGTTCATTGTAAGCGAAGATTCACAAAATTATTTTTCAGTAGCAAATTAGAATGGAAATTGCTTTATTCTCTTAGTGCATTTTAAATGCACTCCTCTAAAAAAAACGTCGCAACGATGTGCCATTTTTACCAGGTTGCATTTACATACACAATGAGAATTTTGGAAATATAAAGATTTACTGCACTTAGCATAGTTTGGCGTGAGGTTATAATTGTGGGAAACTCTTTGAGGATTGTGTAGAGGTTGAGGTTGGTGGCTGAGGTCATTGTATATATTCTGACCGGCACCAAGTGAGGATTTAATTCAGGGCTACATTATAATCGGTCAGTGCAGTTTGCTACCTATCGTTTAACGCTAGTTGCCTACAGAGTTTATGAAGTTTGACTTAGTCTGGTACAAGGCGCAAGTACGAAGTATTCATTGAGAATTGAATTGTTTTCCCTAGATATTTGTAAATATGTATTCATGTGTTATATGGGTTCTAGCCCCCCACCCAAAAGAGCCTAGATTTACAATGCTGATTTTCAGAGTAGGCAGTCAGGCGTATATTTAGGCATAACATAATCTATCCTACCTCAAGGTAGTGCTGCATTTGATTAAGCTAAGCATAGTAAATATCTACATGCAAAGATACAGATAAATAATGAATAGTGAATTAAATGATTTTGCAAGTAAACAAATATACTGATAGCTATTGTTATAAATATACCGATTCAAAAGGGTTCTCTTTGAAAGATACAAATAAAGAGAAATATGACTGATACGTATAAACATATTTAGATATATAGATACGAATTCGATGATATACGAACAGACTGATATGCACTGATACTAACTGGTTGACATACGAACAAAATGAGAGAAACAAATACGAACAGACTGATACGCGGATACGAACAGGCTGGGATACAAACATACAGGGAAAACTGATACAAACAGACTGAAATACGAACAGGGACATGTAGATACGAACAGACTGAGATACGAACTGGGTGAAATGAACAGATACGAACAGAGATACGAACAGAGTGACACAAACAGATACGTACAGGCTGAGATACGAACAGAGATACACTGATACAAACAGGCTGAAATACGAACACAGACATGTAGATATAAAGAGGATGAGATACAAACAGAGATACGCAGATACGAACAGATATACACGGATACACGGATGCAAACTGACTGAGATACGAACAAAGATACACAGATAAGAATAGACTGGAGGAGCCCGTAGGGTAATAGTTATCGTCGTTGGAAATGGACAGGGCGACACGAGTTCAAATCCTGGAAGTGACTGACTGCATTTCACATAGCACTAATAACCTTAGGAAAGGTATGAATCCAATTATTCTCCCTTCAGCTATGGGTAAATAGTAGGGCAGACTGTTTCTTCAGCCTTGGTAAGGCAACTAGTCTAAGAGAAGAAAAACTGTTAAACTCCGCTTAAAAATTGACCTTGTGTCATATCCTGCCCGAGCGGAGGTGTTGGTAAATATGGATAAGAATAGACTGAGATACAAAGAGATACGCAGATGCGAACAGACTGAGATACGAACAGAAATACACTGATAAGAATAGACTGAGATACGAACAGAGATACGCAGATGTTAACTGGGCTGAGATACGAACAGACAGGAACAAATTCGAACAGGCTGGAATACGAACAGGTCTATACAAATACGAATGCGAAAAGATACAGATTAAACGATATATAAACAGACTGAGACTGTGATTAATTGAGACAAATATAAAGAGTAACGGCTGATATAGACAATGAGAGAGAGAGAGAGAGTGTGTGTGGAGTGTGTAGAAGAACGATATAGAATATAGATCTCTGGGTTGAGAGTGGAGAGAAAAAGTAAAACGTGAGAGAAAAGAAGAAACTAGAAATCAGATTGAGAGAGAGAGAGAGAGAGAGAGAGAAAGAGAGAGAGAGAGGGTGGAGTGTGTAGAAGAACGATATAGAATATAGATCTCTGGGTTGAGAGTGGAGAGAAAAAGTAAAACGTGAGAGAAAAGAAGAAACTAGAAATCAGATTGAGAGAGAGAGAGAGAGAGAGAGAGTGAGAGAGAGAGAGAGAGAGAGAAAGAGAGAGAGAGTGGAGTGTGTAGAAGAACGATATAGAATATAGATCTCTGGGTTGAGAGTGGAGAGAAAAAGTGAAACGAGATAGAAAAGAAGAAACTAGAAATCAGATTGAGAGAGAGAGAGAGAGAGAGAGAGAGAGAGAGAGAGAGAGAGAGAGTGGAGTGTGTAGAAGAACGATATAGAATATAGATCTCTGGGTTGAGAGTGGAGAGAAAAAGTGAAACGAGATAGAAAAGAAGAAACTAGAAATCAGATTGAGAGAGAGAGAGAGAGAGAGAGAGAGAGAGGGTGGAGTGTGTAGAAGAACGATATAGAATATAGATCTCTGGGTTGAGAGTGGAGAGAAAAAGTGAAACGAGATAGAAAAGAAGAAACTAGAAATCAGATTGAGAGAGAGAGAGAGAGAGAAAGAGAGAGAGAGAGAGAGAGAGAGAGAGGGTGGAGTGTGTAGAAGAACGATATAGAATATAGATCTCTGGGTTGAGAGTGGAGAGAAAAAGTGAAACGAGATAGAAAAGAAGAAACTAGAAATCAGATTGAGAGAGAGAGAGAGAGAGAGAGAGAGAGAGAAAGAGAGAGAGAGTGGAGTGTGTAGAAGAACGATATAGAATATAGATCTCTGGGTTGAGAGTGGAGAGAAAAAGTGAAACGAGAAAGAAAAGAAGAAACTAGAAATCAGATTGAGAGAGAGAGAGAGAGAGAGAGAGAGATGTGTTGGGGAAATTTTATAAACATCTCTCGGAAAATTCGGATGGAAAATGCCAGAGCTCCCAGCCGCCGCCGCCGCCGCCGCCGTAGCAGCAGCAGCAGCAGCAGCCTCCGTAAAATTTGTTATGGTCAGAATAGGAAATTCAGAAAGAATAAAATAACACGGATCTGATTTTCAAACTAGTTTTTCTTTTCGTTCAAGAATCTGCCACGTGCTGTGTGGTTGTAAATTCTGCCATGTACAGTTTCAATTTTTTAATCAGCTCTCTCACTTTTCAAACTTGCTAAGTTTTTAGGGTACGTTTTGTTGACAATTTACGACCTCGAAAGGTGGATACGTCATTAAATAAAGAAACCAAACCAAAATGCAGTCTTTCGATTTTGTTTTTGTTGAATGTTTATTGTTTTACAACTTTTCATTTAGGAATATTCCACAAGTGCTTGGACTGCTTTTTTTTTTTACAGTATTTTGAATGCTGTTGAGTTATGTAATAAATGATACCTAATAATATCCGTTTTTATCATGTTCCACTCGAAATAATGAAATCTTGGTATCTTAGGTTTAAAAGAAAATTAGTGTTTTATAAAATTCGTTAGGGGTGTACTCATGAGCAATACTGTATATATACTACACGAGAAAAAATAATGGAATTAGAACACTTACAAAACCATCACATTAGTTTTGCATTTTGCAGTAAAAAGACCAATTACGGATAAGACCTAAAACATGTTTATTTGATAGGTGAACATTCTAGTTTCGTAAAACATTCCTTAAACCAGGGGTGGGCAATTTTTTTTTTTTTTTTTTGGTTGGAGAGCCGTATCATTGGGTTATAAATTATCAAAGGTTCGTATCTTTTAAAATCAAAAGAATTTAGTCTCTATTCAAGTGCAAGTGTTTATTTTTTTTATCTTTTATTTTTAGAGGCTTCTGCGGGCTGCAGTTTACCCACCTTGCGTTAAACAAATTCGATTAAATAATTTAGATTATTGGTATAATTTTTTCCAAGACAAGCAGAGAAAAATATTATAGAATAACTCAATATTGAAGAAAATATGGTTTGGTTTGGTTTTAAGGTATATCAACCATTGTAGGTTTAAATAACCAACAATGTTTGACATACCAAATCCTTTTTATGCATATATATTAAATATATGGTTCTTAAACACATTTTTTAGATAATATTTTTAAACAAGCCAAAGTTCATTATTTTTGCGCACTGTTAAATAGTTTCACTTGTTACTATCTAATACGAATAATACTATTTATTATAATTATTTGTTTGCGCACAGTGAAATGTTTCCAAGTATTGCTATTTAACATGAACAATTCGATTAAACATCAGTCATCTGTTTATCCACCGTTTAATGATCAAAAAGTTCTATTTCAAACAATTCAGTTCAGCATGTTAAAAAGTTAAATGATTCCAAGTATTGCTATCTATTAGAAACAATTAAATTAAACATCAGTCATTTGTTTACACACAGTTAAATGGTTAAACAGTTCTATTTCAAACAACTCAGTTTTGCATAAGTCATTTTTTGTACTCAGTTTAAATATCAAAATACACAAATGTCAAATAGTTCTATTTGGAAATTTACTAAGCTTTTTGCTTAGATGTGGCACAACGCCATATGAAAGGGGCACCCAATGAGACTCGAACTCACTCGTGTAGGCTTGCTAGTCGAGCTTGCTAACCATTATACCACCAGAGGCGCCTTCAAATAGTTCTATTTGACCCATATCAGTTGTTACAGTGGACGTTGGAGCGATAGCATTCTGCAAAGCTCTAGCATCACTGGAGCCTCACCATCAGATTGTTTAGTGGAATATCAAGGACTCTTGAGGAAGTCTTATTCCTCTTCAGATATGCAGTCAGTGTATTCTACACCCCACCTGATTGGACCAAGAAAAATATGGAATTCATAAAAAAAAAAAATAGAATTAATACTTCGTTGCCTCTCCTTGAACTTTTATGGCAACCTTAATTATTTCCAGTATGTATTTCATTAATTTAATGCCATGTTGTTTTTTTCAAAGTTGCTCTAACTTTTTGGAAATTAATAGATCTTCTTTGTTGGATGGAGCCTACTCATGTTCATTTTTATCTGTTTCCGCGACATCAAAGACGAAAAAAAACAAACAAAAAACAAAATAACAACACCTCGAGTTAGCTTATCCGTTCTTTGAAGAACAATTTCTTCTTGGATTTTTGCTTTTTCGTTCTGCGTTCACACCTAGCACCAAAAGAGAAAATAGGGACTAAATCACGAAATCCCTGATATATATATATATATATATATATATATATATATATATATATATATATATTGTGGGGTTCACAGGACACCTCACCTCTACTTCCACCCCGAGTGGGTGACATCTTTCAGTCCTTGTCACCACTTAGTGACTTGGTCTCAGGGGACAAGATCAAGCGTATCATGTTACAGAAGAGTGTTGAAATCTGCCAACTCGTCCGTTTTCTGATTTCTGTTTTTTTGATATCCCGGTACTCTTCAATTATAATGCTATACTGCATATGATTATAAAGATACTCCATACTACTCCATCCGATGAATTGACGTTATATTCGTTATTGCTTTACACACTGGTCGTATTAAGAGCCTATGAATTATTTTTACGGACACTCAGCGTCTTCAATCAATATACTTTTGATCACTTCTCCAAATTGTTCAAAACTAAAATTCATAGTCTGCTAGAGACATTTTTAGGCGCCTTTTTTTTATTATGCTAATTGTTTATTGTTAGAGTTTTATCTCAATGAAGACCATATTTTCTCATGTGAAACAATATTTTTCACCGGTACAATCCTCCAATGGGTCTTATAAGTATTTTATTAAATCAAATTTGGCTGTTCTAGACATAGGCAACCTTTTTGAGAAGCAGGCCACATGAGACAAAGTTTATTATCAGGTGAGCCGTACAGTTAAAAAATTAAAGGTAATTTTTTCGTTGAAGGTACCTGAACTATTTCCCCTATAGGATACCATACTGATAAGTTGATTTTTTTCCGTAAAAAGATCTCTTTTATAAAAATTGAAGTCTTGGTAATATATTATCACATATATCAATAACACATGCTGTTGCCGAGATACTAATAGAATAATTAAAAGAAAAAAATGAATACTTGAAAAATTAATGAGAGAGAGAGAGAGAGAGAGAGAGAGAGAGAGAGAGAGAGAGAGAATGCGGGAACTTATATTCTTTGTAAACTTTGGTATTTGCTAATCTTAAATTAATACTGCAGGAGGCAATATTTTATGTTAAATTATAAGCGATACGTTTGCTTTGAAAATCAGCATTTAAAACTTCTTTTTTTTTATAAATTACTTAGGGATCGATATCAGCCTATGGGGTGGCAGATATCTATCTATTTATCCAACACTTTCACAACTGTCAAGATGTGACTCAAAGTCAGTTTTTTTAAGTGGAGTACCGGACATTGGCATGATGGTTAGAGTGTTCGCCAATAGCATGGGAGACCTAGGTTTAATCCCAAGACTCAAAAATTGGTACTTGATACCTACTTGCTTAACACTCAGCATTATAAGGTACGGATCAAGGGTAAAGTGAAGAAATCCAGGGAAAGGAGTAGCGCCTTCCCCTACACCTTGGTGTTGTAGCTATCGAAAAGTGAGCCTTCGGGTCACCCTCGAGTACGATCACCAACTTATAACTAGTTTAGAATTCAAGGTTTTTTTTTCTTAGACCGTTGGCACCCAGATGGCCATTTATTATATAAGTCTACATTGGCACAAGGATACAATATTGGAATACTCAGAAGAGATCGAACTCAATATCCATAGATATTACTTATCGCTCTAAGCAGTAACAAGTTAAGGTACAAGACTTTATTTACTGAGCTTAGCTTCGTTTAACGCGTGGTTGTGCATGTGTAGCATTCATTGAACTGATTGCAGGAAGTAAGTAACCTTAGTCCTTAGTCGAGAGTGACCCGGAGGCTCCCTTATCAATAGCTACTACACAGAGGCGTCGGGGATTGCTCCATTTTACCCTTGATCCCTACCTTATAATGCTGAGTGTTAAGCAAGGCGGCATCAAGTACCATTTTTTGAGTCTTTGGTATGACTCGACCTGGAATTAAACCCCGGTCCCCCGGACCTTTAGCGAACTCTCTACTCATTGCCTTAATCATTATTTATTCCCAGCAAGGCGCAAACAATCCTGTTAACGTTTGTAATATATGCATTTATGAATAAGATGTTTGGTTTAAGTTTAATTTGGCTGTGTTTAATGGTATGTTAACCCTTGTAGGCTATTTAATGCAAATTCCCGTTTAAATCTATATGATTTGTAAGTGAATGGTTTGTTGGTAACATTATTTTTAAACGAGACAGATCTCATTAGTTTGTACACAGTTTTACGGTTTCAACTCTTGTTAGTACTTATAATTCTAAATAGTTTCGAATACTACTATCTAATACAAATAATTCTATTTAATATTATTGATTTTTTTCACGCATAGTTATATGGTTTCAAGTACGAGGTGCATTCAATAAGTTTCCAGACTTTTTTTTTGTACACGCATTCAAAATTGTCATAGACTCTTGAAAATTCACCATGTTATTGCTATACATCTTATGAGATGACTGACCAATTTTTATGATTTCACGTTCAAATGAACAGCCACAGCAGGAATTAGAATACACCCCACTAAAGCCTGATTGTCACAGCTGGTGAATTTCAAATATATATATATATATATATATATATATATATATATATATATATATATATATATATATATATATATATATCAGGAAATTCATACGTTACGTGTATTAGATGCATTAGAAACATTTGCGAAGATTGCATGAAGATTACCAAACGTACCACAATACACTCAGGCAAATCAAGAAAATCTATCCAATGAAGGTTTGTATTTCACACAAATAAATTTGTTCTAATTTAGGAAGAGAACCAGATCTCCCGGGAGTTTTCATGTTTGTTCAACATTTTTAGAAAGAAAAACATTTCTGGAATATTTGAAATACAATGTTTATTTTTAGTATTCAGCGACAAACTGTTCACATGCTTTACTGGAAAATCCCTAAGCTAATTAGGCTATTCGACGTCACACCGAGGAGTTTCAAACGTCATCAGTTTCTGTAGACTTCCCTTCTCCGTCGAGTATATGTTCCAAGTCCCAACCCCCGTGGATGCTTGAACCTGCGGATAATACCGAACCAGATTGATAGAACTTAAAAAGCAACTCACTTGTCACTTTCCCCTATATAGCACACAATATAAAAATACGAACAACCTTCATATACGTGTCAAAAAATTAAAATCCATAAATTAAAACTGTCGATATAAACAAATTAAAAGAAGATTTCATTTTCTTCGCGGTGCAGTTAGTTTCATGTGGGTTTTTTTTTTACATAATTAGATGCGTAATGGGATTCGTGTATGAGGGTCACAAACGGGCTCTGGAAACGCAGATTTTGCAATCACAAAACATCTTTTGAAAAAGTTGCTTGACCAACAGCACAGCATAATCTAAATATACATATGAGAAAAAGGAAAAAAAAAGCACTCATAATCCAATGGAAGTAGATTAAAAGTAACAGGAACGAGTGTATGTCAGGATTGAGAAACTGCAAATTGTGTCTGGAGGAAAAATTTCAAATTGTAACTGTTGTATCGTTCTAAGGAAGATATACACAGTGAAATAAAGAGTTAATTATTTATTTACTGAAGTGGTACAGTCCAACAAATCTCATAAGTCTAGCACTGTGGTCGTTACATCCGAAGTTAGTCTTACTACTGACCGAGATCTTGCGGAACTCTGCATGCTTAAGAAACACAACGTCTTTTATACCTCTGTGACACCGGAAGTCACGTGATACGAGTCACTATACAAAAGTAACGTAATTGAACGGCTTATAGAATTAGAAAATTGAAACTGAAAAAAGTGAACGAATAAATAAATTGATAAATAAATAAATATATAAGCAGACAGTCGGTCATGCCAAAGCACTTTTTGTAATTTGAAATGACTTGGCAAAAAAGCCGGGGGTTCGAAACCGTCTGCGCAGGTGTGGAACCAGCGGAAACGGATTTTCCTCCCACCGATAACAAGCAGTGGGAAAGGAGTTTGCGTGCGTGCGTGCGTGCGTGCCGTGAGTAGGTAAAGACAGCCCGTTAAACACTTACCACGAAGATATAAAGAGATGAAAGCTTACAAGCCCTATCCTTGGATGGGGGGGGTCCGAAAGGGGCCTTACATTAGACACAACCCAGCAGAACTACAGAAAACCAGGAAGAAAATTCAAGACAACTGTCACTTTGGTGCCGTGACCACCATTTTACCCGAACAAAATTATCTATCAAATAAGAAATCTGAATTGATAAGCAAATGCAGACATATTCAGAAGTATCTTTTATGTTAATTGGCTCTGGTTTGATGATAAAAAGGATAAAAAGAAAGAATAAATAAATTCTAGAGTGTTTAGGACATTATATTTTAGTATTTGAGAATAATAATTGCATTCATACCTTTTACTAGGATATGAACGCTTTGTGAAAAGTAAACAGCCTCGTTCAGGTTTGAACTCAGATCACTGGGTACATGTCCAACGATGATAATTGTTCCACCACCGGTACCTCTCTTAAACTGTTTCTGTACGAGGTATGATAAAAAACGTTTTGGCAATAACTATATCCACCCTGGAACAAAACAAATAAAAACAGTAGATGATGTTGAATCAAGAGTCCTGAATGAATAACAAATATCTGATGAAAAAGTTAAAAGAAAAGTGGAGATGGAAGCGAAAAAACACAAAAGAGAAAATGATTGGAAAGAAAAAGTTTAAAAAGGAAGAAATAAAACAACAAACTTCGGTTTCATTTTTGCTTTTTGACTATTCATAAAGTAATAAAAAATAGTTTTTTTTTTTTAATTCATCACATCATATGAAAAGATAAATATCAGAGGTGCTTCGACCAATGGAAAACTTGATGAAGTAAATGAATAGAAGAAAATCAATTTTTTTCATTGTTCGTAACTGTTATGGTAAATATAACTTCAGTCTTGATATTTTCAGAATATATCTCGTGTATATATATATATATATATATATATATAGAGAGAGAGAGAGAGAGACGAATAGATAGATAGATCTAATTTTGTTTAGGGTGGACACGGTGTCAACTGCGCTTGGTCACTATCAGTGTCTCGCCAAAACTCCACAATTATCAAGAGCTGTTGACTCTTTATCTATGATATTCGAAATTAGATCAACATACGCGTATGCTCTATCACCGATATTGAGCACTGTTTCTTTATGAATATACCAAGCGATTTATATATATATAAGCAATAATTGATTGTTCATCTTTTTCCATAGATATATGCGCAAAAGATCTTGTGGATTCTTGAATCCAGGAATAGCTAAAAAAAGGATATAAAATATTGATTGAATGGCCATGGTTGTCGATATCGGTGCAATAAGGGAGAGAGTTTTTCCATTTTGTAGTGGCGTTCATCTTGTAAGAATGTTTTCTTAATATGGAGGCTAGATTTAACGCGTGATCTTGCAATGTGGTTAGCAACTGTTTCCGGGATGATCCGTTATAAATGCACTCCTCAATAAAGTAAATAGCATGTTTAAAGTACGTATTTTTCCTCTAAGCTTGGTGTACATAAATTGTCTCTAAGATTTATATATATATAAAAGAGGTTTATGTTTCTTACTAGCTTACTTGGCGAGTTAATGTAGGACCAAATGTTGCAGTATTGTTAAAGAGTGCTCAATATCAATGATAGAATATATATATATATATATATATATATATATATATATATATATATATATTACATAGTAGTGTCTGTGACTCTGGGTTTCATACATTATAAATTCGTCAGACATTCTTATATTCATATATATACATTTCTCCTACATGCATATCATATTTACCACCCACTCTGCTCAGGCAGGATATGACACAAGGTCAATTTTTTAAGCGGAGTTTAACAGGTTTGAATTCAGAGTTTTTCCTTCTCTTAGACTAGTTGCCTCACCAAGGCTGAAGAACCTAGTCTGCTCTACTATTTACCCATAGCTGGAGGGAGAATAATTGGACTCATACCTTTCCCAAGGGTATTAGTGCTAGGTGAAAATGCAATCAGTCTCGTCCTGGATTTGAACTCGAGTCGCCGTGTCCATATCCTGCAACGATAACCATTACACCTCGGGCACCTCCACAAATATAAGAAAATTTAATTCTTAAAAGACATTGACAATAATAACTAGATTGAAGTAAAACAATCATGCCAATATATTGTAACAAATGTTACGTGATGTCTTGAAGATTCGTTCTCACCGTAGGTCTTAGCTGCCTCACCATACCATATTTCATCCCTACTCAAATAGAGCACATACAGCTTTTCACTTAAAGGGGGAAGTTTACAAAATTTTCTTTGACGTATCCGAATGGCCAGCATCACTAGTCAGGCACTTTGTTACAATTATTAATTAAAATAGTGAAGACGTGGAATGCTGTCGACAGGTTATCGATCATATGAAAATCTGATCTATCTGATAAAATAAAACGGGATTTCTTCCAAGCTTTGGCTGTGTCAATATAACTGTATGGATGCACCACATGGACGCTAACAAAACGAATAGAAAAATAGTTTGAGAGGAACTACACAATAATGCTACAAACTATCTTGAACAAATCTAGGAAGCAATACCACACAAAACAACAGTTTTATGGCCACTTACCTCCAAACTCAAAACCCATCCAAGTAAGACAAACATGAAGAACATTGTTGGAGAAGTAAGGGCGAACTCATAAAGAACGTTCTCCCATGGACCCCTATAAAATGGATTTGCCAGTGTTAGCTGACCAACAAGAACTTATTTACATCAGCTCTCAGCTGATATTGGATGTAGTTTGGAGGTCTTGCCGGGAGCGATGGATGATAGGGACGGATAGAGAGAGAGAGAGAGAGAGAGAGAGTCAGGGAAATCCGTGCTGACAGTTTGACTTGATGTTGATGATTTCGTGGATTGAACCTGTATAACTGAAGCCGCAGAAAGCAAGGAGGACTTCTGTATGCATAAAAGCACACTGAAAATTACCCTGCCATATATACATGCGCTAATACAAAAATACACACAACACAGAATCGTACACGCATACATCCTATACATAGATATACATATCACTCATACTTACACACCATACACTTACAGACATACAACACGCCATACCTCAAGCCATACATATACATACGACAAACGAAATACACTCACAAACCACACATACGCCACACACAACACACATATCACACGCACATAGCACTCGCACATACATACCACTAAACATACTATTAAACATACAAATACTACACATACACACACCATACGCATAAACCACACACACATACCACAAAACATATACACATACCACAAACCATATATACACCAGACTCACAAATCCCACATACACCGCACACCACACACACATACACACACATCATACGCTCACACTCACATACATACATTGCCCAGTCAGCTGGGGCTGTAGAATACACTGACTGCACCTCTGCAGAGGGGTAAGACCCCCCCCAACGAGTGTCCTGATATGTCACTAAACAATCTGATGGTGAGGTTCCAGCTGTGCTGGAGCTTTGGGGAATGCGGAGTACCCCTTCATTGCCATCGCTCCCAGGTCCACTCTGGCCCGGAGTGGTAGCATCTGATAGGGTCCTATCTATGGGTTAAATAGAACTAACAGCATACTTATGCTAAAATGAATTGAGTAAACTGAATAGCTCGAAATATAAACGTTTTTGACAATTAAACCGTACTTACACTTAAACTGCGTGCTTATGCTTAACTGAATTATTTCAAATAAGACTGTTTTTCGACAATAAAACTGTATTTACACTTAACTGAATTATTACATATAACTGCTTAAATAGTTTGAAATGGAAATGTTTTTGACAATTAAACTGTGTACTTATGCTAAATTGAACTGTTTTCAATAGAACAGATTATTTACATAAAAATGGATTTGGCGTTAAATAACCTACAAAGGTTGATATGCCATAAAACTAACCAAACCAAACCAAACCTAACATACATACACATTACACTCATATACCACATTTACAATACTCACACACCTCATGCATCATACGCACATACATACATATCATACATTAGCAAACGCACATACACATACCAAGCGTATACCATATCCATACCTCACACATTATTCGAACGCACCATGCAACATACATACCAAACATATCATCATCATCATCATCATGTCGTGCCGCCAGCACGGATATCCCTGACCCTCTCTCGCCACTTCTGCCTATCATTCATCGCCTCCTGCAGGTCTTCAGGGTTACATCCTGTGTCTTCACATAGCTGCTGTATGTAGGTTCGAGCTGGTCGTCCTGCTTTTGCTTGGCCATATGTGGGGGTCCATAGGAGTACATCACTTATGAGCTCGTCCTTGCTTCTCCAGCAGTGTCCTGCGTGTGTGGTTCGTCTAACTTGTATAGTTTTCGTGATGGGAGGCAAGTGGCCGTATAGTTGGTGTCTTGTGGGGTGTTGTCGCCAGGACTTGATCAATATTGCTCTCAACATTCTTGTGTAATTGCCGTCTAGCTTCTTCTCCAGCCATTTAGTTAGCGTCCATGTAGTGTATCCATATAGCAGTATCGATACAACCGCTGCCTGGAAGAAACTGCGTTTCATTTTATCGGTCAGGTCTGATTTCCATATGATCGAGAGCCTATCGATAGCTGTCCATGCTTTCGTCAGTCGTGTGTCGATGTCGTTTTCGGTTGACGGAGCCTCTCTGAAACTAGTTGACAAACCCACCAAACATATACACCACACTTACTGCATGCAACACACACTCTGACACACACATCACATACCACACACACACCTCACGCAATAGCACACGCACATCACATGAAACGCACATCACATGAAACGCACATATCACTATATACTCCTCACACACCACACACCTACCGTTCACACTCATATACACAGACACACACACACACATACCAAACACATACACCTTCTGTACCAAATGCACTCATACCACACGCACTATACTCACACAGGAAGCACACACACACACACACACACACACACACACACACACACACACACACACACACAAACACACACACACACACACACACACACTTGCCCAGTCGGCTGGGGCTGTAGAATAAACAGACTGCTTCTCTGCAGAGGGATAAGCCCCCCCCCCAACGAGTGTCCTGGATATGACACAAAACAATTTGATGGTGAGGTTCCAGTAAGGCTGGAGTTTTGGAGAATGCAGAGTACCCCTTTATTGCCATCGCTCCCAGGTCCATTCTGACCCGGAGTGGTCACACCTGATAAGAGTCCTACCTATGGGTTAAATAGAACTAAACCGTGCTTCCTTCACTATACTGATTTTTGCATTTAAAGTGCGTATTTATGCTAAGCTGAATTACTTAAAATAGAACTGTTTTGACATTTAACTGTCGGTAAACAAAATCTGTACTCATACTAAACTGAACTAGCTGAAACAGAACTTCTTGTCTAAGCTGAATAGCTTGAAATAGAATTTTTTTCACATTTAAACTGTACGTACATTTAAACTGCGTATTTATCCTAAACTGAATTGTTTGAAATAGAACTATTTTTTTTAAAATGGATTCGGCGTTAAATAACCTACAAAGGTTGATATGCCATAAAACCAACCAATCAACTAACCAACCAACCAATCAACACACACACACACACACACACACACACACACACACACACAGAGCACACGTACCACAGACACCACACACTCACATCTAACTGAGAACTTATTTACTAAATATTCCATCCTCTCGATGTGGCTTACAATACACTGAGTGTATCCCTTTCCGAGGAGTAAAACCCACCACCACAAAATGTATGGGCAATAACACAAAACTCTATCCGGTGGTAAGCCCCCTGTTCTCGACTTTTAAAACATGTGGAATCACCTGTTTGTTGCCATTACTCCCAGATCAACTCTGATCCAGATTGATGGGAGTGTTTTCAAGTCCACCCCCCCAAAAAAAAATAAAATGTTTTTTTTTAGATATATCAAAAAGACAGTTGCAACCGTATTTGAACCAAACATCCTGTAAATTGGTTTAGTTTGCTTTGGTTTTATGACATATCAATCACTGTTGGTTATTTAATGCGATATCCTGATTTTACACACACACACACACACACACACACACACACACACACACACACACACATATATATATGATTTTTAAACACATTTTGTAGATACACACCGTTAAAAGATCCAACAGTGCTATTTCTAACTATTCAATTTAACATGTGTCAACAAAGTTAAATGGTTGTAAGTATTCCTATGAATTCCTAACAATTCAATCAAATATCAGTCATTTTTTTACACACAGTTAAATGATTAAACAGTTCTATTTCTAACAATCCAATTAAGCATTAGTTATTTGTTTGCACTCAGTTTAAATGTCAAATACTTCTATTTGACCCGTAGATAAGACCCTATCAGATGCTATCACTCCGGGCCAGAGTGGACCTGGGAGTGATAGCAATGATAGCATTCTTCAAAGCTCCAACACCACTGGACCCTCGCTATCAGATTGCTTAATGTTCTAATCAGGACACTCGTTAGGAGTGTCTCATTCCTCTGCGGAGATGCAGTCGATGTATTCTACAGTCCCAGCCTACTGAGCTACATCCTATGGAGTAACCCATCATTGACATTATCCCTACGTTCACTCAGATCTAGAGTGGTAGAACCTGCTTGAGTCCCATCTATGGCCTAAATAGAACTGTTCAACCATTTAATATTCGAGGTGCATACGATAAGTTTCCAGACTTTTTTCGTATGGGCACTTTTATTGATAGTACACACATGAAACTCTAGTCCCCTTCCAAGTAATCTCCTCCGGCTGCAATGCACTTGTTGTACTGTTCCAACAACTTCTCGAAGGCCCCATGGAAGTCCTCTTGTGTGAGCATGTCAATGACCTTCATCACAGCCTCTTTCATCTCCTCAATTGTCTCATAACAACAGCCTCTTAGCTTAGGGAATAAACAAAAGTCACAGGGAGCAAGGTCTTGACTATAGGGAGACTGAAGAACTGTCTTGATGCCCATCTTGGTCAAATAGTGACAAGGATGGAGTTGTGGACTGGTGCATTGTCCTGGTGGAAATACCACTGACCCGATTTGAAGAGTGCTGGCCTCTTCCGACGGAATCTTTTCCCGAACTCCCTTAAAACCTCAACATAGTCACCCTAACCCTAACCGTTTGGCCAATCAACTCTGGTGTATTGACTTCCTTACTCCTCCCACACCTCTCATCATACCTCACAGACTCCCTGCCTTCCTTGAATCTCTTATGCCACCCAAAAACGGATGCACGATTCATGCAATATGCTCCAAAAGCAGTCTGAAGCATTCCATACGTTTCTGTGGCATTTTTTCCTAGATTAAAACAGTATCAGATTGCATTTTTGAAATTCACCAGCTGTGACAATCAGGCTTTAGTAGGGTGTATTCCAACTCCTGCTGTAGCTGTTTATTTGAACGTGAAATCATAAAAATTGGCCAGTCATCTCATAAGATGTATAGCAATAGCATACTGAATTTTCAAGAGTTTACGACAATTTTAGATGCCTGGACAAAAAAGACCTGGAAACTTATTGCATGCACCACGTATATTCATTTTTGAGGTTTGTCTTATTTTTTGTCCAGGGGTATATATATATATATATATATATACCCCTGGACCCGATTGGGCCCTATGAAGTTATTACCACCGATTTATTTACAAGGAAGCTATAACACAAACCAGAAAAACAATAACATCATTGGATAGAGTAAGTTTTCAGCTACAAAACACCCTTTTTCCACATTGTCATTACCCTTCGCACTGTATTTCCGTCAGCAGCAAATAAAAATGCACTTACCGTGCACGTAAGAACCTGCACCAGCGAAGACAGAAATGTCAGCGTCCTTGACAGAAAAATGTCATCCGCATCGTTCTTTTTTTCCATTTACATTCTGTGTCTCCAGCCAAATGTGATATATTTGTTCTCAGGGATACGATGCAACCCCATTCAATACTAATAAACTGATGCAAACTTTTTTCTTCTTTTATTCAACGTCCTTGGTTGCATTGTTTTGGATTGTTCCTATTTAATCAAGCGAACTATTTTTTTCTAATCAAAGAGTCTTTTGAGAATTATGTGGCCAACAATGACAAGGATTTTCGATTGTTTCTTGGAAACAGTTAAGGAGGAAAGAAATGGACGAAAAAAGATTTGAAATTTTTGCATTCTCAGATTTGCCAATTTGCCATTGGGAAAATGAGTTCTAGATTTTCTCCAAGAAAAGTTCATCACGACACTATTTTTATTTTCATTTTCTTTTTAATTTTCTCGTTCCTTGAGAACAATAAAATATTCACCTTTTTTTTTTTTTTTTAAATAATTTGACAGAAACATCTGCCGTCATCATCAAACTCATGTACTTATACATATACGTATTTAACCAACACCTACGCCACCGGCAGGATGTGACTCAAGATTTAGAACCGATTACGGATGTTGGTTTGAATTCAGTTTTCTTTCTCCTATACAAGTTGCCAAGCCAAACCAGTCTACCCTACTATTTACCCATAGGTGGAGGGAGAGAGATGGATTCATACCTTTCCCAAGGGCACAAGTGCTAAGTGAAACACATACAGGATTTAAACTCGAATCGGAAATTCAAAGTGCTAGTTGATAACCTTTACTCTGATTGCGAATTCTTACACCTATGTATGTTGGTATGTTAGTATGCCCAGCTAATTATAAGTACATATATTAGTGTTGCAATTTTTCAATAATGAATTGATTTAAACAGTATGTCAATCTAACTAGGGTTATTTTATGCCAAGAGGTTAAGGCATTGCTTTCACTTTACATGTTTTGTGTATAATTGTTTCTTCAGAGATTTTGTTTTTGTCTTTTGCTTTTTTTTATTTGTTTGTTTGTTTGGTTGGTTTTATGGCATATCAACCTTTGTAGGTTATTTAACGCCAAATCCATTTTTATGTAAATAATCTGTTCTATTGAAAACAGTTCAGTTTAGCATAAGTACACTGTTTAATTGTCAAAAACATTTCCATTTCAAACTATTCAAGCAGTTATATGTAATAATTCAGTTAAGTGTAAATACAGTTTTAATGTCAAAAAACAGTTCTATTAGAAAAAAATTAGTTAAGCATAAGCACGCAGTTTAAGTGTAAGTACGGTTTAAATGTCAAAAACGTTTCTATTTCAAGCTATTCGTTTACTCAATTCATTTTAGCATAAGTATGCTGTTAGTTCTATTCAACCCATAGATAGGGCCCTATCAGGTGCTACCACTCCGGGCCAGAGTGGACCTGGGAGCGATGGCAATGAAGGGGTACTCCGCATTCCCCAAAGCTCCAACATTGCTGGAACCTCACCATCAGATTGTTTAGTGTCATATCCAGGACACTCATTGGGGGAGTCTTACCCTTCTGCAGAGGTGCAGTCAGTGTATTCTACAGCCCCAGCTGACTGGGCAATGCCTTTTTTTAAACACAGTCCTATCGAATATGAATCTTTTTAAACAGATCCATAAATGAAAGAAATTTTTCAAGAAAAAAATCTTCTTAAATGTGACGAACAAGGAACATCGTATTCTTTTTTCTTTTCTTTTTTTTTCATTCAACTTTTTCTGTTTTTCTTACAAAAGAAAGAATATAAGGAAGACGAGAGCTTAAGAACTTTCTGTAGTCTTTTCCTCCATTTCTAAGCACTTGCAGCCATTATTTGGGCGTTGTCAAAAACATGGATAAGACTTGGGCGATATTGTCTGCGGATAAACTGACATGTTGAACTGTCGTAAATGTTGTTAGATAAAGGAAATCTATTTGTTTAACTGTCTTCTAGAAAACGTCTCAAGTTAGGGACGTTTTAATATCTACTTGCTTTCACGACGTAATTCAGTTCTTAGCGAATAAGGTGACAGTCACCGAAGAGAGTTCAGCATCGTAGTTTATCCAAAGACAGCATCCATGTTTCATTCTTTTTCTTGAAAATGCCCAGAGAATAGTCGAATGCATTTATAGCCAAAGCAAAATACTAAGGAGAGATCTTATTCTTCTTTGTTTCTTTTTTATGTTCCATAGAAAGAAAACAAGACACAGAGATTTAAAAAGATTTTGAGACATTCAATAAGACTTCTTTATATATATATATATATATATATATATATATATATATATATATATATATATATATATATATATATATGTTACTTTTGTAGGCATATTTTATTGAATATAACACAGATTTAGTGTTTAGCTTTTTATTCGTCTTTTCTTGTTAGCGAACGAGGTACCGCAGAAAGATTTGAAGGCAATTTAAAAGCCGTCTCAAAATGTCTGTTTATGCTGTCCAAGTATTGGTACTTTCGACTATCTTTACTCATTGTCGATAACGTGGATAATGTTGTGATCTGGAGTTCAGGATTAGTTCTGTGTTTTAGGAATTTTATGAATGGACCTGTTTATTTTGTCCAAGAGACGTCATGTGTGAATACCTAGATTTTGGTGCTGGAATGAATGTTTTAGGAATAGCAGATAAGGATATTTCTACAAAAGATCTGCTGTTTAAACACTCAGTATATATATATATATATATATATATATATACTTCTTTAAGAAAAAACAACGAAACCAATCACAAAGGATTATAAATTTATTTCCATCCTGTTACGCATTTTTGAAATTTCCAAAAACACGAAAAAAAATTAACAGGACTTCTTCAGATCTTTTTGATAAAAAAACTAGAATAGACACATAAGAGTGGGAGGGGATAGAAGAGTGGGAGGGGATAGAAAAGTGGGAGGGGATATATATATATATATATATATATAAAGGAAGCGTTCATGGTGTAATGGTTCCCGTAATAAGAAATGGACACACGTTCAAACCTGAACAAGGCTGTTTACATTTCACATATCCCTGACCCGTTGGGAAAATTATGAATTCAGCTATTCTTCTTTAATCTATCGGTAAATAGTAGGGCAGCCTGGTCTCTTTGGTATGCAACCTGTCCTGGAGAAATAAAATTGTGAATTCAAACCTGTTAAAAAAGACCTTGTGCCACATCCAGAGGGATTAGTAAATATATATATATATATATATATATATATATATATATATATATATATATATATATATGAAGTTGATTCAGTGAGGGTTATTTTATGAAAAAAGAAAAATAATTTTTTCAGAATTTTTTTCATGAATGTAAAGTCTGCATTTTTTGGAATTAGTTTTGAACAAAATTATTTTAATCTCCCAAAATATTTTTGTGCTAATCTAGAATGGTAGCAAATCAAATAGAATGCTCCAGGCTTGAACAGAGTTCTGTCATTAAATATCTGGTGGCTAGGATGTGCAATCATTGTGAAATTTACGGAAGCAAAGCATGTTTTAGTTAAATAAATGTGCTAAATATGAGTTTGCCACTCCGAACCTGAGTCGAAAATACAGTCCACGGAGTCGGAAAAATCTGAAAAAGTTCCTGGGTCGGTAGTCAGTAAAAACGGTCATGTTGTACCGGAAAGGACATATCACTTTTGATTTCATTGAAAAAGGTGCAACTGTAAACAATTCAAACTGTTGCCAGCTCCTCAGGCAAAATTCACATAATTTATTCAATGGCCCTCATGTGTGTATATATATATATATATATATATATATATATATATATGGCCCAGTTGGCTGGGGCTGTAGAATACACTGACTGAATCTCTGCAAAGGGATAAAACTCTACCTGCGAGTCTCCTGCATATGGCACTAAACAATCTGACGGTGAGGCTCGAGTAATACTGTTGCTTTGGGGAAAGCAGAGTATCACTTGATTGTCATCGCTCCAGGTCCACTCTGGCCCAGAGTGGTAGTACCTGATAGGGTCTTATCTATGCGTCAAATAGAACTAAACTGTGTACTTATGCGAAACTGAATTGTTTAAAATAGAGCTGTTTATATGTATAAAATTGGATTTGGGATTAAATAACCTACACTCGTTGATATGCCATAAAACCAAACTAAAATCAACCAGATTATATATATATATATAAAGAAATAAAAAAGGAAAAGAGAGATATAGACTAACAAAAGTTACTTAATTCAAAAAATGAATTAAGGTGTTTTTACTTAAAATGGAAATTATTTGGTGAATATCATTTTCATATTCCACAATTAGTTCAAATGAATTTCTAAGAATCAAAATAATTATTTAAATTATTTTCTTTTTTATTCCAAAGATGTTTGTGACTTTTGCAACTCCCTGTACGTACATACATAAATACATACATGCATACATACATACATATATACGTGAGTGTGTGTGTGTGTGTGTGTGTTTTGAATATATACATATATATGTACTTAGATTTATACATATATTCATACATCTCTATTCACGTCCCATAATTCAATTTGATTCTCTGTTTTCTCATGCGTATATACATACATATATACATATATGCTCTCTCTCTCTCTCTCTCTCTCTCTCACACACACACACACACACACACACACACACACACACACACACACACATATATATATATATATATTTGAGAGGGTTGACTGAAAAGTTCATAGTGTGATCAAAATACTCTCATAAAATGAGATTAAACGAGATTTATTTTTCAACATAGTCCCCCTTGCAATCTTTCTCTCTCTCTCTCTCTCTCTCTCTCTCTCTCTCTCTCTATATATATATATATATATATATATATGTGTGTGTGTGTGAAGATGGTTGTTGTAGGTTCAAAGAAAGACTGAGGATATATTTTAAAATAAGAAGGTCCACGAAGAAATTTGTATTTTTTAAAATTTATTTATTTTGTTCTTACATACTTGTAATATATATGTATGTTTCCAGCTTGTTTCAAAAGACGGGTAAAGCAGACCAAAGTAAACACACTCCAGGAAAGAGGGAGAATGACCCCTATATAAACCCGCCTATATATATAGTGTCCTCCACCCGGACAATGCACCAGTCCACAACTCCATCCTTGTCACTGACTATTTGACAAAGATGGGCATCAAGACAGTTCCTCAGCCCCTCTATAATCCAGGCCTTGCTCCCTGTAACTTTTGGTTATTCCCAAAGCTCAGAGGCTGTTGTTATGAGACAACTGAGGAGATGAAAGAGGCTGTGACGAAGGTCATTGACTCGCTCACACAAGAAGACTTTGATGGGGCCTTCGAGAAGTTGTTAGAACGGTACGACAAATGCATTGCAGCCGGAGGGGATTACTTCGAATTGGACTAGAGTTTCATGTGTGTACTATCAATAAAAGTGCCCATACGAAAAAAGTTTGGAAACTTATTTAATGATCCTTGAATATATATATATATATATATATATATATATATATATATATATATATATATATATATATCAAAATGAATTGGTCCATTGAGAGATTTGTAAATTTTAAGAATTATTTCGTTATTCACCAGCTGTGTCAATCAGGCTTTAGTAGGGTGTATTCCAATTGCTACTGTAGCTGTTCATTTGAACCTGAAATCATAAAAATTGGTCAGTCACCTCATAAGATGTATAGCAATAACATGCTATTTCATGTGTCAACGACAATTTTAAATGCCTGTACAAAAAATGTCTGGAAACTTATTGAAGGCACTACGTATTACTGAGATAAACGCAATGACGATCATTTGGAAGACGTCCTCTAAAAAGTGCATCCTTTGAGCGAGAGATCAAATCAATGTTTTTTAAAATTGTTATTATATCAGTTTCCAGGTCATTTTCTGTTTCTTATCTCTATTTTGAGACAGTTTTGAATGATTTTATCTCCAAATAATCAATGATGCAAAATGTTTACCTCTCTCGTCCAAGCCATTGTGATCGAGGATTAAAAGTTGTCATAGTATACTATTTTCGTATCAGAAAAAAAAAAAAAAGAATACAACATTATCATTAGTAGGGTTAATAGCAGTCACATGGGTCCCATGTATATTGAGACACCAAATATTAGAAGTCACATGGATCGCATGTATATTGAGATACCCTTTATTAAAAGTCACATGGGTCGCATATATATTGATATACCCTATATTAGAAGTCACATGGGTCCCATGTATATTGAGACACCCAATATTAGAATTCACATGGATCCTATGTATATTGAGACACCCAATATTAGAAGTCACATGGATCCCATGTATAATGAGATGCCCTATATTAGAAGTCACATGGGTCCCATATACATTGAGATACCCTATATTAGAAGTCACATGGGTCCCATGTATATTGTGATACCCTATATTAGAAGTCACATGGGTTCCAGGTATATTGAGATGCCTTATATTAGTAGTCACATGGGTCCCATATATATTGAGATACCCAATATTAGAAGTCACATGGATCCCATATATATTGAGACACCCAATATTAGAAGTCACATGGATCCCATGTATATTGAGATGCCTTATATTAGAAGTCATATGGGTCCCATATATATTGAGATACCCTATATTAAAAGTCGCATGGGTCCCATGTATATTGAGACACCCAATATTAGAAGTCACATGGATCCCATGTATATTGAGACACCCAGTATTAGAAGTCACATGGGTCCCATGTATATTGAGATGCCCTATATTTGAAGTCACATGGGTCCCATATATATTGAGATACCCAATATTAGAAGTCACATGGATCCCATATATATTGAGACACCCAATATTAGAAGTCACATGGATCCCATGTATATTGAGATGCCCTATATTAGAAGTCACATGGGTCCCATGTATATTGAGATACCCTATATTAGAAGTCACAGGGGTCCCATGTATATTGAGACACCCAATATTAGAAGTCACATGGATCCCATGTATATTGAGACACCCAGTATTAGAAGTCACATGGGTCCCATGTATATTGAGATGCCCTATATTAGAAGTCACAGGGGTCCCATGTATATTGAGATACCCAGTATTAGAAGTCACAGGGGTCCCATGTATATTGAGACACCCAGTATTAGAAGTCACAGGGGTCCCATGTATATTGAGATACCCTATATATAAAGATAAATGCAGATGAGAAATTTACCTCCAGAGCTGAGTATGTATATATCAAGTCATTATCAAGTCGTGTTGACAACATGAATTCCTTCAACTCTCTCTCTCTCTCTTTCTCTCTCTCTTTTTCTCCCTCTCCCTCCATCCATGCCGATCGGTATTGTCACTTCGTAGATTGTTTCCAGTTTTTGCACAGAGCTGATGTTTGTAAGTCTTTGCTGGTTGGTCAACATTGGTGTGTCCATGCGTGGGAGTCCAAAGGAGAACGTTGCTAATGATTTCTTCCCTGCTTCTCCAACAATGACTCGCATGTCTTTTTCGCCTTAGTTGGATGGTTGGTGCGATGAGTGGCTATACAGCTGCTGTTTTGTGTGATCCTGAACCCAGAAATATATAAAATTATGAACACGAAGTCCGTCACTTTAAGTTTCATGTAATATGCGCACAATCATCAGACGGAAAAATGAGAAAAGTAGCCAATCAGTCGTAATTATGTAGTGGTGTAAAGTCATTTTCAAGATGGAGGTAAAAACGACACTCACACTTGTAAGAAATACACACACACACACACACACACACACACATATATATATATATATATATATATATATATATATATCTTCGCCAGTAGTCCGGAAGATCGCGATCAATCTCTGGTCAAGTCATATAAAAGACTCAAAAATAGTATTTGTTGCCTCCAGTCTGTATTATATGGTACGGATCAAGAGTAAGTGGAGCAATCCAGGGGAAGGTGTAATTCCCTCTGCTACACCTCGATGTAGTAGCTATTGAAGAGTAAGCCTTCGGGTCGCCCTCGACTACGGTCGACCAACTTAACTATACATATACTGCATTTTCTCTTTTAAACATATTTGATTAAATAGGACATACACTTCTTGCCAGCCAATTCTATCTTTGATCAGTTCAAGTCCTAATATGAGTCGTCTGACTTCTGGATGGAATGAATTTTGGAAAACGCCGTATTTTTAAGTACTTTCAGCCCCAAATGGAGCCACCTTCGGGAGAACTAATAATGAATTGACAAACGCAATGACGAGTCATATACTAGAACAATTGGGAATATAATTTACGAAAGAAAAGGGAAGAAGATCAGAAAGGAAAAATGCTATACGCATTTTAAAATGTGGCTGCTATGTTCAAAGTTGATCTTGTTTAAGAAATATTTTTTAAATCTTTATATATAGAACGTCAAGGATTTGGAGTTTTTGCTTATTTTTTGCATAATTTGGAGGTGTTTTCAATTAGAATTTTTCCGTATTTAGTGGAAGGAGACAAATGTATATATATATATATATATATAGAGAGAGAGAGAGCTGTCTAAACAGCGGGAAATAAATGTGGAATTAGTCAGATGGTAAAAGACACTTTAGAAATTTATTAATATGCCTGATTTTGATCTCATCTCGCTTCTTTTATTCGGAGATTTTTCAGTGTCGGCAATAGATCAGCACACTCCCGGGAATTTTTGAGTAAAATTCAATTTTCTTAAAAACCTAACATACAAGAATTTTATTATTTCAAGTGGAATTTTATATCACCAAAACCGGATATATTTAGCATTATTTATTACCAACTTATAGAGCATTGAAATAGTAGCAAAGAAAAAAATCAAGTTTGGTTTGAAAACCATATATTTTTCGGTAGAGCAAGTTTTCAGCTACCAAACGTTGGATAGAATTTTACGTAAATGTGCACTAATTTTTGTATTACAACATATCCATATTTTCCAGCACAGAAACTCTATGTGTAAGTTTTGTATTTCCTTTTATATTTTAATGTTGATATGATTTCATTTTTAACTTTACAATATTATTTTATTTCATTACTTAGCGTATTGTATAGTCATCTTCAAGTCTTGAAGTCTTTAAGTTGTAAACTTGTAGAACTTGTAGATTTTGCTTTTGTCTAATACTTTGAGAATATGTAGCAGCTGGATTTGAATTTTCAAATGTACACATTAAGTTATCTCCCTTAGATACAGAAATCTGATCATTATCAACGTGAGTACGAATATTAAACCGATACTACTGAGGCAATTGCTCTAGTAAAAATCTACCTATGATGTGCCATTCTTTGATGTATTACACTGGAATACACAAAAAATCTGATCATTATGATATGCAGTAATGCCATCGATAAACACCCATAACAATCTTTTAAAAAGTTTATTTTCTTCCAAACCAAAGATACCATGATTATATCATTCAAAGAGGGACATTATGCGATCAAAGTAGATATTATTGGGTATTATTCATTATCAAACTCTACTGCATTGAAAAATGTCAATATGTAGTACTCTAACAATGATAAAACCCTACACAAACATTCACAAAAAAAGCCATAATCAGGCATACGTGCGATGACCAGCATAATCCAGTAGGTTTCGAGTCTCGGTTCATGCCCGACTTTCCCCTCCCCTAGTCCCCACTATAATCGACCATCGGGTCATAGACCTTGTGGCAATTCCTGTCTGGTGGAAGGCAGAGACAAATATACCTACACAAAAATTCTATATTTTCATAACCTCTCCTCAACTAGCAGGGTGTGACGCAAGATCAATTGTTCAAACCTGTCATATTCTACTTAAAAGGAGAATTTAACTGGTTTGAATTCAGGGTTTTCTTTCGTTTAGACCAGTTGCCATCCCAAGTGTAAAAAGGACTGTCAGCCCTACTCTTTATGCACAGCTAGAGGGAAAATAGTTGGATTCACACCTTTCTCAAAGGTATGTAAAATGCCAACAACCTTGTCTGAGTTTGAAATCGCTTAGTCATGCCCATTTCATACAACGATAACCACGAGCTCGTCCAAATTCTATATTGTAAGTCTACTTTCAAACCAAACTTGGTTTATTTTTCTTATCTGAAGAGTTTCAGTGCAGTAGATTTTAGTATAACATAGGACCCAGTCGGCTGGGGATGTAGAATACACTGACTGCATCTCTGCAGAGGGGTTACCCTCCACCAAGAGTTTCCTGAATACAGGGTGATCCCCACCCCCCAAAAAACAGAACCCATTATTTTTTCTGAAACTCATAAATTTAATTCTAGCATTTTCTTTTTCCAGGATATGAAGTAGATCTGTGCATGAAAAATTGGGACCATAGTATTCACCAACATGTCCTGGTCTACCAAGGAAAGAAATTAGAGTTATTTTGCTTTATTTTTGTTGAAGTAATACAAAAGTTTATGGGTTCTGTTTTTTTTTGGGGGGGGTCACCCTATATGACACTAAACAATCTGATGGTGAGGCTCCAATAATGCTGGAGCTTTGGGGAATGCCGAGTATCCCTTCATTGCCATCGCTCCCAGGTCCACTTTGTTCCAGAGTGGGAGCACTTGATAGGGTCCTATCTATTGGTTAGATAGAAGTAATCAGTGAACTAATGCAAAACTGAATTGCTTGACATCAATCTGATTGTATGTATTAAAATTAATTTAGCACTAATAACCTCCAATCGCTGACGTGCTATAAAACCAAACTAAACCGCATCAAACCAAACCAAGTGACAAATAATAACTAATGATAAATTTTGAAATGATAAAATCTTGGTCTCCTCGGTTACGAAATATTTGTAGGGGTGTACTTTTATAGGAATACTTTTATAGAAATACTTTTATAGGAATACTTTTATAGAAATACTTTTATAGAAATACTTTTATAGAAATACTTTTGTAGAAATACTTTTATAGGAATACTAGATACTATATAAAAGTATTCAAATAAATGATTGTTATCATAAAAAAAAGAATTAAAAATAACGGCGATGGAAATTTTAAAACATAATTAGTTATGATTATAATCAAACATTTACAAATTAATCAAAGGTCGACATTAAATAACCCAATAGGGTCTAACATGCCATTAAATAAACAAAATCAAATAACTATACGCCTAAGAATTTTTAAAAATTCATTTTCTTCAAAACCACAGATGCCATTGAACAAAAACAAAAACATAAAAAAGACCATAACAAAAAACATAAAAAAGACCATAACAAATTCAATTCATACGCAGTTATATGGTTTCAAACATTTTAATTCAATGCTAAATATTAATTTTTTCCTCATCGACATTTCTTAAGGATTCAAATTGCTTGTCAAGTTATCATTGATTTACAGTTAGCAGGTGGGTAAAATGAATTTGAGACTCACTGGGTATTCTTATACTGAATTACTCCGAATAAACATCTGTTTATCGAGCTCATCTTACCAAGCTTATTTCGCAGAACATAATTAATCTAATGATTTTGAAGTTTACAGAGTGCACCAAAAGTGTTGAATTGTGCCAGACTATGTACTCTTGTGGACCCCCATACATGACCGGGCAAAAGCAGGACGGCCAGCACGAACATACATTCAGCAACTATGTGAGGATACGGGATGTTGCCCGGAAGACTTGCCTGAGGCGATGAACGATAGGGAAAAGTGGCGAGAGAGGGTGAGGGATATCCGTGCTACCAGCACGACATGATGATGATGATGATATTTATCAAACAATTGGCCCTTCAGGATGGTGTCAGTGTTGAGTGACTGTATCTATTTCAGCAGTATTCTAAGAATTTTTAGGTAGGACAGATCCAAAAGAGAGGCATGCTTGGTTCTGGGGATTCTGAGCCAAGTACAATACCTCCTTATTGAATCAAAAGGAAGAGTCTGATTTGTCTGTGGTCTTCTTCACGTTGGTGGCTGGGACCAGGTAAATTTTGTCCTTGTACACACGTGAGCATTCCCTCCGTTAAACTGACACTGTGTCACTTATTAGTCCCCCCTATACATAGGGAGGTAGCTAAATATTGTAAATATTGATTAAACGAAACTGAGTAAATATCTTCTTCCGGCTTCTGTTGTATCGTCTGACAGTCAGAAGATCTATACTTCTCCTTTCCAAAAGTAAATTATCAGAATTCAATATACAAATATTGTCTTTCTGCTAGATTGTAGCTTGGATTTAACTCCTCCTATTCATGCTCCTCTTCTTCAACAGACACGGGCAAAACCGATTCAACTATTCACTCAAACCTTTATTCCGTCATTCACTTATCCCTAAGCCGACTGTGTTGGCGCGTGAAACAAGAGGGTTGCTTCGACTACAGCCGCCCACTCGTCGTTTTGTATAAAGCAAAACGCAGTTTATATCAGACAATCACGTGGCCTCGTTTTCATGAAATACCACTACAACTCATCAGCACTATCATCATTACTATCCACATTCACTAAATTCTTATACCAACAGAAACTTTCAAAGGAGATCGAGTGACAGCAAGTCAACTTACTACTCAAGCGCTATTCGTAGTATTTTATCTGATTAAAAAAAAAAAAAAAGAAAATTTTTTTTAGTAATATTGACGCCGAGATTTTTTCTTTCGATTTCATTCAAGCACTCTCTATTCAAGGATCTTCTGGACTGTTCAAAGCACGCCAGTAATGATGGGTACAACTATCACTCTCATGTTCTATACCAAAACATGTTGGGGGTTCTCTCGCAATGTCGAGATTTTTGTCCAACCTTTTACTTAAAGTTAGTCTGTGTTTAATTGCAGTATCAGTATCTCCTACTTAACAAAAATTTTACCAGAGAGAGAGAGAGAGAGAGAGAGAGAGAGAGGGAGAGGGAGAGTATCACGAGGCCTTGTTTCTTGTAGTACTGCTATGATAACCCGTCTTTATCATCAATATGAGTTGTACTAGTATTAATTTCAGTCTACATTTCGTAGTTTTGATGCTATTTTGTATAAAATTCATATGCCAGTTATTATTATTATTATTATTATTATTATTAACAACGTTCCTTATTATTTTGCATTTAGTCAGTTTTTTATACGAGTTGTATCTGGCTGTTTTTACTGAGATCTAACCGTAAGATTCTTCGATTGTCAGAACTCTTCTTCGTCTCCTTGCTGATTTTAGAGTCGTCGTGGCGTACTCGTCAAAGAGCTGGACTGCGGTCTCGAAGAAAGCGAGTTCGAACTCCAGTCGTGCTATTACGTTCACTTTCTGACTCATACCCTTGGAAAAGGTATGATCTTCTTTATCTCCCCAAACAACTGTTGGTTAACTAATAGCTCTGCCGTTCTTCTATAAGAATGGTTTTGGCTTTAAATTACCCATTAAACAAAAATGGAAACCTGATTTTAGCAGTGGTATGGTTTGAATGAAATCGATTCTTCCTTTGATGTCTCTCTCATTCAGTCTCTTTTTCAGGTTTTTGGAGACAAATCCAAGGGCTCCAATAACCATTTATATTACTATTCATATTCAACACTTTTATTTCAGCTCTCTTGCAAGGTCTTGGTATTTTTAAATCTTTTTATTTTCTTTTCCCTCTGTGGTCTGCTGGAACAGCAAAATACATTAGATGACAATTTTTTTTTCTTCTGGTAAATTGATTTTGGGTTCCTTTTCTGACTGAATGACCCATTTTTTTCGTAAAGTCGCTGAGAATTTTAATGGGTCTTATTCTGTCGGACAGATTCTGCATGGTAAAATTTTAATCTCTTGCATGGTTTCCGGTGGATCACCTTTTCTAATCTGTTATGCTTATGCTTATATTCCTTTTGTGAAAGTTTGCTGCTTTTGTTTATTATCTGTTTCATTTCTGTTACCACATAATTAACATTTACTATTCCATTGTCTATTATGAATATTTGTTTTGATGTAATTAGTGTCTTAGAGCGTTATTTTGTACTGCTATTGATAAAGAATCAGTTTCTCTCTTGTGCTTTCCTTTTCTTAGCCTTATTCAGAATATAAGAAATTTCCTTATTTTGTCGCTTGAAGTATCCTTACAGTTATTTTACTTTCCATTTTTATTTTCTAAATTTTTTGTTTGGTGTTCTCTTGTTTGTCTTTTAGATATTGCTTTTGACAATGCTGTTGGCTTCTGTAATCAATCTCACTTTGGTAAAAAAAATAATATCTATCTATATATATATTGTCATACACAGACAGACTGTTTCGTTGCATCACAAGTCTTCAGTGTGGCTTGACACGCAGGACGCTTGAAGCTGGAATCAAAACCCGCCTAACTTTACGCTAGACATAGTATCTAACTGTTCAGCCATCAGCCATCAGGCAACCTACGTAATCTCGGGAGTTATAAAGCATATATTTTAGCTTTCGTTTGTTTACATTTTGCTCTATCGGATACCAGAGTGCTCAATTCGTTTGAAGACCTTTGCATTACGAGGTTGGCAGCTGTTAATTCGTTCGCCAAAGTGCTCAACCCTCGGATTCTTTGAATCTCTGAATTGTTTCATCAACGAAATCCCCAATATTGGCGAGTTCTCTGCCTTCTTTTTTTCTAAACTCATTAATTCTTCGGTGTAAAATCTTGTGCATCGTCATAAATTTCTTTGGTCTTTGGTTCCTCCCTTGTTCATTTTAAGAAGGATCCTGAGTACTTTAAAACAAAGGGATTCCCAGGTGTTTATTCCTTTGATGATATTTCTATTATTATTATTATTATTATTATCATTATTATTAACCTCTTTGGAGAGTTTTTTAACACCAACATTAGCTGATGGTTTTTCACTGGAGTCTGAGTGACAGCAAATTATCACCACTTTATTTTCTCATTTTGTAATAGATTCGACAACGAATGTATGCTACTCGAGGTCAACATCAACAAGAAGCCAAGAAGACGGCAGAGACTGTGATTGACGGGTTGTGGGTCATAGGTCATCCTCTAGTATAACTTTATGTAATAGTCTTTTTGCAAAAAGCTGCACGCTGCTTGAATAATTGTTGTCATATGATCGAAGGATGCACAAGGAAAGGAAAAAAGTTAACTTTGCATTTTAGTCAATAGGTTTTCAGAAAGCGAACAAATCAATGATGGCGGTATCCTGGCTCTAAAAGAAGCAGTTCAAGTTCATCTCTTCGTGGGGCTGGAGCTTTGGCTACGTTAGGGCAGTCAAATACGATTGACCTGAAAGGGAAACGCTGGCAACAGAGTAATATGATTCAAGCTGATAATTTCTCGTCTCCGAAATGACGGTTGAAAAGACATCCAGAAATAAAAATGTGCAATTAAAACTAACGAAAATGTTTGACAACGGCTTTTGGGTTTTGTTCAGGATCGATACTCAATAATGAAAAAATTACTATTATCATTATTACTATTGTTGCTAAGAGTCCTAGCAATATTAGTAATAATAGTAATAGTAATAATGGCGATAATGGTAATATATCACTATTTACTCCATGTAAGTTTTTCACATCAGCTCAGACTGATGGTGTTTTACTGGAGTTTGAGTGACAGCAAGTCCCCTCAGATCTCCAAGAGTCTTCTAAGTAGCCTAGCTGACTTTAGCAGTGCTGTGGTTTGGATAGTCTAGATTCTTCTGGGCTCTTTTCTAGGTTCTTGGAGATTGTCATTAGGGTTCCAGCTACGATTGCTATCACCGTCACCTTCAAGCTCTACGACTTTTTCAGTTCTCAGGCTAGGTCTAGGTATTTGTCCAGCTTTTCGCCTTCCTTGAATTTCTCTCTGTAGTCTGCTGACAAGTTATTTTTTTTTCGTGAATTAAAAATCTTGTGGCCGAGATGGGGTGATCCGTTTACATCTGAAAGCCACAGAGAATTTTATGTGTTTCATTTACAAGAAATGCTTTTAGTTTGTGCATATGTCATTTTAGTTTGTGTATGTATAATTTTATTAGTTTGTGCATACATCATTTTTCAGCATAGACAAATTTTAATTTATTTTAGAATTCCAAGTGGATCACCTTCTCTATTCTATCATAGCTGTTCTTGTAAACCTTTTGCATGGCGTTGTGGCTAACGTGCTGGCCTGTGACATCGTATTTAGCGAGTTCGATCTTCAGCCACGCAATTACGTTATCCTTAGGAAAGGTATGAACCTCCTTATCCTTCAGCAATGTGTTAAACAGTACTACTACTGTTCTTTTAGAGGGGGTGTCCTCGTGGTTAAAGCGATGGACTGCAGAATCGTAGTAAACGAATTCGTACTCCAGTCGCGCTATTACGTTCACTTTCGGGCAAATACCCTTTGGAAGGGTACGAACCCCCTTATCCTTCAATCTTTGGGTTAAATAGTACCATTAATGTTCTTCTAGGAGAATGGTTTGGCATCAAATAACCTACAAAGGTTAATATGCCATTAAACAAAGAAACTTGTTCTTTTAGAAGGATGAATTTGGCATTAAATAACACACGAAGTTTGATATACCATTAAACAAAAAAAAAAAAAAAACGAAACCAAAGCAAACCGTTTGTGTTGGTATAATTTGTATTTGGAGTTTTGTATTTGTTGAGTTAATACTAAGGTCACATTTAAATTATGCAACATTAGAAGCTGCAAACGAAGCTTTTTGCAATCTCGTCACACTACTAAATAATGAGAAATTCTGTTGATATTATAACATGAAGAATGTACTTTTAAGTGCCTCTTTATATCAAACCGGCTTTATTGAGTAAATGGTCTGGGAGACCGGGGTTCAATCGCTGGTCAAGTCATACCAAAGACTCAAAAATGGTACTTGATACTGCCTTGCTTAGCACTCAGCACTATAAGGTAAGGATCAAGGGTAAAGTGGAGAAACCCAGGGAATGGAGTAGCATCCTCCCCTACACCTTGGTGTAGTAGCTATTGAAAAGGGAGCCTTCGTGTCGCCTTCCACTAACGTCACCAACTTTACTTTTATAACTTTATATCAAATCAACGCAATTTCTCATTAGACTGGTTTGCATGAGCGATAATATAAGGTCACATTATATATATATATATATATATATATGTAGAAAATTATAATTTTGAACCTATATGGTTTGTTTGTGTTTTATGGAATATCTATCCTTGCCAATTATTAAATGCCAAACGCTGTCAAAACACACACACACACACACACATATATATATATATATATATATATATACATTATGTAATTTGTAAGCGGTTGCTTTATAAGTAAAATCCTTTTTTCAACGGGTCAGATCTCATTTGTTTGTACACAGTTAAATAGTTTCAAGCAGTGTTATTAATCACAAATAATTCTTTTTAATATTAATCATACGTTTGCTCAAATTTAAATGGTTTCAAGTATTGCAATTTGACACAAATAATTCTATTTAGAATTAATCATTTGTTTGCACACAGTGAAACGTTTTAATATATTTATCTGCACACAGTTTAAATGGTTTCAAGTATTGCCATCTCAATGCAATTGACCCTCAGCCATTGCTTTCCTACACCTTTCAGGCCAAGTTTGCTGGGGTTATAGAATACTCCAATCGTATTTCTGCCGAGGCGTAAGACTCCCCCAATGAGTGTCCTGCATAAGAAACGAAAAATCTAATGGTGAGGCTCCGGTAATGCAGAATCTTTGGGGAATTTGGAGTACTCCTTTATTGCCATCGCTCCCCGATCCACTCTGCCCGGAGTGGTCGCACCTGATTGGGTTCTATCTATGAGTTAAATAGAACTAAACTGTGTACTTATGCTAAAATGAATTGTTTGAAATAGAACTGTTTTATGAATAAAATGAATTTGGCATTAAATATCGTACAATTGTTGATTTGCCATAAAACCAAAATAAAACATTTTTTTTAAACAAAATGACTTGGTTCTTCATTAAATCAGCCAAAATGGGTTGATATGCCGTAAAACAAAAGAACCAACCATCCAACCAAGATAAAATTGAGTAGGGTGTTTTTTTGCCACAAGAGTATTTTGAAGAATATGGTCGGGACAATCATATAAGTGCAAGGGTTTGACACGACCAGCCGATTGATCGGATCGGGCCTCGCCGACTGTTTGTCTAACCTTGTAAGGTTCGAAGTGGAGTGTTTGAGGTAACCTGACTACATTAGCTGCTGTGTCAAGGACTGCTCAGCCACGAGGATCCTATTCTGAAACATTACAAGTCACCATCCACGGCCAATTGGTAGTTTCATTGGAGTAGGGAAGCCTCATCTCAAAATGATTCTAATTAAAAGACAATTACAAAAATTCGGTACGGACCCGACTATGGAAGACCAGATAAGGATTTATAAGACCAAAAAGTCCATCCTTGATTGCCCTTCGGGGCCCGTGGCGCAGCGGATAGAGGCGATTCCAGGTGAGCATTGTCAAAAGATAGCGGTTTCAAATCCTACCCAAGCCGGCCAGAGGTTTACTTGGTCAAAAACGTGGTGCGATAGACAACAACTATGGAAGGCAGTAATTACTGGGGATACGGTTACAAGACTCATCATTCCTATCCGAGGTAAAAATCACCTGAAGAAGGCCAGAGGTGAAATTTGGCCGAAACGTAGTGAAAGAAGAAACAACACAAAAAAATACCAAGATGAGGACAAAAAGTCCGCAATAAATAAAAATTAATTCTCAGATTAAGAAGCCTCATCTCAAAATGATTCCAATTAAAAGACTACCACTTTATTGTCAATACTCCCAGGCCCACTTTGACCCAGAGTGGTAGTCCGTGTTACGATGCAATCTATGGGTCAAATAGATGTTTGAAAATTATAAGTATTAGATGGGAATACTAGATACCATATAACTGTGATTTATTTGTATTAAGAGTAGTTACTTGACGCAAAAGTTGTTTACTTTGAATTATTATTAGTTACTTGAAAACATATAATAGTTTGCAAACTAAGGAGCATTATTAGATAGAAATAATTACTTGAAACCATATAACTGTGCATAAAACATTTGTATTAGATAGGAACATTTCATTTCATACGATTGTGCGAAAATTATTTGTATTCGATAACATTACTTGATACAATATAAATGAGTAAATTATTTGGATTAAGAATAGTTACTAAAAGTTATAATTATTTATTTAGGATTATTATTAGTTAATTGAAAACATATTTGTATGCAAGCTTATGATTATTACTCAATAGAAATAGACACCTGAAGCCATATAATTGTGTATAAGATATTTGTATTAGATATGAATACTTGAAACCAAAACCTGTGTGCAAATTATCAAAATTTCTGAGATGAAGTTCGATAATTTTTATCCCTCAGAATATTCGGATTATTGTCTTTATCTTCATTGCTATACATATCCGTCATGGAGAATGAGACGAGTAGTCTAAATTTCTGAGACGAAACTTGATAATTTTTAGTATTAAGGGTTTTCAGACTATTGTCTTCATTTTTATTGTTATTTCTGCAACGTTTCGGCCGATATGTCCTCAGGCCTTCTTCAGGTGTTTGTCGAACTCGGGAACCGTCACGGAACTTCGAACTATGTCCTTTATTGAATCCACGGGGGCCGCCTGTTCTGTTTCCGTTAGCCATAACCGGGAACAAGAGTTAAGTATTCCTGTATTGTTACTCGCCTGTAGTGAGGATTGAACCTGCAACCGCCAGATGATTGTCTCCTTAGAAGCTTAGGGAACCAACGCCTATAACCGTTACAGAGAATGAGACGTACACAATTTTCTGGGATTTTAGACACAAACAGATCACCTTATCCCGGCTAGAATACCAGACCCTGTGATTGCTAACAAAGAAAAAAAAAAAAGAAGAGGAAGAGAACCTACCAAATAATGAACTTTGCCGCCTCAGCTAAAAACAGAGAAAATCAAAGAAAAAAAAACAAAAAAAAAAACAAAAAAAAACAAAACAAAACAAAACAACAACAAAAAACAAAAAGAGAAAGAGAGAGAAATACCTAGATCTTACAAGAGAACTAAAAAAAAGCTGTGGAACATAATGGTGACGGTGATACCAATTGTAATTGGTGCACTTGGAACGATCCCCAAAGGCTTGGTAAGAGGCATGGAGGAGTTGGAAATCGGAGGACGAGCGGAGACCATCCGAACTATAAAATTATTGTTGTACTTACAAAGTTTTGATCGAAACAGCAACACAAACAATGTAAATATAAACGTACAATGCACGTGATTCCCTAACCTCTAGGTGTGAAATAACCCATGATTGATTAGCATGTCGTTAAAATCAATCAATCAATCAATCAATCGATTCATCGAATTCAAGCGCTTTCAATCATTCAACTGTGTGAAGTTATTTGGATTAGATAGGAATACACTTACCATTACCAAAACTCTTGTTATTACTCCACCCTGACCCGGAGCTGTATTAACATCTATGCATCAAATAGATCTGTTTAAAAATTATTCGTATTTAATAAGATTGTATGCAAAAATATTTTAAGAAACAACTACACGAAAAATGTAAATATGAATGTACAATGAACACGATTCCCTAGCTCTACTCGGGTTGACATTTTGTTAAAATCAATAAATCAATCTTTAAAAAAAAACAACAGCACAAAAATGTAGATATAAATGTACAGCGTACGTGATTACCGAACCTCTTGGTATAAAATAACCCTACATGTGTTGAAATGCCATTACAATCAGTCAGTCAGTCAGTCAGTCAATCAATCAATCAATCTTTATCATAGACTGGATAGACTCAACTATTTCTCGATTCTAGATATCTTCTCATTTCGCTTCAGTTGTTTTTGATAAAGTTCCAAGTGCACCAAGTACAATAGGAACTACAATGTTTTAGAGTTCTTGTATTATGGAACTTGCTGTTTTCTCTATTCTTTTCAAAATTGCTTTATTTTCTCCTTTTGTTTTCTGACAGAATCACGTCTCTGATTTGGCTGATTTTTATTGGTTGGGGTGGCAGCGATTTGTCGGGACATCAAAGTCTGGAATTATTTTAGATTCCAAGACACATTTTATTCTTTTGTTCATACTATTTGTTAGCTAAAATAGATCCAAGTCATTTGTCCAATTCCCAATGTATCACATTCTGTCATGCCTTCTTTTAAATATATCTTAGGCAACCTTTCTGCATTCATTGACAAATTAATCTCTTTTTCTTGAGGGATGACATTTTCTATTACATCTCCTATCTTTTGCCTGTTTTACCTTTGACATGTAACTTTTGGTGCTGTTGAGTAGGAACCTTCACATCAATTATTTTTGTTACTGATAGAAGTAGAACGACAGTCTGGCAAGACTTGAAGTCACTCAGACTCAAGTGAAAGACCATCAGCAAACACTGGTGCGAAAAACTTGCAAGAAGTAAGATTACAAAGTAAAGTTGGCGACCGCAGTCGCAGGCGACCAGAAGGCTCCCTTTTCAATAGCTACTACATCTAAGTGTAGAGGAGGGCTCTACTCCTTTACTTGGATTGCTCTACTTTACCCTTGATATGTACTTTATATTGCTGAGTGTTAAGCAAGGAGGTATCAAGTACCATTGTTAAAGTCTTTGGTATGACGCGACCAGGGATTGAAGCCAGATCTCCCGGACCATTGGCGAACACTCTACCCAATATATTTTTCAAGATATTTTACTTAAACTGCAGGAGAAGCGTTTGGAACTCTAACGTTCATTTCAACCGTTTTTTTAAAATCTTTCTGTCTTTAAAAACTACTTACTTGAGAACCGTCTCTGATTATAACATTTATTTCTATGTTTTTTTTTTCAGCATATTAATCATGATAGTAAAGGTGGTGGTAAAGGCAATAGTATTAGTAATAATTGTAATATTTTCATAGAAAACTTTAAATTCGGCGAAATACAGGAAAATACAACCGGTTAGTAAATATTTTTAAAGACTAAGTTTTCTGTTATATTATCGAAGAAAGTTGTATGCTTTTTTTCCCTTTGAATATTAAGTATCACTTTAGTATAAGTTATTTTGAGAGGGGAAAGTAGGGAAAAAGAAGTTTGTGCTTAGAAACTGTAATAGCAGATAGATGGGTTTTTCCGGGTCACTTGATTGGAATTCTTTTTTTTTCTTTTCTTAAAGCTACTCTTTTTAGAGGAAAAGAAAAAAGCAGTAAATATGAAATTAGGATTTTCAAAGAAAAAGCGATGCTCTATTCTTGATATTATATTTGCCGAAACAATACAACAGGTTAATTAGTACTTTCGAAGACTAAATTTTTCTGTTATCTTAATAAAGTTGCGTGCTTTCTTCCTTTAAATATTAAGTATCAGTTTAGCATATGTTAAATGGAGAGGGGGAAAAGTAGTGAAAAATAATGTGGTATTTAGAAATGGAAGTAGCAGACAGAAGGGTTTTTCCATGTCACATGACTAGATCTTTTTTGGAAAAAAATGCTAACCAGTAACAGAGATGATATAGCATACTTAAAACGTGGTGCAAAGATCATAATAAACGAATGTCACCAAATGGCCCAGGGTTTCATCTTAAGAATATCACCCATAAACCAATGTAGCAGTTTAAACAAAAAGGAAAATAAAAATGGTCTAGTGGGACTTTAACTCATTTAAAACTTAACAAATTTAACGCAGATTTAGGATGATATATATCTATATGTTTTCTGTGACCATCTTAAGTGTTCCGTACTTTTAAGAGTACCTGGTCACATCTGTGTCAGTGGGGTAGATAATAAACAACCCCTGCGTCTGGTATAGCCACAATATACTACCCATGAAAAGCTGACAAATCGAAACATAATTCAACATTAGACCCAGACAACAGGTCGGGGTGTCATGATTGGCAAATGCTCCCCTGATAGGCAACTGTGGGGCCTGATGGGCAATCTTGCGAATGTTGGCTGTTCTAATTTCAGGTATTCAATCAACGACGTAAGCAACCACCCAACCCAGAGACACTAACGGAAGAAACAGATAAGAGAAGACAACAAATGTATACTTTACTGATATCTTAAGAGCAAGCATACACAGAAAGTATATAGAAAAAGAATGATAAGAATTTGAGCTGAATCCTCAAGATTTGATACAACAAGCCAAAGTTTTGCAAACCAAGCCATAATGATATTAAAGAAAAGTTGGTTTTCTGACCTTGAGATACTGGAAATATACCAAGAAATAAATAGGGAAGAATATCAACAAGACACCACGACACAAACCGAAACACTAAATACTGAAAAACAAGAAACCCCTAACCGAATTGAAAGGCAAAATAATGAAAACCGAAACGCCATACCTTAAACACCACACAATAAACGTTAAAAAAGAAGACAAAATAAATATGGAGTCGATAAAGAAACTTATGACTGAAAAGAAGACTACATTACCATCTCTCAAGAACCAAGACTGGAAAAAAGACAAGGTAGAAACTGAAAAGATAAATAAATTATCTATGAATATCCCATGGACATCATCACTGAATTAAACACTATTATTTGTAATAGTGATGATTCCACACGATCACATTCTGAGAAAATATACAAGTGTAGTATACTATCGCTTGATCTTAAAAAAAACCAATGAGGAACACGTACACTTAAAAATATAATTTCATCTTTTTATCCTTCGACGATGACGCTTGTGTGGAGTTGGAGAATAGTCAGAGAAATTTCGCCTACACAAAGGAGTTTACGGGAGTCGGATCAGCCAGTTGGAACTGACATTAGCCAAAATTATCGACCTTATATAATCTTAAAACACCCACTTGACCTACATGGGCTTAACTCTTCACCCACGCAAAGCTTGTTTTTCATTGGCTATGGTTTACACCGACGCAATGTTTGTTCTCCATTGGACACAGCTTACATTCACACATTGCTTGTTTTTCGGTAGTCACTTTGTTTTTGCTTTTTTTGTTTATCTACGTTGGGATGTATCTGTCAACTACATGCGCTGGGTTCATCGCCGGTCAAGGCAATGAACCCGTATATATTTACAAATTTTATATTTACAGTATATATTTACAAAATATATTTACAGTATATATTTACAAAATATATTTACAGTATATATTTATAAAATTGCAAGAAAAGATAAACCACCCGATGTACATGGATGACATCAGAGTGTTTGCAAAAATAAAAAAAAGAATTAGAGACTCTAATAGAGACAATAAGGATATATAGTCAGGATATAGAAATCGAATTTAGCGAAAAAAATATACCATGCCCATAATCAAGAGTGGGAAAAGATCGATAACGGAAAGAATAGAACTGCCAAATCAAGAAAGAATCAGAATGCTTGGAGAAAAGGAAACCTACAAGTATTTCGGAATATTGAACACAGACATAAACAAAAAGAGTGTCTCAGACGAATGAAGAAACTTCTCGAAACAAAGCTTCACAGCAGGAATCTCAACAGAGGGATAAACACCTGGGCTTTACCCATTGCAAGTTACTCGAGAATATTCTTAAAATGAGGTAAGAACTCAGACAAATAGACAAGAGGACATGAAAATTAATGAGGATGCCTAAGGCCTTACACCCGAGAGATGAAATAGATAGAGTATACGTCTCAATAAAAGAAGAAGAAAGCGGACTTACCTGCATTAAGATAGCGTTGATGCATCAATACAAGGACTCGAAGACTACATAAAAAGAGCAAAGAAAAACTTATGATAGCGGCTAGAAACAGCACAGACAGTATAATGATTTACAGTACGACAAAAACACAGAAATTGGAAGAAAAACAACTGTATCGATATTTCAAGCGACAAACAAGCAAAATCTCACACGAAAAGATAAAGGAAGGAAAAATTAAGCGAGAAACTAAATCTATCTTAATAGCAGCACAAAACAACGCCATAAGGACCAACTATTTTAAAGCGAAAATAGATAATACGCAAGAGAGCAAATGTAGATTATGTAATGATGGAGACGAAACGATTAATCACATAATAAGGGAATGTAGCACAAAAAAGAGTACGAGAATAGACATGACTGCGTAGGAAGGTACTATTTACCAACCCCTCCGCTCGGGCAGGATATGACACAAGGTCAATTTTTAAGCGGAGTTTAACAGGTTTTGAATTCAGAGTTTTCCTTCTCCTAGACTAGTTGCCTCACCAAGGCTGAAGAACCTAGTCCGTCCTACTATTTACCCACAGCTGGAGGGAGAATAAGGGGGTTCATACCTTTCCCAAGGGTATTTGCCCGAAAGTGAACGTAATAGCGCGACTGGAGTACGAACTCGCGTACTACGATTCCGCAGTTCATCGCTTTAACCATTACACCACGAGGACACCCTGCGTAGGAAGGTGATCCACAGGGAATTGTACAAAAATATTAAATTTGACGATACTGCCTGATGGCATTGGTTAACAAAGCTCGTCCTGGAGTATGAGACGTTCAAAATTCTCTAGGATTTTTAAAATACAAATAGATCACCTTATCTCGGTTAGAAGACCAGACCTTGTGATAGTCAACAAAAAATGAAAAAAATAAAAAATAAAAAAAAGACAACCGGCCAAATAATGGACTTTGCTGTCCCGGCGCAAAAAAACAAGAACAAAAACAAAAACAAAAACAAACAAAAACAAAAACAAACAAAAAACAAAGTGAAAATCAAAGAAAAAGAAAAAGTGACAAATACTTAGATCTTACCAGAGAACTAAAAACAGCCATGGAACATGAAGGAGATGGTGTTACCAGTTGTAATTGGTGCACTTGGAACGATTCCCTGAAGCTTAGTAAGAGGGCTGGAGGAGTTGGAAATCGGAGGACGAGCAGAGACCATTCATTTACAGCATTGTTGAGGTCGGCCAGAATACTGAGAAGTATCCTGGACACCAGAGGAGACTTGTTGTCACTTAGACTCCAGTGAAAGACGCCTAGCTTACGCTTACGGTTATGTGGTGATAGAGTCAAAACCCTCACAAGGAGTAAATTAATAATAATAATAATAAAACAACGCCTTAATTATATTAAAGCAGAAATCAATTATACGCAACAGAATAGCAAGTGTAGGTTATGTGGAGAGAGAGAGGAGACAATTAATCATGTAATAAGCAAATGCTGCAAGCTAGCCCCCAAAAAGTACAAACCTCGGACTGAATGGGAGGGAAAGGTGATCCACTAGGAATTGTGCAAGAACTTGAAATTTGATTATTCTATCAAATAGTATATGTACAAACCAGAAGCCATCCTGGAGAATGAATCACATAAAATGCTCTGGGATTATGACATACAAACGAATCCCTTAATCCTGACTAGAAAACTAGACTTAGAGCAAATTTTAAAAAATCTTTAAGGAATTTTTGTCACTCAGACTCCTTTGAAAGATCACTTGCTAATGCTGATGTGAAAAACTCGCAAAGAGGATAATAATAATAATAATAATAATAATAATAATAATAATAATAATAATAATAATGTTGTACCACAAGCATGGAGTTCCCTGACTCTCTCTCGCCATTCATTGATGCTTGTTTTTTTTATGCATAAGCGATGTGCTGTTGTCATAAACTTGTGAATTTCGATTATTTTAAAAGACTCATTACCATTCCATGGCTCGTTCCAAAAATTTAATTCATTCTTTGTGTTTCTTTTGTTGTTATAGTAATCAAATAAATGAATACTTTACCAAATTTGGTTTTCATGTCATATTTTTCTTCCATTATTCATGCTACAGATACAAAACGATTGTTTAAGTCTTTATTTTCCAAAGGAAATCCTCATGGCGTTGTGGCTAACGTGCAAGACTGTTAAATAGTTGCAAGTTCAAACTTCATTCTAGCCATTGCGTTCATTTTCAGATTAGGTTTGGTTTCTTTGTTTAATAGCATATCAACCTTTGTAGGTTATTTAATGCCAAAGCTATTCTCCTAGAAAACAGTAGTGTTGCTATTTAACCCATAGCTGGGAGGATGAGGGGGTTCATACCTTTCCCAAGGGTATTTGCCCGAAAGTGAACGTAATAGCGCGACTGGAATACGAACTCGCATACTACGATTCCGTAGTCCATCGCTTTAACCATTACACCGCGAGGACACCCCCATTTTCAGATTAATACTCTTGGTAAACGTGCCTCCATAGCAATGGGTTAGATAGTACAGCAACATTTCTTTTTAAAAGGATGGCTTTGGTATAAAATAGCATTCGAAGACTGATATGCAATTAAGCAAAGAAACTAAAGGAAACTTTATTTTCCAGTGACTGAAAAAAAAAGAAAAAAAAAAGACGCGGGAAAAAGTTCATAATTTTGTTTCTAGAAATTTTAAGCTGTCATCTTCAATTTGTTTTTTTCATGCGTTTCATTTTTTCTGATGGATTCAGGTTTGTGGATGTATATTTATTCAGCATTTAACCTTATTTATTCAGCTCTTTAACCTTAGTATGACAACCGGTCAAAGAAGACTGAATTCAAAGCAATTGTAGATCTTGTGAGGTATGGGTTCCGCCTGGTTATTTCTGCGTAATACAAACTATATAAGTAGCGCCTCGACGACAAAAGTCAGGTTACGGGATAAGTCTTAAGTGTTAAGGGTTAAGAATTACTCCTTGTCTTCATTCTAAAATTATTCCCTCAATCCTCAATTCAGCTTGATGAAATTTCAAGCTCTTGCACAATTTCTTGTAGATTACCTTTCCTAACCAGTCATGCCTGCTCTCGAATTCCTTTTGTACCAGTTTGTTCTATTCGCTTATCATTATCTGTTTAATCTCTCTCTCTCTCTCTCTCTCTCTCTCTCTCTCTCTCTCTCCATAACCAACACTTGCTACTCTTTTGCATATTTACAAATTGCTACATATTTTAGATAGGAAATTTTCTATATCTTACACCAGGAAGTTAATCCAGTAGTTTTCAACATACCTACTAATAATATTACTTCTGCTTGTATTAATAGTAGTAGTCTTAAATTGTTTGACTTCTGAGATGAATATGACATAGAATCAGAATTAAATAATGGAAACACAATCGCTGATCACTAGGCTTCCGTGATTGATTTGGCTGAAGTTCCATTGCTCTATTACAAAAGTTCAAATCTTCACTGATGATGTAATTTATCTTTTTCTAAATTTTAGCGCTATATAGTTTTTTTTTTACTATTGTAGCGTTGCAGGTATCTTAAAGGGAGTTAACAGACAGTAAGAGAGATAAAGGCGAGATGAAGAGATAACGAGATGAGGTTGTTTATATCAGGAAATGAAAAAAACCAAAAAAACAAAGGTCTCGTATTTGACCGTCTCTCGCATCTACTGTGAGAGTTCTTGTAACTGACCTTTTTTGTAGGTGAGGGAAAGCTACGATTTCTCGCGGAATAGATCTTTCCTTAAACGACTTGAAAATACCACTTAACGTTTTCCTGCTTTTGAGACCGATTCAGAGGGCAGGTGTAAAATTCGATAATTAAATATGAGAACTTTTTCTGTGACCACGTGTTTATCTTTTTCTTTCTAGCCTCATCTCATCGTCATCTCTTCATCTTGCCTCCATCTCTTTGTCTCCAATAACTTTCTTCGAAATGCTACAGTGTGAAAGTCTCTTCATTTAAAAGAAAATACCAAAGTTCTTAAAAATTGACTTCTAAAACGTTAAAGCCTCCCGCTTGTTTACTGTAGCAGGCAATAGGAGAGTTTGCGCTTTTTTAGCAGTTAAAACTGCTAAAAAAGCTCAAACCTTTGATTCTATTTTAACCCTTCCAAACCTCCAGATTCATGGTGGTAAAGAAGCTATTAACAGTCTATGTGTTATTATTTACTAAGATTTGTTTAGTCTTACAAACAAGTTATATGTTGCTTAGAGCACCGATTATTGTCAAGTAGTCACCCATCAAGTAATGAGCAAGCTCATCTTCGCTTAACTTCAATAATCCAGTGCTTTTAACATGACTTGACCGAAATTCATGCCTGTCTATTTGTTTGCCCATCGAATATTACCAAAAATACTTATTGCTTAGAGCACCGGTTATTGTCAAGTAGTCCCCCATCAAGTAATGAACAAGCTCCTCTTCGCTTAACTTCAATAATCCAGTGCTTCTAACATGACTTGACCGTAATTAATGCTTATCTATTTGTTTGCCCATATAATATTACCAAAAATACTTATCTAATTGCTTAGAGCACCGGTTATTGTCAAGTAGTCACCCGTCAAGTAATGAGTTGGCTCATCTTTGCTTAACTTCAGTCATCCAGAGCTTCTAACATGACTTGACCGTAATTCACGATTGTCTATTTGTTTGCCCATAGAATATTATCAAAAATTCTCAATGAATTTCAATACTTTGTGGAAGAGTCATTTATGAGTCAAGGAATAACTGATTGAATTAGGAGAAAGATTCAAGATTTATTTTTATTTGAGGGATATTTCATATACTGAAATAATAACCAAAAAATATTTGAAAAAAAATCACTGTATCACGTAGTATCAGTCAATGAACTAATTTTCATCAAGATAAGTTTTAATAAGAAGCGGTCGTGGCGTTACAGTTGTCGTCGTAGGAAGTGAATTCGGCTACCAGATTTCAGATCTGGACGCGGCTGCTTGCATTTCACAAAGCACAAATGCCCTTGGAAAAGGTATAAATGGAACCATTTTCTCTCTTGCTATGGTTAAGTTGTAGGGTAGCATGAGCTCTTTAATCTTAGTATGACAACCGGTCAAAGAAAAGGAAGACTCTGAATTCAAAGTAGTTGTAGATATTGAGAGGTATGGGTTCCACCTGGCTATTTCTGCGCAAGACAAACTATATAAGTAGCGCCTCGACGACAAAAGTCAGGTTACGGGATAAGCCTTAAGTGTTAAGGGTTAAAAATTATTCCTTGTCTTCATTCTAAAATTATTCCCTCAATCTACGAAGTTGGACAGATATATATATATATATATATATATATGTATATAAACTTTTTATCATATCGAAATGTCCGGTGAATGATCTTTACACGTTATTGACATGGCATTGTATGTAATAAATAATAGATTACATTCACGAATAGTCTCCCAACTAGGAAAAGGGGAGCAGTTTAAAGGGGAGTGGCAAAGGTTCTTCAGGAAACAGAAAATAAAGTGGTATTTGTACTTGTCATCAACCGGACAAGTGCGGCACGATGCCTTTTTGAAAGTGGGGCCTAGTGCAGGGCTATAGCCCAGACACGTCCGACATTCACAAAATACATCGGACCTCGTCGGCATTCCCCCCAAAATAGGTGCCTCACGCGCAATAGAAAATAAAATCTCCTTAGAGAAACTGCCTTGGCTTTTTTTAAACCTCTCCGCAAGCCGAACTGTTTAAATGAACTGGGATCACAGAATATTTACAAAAAGACATTACTTATATACAGGCGGTCTTGCGCTCAATCCCTGTGATAGGCAGTACAGTTCATTTGAACTTCTTTAACAAAACGTCTCCCGCGATCAATCGATCATTAACTGATCGCAAATTCATCCATTCAACCAGGTGGAAGCCTTTTTCGCTGTGTAACGTGGTTGTTCATTTATTAACAATATCTTTGGTGAAGGTAAGCACTCGCTGAGCGTTTTCTCGTTGCTATTGTGGGGGGCAAAGAATCTAAATAATATGTAATTGTAGTAAAAGTATCTGCAGAAAAGTGGTCGGTTAGTAAGCTGATCTTGCAAGCTAGTAGTAAATCTGAATTTTATAGAACGCCTCACGACCCGCAGACATTGCTTAGTAAGCGTCTGGCTGATGAAGAATGAGTTCATGTTTGCTCTGTGCATGCCAAAAAGATAGAAATCAGAAGCCGAAAAATCTGAGAAATAAATGCACAAAAATGGAAATAAAGAAGAGAATAGTTTAAAATTTTTTAAAAACCATCAGTCAGAGACAAGAAAAAAATGTAGAAAACACACACACACACACACACACACACACACACACACACGTATATATATATATATATATATATATATATATATATATATAGTATATATATATAAAGGGTTATTAAAAATGTTAGCACACTTATGGGAGTACGTTTATGAAATAATTCCAAACAGTCTCGACATGTTCACCATCCCTGTCAACACATTTTTGGAATCTCTTGCAGGTGATTAAACAAATGGTATCATTTCTATAGGATTATCTTTATTTGAAAAGCTTAATGTAATATAATTGCGGAGGGATTTTTTTTTATATCATCATTTTTCGTTTTATATATCTTGCCTTTCGGCTTAGTTAGGCTGAGAACCTTTCGGCTTAGTGCATGGGTTAGTTAGGTGCACACATTTAAAATGGTACTTGATACCTCCTTGCTTAACACTCAGCAATATAAGGTACGTATCAAGGGTAAAGTGGAGCAATCCAGGGGAAAGGAGTAGCGCCCCTCCACACCTTGGTGTAGAAGCTATTGAAAAGGGAGCCTTCTGGTCGCTCTCGACTACGGTCACCAACTTTACTTACTATAATTATAGAGAGAGAGAGATAGATAGATATAGATAGACAGATAGATAGATAGATAGATAGATAGAGAGAGAGAGAGAGAATGAGACAGTGCGATTGTCTCCCTGTCATCTCCCTACACGCTCTCTCTCTCTCTCTCTCTCTCTCTCTCTCTCTCTCTCAGTCTTATATATC
>OY757934.1:44618782-44798782 GCA_963585895.1 Sepioteuthis lessoniana
CAAGCAATCTGACGCCTTTCTACCTGACAAAGCAAAGCTTTATAAATTCTAGGTATTTTACAAACAGTGTAGTGGTCACTCTTCAGAAATAAAATAAAATTTTAAAAACTTTTATTGAAACTTTCGGTATCAAAATAAAGTAAGCCAATCCAGATAATGTTGTTGAGTTGTACTTTTTAAAGTGCTGAAATAATGTTGAAAAATCATCATAGAAAATGTATGCTAATGAAAATTGTCAACAGAAATTCATCTCACTATTATTAACCGGCTCATTAGCCAAGTAGATAGAGTGTTCACCTGTGGTCCGGCTGACTAGGGTTCAATCCCAGGTTGAGTCACACCAAAGACTTAAAAAAATCGTACTTGATACATCCTAGCTTAACCCTTAGCATTATGAGGTGCGTATGAAGGGTAAAGTGAAGCAATCCAGGGAAAGGAGAAGCGCCCTCCCCTACACCTCGGTGTAGTAGCTATTAAAAAGGGAGCCTTCTGGTCGCCCTTGACTACTGTCGCCAACTTAATTGTAATTGTATTTTTTTCATTATTATATGAATCACCAATCAGTAAATTCTTTACTATCGAATGATGAATTTAAGCTTGATTTGTGATTAATAATAGATAAAATCAACCTGTTAACTTTGAGATGAGTGGCTCATTTGCTCTTGCTAAATGTAGCGATATCTTTAACCCATTAACTGCCAACTGGCCCTCACTCGGCCAAATGAAAAGTTTATCAGTATCCAACAAAACAGTAGCAGCATGATCGTTTACTTCTTATCTCACAAACCATCCTAGATAGATGAACAAGGCATGCTGTATATATATATATATATATATATGTGTGTGTGTGTGTGTGTGTGTGTTTGTTATCCAAATCCTCCGCACGAGCAAGATATGACATAAGATCAATTGTTAAGTGGAGGTTTAATAGGTTTAAATTCTAAGTTTCCCCTTGAACGGTTGGTATACTAAGGTTAAAGAGCACAGTCTGCCCTACTATTTACCCATACCTGGAAGTTGAATAATTCGGCGCATACTTTTTCTAAAAGTATTAGCACTATGTAAGATGCAAACAGCCTCGTCCAGGTTTTGAACTTGGGTCGCCTTGCTATTACATACGGCACGGCAATTACACCATGGCTACCTCATATATATATATATATATATATATATATATATATATATATATATATATATATATATATATATATATATATATATATATATATGTTACCAGACTTTTTTGGTCTTCCGTCATTGTGTAGTAATGCCAGATGAACATGCAGCCTTGTTACACGTGGTACATTTAAAAAAGCGCTATCTCTTTCGAACTTTTGCAGGAGGTAAGACAGGGTTTTCAACCTTTAACACCTATGTATCGAAAGCAAATCAGGGTTGCACATTCTAAATATATCCACAATTAAAGCTATCTGACCAGCGGGGCTTGCTACACGTAAAACTACTAGTAACATGCTTGACAATTGGACATTTGTAAGTTGGAAATTTAATTATATATATATATATATATATATATATATATATATATATTTACAATAAAAGTTCAGACGAATTTTACCTGATAATCAGAGTACTGAGTCATAAGTCTTTTACTTTTATATATGGATTTACTTGTGCCCTTTTGTTTTATACAAGGTACACTTTTCCTGTATCGAGTACTTTATTTACTGAATCTAACTTTACTTTTGATTTTACTTCTCTGTGGGCGTTCCAATTCTAATCTAATTATATATATATATATATATATATATATATATACAAATTTCATTAAACATAATAGACATTTTATGTCTACATATTTTCTTCTGGATCCGTTCGTATTCCCGTATTGCTTTTATCGTATTCGGCGGGAATTGATTTATGTATTGTCCATAGTTGTATGTATCCCTTGTACTTTCTGCCCGACTTTGCATATTACTACTATACAAGAGCGTCTTTACCGTATTAAGTGTATTGATGTTATTCTTACAGAGAGTAATTTGTCTCTTCACGAGATCACGTCTATATTCCAAAGTGCTGTTATATTTATGAGCTGCAGGATCATAGAGTTTAAAATATGTATATTTTGGCAGCATTTCTGATGATGGCCCAAAGTCGGACAGAAAGTACTAGGGATACATACAACTATGGACAATACATAAATCAATTCCCGCCGAATACGATAAAAGCAATACGGGAATACGAACGGATCCAGAAGAAAATATGTTGACAGAAAATATCTATTATGTTTAATAAAATTTGTGTTAACGAAGAAATGCTGCCATAGTATACATATATATATATATATATATATATAAGTTGCCGATCGTAGTCGAGGGCGACCCAAAAACTCCCTATTCATTGACTACTATACCGATTTGTTGGTGAGGGCGCTACTCCTCTCTCTGGATTGCTCCACTTTACCCTTGATCTGTACCTTATAATTTCGAGTGTTAAGCAAGGTGGCATCAAGTACCAAATTTTGAGTCTTTAATATGACTCGATTTGAGATTGATCCCCGGTCTCGAAAGCTATTGGGGAACACTCGGTCCACTAAACATTTGTATGTGTTTTTGTGGAAGTTATGTGGGTGGTGATAAATTCAACACTTCCATATATATATATATATATATATATATATAACCGACGCTCCTAAGAAAGCCGGGAATGATCAAGGTTCTGAAAAGCCTTCAACCGGCAGAGCGTACGTAAATGCTAAAGACGTGATGCCTGAAAGCAAAGGAAATTGTCGAATGACAGTTTGAGAAGAGCCGGGAATTTCAAAGAGTGTCTTGGAAAATATTCAGCCATTCTTGACCTCTCAACTGCCCATTCCTTAAAATTTGTGACAGGACGAGGATCTTATGGCAAAACATTACACCGGCAAGGTTACAGCCAAAATATGCCCCGCCTTGCACATTCTTGCTTTTACCAATACTAAAATCGCAAAAGAAAGAGAGGATATAACAATCGGTGAACTAGATTAAGCTGGACGCGTGGATTTTGAAGACTGTTTAAAAAAATGGTTTTGGGATAAATGTCCAATGATTATTTTTGTCCAACAGTTTTTGAATATATATATATATATATATATATATGTTTCTTGATGAGTGTTAGAAAATGTGCAAAACAAAGAAGAAAATTTAGAATTTAAAATACGATAATAAAAACAGTATATCTAGTAATGAAAACATTTCTAAAAAATTGTTCAACACGTTAGTTAGACCAATATTAATAAATCATAAGCTTTTTCCGACTACTCTTAGTTTCCCCACGACTTCGAGTTTCACGATGTTCTAATCTTCAGATGAGCAATATATATATATATATAGTGATTCACAAAATATTAACGTATTCTAAGTGATTTCCGTATGCTTTTCATAGAATACTCTTTAAGAGAGTGCAACAGGACTATCTTCCACATTCTAAATTGTCACCTGTGGGATGAAAGTGAACTAAGGCAAGTGGTAATGATATCTCTATCTAGCTAATGTCTTACCTGTCGTTTTCTGATACGATCAGTTACGATCACAAAGTCACGAGTTTGAGTCTTTCGCGGTTTTCCGGATCGCATTCTTTAAGTCGATGAACCTGTGGTCTGAAATTTTGAACAAATAGCAGTATCGATTTTCTATCCGGAACAGCATTATTCTGACGCAGCATGAAATGAGCACGAAAAGCTTTCTGTATAGCAATTACAGATTCATCTGTTTTTAAAGAAAGCAAACATGGTATACGCCGGTTCAAAACATAATCGAAGCTGATCGTATCTAAAAAAAAAAAAAAATCAAACATGTTATGACATTAGCTTGGTGGAGCTAATATTACCACTTTTGTGAACTAACTTGCACCACCCAGTTGACGCTTTGAAATGTAGGAAGAATTCCTTTCGCACTCTGTATTTGAAATGTTTTAGGCTCTCGAACAGCCTCCTAGCCAGATTCGTTTGGTCGAGTCGGCTGGAACGGTAGAATACATCGACTGCATCTCTGCCGATTGGTAAGACTTTCCCAACGAGTTTCCAGGATATGACACTAAACAATATGATAGTAAGGCTTCAGTAATAATGGTGCTTTGGGGAATGCCGAGTACCCCTTCATCGCCATAACTCACAGGTTCACTTTTGTCCGAAGTAGTAGCATCTTATAGGGTCCTATGTATAGGCCAAATACGCTGATGATATAGCGCTTCTGGCAAATACCCCCGCCAAGGCCGACTCCGTGCTATATAGTATGGAACGGGCAGCAGGTGGCATAGGCCTCAATGTCAACGCAGACGGAACAAAATTCATGTGCTTTAATCAAAGAGGCGATATCTCCACACTAAATGATGGTTCTCGGAAACTCTTGGACAAGTTCACCTATCTTGGAAGCAGCGTCTCATCAACTGAAAATGACATCAACATGCGACTAGCAAAGGCATGAACGGCTATCGATAGGTTATCGGTCATATGGAAGTCAGCCCAGACCGATAGAATAAAACGCAGTTTTTCCAAGCAGCGGTCGTGTCAATATTGCTATATGGATGAACCACATGGACGCTGACTAAGCGTATAGAGTAAAAGCTTGACGGCAATTACACAAGAATGCTGCGAGCTGTATTGAGCATGGCCTAGAGGCAACACCCTAAAAAATAGCAGCTGTACAGCCACCTACCACCCATCACGAGAACGATCCAAATTAGATCAACCAAACATGTGGATCAATGTTGGAGAAGTAAGGTCGAACTCATAAGCGATGTACTTCTGCGGGCCCCTTCACATGGACGAGCAAAGGTTTGACGACCAGCGAGAACCAATCTACTGCAGCTCTGTCCCGATATGGGTTGTAGCCTGGAAGACCTGCTGGGAGCGATGGACGATAGAGACGAATGGCGAGAGAGGGTTAGGGAGATCTGGCTTGGTAATAATGATAACTTATTCTAAATAAATAATAGAACTGTTTTTACATTTAACTGTGTGTAAACAAATGATTGAATTATCTACAAAATGTTATAAGAAATCATATATTCAATATATTTAAAAATTGATTTGGCATTGAATAACCAATAGGGGGTGTCCTCGTGGTGTAATGGTTAAAGCGATGAACTGCGGAATCGTAGTACGCGAGTTCGTACTCCAATCGCGCTATTACGTTCACTTTCGGGCAAATACCCTTGGGAAAGGTATGAACCCCCTTATTCTCCCTCCAGCTATGGATAAATAGTAGGACGGACTAGGTTCTTCAGCCTTGGTGAGGCAACTAGTCTAGGAGAAGGAAAACTCTGAATTCAAACCTGTTAAACTCCGCTTAAAAATTGACCTTGTGTCATATCCTGCCCGAGCGGAGGGGTTGGTAAATAGTACCAACAATGGTTGATATCCCATAAAAAAACAAACTAAACCAGATTTGTTCAAAAGCTGTAGGAACGAGCGACGTGTTGTTGATTGGGTGCTTTAGAGTTTTCCAGGCCATTTTTGGGACAACGCGTTTTCTATTCTTTCGGTAAAGATTGTAGATAAAAAATATTTGCCCCAACCTTTTAAAAAAATCGCTTCACTATTTTATAACAAAATTCTCACTTCTTATAACCTACTGATCTTTGCTTGGTTTCTCATACTGTAACACGACGGCACCAATTAGGAATAATCGCCACACACGTAAGTACGAGTTGGAGTCAGTTGTTTCTTGATACAAAAATTTATTATGATCTGCAACATTCACAGTAGTCTCACTAAACGAGAGAGATAGAATAAAAAAGAAATACGTCAATTCCCTTTGATTTCATCTTTCCTCCATCGACCAAGCCCTACCTCCAAAAGAGTCACTCGGCTCAACACCCGACTGGACTCGAACTAGAACTGTCTACCCATCTAAATTATCGACTAACCAACTCCGACTGACTGCTTATATATATTCTGCTAATCATTCTCTCAATCAATCTGATGATAACACGTACCTTTAAAATTTCAAGCCACATCATTCTAATATCAGCTGACATCGCATCCAAAATGCTTATTTTAATACCTCACTCACAGTCGATTTCAAAACAAAACTTTATTATGACAGGTGCTGACACTGAATGCGCCCAAGGTCCACTTGTCTGACCTTTCCAGTGCGAACTTGCTCTTAAGAAGTCAAACTCGAAGTTTTTACCTAGCTCACAATTTATTTCTAAAATAAAATAATTAACTACAATCCTTAATTATATTAGAATACTAGATTAGATTGCTTACTTTCTGCTATTCGTAAGAGTTTACCTGTTTAAGTAGGGAGTAGGCTCATCAGTACTTGAATTCGGGGATTCTGGTGAGAAATGTTGCTTTATTTCGTGACTTAACCTTAAGCCCCACAGAAAAGTAGTTGATTCCTTTACATCTATACAAAAGAGAAAAGGAAAAAGGAAGTAAAAATCAACAAAAAATAAAACTAAACAAAACATTTAAAGTTGAGTGAAAAATAAAAGATATCATCCCAATCGAAATATTTTCACTCGGCCCGAAAAATCGAATCAAACCCCACCTACAAAACTCGCCCGAAACACATATATAAGCATATGTGCATACATATGCATACATATGCACTAACAATCACTTGCACAGACACAGACGCACACTAACCTGCAAACGCAAAAACATGCACAATTACATATTCACACGTGACTAAACACACACTCACAAACACATACACAGAGACACCAGCATATACACACAAAAACACGTAGACATCATAAAAACGCACGCACAAACACACACACACTGACACTCAAACACACAGAGACACAGACATAGATACGAATACATCTGGACACAACTTACACGCCCATCCCCCAACGAGTGTCCTGGATATGACACTAAACAATCTGGTGGTGAAGTTCCAGTGATGCCGGGGCTTTGGGGAAGGCGGAACACCCCTTTATTGCCACTGCTCCCAGGTCCACTCTGGCCCGAAATGGTAGTACCCGATAGGGCTCTATCTATGGGCTAAATAGAACTACAGTGCATACTTACGCTAAACTGAATTATTTGAAATAGAACTACTTGACTAAACTGAATAGCTTGAAATAGAAATGTTTTTGACAATTAAAATGTGTACTTAAATTTAAACTGCGTACTTATGCTAACCTGAATTGTTTGAAATGAAGCAATTTTTGGCATTGAAACTGTACTTGCGCTAAACTGAATTGTTTAATATAGAACTGTTTGATATTTAACTGTGTGTAAGCAAAATCTATACTTATACTAAACTGAACTAGCTGCATTAGAACTGTTTGAATAAACTGAATAGATTGAAACAGAAATGTATTTGACAATTAAGCTGTGTACTCATGCTAAACTGAATTGTTAGAAATAGGACAGATTATTTGTATAAAAATATATTTGGCGTTAAATAACCAACCCAAACAAATAACCAACCATTACACGTTCATATATACATATACGCATAAACACACCCACATAGAAACACATACACACACACATGCAGAGAAACCTGCTCACATGCAAAAAAACACACTGACATGCGTGTACAAACACACACAAACACGCACAAACGCACACATATGGACAGAAACACATCGACACACCGACACACATACAAACACACACACACACAAACACACACTTAGTAATACAGCATACAAAAAGTACTGAAAAGTCGTCAACCCAATCAAGAAGAGAATGATTTTAAAAAAAAGCTTACAAAAGTGGAAAAAGATCAGTGGGTTGAACTGCAAGATAAATCTATGGAATCGTATGTGCCTTTTATAACTCTCTCCAGTCCACTTCTCGGTTGAGATAAGAATTTCCGTACCCATTTTTATAAATATGTATGCATGAGTCAAGGTGGGTATGTATTGGTTTGTCAAAAAACGTTATGAAAAACTACATATTCGAAGGCAATCAGACCAGAAAATATGTTTCTATATAATATAATACGCATCTTATTGTTATCTTTCTTGAGAAATTATAATAACCAGGGTAAGCGCGAACAGAGACCGCACACTAGGATTATCAATGTGCAAAACGGTTTGAAAATTTTTATTCTTTACATAAGTGTATTTTCAGCGTTATGTTGCAAACAAAACTCTCTCTATGATGAGCCGTCTTTGTTCTAATACGTACGTGTGACGTAATGGTTAGCGCCGAGTAAACTAGGCCTGACGAACCGAGTTCGAATCAGGGACGAAGTTGTCTACATTTCACTGTGCACTAATATGCATTAGAAAGGCATAAATCAATCTCCTCCCAGCTAGGAGCAACGACTTGTTCAAACTAGCCGTGTCAAGGCAACCTGTTAGGAGAAGAAAAAATCTGAATTTTAAAAAAGCGGCTGACGTTCCTAAGACAAAGTTCAACCACATTTTTGCAACTCCTATGGTGGCACTAATACTTAGTCGTATTGTAACTTGCTCTTCCACTAGACAACATCGGTATCGTGAAGAGAGATCTGCAGTATGAGTAACTGCCCATCTTCTGTAGAACCTTGTGCTGTCTTATACAAAGATCCAGACGCAGTTCCATCATCTTGCTAGACTGATGGATCGCATAAAATCATTAAACACTGAGCTTTAAGATTTGTAATGCGAAAATAATTAATTTGAAATAACAAAACAAATGTTTAAATTCAGGTGTCTTGTCTATTTCCTTCTGACGATAGAATTTTTTTCGTTTAAGTGGACAGCGGCATTACCGACTTTTCGGTACCACTGATTTTTCGGCTCCACCGATTTTTCGGCACCACTGATTTTTCGGCACCAAAGTCAATTAAGATTAACGATTTGATTGGTCTAATGCGCGTCTACTACACACCCTTTAAACATTTAGACTAATCTGCTGAAAGATTCTGACTTTCTTGATTTTTCTAATATCCATTTTCTTTCTTTGATTACATGGGACTATATTTTATTTTCTTCTTTCAAAAAAGAAGTGATGCAATAATCGTGATTCAGGTTGGACTTCGATTCGGCATTAAGTAAGTTTGAACTCTAGTCGCGTATATACATTCACTTTCGGAGAAAAACCCTCGGGAAAGGTTTGTGACCTCTTATCCACCCCCAGCAATGGGTTAAATACTACTATTATTGTTCTTCTATAAGGATGGCTTTGGCATTAAATAACCCATGAAGGTTAATGTGCCACTGATAAAAAAAAATCGTGCCAAACTTGTAATCTTTTCTCTCTCCTCTCGCAGTTGATAAAATAATTGTGTTGACTGATTTTCTTGCCTTGGTTAGGAAACAAGTCTACTAACAGAAAGAACTCTAAATTCGAAACAAGGAAGACTGTCTTTCGTTGTGTTCAACTTCGTTTTATTGCCCAATCGGCTGGGGCTGTAGAATACACCGACTGCACCTCTGCAGATTGGTAACACCCCCCAACGAGTGTCCTACATATGACAATAAACAATCTGATGGTGAGGTTACAATAATGCTGGAGCTTTGGGGAATGCGAAGTACCCCTTTATTGCCATTACTCCCATGTCCACTCTAGCCAAGAGTGGTCGCATCTGATAGAGTCCTATCTATGGCTCAAAAAGAACTAAACTGTGTACTTATGCTAAACTGAATTGTTTTAATTAGAATTGTTTGACTAAATTGAATAGCTTGAAATAGAAATGTTTTCTACGATTAAACTATGTAAAAGAAAGTAAAGTTGGCGACCGTAGTCGAGAGTGACCTGAGGGCTCCCTTTTCAATAGCTACTACACTGAGGTATAGGGGAGGGCGCTACTCCTTTCCCTGGATTGCTCCACTTTACCATTGATCCCTACCTTATAATGCTGAGTGTTAAGCAAGGCGGCATCAAGTACCATTTTTTAAGTCTTTGGTATGATTCGACCTTAGATTGAACCCTGGTTTCCCAGACCACTGGCGAACACTCATTAGGCACGTACATATGCTAACCTGAACTGTTTTAAATGGAACTGTTTTTGTATGCGAACCGGAACTGTTTTAAATGGGACTGTTTTTGTACGATTCCAGAATATTTTTATGATAATTTTAAACAGGTAAATATTTCATGGCAACGAAGAGGTGACTCCACATCCTCTCTATCACCAGAATTGAAGACTTGCCAACTTATGCTGTTTACTCAGGGCACGCCAGGAAGGGAATGTGGTAACGTTTATCATCTTGGCAAAAAGACAGAGTAAACCGAGTTCGATTTCTGGACGAAGCTGTTTGCGTTTACCTTAATGCTAATCGTCTTGGAAAAGAGTTTAATCCATTTATTTTACCACTTCTAGCCATGGGTAAATAGTCGGTCAGACTGGCTTCATTAGCTTTGGTTAGGCAATCAGTATAAGATAATTCAAACCAGAACTACACCGTTAAAAAATTGACCACCATGGAGGAGAGTTGGGTAAATATATACCGAGGATATGTCTGTGGTTAGAATCGAACTCAAAACTACAGTGTCGTAAACTAACAGAAACCGTAACGTTCTTATAACATAGGTATAAAAAGCTGAACATGTTCTTTTTCAACCAAAGTATCTGGTCTTTTGAAAACATTTCTTTTCATTTAGTTCTAAAAAAAATGAAGATTGTCAATTATTTCACTTCTCATGAGTTCTTTCCACCAGCTAACGCTGGTGTTATTTCATTGGAGTCTGAGTGATTGCAAATCTGCTTAGGTCTCCACGACTCTTCTCAGTATTCAGACCGATTCTAACAATGTTGCAGTCTGGAAAGTCTCGATTTGTCCTCCGATTTCCAGTCCCCTTTACAAAACTTTGAGAACTGTTCCAAGTGCAGCAACTACAGATGGTATTACTGTTACCCTCATGTTCTACAGATTTTTCAGTTCTCTGGCAAGATCTAAGTATTTGTTTCTTTTATTATTATTATTATTATTTAATTTTTTTTGTACTCTTTTGAGAGTTTTTCATACCAGCATTAGTTAAAGGTTTTCCACTGGAGCCTGAGTGACAGCAAGTCTCCTCAAGTTTCTTGAACTCTTTGTATTCTAGCCGATCTCAACAATGCTGTAGTTTGGATGGTCTCCACCCCTCCTATTATTATTATTATTATTATTATTATTATTATTATTATTATATTTCAATCTGTTCATATCTGTCGACTGCTATTTACTCAAAGTAGCAATAGGAAACACTAAGTTTTGATGGAACTCGTTACACTGCAATAATGGTCAACAAGATTATCGATTATCCCACACAGAGATTATATGTTTGTCTATCAATCTATATATCTGAATCTTTTCATTATCTAAGTTAGCTATCCAGCTAAATTACAAACATGCACGAATATATATATATATATATATATACGAATCTGTGCATGCGTTTATGTTCAACGATTCGTTGCCTACACATACACACACGTGCGAGCGCACACACATACACATACACACACACACTTCAGCACTCACACACAAGCGTACTCTTACACCTACATAAACACATATCTACACGTGTGTATGTGTGTAGATCACACTAAAGCTCATATTATTAGTGTCCCAATTGATATTTTGTTAGTGAGCTCGGTAATCAGACAATGAATTGAGTTTTTCTTTCTTTTTTTTTATGACATATCCAACTTCCTGGGTTATTTAATGGCAAAGCAATCCTTTCACAAAAACGGAAGTGTTTTCTATTAAACCGATATTTAACAAACTCCCTCGCACGAGCAGGATACGGCGCAAAGTCAGTTTTAAGCGCAGTTTAACAGATATGAATTAGAATTTTCTTTCTCTTAGATAGGTTTCCCAACCAAGTTTAAAGAGCGCAGTCTATCCTACAATTTATCCATACCTGGAGTGAGAATAGTTGGATTCATACCTTTTCCGAGAGTATTAGCGCTGTTGGGAGACTAAACGCAATGGTCTCTCTTGACACAGTGTTTGAGGAACGCTCCTGCATTACGAATCCTTTTTGGTCATGTAGCAATGTAAACCGAGGTATTCACCTCTTTCACGAACAGGTCTTGAAAAGAATAGACGTGGTGGTTCGTTTCTCAGCGATGAGCATATGTGGCCTCCCTCCTTTATATTCACGACGTGAGAAGGGTAAGTGGTTTCCACCTTTTTGCTGTATGGACTTTCCTGTTTGTTCCTTGAAAGCATATGGCTCTTGTATAGCCTCGGGAGGGAACTGAGTTTCCTACCCGTATTGCGTACAATTAAATGTCTAATTATATCAATTGACTTGTTCTGGTTCATACCGAATATTCTGTGTTTGGTTACTCACTTTAGTATAACCTAATGCATAATAAGAAACGGGGTGTCATCCACGAAATAACACCTCGTTAAAACTTATAACGCACGATTAATATTCGAACTCATTCATTAGGGTGTCGCAATCCAGCTCGTCAGTCAATACGCTACGAGTGCTCTCCTCAAAACTAGGGATTTTGACTCTCACGGGATGCTCATGCTAATAAGAAAAGTTAGCTAAGCTTCGTAAATAACTAGTTATATTATATATCTACCCTCATTGTGGTGTAATGGTTAACAAGCTAGTCACTCAGGTCAGTTAGCAGTGAGTTTGATCCTCACTAGATGGTCTTTTCTTGCGGTCTTGTTCCAAATCTAAATCACACGCATGTAGAGTAGTGGAGAGCAAATTTGGTTAACAGAGTTCGATTCTCCCTGGTCAACCCATACTTTAGGCTTTGTACTTAACTGAGCTTAGTAAATGATTAATATTTTTGTTTATTTTAGACCTGTATTTTTCGATATAATTCTCCTTCTCAATCGATTGCGAACCTTTCCAACGTCTCGCGTAACATTCTTTATATTTTTGATAATGGCTATTTTCCATTTAGTTTACAGCCCAGTCAGAGCAGTAGAATACATCGATTGCATCTCTGCTAAAGAGTTAGAATCCAACCCCCACCCACGCAAGAGTGTGCTGGATATGACACTAAACTATCTAATGGTATGTTTAACAGCAGCAACTGGTGCCAAAAATCAAATACCTGAGTCTCGTACTGATGAAGATGTATATCTTTATTTGCGCACGTGTTCAGCGTAAAAACAAGTATACATTCTCCAACTATACATTCTCCAACTATACATTCTCCAACGTGAAAACTGAAACAAAACAAATGCACTCGTAAATGTTCCAAAAAAGGAAACACACCACGAAAGTGATGATCTAAATCGAATCAATTCATCAGGAGAATTCACGTGCTTACCTCTTTTTTGCCTTGCTAGAGACCCACAAAGAAAAACGTCAGTCTCGCAAGCCGGTCAATTTAAAAAAAAAAGGCTTAAGTCGCGCCAGCCGGTGTTTAGGCCGGAAGTTCCTCCCGCACCTTGCACCCGGAAGCGATCGGTGCAGGTGGCAAAGTTCAATCTAAAAAAACTATACCTGTTGAAACGCAAACTCCTACATTTACAGTATTGCTCTGGAGTTCTGTGGAATGTAGAGATACCCCTTCATTACCATTATTCCTAAGTCCACTCTGAACCTTTTAGGGTCTCATCTATTGATCAGTTAGAACTGTTTAACCATTTGTGTTTAAACAAAAGACTGATTTTAAATTGAATTGTTAGTGTTTCATAGCAATGCTTGAAATCATTTAACGGTATACAAACAAAAATATTGCTGTTGGATCGCAGTACTCGAAGCTAAGTATGCATATGGAAACAAATGATAATTACTAAATAGTTTTATTAATGTTTGATTGGAATACTTGAAACTAATTAACTGCGTAAAAAAATTGAATTATTGGTATTACATAAAATTACTTGGAACCATTTAACTGTGTGCAAACAAAACTATTAGTATAAACAATATTTGAAACTATTTCACTATGTGCGAAAAAAGGATTAAAGTTAAATAGAATTATTAATGTTAGATAACAATACTTGAAACCATTTGATTGTGAGCACACAAAAGCAATACTAGCGTGCAAACAAATTTACTGGCTTTTCTAAAAATAATTTCTAAAATTTCTAAAAAAATTTTCTGACTTTTCTAAAAATAAGATTTCCTACAAATTATCCTTGAAAAATCATACGTACATAACCATTGAACAGAGTGCAAACAAATGACTGATGTTGAATTGCTTGTGTTTCAGAGCAATACTTGAAATCATTTAACTATGTGCAAATAAATGAGCTGTGGCTCATTTAAAAATGTTATCTTTAAACTTTTCGTTTCCAAATCACACACACACACACACACACACACATATATATATATATATATATATATATATATATATATATATATATATAATGAATTATAAATGACATTTCAGAACCGTTTAACTTATCTCAAATAGTTATTAAGAAATAAAGATGATTAAGGGCATTATCATCAACTTGGTATCATGTTAGAGCTTAGGAGAACAGAATAAATCTTGAAATTTATACATGTTGAGTATAGTATATGTTCCATCATATAAAACCATAAAAATATGAAAAATTAAATTCTAAGTTTGGTTTGGTTTGGTGGGTTTTATGGCATATCAACCTTTGTAGGTTATTTAACGCCAAATCCATTTTTATGTAAATAATCTGTTCTATTTCAAACAATTCAGTTTAGCATAAGTACACAGTTCAATTGTCAAAATATTTTTTATTTCAAACTATTCAAGCAGTTATATGTAACAATTCAGTTAAGTGTAAATACAGTTTTAATGTTGAAAAACAGTTCTATTTCAAATAATTCAGTTAAGCATTAGAGGTACTAATTAACCCATAGCTGGGAGGATATGGGGGTTCATACCTTTCCCAAGGGTATTTGCCCGAAAGTGGACTTAATAGCACGACTGGAGTACGAACTCGCGTACTACGATTCCGCTGCCCATCGCTTTAACCATTACACCACGCGGACACCCCCCCAATTAAATTAAAAAAAAGTAAGAAAATATCATATATTTAAAAGAAATATACAGTGGTTACTGCTGGGTATAAAATGTTTAAATATTCTTTATTCAACCTACAGTCAATAGTTATTTTATAAACAATTAAACTTATAATGCTATGGATTTTTTTGGCTTCTTTGATTAATGTCATATCAACCTTTGCGGGTTACTTAACGCCAAATCCATCCTTGTTGAACAGCAGTGATACTATTTAATTGATAGCTTGGAGGATAATTTGGTTCAAACCTTTTCTAAGGGTTAAAAAGTTCACGTAAGAAAGCGATTGGAGTTAGAACTCGCTTATTTGGAGGATGACAGTAATTATACCAAGGTGATTCTTTAATTAAGCGAGAAAATTGAAATCAATGAGGCGAATTCAAATTCTGGGTGACGTTGTTTGGTTAATTGGTTGGTTGTGTTTTAGGACATCTCAACCTTTGTGGGTTATTCAATGCCTAATACTGTTTATCATGTTTACCAACCCCTCCGCTCGGTCAGGATATGACACAAGGTCAATTTTAAGCGGAGTTTAACAGGTTTGAATTCAGAGTTTTCCTTCTCCTAGACTAGTTGCCTCACCAAGGCTGGAGAAATCAGTCTGTCCTACTATTTACCCATAGCTGGAGAGAGAATAACTGGATTCATAATTTCCCAAGGGTATTAGTGCTATGTAAAATGCAATCAGTCTTGTCTAGGATTTGAACTCGTGTCGCCGTGTCCATTTCCTACGACGATAACCATTACACCACGGGCACCTCCTTTTTACCAACCCCTTCAAATACTGTTTATACATATATTAGATATATCATCATCGTCAAGTTTTGCTGCTAGCACAGACTTCCCTGATTCTATCGTTCCATCCGTCCCTATCGTTCATCACTCCTAGCAGGTTTTACAAACATATCCTGTGTCTTCACAGAGCTGGTGGAGATAAATTCTTGCTGGTCGGCCAATGCTGGCATGTCAATGTGTAGGGTTCTATAAAAGAACGTCACTTATGAGGTCGTCCTTGCTCGTCCAGCAGTATTCCATATGTATTGTTCGTCTTACTTGGATGGTTTTAGAGATAGGAGGTAAGTGGCCGAACAGCTGTTTTTTTTTCATGAGAAGTCGCCGCCAGGATGGACTTTAACTAAGTTAAAACTTAAAAAATTTTAGAAAAAAGTTTATTCTCAAACATATATCATTTGAAGCCATGGGAAGCAACACGGTGAGTGTGAAGTAAGGCGGATGAAAGGATGTGCCCGTGGTGTAATGGTTATCGTCGTAGAAAATGGACACGGCGATGCCAGTTCAAAATACTGGACGAGGCTGATTGCATTTCACATAGCACTAATACCCTTGGGAAAGGTATGAATCCAATTATTCTCCCTCCAGCTATAGGTAAATAGTAGGACAGACTGGTTTCTTCAGCCTTGGTGAGGCAACTAGTCTAGGAGAAGGAAAACTCTGAATTCAAACCTGTTAAAGTCCGCTTAAAAATTGCCCGAGCGGAGGGTTTGGTAGATATGGAATAAGGCGGATGAATCCAAAGTTGAGTCAACGGCTAGCCTCATCAGATGCTTAACGGAAGAACTTCACAGGTTAACGGTCTGGGTCAAATACTTCTGTCAGGGAACTACTGCAACTCATCTATTAGGGTGGCGTCTATTGATGAGATGAAAAGACAGCCAATGCAAGATTATCATGACTCTAATTCAGTTAAATATATATGATTTACAAACAAATAGTTTGTTAGGAGCATTTTTAAACGAACAAGAGCTCATTTGATTGCACAGTTAAATGGATTCAAGTATTGCAATTCAAAATTCATGGCATTTGTTTGCACGCAGTTAGATTGTTAAACAGATCTATTTGATCCACAGATGTCACCCTAACAGGTGCAACCATTCCGACTCAGAGTAGACCAAAGAGTAATGGCAATAAATGAGTACTCTAAATCCACAAAGATCCAGTGTGGTTTGGTTTGGTTTTATGGTATATAGATCCTTGTTGGTCATTTAATGCCAAATCCGGTTTATACATATATATTGTATATAGGATTTGAGAGTGAATACTCTGTCGATAAAGTTATTTTGAAACATGCCATAGCTCATTTGTTTGCACACAGTTAAATGGTTTCAAGTATTGTAATATAATACAAAAAATTCTATTAATCATTTATTTGCATGTAGTGGATTCACAGTAAAAACAGCTCTATTTCTAACTATTCAATTCAACATAAGTCATTTTTTGAACATACTTTACATGTCAATTCTATTTGACCCATAGATAGGGCCCTATCAAGTGCTGCCACTCTGGGTCAGAGTGAATCGGGGAGTAATGGCAGTGAAGGTCTGCTTCACATTCCCTAGAGCTCCAAATGCAGTTAGGTGTCATATCCCGGAAACCTGTCGGTGTCCAATCCCACAGCAGTTATGCAGTCGGCGTATTCTACAGTCCGAGCCGACTGAGTAGAGTAAGGGAAGTTATTCGTGTTTAACTTCATGTTAATTGTTCCTTCAGCAATGGTTACACTGTATTGCAGACTTAACTCTCTCGCGTCGGTAGTGCAGCCAGTGTAGGAGAATGATAACTCAGCTTTATAACACTCTACCAACCCGCCATGAACCGGTGTGCAAGATTTCATTTTTCCCCTAGTTTTACGGACATTGCATCTACACCGATTGAACATGCAAAGTGGACAAGCAGCTTCAATCGACTGGCGTTAGAACATAGTGCAGGGATGAGGATTCATGCCTTCCGAAGTGCAATGGTGCCAGGTTAACATTTTAAGCTTCAAGTGACTACCGATACGACTAGGTTGTAGATTCAAGACTGTATTTGTATAAAACGAATATGAGCAACCTCAGCTGACTGGCAGTGGAATGAAGAGCAGGGATATGAATTCATGCCTTCCTTTGTGTATTAATGCTGATCGTCCTTTGGAATGTTTTCCTCCACAAACTATTGCTGGTTGGAACTAATAGCCTCTTCCAATTAACATTACTTAGCCATATTACATACGGTTTGCAAGATGGTCGTTATTAAAAATAAAGGATGTAAAATTGCTTTTATTAAAAATTAGGATATTTATTAGTATTTTTATTAATTTTTATCGTTTATTTACGGAGAATGGCTTCAGTTTCGATCAGAAGTCTCAGATACCGTCACCCCGCCCAAAAAATTTATATTCCAAATGTTTAATTCTATTATTTTTATTACTTGGAGGGGTAGTATTACTAAAAAAAAGTGTTTTTGCATTTAAAAAAAATTAGGCCGGGTTTCTATTGAGAGGATATGAATTTCTACTTAGCCGTTCGATATCTGACCTTATCGGAGAGGTTCTACGTATATATATATATATATATATAATTATTTCAAGAAAAAAAAAACAATATTCGGTCACATTAGGATTATAAATTTATTTCCATCTTGTTAAGAGCATTGATATGAATCAAAAACTAAAAAAAAAAAAAAATTTAACAGGACTTCTTCAGATCCAACACGATTTTTCATGTTGGATCTGAAGAAGCCCAGTTAAAATTACTTACTTGTAGAACCTGTTAGGATCATATTAATTGGTCAAATATTCGTATTCGATTGGAATACTTGATCCATAACTGTAAATTATTAATCATTTAGTGTGTTCAAACTATTGTCTTCATTTTTATTGTTATATTCATAACGTTTCTGCCGATGCATCCTTCGGCCTTCTTTAGGTGATTCATGTCGAACTTGGGAGCCTAAACAGAACTTCGAACCGTATGCTTTATTTAGTCCACGAGGGTAGACTTTAGACTCCCGGGGTTGAAGAAACATCAGAGGAAGTCCGAGGGACGCATCGGCCGAAACGTGGTCATTATAACAGTAAAGTTGAAGGCAACAGTCTGAATACATAAAATATAAATTATTTGTATTAAGAATTGTTACAAGGAGTTACAATTGTTTACAAATGATTATTATTTGTTACTTGAAACTAATAATAAAATTACTCTTATCAAATAGAAGTAATTACTTGAAATCATGCAATGATTAGTAATAGGTAGGAATACTTGTAACCATATAAATGTGTGCAAACAAAAAAGTCGGCGTATTCTAAGCCTCACCAGTACGGCAATATTCAGAATTAGGCACAAAAAACGAGTGGACGTAAAAAGAGGTATAGAACAAATTTGAAAAATTACAAGGTTGATCAAAAATAATAAAAATGGAGTCTAAAGCAGTGAAAGAGCATGACACTAACATCAAACAGCGTGTTAAATGAATTGTCAACTCCATGAGACGAATAGCTCAGTCTCGTCCAGATAATTGGGCTGATTATGATAGAATATATGGAACACGTAATGGCCATCTTTTGCATCTCCAAACTCACTCGAAGTCCTAAAAACATGGCATTCAGTCAGGAGGCGGGGCTGGTAATGATATTTAGATATGTCTGGTGGTGAGACACTAGTTTTGGATAGCCCAGTCGGCTAATGCTGTAGAATACACTGACTGCATCTCTGCAGAGGTGACCCAGTCAGATGGGGCAGTAAAATACACTGACTGCATCTCTACAGAGGGGTAAGACTCTCCTAACGCGTGTCCTAGATATGATACTAAACAGTCTGATGATGAGGCTTCAGTAATGCTGGAGCCATACAGAATGCAGAGTTCCTCTTCATTACCATCACCCCCAGGTGTACTCTGATCCGGAGTGGTAGTACATGATATGGTCCTAAACTGTGTAATTATGTTAAACTGGATTGTTTGAAATAGAACTGTTTTAATATTTACCTGTTTTTAAACTGTGTACTTATGTTTAATTGAATTGTTTGAAATAGAAGTGTTTTTGGCATTTAACTGTGTACTTATGCTAACCTTAATTGTTTTAAATAGAACTGCTTTGGCATTTAACTGTGTATAAACAAAAAAGGTGCTTATCCTAAACTGAATTGTTTGAAACTTTTATCAAAATGTCTTAATTTGGCATTAATACGCCGTAAAACAAAACAATCAGCCAACCAACCAACCACCACAAGTGTCCTGGATATGACATTAAACCATCTGATGGCGAGGCTCCAGCCTTGGAGCTTTGGGGAATGTGGAGTAACCCTTCATTGCCATTACTCCCAAGTTTATTCTGGCCTGCTGTGGTAGCACTTAATAGGGTTCTACCAATGGGTCAAATAGAACAAACTATGTGCAGACAAATAACTGATGTAAAATTATGACTGTTTTATTGCAATACTTGAAACTATCTAACTGTGTGCAAAAAAAGAGCTCAGGCTTGTTTAAGAATGTTATCTACAAAATGCGTTTACAAATCATATACATATTTGATAAATATGTTTAAACAGGATTTGGCATTAAATTATCTACAATGGTTGATATGCCATAAAACCAAACCAAACCTAAAGTTGCAACTACTCTAATGGTTCATTTAGTGGTAATACTCTTAAACTCTCATCTTTGGGTCAAATAGATCTCTTTAAACATTATTAGCATTCGAAAGAAATGCTTGAATATATATATATATATATATATATAATAAATATATATATATATATATATATATATATATATATATATATTTAATTCATGGAATATAGACTGCGATCCCTGGGTTTTATGGAGTTTTTGGCAAAACAACTTTTTGTTTTGTATAAAACTCAATGAAACCCAGGAGTCGCAGTCTATATTCCATGAATTAAATACATATATATATATATCATATATATTAATCTATTATTATTATCATTATTATTATATAATAGCTATATCCTAGATATTGAGCACTCTCTATATTATATTGCACTTGGTTCGACACATACCCACAAAGTGATTCAGTGACAACCAACACTGTTATAATATGATATAATATAATATAATATATATCAACCATTGCGCCACGAGCAAGATGGTCAATTTTTAAGTGGTGTTTAACAAGTTCGAATTTAGAGTTTTCCTTCTCCTAGACCAGTTGCCATATCTAGACTGAAGAGTTCAGTCTGCCCTACTATTTACTCATGCTGGAGGGAGAACAGTTGGATTCATGTCTTTCCCAACAGTATTAGCGCTAGAGGAAATGCTTGAAACTATATACCTGTTTACAAACAAATAATAATTATTAAACTGGAATGGTTACTTGAAAACTTAAGTATTTGTATTAAATAAGAACACTTGAAACTATAAAATATTTTCAAATTATTTATATTAGATAAAAGTACTTGATATCATATAACTTTGTGTAAACAAATCATCATTATAGGCAAATGAAATTATTAGGGAATGACCCCGGGGTGTATTGGTTAAAGTGCTCGACAGTGGTATTGTAGTAAGAGAGTTCGAACTCTAGTCGCGCTATTACGTTCAAATATTCTTGGAAAAGGTATGAACCCCCTTATCATCCCAGCTATGGGTTAAATAGTACCACCACTACTGTCCTTCTGAAAAAGGACACTCGTTGGGGGGCAGAGGTGCAGTCAGTGTATTCTACAGCCCCAGTAGACAGGGCAATACACAGTTTTAATGTCAAAACAGTTTTATTTCAGATAATTCAGTTTAGCATAAGTTCACAACTTAGATGTCAAAACAGTTCTATTTCGAGCAATTCAGTTTAGCATAAATACACAGTTTAAATACAAAAAACAAAAACAAAAAAACAAAAACAAAAAAAACACGATTTAGGTCTTTTTAACCCATAGATAGAACCTTTATCAGATGCTACCACTCCGGGCCAGAGAGGACTTGGGAGCAATGACAATTAAGGGGTACTCTGCATTCCACAAAGCTCCAGCATTACTGGAGCCTCACCATCAGATTGTTTAGTGTCATATCCAATTCACTCGTTGGGGGGTCTTACCCCTTTGCAGAGAAGCAGTCGGTGTATTCTACAGTCCCAGTCGATTGGGCAAGTTGGCTCCCAAGTTCGGCAAGAAGCACCTGAAAAAAGCCGGAGGATACATCGGCCAAAACGTTGTGAATACAACAATAAAGATGAAGACAATAGTCCAAAAATCCTAAATGATAAAAATTATCAAGTTTCATCTAAAAAATAAATCAAATTTCATCATGAAGTAAACCTTAAAAAATGGATACGTTGGCATTCTTAGTCTCAGCAGCTGGTCATAAAGTTTGCTGTAATTTGGTCGACAGTAGATATCAGGAAATCCTAGTATATATGCAAAAAATTTTTCTTTGTTGGTTGAAAGAGAGAAAGAAATATTTTAAAATGAGTAGGTCCACGAAGAGATTTGTGTTTTTTTAGATTTAAATCTTAAAAAAATATAAATCTCTTCGTGGACCTATTCATTTAAGTTTGGTTTCTTGTTTAATGGCATATCAAACTTTGTAGGTCATTTAAAGCCAAAGCAATCCTTCTAGAAGAACAGTAGTGGTACTATTTAACCCATAATGGGAAGATAAGGGGGTTCATACCTTTCCCGAGGGTATTGGTCTGAAACTGAAGCAACTGGAGTTCGAACTCGTTAACTACAATTACGCAGTCCATTACACCACGTCACTCTAGAAGTTTTTAACTAACAATTTTATGATCACTGCCATCGTGAACAACTGACAGGAAGATCTACACTTGGAAGACATTTTTCTGACTTGAGTTCGGTATGTAATTGTTTTCATCAAATATTTGACTTTGGCATTTGTTTATTAAGATGATACCCTTCAAGCCAAATATATATCCATCCTATTTCAAAATGATGTGAGAATGGTTTACTTTGATGTTAGATCCATTTGGGGTCAAGTGACCTTGCCAGCTTCAGACAAGCACAATATACCATCCTCATGGGCGTGCTTCGGGTCGGTAGCATCAAGCATTTGGTTTCCTGTCCCCCAGGCAATGCCTGCTATGCAGGGCTAAGTTCATTGCTTAGCGCCTGAGGCGCCCTATTTGGGAAATGTATACATGAACGAGTATTTTTTGGTCTGGAGAATGGGTTTCGATCCGTGAATAGCTCTCCGCAATAAACTAGCCTTGTGCTGCATTTCGACTTGGTGGGAAGTCAGTTAAATACGACGCTATGCGGGGTCAGTGTTAATTGAGGTTTTATCTATTTATCTTTGTGTTTCAATAATCATGGCGATATTGTTCAAAGGGCTTTTCTTTTTTAATTCTCTTTATGATGGTGAAGTCGCTGCTGTTTGAGTGGAAATGCTAATCTTTTAGTATTAGTTTGTTAGAAAGCATAGATATCATTCTCTGAATGTTGTTGAATTATTTAAAATAAAATCACCATCCTGACTTTTCAATGAATAACTTTTGGCAGCGTGAGCAATAAAATTACATTTATCCTCCTCCACATATAAAATCTATCTATCTATCTATCTATCTATCTATCTATCTATCTATCATAGTTTAGCCTGGCAGTCGCAGGACACACTGTAAGGATTGAATTCCATTACAATATTGAATGGTCAGCAAAAATAACATGCTGTCACTCGATACCACACAGCTATAACTCTTCCAATCTCTCTCTCTCTCTCTCTCTCTCTCTCTCTCTCTCTTTCGCTCTCTACATATATATATATATATATATATATTTGTGTGTGTGTGTGTGTGTGTGTGTGTGTACGAGTGTGCTTGTACATACAGCGATAAATTTATATACTTATGCATAAGCGCAAGCAATATCAAAATCTCTTTTTTGTTTACACACATGAACGGGAGAGAGAGAGAGAGAGAGAGAGAGAGAGAGAGAGAGAGAGAGAGAGAGAACCATGAAAGGATTTTATAATGTGGCCATATGTTTTGTCTTAACTCTGTTTTGCATTTTACAATTCCAGAGACATCGAGTAGGGTGAGAAATGTCGAAAACGGATATTGTCTCCTGGTATAGAAAAATATATGGCTGACCGAATCTCTCTCTCTCTCTCTCTCTCTATATATATATATATATATATATATATATAGAAAGCGAAAGTAGATGTAAAAATGTTAAAATGGTAGTTAAAAGGAAAATCGGAAAACGATGAAAAAGTTCAGACGAGAAAGAGTTGAAAAAGGTAGATATCTACTATAGGGAACGACAGAGAAATTAATCTGTAGATAAAATTAGTATATATATGTATATAAAGAAAGAGACCTATGAGGGCAAAATCCGTCAGTCAGTCAACAGAGAGAGAGAGAGAGAGAGAGAGAGACAGAGACAGAGACAGAGATTAATGTCGAGGCAAAAGCGTAAAAAAGAAAAGAAAAGGATATATGTGTGGTAAATCATTGTCACATAAGAGAGAGAGAGAGAGAGAGAGAGAGAGAGAGAGAGAGAGAGAGAAAGAGAGAATTTGCTGACAAGCTCAGAAAAATCAGTAATGAGTATAAGAAACAAAGAGACAGAAAGAGACAGAGAGAAAGAAAGAGAGAGAAAGATAGACAAAAAGAGAGTGAGAAAGAGAGAGATGTAGACATAACAAGATAAGTAAATAGAGAAACAGACCGACAAAGAAACCAGTTGACAATCAGGGTAGACAGACACACCGACATAGGGAGATGTGAACAGAACAAGAGAGTGACAAAGAGAACAGTGACTAAAAGGTTGGGAGAAAAGAGAGAGGGAGAGGGCGAGAATGAAAACAAGAAAGAGAGAATGAGAAAGAGAGAGAGAGAGAGAGAGCGTGAAAACAAGAGAGAAAGGGGAGGGTTAAAAAGAGAGATAAAGTGAAAACAAGATAGAGAGAAAGAGTGAAAATAAGAGGGAGAGAGAGAGAGAGAGAGAGAGAGAGAAAGAGAACATGAAAACATAAGAGAGAGATAGGGGTAAAAAAGAGAGAGAAAGTGAAAACAAGATAGAAAGAGAGAGAGTCAAAATAGGAGAGAGAGAGAGAGAGTGAGAGAGAGGGAGAGAAAGAGAGCGTGAAAACTAGAGAGAGAGAGATGGGGTATAAAAGAGAGGGAAAGTAAAAACAAGATAGAGAGAGAGAAATAAGAGAGAGAGAGAGAGAGAGAAAGAGAAAGAACGAGAATAAAAACAAGAGAGAGAGAGAGAGAGAAAGAAAGAGAGAGAAATAGAAAACAAGAGAGAGTGAGAGACAGAGAAAAGAGAAAAGTTGTTTGAGGAAGGCAGTCGCTGTACGCCGTTCTGTTGTTGTCAGATGCAGCTGCTAGGAATGTACAAGATGTCAAAGTGAATCAAGACGTTGCTATGGCGATCGATCGTAACGGCCTCCATAGCAACCAACTGCTGACGTCGGCAGCCTCCTTGGTAACGGTGCGCGAAGACTCGGTTTTCTTTTGTATACAAGGAAAGGAGTGAATCGTGTAGGAGGGCGAGAATGAGGAGGTGGAAAAAGAGAAAGCGGGAACCAGGAAGAAAAAATAATGTATGTCTTCGAGTTGGCGAGGGAGTGGAAGGAATACAGGTTGGTGGAAAATATTCTAGAGAAAGACAACCTAATCAATAGACAGAAGGATATGCAGTTTGTCTATAGAATTTATTAAGAGTTCGATATATATGAATAAGAAAAAGCCTGTATATATATATATATATATATCAGATCCCCATATGGTTTTTAACCTATCAATAGCAGTTCATGCCTTGCCGATGTTGATGTCATTTTCAGTAAATGAGATATTGTTAACGAGGTATATGAACTCGTCTACTAATTTCAAAGGTTTGCCATTGAAGTCTTTCAGGATTTAGTACTATAGTATGGTTGAACCACCTGAACTCATACGGAACGCCTGGAGAAAATGCTTGGGGATGCTGAGTGCTATTTTAAAATATTCCTGGAAGCAGCACTTCATAAAACAGCCTCTCTATGGCAACTTGCGTTCTATCTCACATACATAATTTGTTTTGGACTGTCCGTCCAAAACAGATAATAAATTTCACCAAACGCCACGACTTGTAGTGGCTTCTTGCTATATTTGTGATAATATCCGCAAGTCACCTGCAGGATTCAAAGAGCATATGAAGGTCATGTTAATAAGGAATTGGATTTCAATCTTTAAATCCGTGATAGAACTTGCAAGAGTGAAATTGGCTTTTTAAGCCATTTATTTATCTGTATCTTATTTGACTATCTTTTTCCTAATTAAATTAAGAGGAATATCTTAGATAACAGCAGCTGAGATAACTTACAGATGTATTTGGAGTAAATGTAAAATATATATGGAGATAGTCATTCGTTCTACGATCGTAGATTGTTTAGAAAATCGCACCTGCTACGGGACCACCGACTAGTACGTAAATTAGGATAGGTTGACCTACAGAGAAACCCCACTTCTGTTTCTTGATGCTTTTAATATTTTAATATTTTGACCCCCTCTGCCCTCACCTGTGAATCTAAATAATTTGTATTTCTATTTTTTATTTTTTATTTTTTAAATACGAACTGTAATTCCACATTTGCTGTTCTGACGAGACGGAGAGTATAGTAATATTCTTCGCCGAAATAAATTTATAATGACGACTTAATAGATAACATCAATAGAAAAGTAAGAAAACGAGAACACGCAAGCATGGAGGACAGTGCAGATGGAGTAATGAAAGAATCCGAGGAATATATAAACAAGAGTAAAGAGACATTTATTACAGTAGCCTATGAGAGTAATAACAGGAAAACAAAACCCAAAAAATCTATAAAATAAAAATGGCAAGAAAAACAAGTATTTGGACACTTTCAGTTATAAACGAACGACCTTGCACATATCATGACCTGGACATGACTACGCAGAGGATACTTAAAGAGAGAAACTGAATCTCTTATAATAGCAGCAGGAAATAATGCCATAAGAATTATATCAGAGGAATAATTCATAATATACAGAAGAAAAGCAATTGTAGTTTATGTGGGGAAACGGGGAATCGCATAAGTGAATGCGGCAAACTGGCACAAAAGGAATACAAGACTAGGCACGGTTAGGTAGGAAAGATAATCAACTGGGAAGTGTGCAAGTGATTAAAATTTGAACATACTACCAAATGATATATGTACAAACTAGAATCTGTTTAAAATTCTCAAGGATCTTGGGATACAAACAGATCACGACCAGAAGACAAGATCTTGAGTTAACTAGAAAAAAAGGAACGTATCATCTGGTAGATCTTACTGTTCCAGCAACGTACAGAGTGAAAACGAAAAGAAAACAAATACTTGGATTTTCCCAGAGAACAGAAAAAGCAGTGGAACGTAAAGGTGACGGTGATACCAATAATAGTTGGTGCACTCAGAACGGTCCATAAATGCTTGGAAAGGAGACTTGAGGAATTGCAGATCAGAGAATCGAGACCATCCAGAAAATACTGTTAAGATCAGCAAGAATAGTTCGAAAAATTCTGGAGACCTGAAAAGACTTGCTGTCACTCAGACATCTGAGAAAAACACAGTTTAAAACTGGGGTGAAAAATTCGGAAAAGAACCCCCCCACCCCCAACTAGAACATAAATTCAACTTAATAGAATGAATAGATAAACAAATCACAAAATTGATATAATATAGTCACGCAAATAATCACACAATATAAACTTGACTGCCCTTCCCAGAATTCACCACAAAGTAAATCACCCTTCCACTCATACTTCACACAAAAGTACATAGAGCGATATATTTTAAACTGTTTTAGGTAATGATTTAAAATCAGAAGAAAGTAGCACTTCCGGTTGAAAGATATTTTACACCATTATGTAATGGCTCGATAAATTCCAGTGTGATCATGTTGATAAAAATTATGCATATATATATGTTTATATAGTTAGACGAACCAGACATGCAGGACACTGCTGGAGAAGCAGGGACGAACTCATAAGAGATGTACTCTTATGGACCCCCACACATGGCCGTGCAAAAGCAGGACGACCAGCACGAACATACGTTCAGCAGCTATGTGAGGATACGGGATGTTGTCCTGAAGACCTGCCTCGTGCGATGAACGATTGGGAGGAGTTGCGAGAGAGGGTCAGGGATATCCGTGCTACCAGCGCGACATGATGATGATGATGATGATATGTTTATATATATACATGTGTGTGTGTGTGTGTGTACGCATAGAAATGTGGTTTTTAGTATTAAACTCTATAACTATCTTTATATATGTATGAATGCAAAACACATACACACGCATGCGCACGTGCGCACACATATCTATACATTCCTCAATACGTTAAAATTTGCATAGAAAACGCATTCACACGTATATACACATTCATTTTCTCTCTACCCGCTCTCTCTGTGTCTCTGTCTGTCTGTCTGTCTGTCTCTCTCTCTCTCTCTCTATATATATATATATATATATATATATATGGACACTGGATGCAATCTAGAAGACCTACTATGGAGGATAAGGAGAGATTGCGAGAAAGAGTTTTGGAACTCGGTGCTATGGGTGTGGCTTGATGATGGTGAATATCTATATATTGAAAGAGCTATATATATATAGGGAGGTGTGCGAAATATATCGAAACATTTCTTCTCGCATATGCTCGTACGCACACATATTTTTTCACTTCAAATACAGACTTGCGTTTGTTAATACACACACACATACACTCAGACATATGTGCTTGTAAATGTGTTTGTGTATATAAGTGTGTGCGTATATATATATATATATATATATATATATATATTCACTAGTACAAATCAGTATTCACACAGAAAACATTTACTTGTACAACCCACCCTCTTCTCTCTCTCTCTCTCTCTCTATATATATATATATATATATACAAGAGTAAGCTGAAAGGTTCACAGACTGACCAAAATACTCTCACTGAATGTGACTGTAAGTAAAGTTGTCGACCGTAGTCGAGGGCGACCAGAAGGCTCCCTTTTCAATAACTGGCTCATTCGGCTAGTGGGTAGAGTGTTCGTCAATGGTCCAGGAGGTCTGGGTTCAATCCCAGGTCGCGTCATACTAAAGACTTTAAAAATGGTATTTGATTCATCCTTGCTTAACACTCACCATTATAAGGTATGTATCAAGGGTAAAGTTGAGCAATCCTGGGAAAGCAATAGCGTCCCGAATGGGACTAAATGAGGTTTATTTTTCAATATAGACACCCCCAGCGGTCTACACACTTCCTCAATGAATGTTGCAGAGTACGGATCCTAGAGGCTAAAAAAAATTATCTACTGTAGATTTGACGTCATCATATGAACTTTTCAGCTGACACTCGTAAATATATATATATATATATATATGGTCTTGGTAATTCTAACACACACACACACACACACACACACACACACACACATATATATATATATATATTAGTATGTGTGTGTGTGCGTGTGTATACATACATGTGTAAGAATACAGACAAAATATATTTTCGTGTCTGCATGTATAAACGCGCACACACACACACACACACACACACACACATATATATATATATATATATATATATATATATATATATAAGAAATAAGTAGTAGAAGAAGCAAAGTAACTTTTGCTTTATTATAAAAACGCTGATTTTCAGACTAATTCCAACCATATGTTGGCTGTTTTCTTCTTAACTGAACGATATTATGAGTCTAACAAGATAAAAGAAGTATAAAAATCGAGAAAGAGACGAAGTATTTTACTTAAAGAAATTCCGAATACGGCATGTTCCCGTGGAAGGTTGGATCAAACCTCGGCCTAACCTTAAAGTTCATGAAAAACGTATACAATACGATTCCAAGTGTTAATTGTTCACACAATAATCACGATACTTTCATAATTTCAAATATAAATCATCATCATCATGTCGTGCCGCCAGTACGGATATCCCTGACCCTCTCTCGCCACTTCTCCCAATCATTCATCGCTTCTTGCAGGTCTTCAGGGCTACATCCCGTATCCTCACATAGCTGCTGTATGTATGTACGAGCTGGTCGTCTTGCCTTTGCTCGGCCATATGCGGGGTCCATTAGAGCCATTCACTGATGAGCTCGTCCTTGCTTCTCCAGCATTGTCCTGCGTGCCTGGTTCATCTAACTTGTAAAGTTTTCGTGATGGGAGGCAGGTGGCCGTATAGTTGGTGCCTTGTGGGGTGTTGCCGCCAGGACTTATTCAATATTGCTCGCAACATTCTTGTGTAATTGCCGTCTAGCTTCTTCTTCAGCCGTTTAGTTAGCGTCCAAGTAGTGCATCCATATAGCAGTATCGATACGACCATATATAATGTACACCTTAATACGTTAATTGAATCTCACATTGGACCTGTCAGATTTGTTTGTGAGGGCGTTACTCATGTTGCGTGTTTTGAGCTGTAAGAACTCGGTAGAGCCCATCCTTCTCCAGGTTTAGAACTGTTTTTTCTTTTGTTGCTATACCAAGATTGAAGTTCCCCCTCGCTTCACTATTTACCCGTATCTAGAGGGTAAATTGTTGGATTCATATCTTCCTTATGTGAAATGCAAGCAGCCCCGTTCAGCATTTGAACTCAGATAGCCGATTCTACTTCCTACGACGATCATTGTTAAGCCACGAGCGTCTCAAAAGGAATATAGAAGATTGTTAAGTGTTCCTTTCTTCTCTCTTTTAAGAATGGTCCCGAGTATCTAATATGAGAAATTTTTACGTGCTTATCCCTTTGTTGAGATTTCTGAGCTTTGTTTTGAGAAGTTTCTTGTACCTCTGAGATACTCTTTTGTTATTTTTACTTTCATTTTCGCTTGTTTGATGGTGTTTGCTTCAAATGTTTTTAAGTAGTTGTAATTTTTCTTATCTCCAAGCGTTTTGATTCTTTCTTGATTTGCCAGTTCTATTCCTTCTGTCATTTGTATTTTTCCACTTCCCATGAGCATTGTACATTTTGCTATGCCAAATTCCATTCCTTTATCTTGACTGTATATTATTATTGTTTGTATCAGTGTCTTTAGTACTTTTTCATTTTTTACAAATCCCTTTGTCATCCATATACATATGGTAATCAATCTTTTCCTATGATTTTGAAAATTTTTAGCCTCTGTACATTTTCTAAGAACTCGGTTGGGTGACATCGTTGTTATAACAAATGGCAGTAGTGAGAGTGGTAATTTACTAAGCTTTTTGCTTAGATGTGGCACAAGGCCATATGAAAGGGGCACCCAATGAGACTCGAACTCACTCGTGTAGGTTTGCTAGTCGAGCTTGCTAACCATTACACCACCACAGGCGCCTTGCAGTAGTGAGAGTGAATCTCGCCGGATGATGCCTCTTTCGATTTTTACCTCTGATAGGGTTTGTCCTTCTGCTGTTAACCCCACCCCCAGGAGGTGCTCGTGGTGTAACGGTTATCGTCGTTGGAAATGGACACGGCGATGCGAGTTCAAATCCTGGACGAAATTGATTGCATTTCACATAGCACTAATACCCTTGGGAAATGTATGATTCCAATTATTCTCCCTCCAGCTATGGGTAAATAGTAGGGCAGACTAGGTTCTTCAGCCTTGGTGAGGCAACTAGTCTAGGAGAAGGAAAACTCTGAATTCAAACCTGTTAAACTCCGCTTAAAAATTGAGCTTGTGTCATATCCTGCCCGAGCGGGGCGGGGGGTTTGGTAAATATGGTTACCCCCACTCCAGGTTTTCATGGCATTCGTCATGATTTTTCGGATATTTAGTACATTTCCAAACATTCTATTATTCATATTTGGAGGACCATACGATAGGCCTTCTACCATGGCTATATTTTTCCGCCTCTTTTTGGCTTCTTTGAGGATTTGCTGATCTATAATTAATAGGTCATGTGTTCCTCTGGTTCCGCTGCAGCATCCTTTTTTTTCATCCGGATATAGTTTGTGGCATACCAACGAGTAATAGATTTTTTCTTTTGTCTGTGCGTGTTTAAGACTTTGCACATCATTCGTAAATACGCTGTTGATCTATAGTTGTTGGGGATGGTCCCTTTTGGGGGTCTTTTTAGAACAAAGCAGAGGATGAATGAGATTTTTTAAAACCAGAACCCATGTAATGCCATCATGACATTTTCCAATTTAGTATTTTCTTGAGTGTTGTTCTCAGCGAGCCTTGTAATATATTCGCCTCGGGGCCTTCTTCAATTTCATCTAATTCTTTTTTCTTATTATTTATCTATTTTTCATATTATTTATCAATTTAGCATTTCTGTTATGTTATTCCTTCCTCCAAGTTTTGTTTCTTTTTCCTCTGTTAGCTGATCTGTCTATGCGAAGAATTTTTTTCATTATTTTGGAATGTCCTGTTTTGTTGGTATTGTTTGACCCTGTCGCAGTTCATTTCCAGTCTTCTTTCTTTCGCCAATATATTTTGCTTTATTTCTTCCATTTGTTTTGTCAGATATGTCTGCAGTTGTATTTCTGAGATCTTTACGTTCGGTTCCTGTATGTTTCATCGTCCTTAGTTGTTTCGCTAATTTTCACAGTTTCTTTATTTGTCTATCTAGTCTCATTTCCCATCCAGGTTTTGTATTTTCGTTCGGATTCTTTGAGAGTTTAACTATTTCATTACTGACTAGTTTTGATCTGGCGTAGATTAAGTCGTTCTCTTTGGTGATCTCCGTTGGAATATGTTGCAAAACTTTACATTTTCAATCTTCAACTTGACTTATGTCCAGTCTTTTTTTCCATGAGGATCGTAATATTGTCTTCTCTTCACTCGAGATTTTTTTTTATCAATGTTATATTTGTGTAGTATTCTTGTCGTGATATTAATGTGCTTCTGGGTTTAGTGGTGATGTTCTTTTCAATATTTAGTGTTTCAATTTGCTGAGGAAGCTCTCGTTGAGTATGTTCTCGATTTACCTGTTCACGTATTTCTAGTTGGAGGTGCCCTGGTGTAATGGTTATCGTCGTAGGAAATGGACACGACGACTCGAGTTCAAATCCTGGACGAGACTGATTGCATTTCACATAGCACTAATACCCTTGGGAAAGGTATGAATCCAATTATTCTCCCTCCAGCTATGGGTAAATAGTAGGACAGACTGGTTTCTTCAGCCTTGGTGAGGCAACTAGTCTAGGGGAAGGAAAACTCTGAATTCAAACCTGTTAAACTCCGCTTAAAAATTGAGCTTGTGTCATATCCTGCCCGAGTGGAGGGGTTGGTAAATAGGGTTCACGTATTTCTAGTATCTGAAGATCAGAAAAACATTTCTTTAAAATCAATCTCGGCAAGTCTTTTATTTGTCGCATTAAATCTTGAGAATTCTGTACAGATCTTCATCTTCCATTTCCAATACTCTCTTGTGCAGGATTACTTTTAAAATAACAGTATATTACTTTTTGTTGTCTTCTTCAGTCCATTGTTTCTTTTGGTGTCTCTCAGATATTTTGTTGGTTTGGTCTTTATGTATCTGAAATAACATCGGTCAGCATTTTCAGGATGCTGATTGGATTCTCATGTTGGCTAATAGGGGAGCACCTGCTAATTATTACACCCAGACATGTTGTCTGGGTCCCACATTGATTGAGATCTGAATTTGAATTTGTCATTTTTCATCGGTATGATGTGGCTATATCCTGTCACACATGTGACCTGGTAAAATTATTACTATTATTATTATTATTCAGTGTTTAGAATAATTCGTTTTCAGGTTGTTTAGTAGTAATTTTTTTCATGTCTACATTTGGATATGACTTCTAATCTTCTGTTTAGAAGTTTCTTTTGTTCTAGGAAGTTAATGGTGGCTTTTTTTCTCTTTTTGGCAAAGTCTATAATGTTTATAGGTGTTGTTGTGAGGGGGTGTTATTATTGTTGTGTTCTAGTTTGATTTCTTGAATTCACAAATATATCTAGAAAGTGTTGTGTTCATATTTTTTCGTGAAATGATGTGTGTTTTGATACTCTGTTTTTGCTACTCTGTTACGCCCATATATTCTTCTGTATTTTCTTTAGATCTTACAGTGGCTTGGTATACGACTTTTGTTTGAAGGCAATTTCCGTTTTGGGGACATTAATATCTTATTTTGCAATTACTAATGTTTTTTTTAATGTTTTTGTTGTGGATTATAATAAGGTTAATATTTCTACATTCCTTTTTTTTTTTTTGTTCTGCGAGGAGTTTACGTTAGTTTGTCCGAAACTCCACTCTTTTAAGCGTTATTTTGTTGTCTTCTTTGGCTGCATTTAATGACTTGTCCGTAATTGATGGATTATTGTGGGAGGAGATTTTTATGTAAAGTTGTGTCGTTTTGTTCTCTAAGTAATGGGTACGTTTCGTTTTTTAGGTTAGATGCTACATCTCAAAAATCTACTTCGTTTAGGATTTTTTTGTATCTAGATTGAATTTGAATCGAGATTGAATATTTGTGTGACCTTTTTTCTAATTCTCTCTGTTTTATGTTTGTTGCAGATTATTAGTCTGTTGTCCCAGAATAAGCCTGGATGAAATTCTGAAAAAAAGGGGTTTTATACTCATTTTTATTGAATGACCCTAACACACACACACACACACACACACACACACACACACTGCAAAGAATAGGAAAAAATTAGAAAAAGAGACATGCGGAGTGACAAATATGAGCAAAATGAGACAAAAGGACCAGTGAAACAAATATGAGAAAATATGACAAATATGAGCAAACGGAGACAGTGAAACAAATATGCCAAAAATATGACAAAAAGAAAAAGAAAACAAATAAAAATGAGCTAAAGGAAACAGAAAGACAAATGGGAGGAAAATGAGAGAATGTGACAAATGAGATGTTGAAAAGAGACGAATATGAGGAAAATGAAACAGTGAAAACAAATATGAGAAAAATATGACAGATATGAGCAAACGGAAGCTGTTATACAAATATGCGAAAAATATGACAAAAAGAAAAGGAAAAGAAATAAAAATGAGCAAACGGAGACCAAAAGACAAATGGGAGCAAAATGAGATCATAAGACGAAAGAGAAGTAGAATAAGAGACGAATATGAGGAAAATGAGACAGCGAAACAAATGTAAGAAAAATGTTTCAAATATGAGCAAATGGACACACGGAAACAAACATGCGAAAAGTATTACAAAAAGAAAAAGACAAGAAATAAAATAAGCCAAAGGAGACAAAAAGAAAAATAGGAGGAAAATGAGACAATTTGACAATTGGGTCGTAGAGCAAAGGACGAATATGAGGAAAATGAGACTGTGAAACAAATAAGAGAAAATGTGACAAATATGGGTAAATAGGTACAGTGAGAAAAATATGCGAAAAATACGACAAAAAGAAAAAGAAAAGGAATAAAAATGAGCAAAAGGATACAAAAAGACAAATGGGAGGAAAATGCGACAATGTAACAAACGGGAAGTAGACAAAGAGACGAATATGAGGAAAATGAAACAGTGAAACAAATATGAGAAAATGTGACAAATATGAGCAAACCGACACAGTGAGACAAATATGCCAAAAATAGGGAAAAAAAAGTGATAAAAATGAGCAAACGGACAGAAAGACAAATGGGAGGAAAATGAGAAAATGTGACAAATGAGATGTAGAAAAGAGATGAATATGACGAAAATGAGGCAGAGAAAGAAAATATGAGAAAATGTGACAAATATGAGCAAACGGAGACCGTTAGACAAATATGTCAAAAATAGGGCAAAGAGAGAAAACAAAAAATGAGCAAAAAGAGACAAACAGGGGGTTAATTAGTCAATGTGACAAACAGGAAGTAGACCAAGAGACGAATATGAGGAAAAATGTGACAAATGTGAGTAAACGGAGACAGGGAGACAAATATGCGAAAAATATGACAAAAAGAAAAGGAAAAGAAATAAAAATGAGCAAACGGAGACAGAAAGACAAATATGAGGAAAATGAGACAATGTGACAAACGGGATATATACCAAGCGACGAATATGAAGAAAATGAGACGGTGCAACAAATATGAAAAAAATGTGACAAATACGAGCAAACTGAGACCGTTAGACAAATATGTCAAAAATAGGACAAAGAGAGAAAACAAAAATGAGCAAAAAGAGACAGACAGATAAATGGGGGGTTAATTAGACAGTTTGACAAACGGGAAGTAGACCAAGAGACGATTATGAGCAAAATGAGACAATGAAACAAATATGAGAAAATGTGACAAATATAAGGAAACAGAGACAGGGAGACAAATATGCCACAAATAGGGCAAAAAGAAAAAAATTAACAAAAGGAGACAGAGAGACAAATGGGAGGAAAATTAGACAATGTGACAAACGCGAAGTAGATATAGGGACGAATATGAGGAAAATGAGACAGTGAAAGAAAATATCAGAAAATGTGACAAATATGAGCAAACAGAGACCGTTAGACAAATATGTCAAAAATAGGACAAAGAGAAAAAACAAAAAATGAGCAAAAGGGACAGAGAGACAAATGGGGGGTTAATTAGACAATGTGACAAACGGGAAGTAGACCAAGAGACGGATATTAGCAAAATAAGACAGTGAAATAAATATGAGAAAATGTGACAAATATAAGCAAACGGAGACAGGGAGACAAATATGCCACAAATAAGGCAAAAAGGAAAAAATTAACAAAAGGAGACAGAGAGACAAATGGGAGGAAAACGAAACAATGTGAAAAACGCGAAGTAGACATAGAGACAAATATAAGGAAAATGAGACAGTGAAACAAATATAAGAAAATGTGACAAATATTAGCAAACCGACACAGTGAGACAAATATGCGAAAAATATGACAAAAAGAAAAAGTAATAAAAATGTGCAAACATAGACAAAAAGACAAATATGAGGAAAATGAGACAAGGTGCCAAACGCGAGGTCGACCAAGAGACGAATATGAGCAAAATGCGACAGTGAAACCAATATGCGAAAAATAGGACAAAAAGAAAATGAAAAGAAATAAAGTTGAGCAGAAAGACAAATAGGAAGTAAATGAGACAATGTGACAAACGGCAAATAAACCAACCGAGGAATATGAGGAAAATGAGACAAGTAAACAAATATGAGAAAATGTGACAAATATGAGCAAACGGAGACAGGGAGACAAATATGCGAAAAATATGACGAAAAGAAAAAGAAAAGAAATAAAAATGATCAAAAAGAGACAAAAAGACACATGGGAGGTAAATGAGAATGTGACAAACGGGAAGTAGCTCAAGAGAAAAGTGGCGAGAGAGCGTCAGGGATATCCGTGCTGGCGACACGACATGATGATGATGATGATGATGATATTGAAGAAAAAGCGAGAACAATAGAAACAAATAGGAATGGAAGAACCAAACATGTAAACAGAGGAATTAATAAAACTTAAAAGAGAAAAGTGGAAAGGAAACGTAACTTTATTGAGAAGAATAATTGGAAGAAAATGAAATGAAAATAAAAAGAGCAAAAGATAATTTGAGTAGGAATGTACGACAGTTAAATCAAGAGAATCCACAAAACATCTAATTCCAAAGCCTTTTTTTATTAATGAAGTGTAGTAGGACTATTTAATCCATAGCTGAGTGGATAAGGGTATAAACCCGATAATGAACGTAATATGCAACTAAAGTTTGAACTCGATACTATGATATTGAAGTACAGCGCATAAGCCACTGCATTATGGAGAATCCCGTCACTACATAAAAGAGACTCCTCACTTCTAAGCCACAGGGATTCCTACTCAGAAAAAAATTAGAGGGCTTAAAAAATGATGACAACATATTTTTTAAAAAAAGAGAAGGTTAAATATGGAGAGGAAATTAAAAAGACAGAGAAATGTGAAAGTAAAGAGAGACAGAGACAGAGAGACCGAGAAAGCGAGAGTAAAAATGGAAAGAAATAAAAAGACAGAGAAATGTGAAAAGTAAAGAGAGAGAGAGAGAGAGAGAGAGAGAGAGAGAGAGAGATACAGACAGACAGAGATAGATAGAGACAGAGAGACAGTGACAGAGAGAGTAAAAATGGAAAGAAATAAAAAAGACAGAGAAATGTGAAAAGTAAAGAGAGAGAGAGAGAGAGAGATACAGACAGACAGAGATAGAGACAGAGGGACAGAGAGAGAGAGAGAGAGAGAGAGAGTAAAAATGGAAAGAAATAAAAAAGAGAGAGAAATATGAAAAGTAAAGACAGAGAGAGAGAGAGAGAGAGAGAGTAAAAATGGAAAGAAATAAAAAAGACAGAGAAATTGAAAAGTAAAGAGAGAGAGAGACAGAGAGAGACAGAGAGAGTAAAAATGGAAAGAAATAAAAAAGAGAGAGAAATATGAAAAGTAAAGACAGAGAGAGAGAGAGAGAGAGAGAGAGAGAGAGTAAAAATGGAAAGAAATAAAAAAGAGAGAGAAATATGAAAAGTAAAGACAGAGACAGAGACAGACAGAGAGAGAGAGAGAGAGAGAGAGAGAGAGTAAAAATGGAAAGAAATAAAAAAGGAAATACAAAGTAAATCATTATTTGTGACAATTTCGCTATTGATTTGCAACGAAATTTTTCTTTATTTAAAATTTTTCTTAAAATTTCTTTTTCTTTTTACTTTTGGGTAAATGACGCCATTTTTGATTCCATGTCTTCCTGCTTTAGAAGTTTCCCCAGAAATCAATAGTATAAATTGAATGAGCTCTCAAGACGTATAACTTAAATGTGTAAAGCCCAGCCGGCTGTTACTGTAAAATACGGTGACTGCACCTCTGCAGAGGGGTAAGACCTACCTCTAACGAGTGATCTGCATATGACACTAAACCAACTGATGGTGAGGCTCAAGTTATCGAGCTTTAGAGGATGTGGAGTACCCCTTCATTGTCATCACTCTCTGGTCGACTCTGACCTGGAGTGGTATACTTGTTGGAGTTCTATCTATGGGTCAAATAGAACTGTTTAATCATTTACTAATCTTGAAACCATTTATGTTGAATAGATTTACTAGTCTAAAATTGCAATTCTTGAAAATATTTTACTGATGAGCTTTAATAGGTTTAAAAATATTACCTACGTACTGTTTGTTTACAAATCATATGCATTAAGGGTTTTCGGACTATTGTCCTCATGTTTATTGCTATTTCCAGAACGTTTCGGCCGATATGTTCTCCAGCTTTCTTCAGATGTTTGTCGAACTCGGGAACCTTCACTGCGTCTTTTATTGAATCAACGGGAGGCTCCTGTTCTGATTCCGTTAGGCATAACCGAGTACAAGTGTTAAGTATTCCTGTATTGTTACTCGCCTGCAGTCAGGATTGAACCTGCAACATTCAGATGAGTGTCTCCTTAGAAACTTAGGCAACGAACGCCTATAACCGCTATGTGTCTTGCTGGACAATTCAGAGTGAATTTTTAGGACTTATAAACTTAATGTTCTTACTTGACTAGGATTACTACTATTATGTATGATTTTTTTCCTGAGCTTATATTCAGATTTTTTTCACCAAGCTTCGTCTTAGAAATTTGGACAACTAAAATCATATATACATTTAATATATAAGTATAGACAGGATTTGGCATTAAATAACCTAGAAGGGTTGATATGCCGTAACACTCAATCACCCAATCAAATATATAACTAAAATCTAAATAACAGAAGTCAGGCAATATGAATTAACAGCAGAGGCAATATTGTGAAAATGGCTTCTTTTTGTTTAAAAGTCATTTATTCTGCTTTATTTGTTCTCGCATAGAGGCCAATGTCCTCTGATCCTATTTACCAACCCCTCCGCTCGAGCAGGATATGACACAAGGTCAATTTTTAAGCGGAGTTTAACAGGTTTGAATTCAGAGTTTTCATTCTCCTAGACTAGTTGCCTCACCAAGGCTGAAGAACCCAGTCTGTCCAACTATTAACCCATAGCTGGAGGGAGAATAATTGGATTCATACCTTTCCCAAGGGTATTAGTGCTATGTGAAATGCAATCAGCCACGTCCAGGATTTGAACTCGTGTCGCCGTGTCCATTTCCTACGACGATAACAATTACACCACGGGCACCGCCAATGTCCTCTGATAATTGCTCTAGGTTATGAAATAGGAATTATATTTGGTCTGTTCTATATGATAAAATAAAATGGGATTCTTTCCAATCTGTAGCTGTAGCTGTGTTCATACGACTATATGGATGCAACACATTGACACTAACTAAGTGCACAGAGAAAAAGTTAAGAGAGGGCTAATTAAGAATGCTGCGTGCTGTCTTAACTGAATTTTGGAGGCAACACACTATAAGCTGCAGCTGTAGAGCTACCTGTTTTCATCCTCACAAAGCATTCAAATAAGACGAACAAGACATGCGGGGCACAGCTGGAGAAGCAAGGGCGAATTCTTAAGCGACATTCTTTCGAGGACTCCAGCGCAAGGACTAGCCAGTGTTGACTGAACAGCTAAGACTTATATGCATCAGCTCTGTGCGGACACAGGGTGTAGTTTAGAAGACCTGCCAGAAGTGATGGATGATAGGGACCGATAGCGAGAAACTTAGAGATGTCTGTTCTGTCCGCGCAACTTGTTGATGATGATGATGATGATACACACACACACACACACACACGAACACACACACACACACACACACACACACACGAACACACACACACACACACACACACACACACACACACATATATATATATATATATATATATAATGGACTCTCCCGACGTTCTTGATGTATGAGGGCCCAACAGTTTGGTTAAAGATATGAACTGTTGGTCTACCTACACTAGTGATTTGTTTTTTGCGGTGAAGGCTTTTAAAGAACCAGCCACACTTCTTGGATAAATTGATAACTGAAGAATAGTGCATCGTTTTGCCACAGATTCTCCTGAACTACACTTCTCAGATTTTGAATTTAGAGTTTTTTCTTCTTCTTGATCGGTGACCCTACCAAAGCTAGAGGGCCCACTCTAGCCTGCTATTTCACCCATAGCAGCGCTTTGGATGCTTAGCTTTTCACACTTAATGACAGGAACTTATACGAGTAAGATTTTTTAGATCACATTTTATTGACCTCTTCCTACATTGGAAAGCAGTGCCATTCCTAAAAAGAGCTGCTTTGTTGTAAAATAAGGACTCGAAGACAAGAATTACTCGCAATCGTACGTTCAACATCTATCTATTCTTACCATCCTCGTGTAAAATTTAAACTGATGACTTTCAGTGGCATCCTCCACTCTGTTCGAATATATATATATATATATATATATATCATGCTGCGCTCGCAGAAATTTCCCTGACTCTATCTATCTCTCACTATTTGACTCTATCGTCCATTGCTTCTGACACATCCTGTGTCCGTACAGAACTGTTGTATATAAGTTATAGTTGGTCGTCCAACACTTGCATATCCATGTGAAGGAGTCCGTGGGAGAACGTCGCTTATTAGTTCGTTCTTTACTTTTCCAGCTGAGCCCTGCATGTCTTGTCCGTCTTCTTTGGATGGTTTTTGAGATCAGAGGTAGCTGATCGTACACCTGCCGTTTTTTTGGGATGTCGCTTCCAGGATTTTTTCAGTGTAGCTCGTTGCATTCTTATGCAATTCCCATCTAGCTTTTTCACCTCACGGACGCTGACTAAGCGCACAAAGAAAAATATGTTGTAGTTTTCTATATTCATAGATAAAGAGAACTCAATATCGGTGATAGAACATATACATTTAATTTAAGGGGTGTAATGGATATCGTCGAAGAAAATGAACTCTTCGACCCAAGTACAAATCCTAAGCGAGGCTGCTTGCATTTCTCATAGCGTGTAAGCCTTTCGGAAAAGGTACGAAAGTTGGGCTACTAAACCTTGGTATTCCAAAAGGTCTAGCAAATGAAAAACTCTGAATTCAAATTTGTTAGACTCCGATTAGAAATAAACCTTGTATACCATCCTATTGGTGCAGAGTGCTTGGTAAATACATATATATCTTATTTAGGATTGCTCAGATACGTAGTCAACAGTGCTTGGTGACAATCAGTTTCTTTCTTAAACAATCATCAGATTAAATCTATGGCCGTCCCACAAAAAAGCAACTGTACGGCCACCAACCCCCCATCTCTAAAACCATCCAAATAAGACGAACAAAACATGCAGGACACTGCCGGAGAAATAAGAACGAACTCGTATGTGACGTTATCCGATGAACCCCTTCACACGGACGTGCAAGTGTTGGACGACCAACTAGAACTTATCAACAATAGCTCTGTACGGACACAAGATGTAGTCTAGAAGACCTGCTGGAAGCAATGGATGATATAGACGAATGGCATGAGAGAGTCAGAGAAATCCGTGCTAGCAGCGTTATATGTTTATATATATATATATATATATATATATAAGTTTAATAAAGTTGGCCACCGTTGTCGATGGCAACGCGAAAGCTCCCTTTTTAATAGCTATTACACCGAGGTGTAGAGGAAGGCGTTACTCCTTTCCCTGGATTGCTCCACTTTATCCTTGGTCTGTACCTTATAATACTGCATGTTAAGGAAGGACCTATTAAGTACCATTTTTAAGCCTTTGGTATGACTCAACCTGGGATTGAACCCCGGTCTCCCGAACCATTGAGAGCAGTCTACCCACTTTTCTCATGTGTGCATTTGGATAGAATTTTTGATTTTTTGTTTTGCAGTGTTTTGTAATGGGTTAGTAATAATTGCTAGTTTCTCGTGGAGGCAAAGAAGGCATTTTTTATGTCTTACTATAGGTGGGTACTAATTTTAGTATTTAGTTTTAGTATTTAGTGTCTTGAGAACAAACATGGACACTTACATTTCGACCAATACACATGACCCATCCACCATACCTATACCACCTCCATTACTAAAAATCCCAGACATCCCTTCACAAACAAACCCCACAACGAACCCGACGGACCGTAAGTACCATTTTCCCCCATTAAACCTTTATATCCATCTCCAACCACCCCGACAACCAGTTGATATTATGTTAGCTATGTTTTCATGATTGTTAGAAATACGTCTTCACACAGTACATTTAACATATCCCTTACGAACATTCCATCATAGATTAGAATAACGTATACGTAATGTAACATTAACGCAACATAGATAATACAAATTATTATTGTAATCCAGCACTGCACATATTCCAACAAAACACTAGTATTGCATAATACTCTATAATGTATATCAGTATAAGATAACATGTTACCACACCACGATATTCCCTCCTCACCTATTATCTTGGCGTTCCAAACCCAGCTTATATTTTCGTCTAACAAGCTCACACGTCAAATTAAAAATTCAATTTATTAATAATGCAATGATGATGATAATTCGATTCTTAGTTAAAAACATCACTACCCACACACGTACACTAAAAAAATCACTTTAAAACGACATAGCTAATACAAACAATTATTGCAACGTCTTAATACAATATATTCACCATATACATACAATCATAGTTTACAATGATGTATACGTAATATAACATTGACACTACATAGCTAATACAAATCATTATAGCAATCTAACACAAAACATATTCCAACATAAAATACTAATATTGCATAATTCTCCATAGTATATTACAATATAACATATCTCATCACCACGATATTCCCACCCCACTCATTCTTACGTTTTGATCCACCATACATTTTTGTCTATTATGCTTACAAATCAAAAGTTCATTTTCTTCGATGATGATAATTTGTTCCTTAGTTAAAAATCATCACTGCACACAGACGAAAACACAAGAATACATAAAAAATATTCGGTCAAACCCTTGTCTGCCGCGACTTTCGCTACACATCGTGACTCATATATCCAGGAGACAACCTCAAATTTGCTGCGTGGTACATGTATCCTCATACACATACATATTAACAATCACTTATACGACCACATACCATAGTCGAGGGTGACCCGAAGGCTCCCTTTTCGATAGCTACTACACCAAGGTGTAGGGGAGGGCGCTACTCCATTCCCTGGGTTGCTCCACTTTACCCTTGAACCGTACCTTATAATGCTGAGTGTTAAGCAAGGTGGTATCAAGTTCCATTTTTAAAGTCTTTGGTATGTCTCGACCTGGGATTGAACCCAGATCTCCCGGGCCATTGGCGAACACTCTAACCGACAGACAGAATTGTACACAATCCTAACATTCTTTTGACTGGATTTTTCGATTTTTAAAAATTTCTCCAATATCTTTGTTTCTCTGCTTGATGATTGTTGTATAAAGACGGCATGAAACAAGAAGTCACAGATTAGCTCCATGCTATTAAATATACATAAACCCTGATATATATTGATTTATTATTATATAATAGCTCTATCACTGATATTGAGTACTCACCTAATCATACCGCATTTGGTCTGCTACAAACTCACCAAGTGATATAGTGACAACCATACACCGTTATATATATATATATATATATATATATATATATATATATATATATATATCCCAGCTACGGGAAGCTACTGTCTAGCCACACTGATGAGTTCTGATAGAACGAAACAGATCTGTCTGTGGATGACTATATTTATATATATATATATATTACTGGAAATATATAACAGAATAAGCTGTCTGGACATTGTGATTTATCTTTCAACATTTTTACTGTATAATATTTTAAAAAGGGTTTCACATTGTTTTAGTTTTAGTTTATGAAATTGAGTAATTTTTTTGTATGTTGTTTACGTTCAGATCACGCTAATATCAACGGTTCTCGCTAGATCTACAAAATTAAGCAGAACCGAACTTGATAATTATTTAGATAGCAGCAGGAACTGTGAGCAACCTACAGATGATTGTTGAACTATGCAAAACTTAATAAATAACAAGTTTCCTTTATTCGCCTCCCTGAATCGCAGCAACCAACTGGAAGCATATATACTGCAATGTGATGTGCGTACTTATCGAGTTGAGAGTAGATCACACCCTAGCATGGGGCTCCCTCAAGCGCAAGATCCAAATGAGAGCAACTGGATGAGTTGGGTTAAGGCCACACCCCATTGTGACAAATATAATTTACATTCACCCCCAAATTAATACAATTATAAATCATAAAACCTAACTAATTTACCCGTGTCTTATACAATTTACATAAGAAAATAATCAGTATACTATAAATGCAAACACACCTTAATTTTTGAATTGTTTTTTAATATGGATGGATTGGTTTGGTGAGCGCTGAGGTGACCACGATTATTAGGTCGTAGGTTTGTGAGTTTTAGCAGCAAATTACCACATTCTCTGTTTTATGTGCTTCTCTATCTACATTCAAATTTCTATACCATATTCCTCCTAGTGCAGAAAATCTGTAGCCTTTCCACTGAGAAATATTTTCCCGGTCTTGGCTGGTCCGTCTGGCATTCGTGCCGGATGGGGTATCGAAATCAATGGCAGATTAGAGGCCGAGAGGCCTCCAGTTCGGGCGGGCCACCTTCGGTTAGGCGAGTTGTAATATTTTGTCCCTTATGTATAGCACTAGATCTGGCTGTCTAGTTCAAGCTATAACCCGGCATCCATGCCCGGACCCAGATTTGGGTACGTGAAATTGCTTGGCTCATTAGACCCACATTGCACTTGGGTCAATGAGCCGCATATAACAGCAGGGTTCGAGTCTGGGCTTGTGTCCGACATTTCCCTCCGCTAAATCCCCACTATAATCGGCCTTCGAGTCATTGACCTTGTGTCAAGTCCTGTCTGGTGGGAGGCAGCGACAAATAACTTCCTCCGAGAAATGGCTTGTAAGTTAGTCTGACCCAACTATACAAATAAGATCTTTTTTTGTGAGAAGATAAATATCCTACTCTTTTTACTTTGGTCTCATCTCTCAAAATTCTGTAATGTAGTCTACCTTTACCACAAAACATGGAACGCGCTTCTCAATTTTTTGCCTGATGCGTACCTTGTAACAAAATGTAATTCTCATTTATCCCCAAATATATTAATAAAAACTTAAATTATAAAACGTAACTAACTTACAAGTTTCTAATACAATTTACATGAGAAAAGAATCAATATATTATAAAGGCAAACACACCTTAATTTTTGTATTGTTTTTTTAATAGGAAGGATAGGTTTGGTGAGCGCTGAGGTGATCACGAATATTAAGTTGTAGGTTTTTGAGTTTGAGAAGTAAATCACCAGATTCTATATTTTAAGTACTTTTCCATCTACATTCAAAGTTCTTTACTATATTTCCCTTGGTGTAGAAAATTTGTGGCCTTGTGCCAAAGTAAATATCTATGAAACCTTTCCAAAGAACAATGGTTTGTAAGCTTGTCTAACGCAACATTATTAAAAATATCTTGTGTTGTGAGGAGATAAGTAGCCTACACTTTTTACTTTGGTGTCTTTTCACACAGCTCTATCACGTCATCTACTTTTACCAGGAAACATAGAATGCGTGAACACTGACATCAGGGCTTCTCAAATTTTCGCTTGATACGCTCCTTGTAACAAAATTTAATTTCTATTTATCCCCAAATAAATGAATTGAATATTGAATTATAAAATATAACTAATTCACCTGTGTTTAATACGATCTAAATGAGAAAAGAATCAGTAAACATTAAATGCTAACACACCTTTAATTTTTGAATTAATTTTAATTATACTTAACATTCTGTTACAAAGGTCTAAACTTGCTCTTATTTTCTAAACTACTTAGTGTACTAGTTTTTTTTAAAGAAGTAATAAATATTTTTCTTAAAAAAACCCTTAATTGTCAATGACTCTTCCATTTTCTAAAACAGGGATTTAAGTTTTTTTTAATTAATGTTACTCTTGTAACAAAATTTAATTTCTATTAACCCCAAGTTAATTAATTGAATACTGCCGGCATTTTTTGGGGTGCAATGATTAGAAGTTTGATTTTTAGAAATACTTTCGGTTTCAATATTTAAATTTTTGTAAAACGACGAAAAATCATAATAAATGAAGTATAAGTAAAGTAAGGTTGGCGACCGTAGTCGAGGGCGACCGTAGTCGAGGGCGACCAGAAGGCTCCCTTTTCAATAGCTACTACACCGAGGTGCAGGGGAGGGCGCTACTCCTTTCCCTGGATTGCTCTACTTTACCCTTGATACGTACCTTATATTGCTGAGTGTTAAGCAAGGAAGCATCAAGTACCATTTTTAAAGTCTTTGGTAAAACAAACATATCAACAAATACCAAACAATATTGAAACTGGATGATTCAAATCTCTTTAGTCGGAGCTGCATTTTAAGACATTGTATTTTTACTTTTCATCATTTCACTTTCTTTTTTAATTCATGCCCGAATTGAGGTTGTATGAGCTGGTCTGTCTCTTTACCTCTGCTTCAGAGATGGGCCCACTGAATAGTGTATTCGACCTCACTGTGTGCACTCCATCTGTGCCGAAACTAAGTTAATCTTAGAAAATAACAACAATCTAGTAAAGCTTTACTTCGATTGACAAATCTTGAAGTAATGTGATTTCCTGTCTCAGCAAATAAGTCTTATCGATTTTGGAGTTCTGTAGATTTAAGCTGAATAAGTACCTATTCGAAGTAATTGTGCAGGTGTTATCTATTTTTCGAAATTCCACATTGAGCTCATGGATTCCGAAATGACTACTACTACTACAACTACTACTACTACTAATAATAATGATAATAACAACATCTATATTATTTACATTTTTCGGACTATTGTCCTCATTTTTGTTGCCATGTTTATCTCAACGTTTCGGACGTTGTACGCTCCGGCCCTCTTCAGGTGGTTGGGATGTCGAACTTAACCTTTTATTTCGCTCGCTGGGGCAGACTGTTCTAGTTAGACGACCCATGTTTAATGGATGTCAGTTTTTAGTTACCTCCTGTTAATTTCCCCGCAGAAAGTTCTCCACTGCCTTCACCGGGTATTGAACTCATACTCTTTTGGGTATGTCACTGGATCTTATCCACTGTGACATGTGTTTTTGAGATATCTGATAACAGACATCCATTAAACATGGTTCGTCTAACTAGAACAGTCTACTCCGGTGAGTGAAATAAAGGGTTAAGTTCGACATTCCAACCACCTAAAGAAGGCCGGAGCGTACAACGGCCGAAAAATTGTGATAAACATGACGACTAAGATGAGGACAATAGTCTGAAAAATGTAATTAATGTACATAGTCTCAGAAATATAGACAAATAATATCTATATACTTTTAAGGCATTTTCTTCTTTCGAGGGTGTGACATCCGATCACCGAATTGTCACAGCAAAGATACGACTGAGCGAACGAAAAAATGCGTCTCGAACAACTACAACCGTACTCTATGACTGCTTAACAACAGGGATATCAGAGATAAATATACATTAACACTAATAAACAAATTCGATGCATAACTGGAGATATAAGAAACACCTACTCCGAATGAGGAATATGAGAATTTCGTCAATACCCACTTACAAGCGGCAACAGAATGCAAAACCTTAAGTCCCATGAGAGATATTAGCGGTTAGAAAAAAGCGTGCAGACATAAAAATCGCTTCCCTACGCAACAGAAGGAACCCAACTAATATCAATACTCAAAAATTTTAGAAGGCACAAAATCAATTAAGTAATGTATACCTAAAATAACAGAATACATCCAAAATCAATTTTCCCAGTCGGCTGGGGCTGTAGAATACACCGACTGCTTCTCTGCAGAGGGGTAAGCCCTCCCCCAACGAGTGTCCCAGATATGACACTAAACAATATGATGGTGATGTTCTAGCAGTGCTGGAGCTTTGGGGAATTCGGAGTATCCCTTCATTGCCATCGCTCCCAGGTCCATTCTGACCAGAAGTGGTAGCACCTGATAAGGGTCCTATCTATGGGTTAAATAGAACTAAACCGAGCTTCTTTCACTATACTAATTTTTGCATTTAAACGGCGTATTTATGCTAAACTGAATTGTTTAAAATAGAACTGTTTTGACATTGGAACTGCGTACTAAAGCTGAACTGAATTGCTCGAAATATAACTGTTTTTGACGTCTAAACTGTGTACTTATGCTGAACTGAATTATCTGAAATAAAACTGCCTGACATTTATGTGAATTGCCCAGTCAACTGGGGCTGTAGAATACACTGACTGCGCCTCTGCAGAGGGGTAAGACCCCCCTTAACGAGTGTCCTGATATGACACTAAACAATCTGATGGTGAGTTTCCAGCAGTGCTGGAGCTTTGGGGAATGCGGAGTACCCCTTCATTGCCATCGCTCCCAGGTCTTCTCTGGTCCGGAGTGGTAGCACCTGATAGGGCCCTATCTATGGTTTAAATAGAACTATCAGCATACTTATGCTAAACTGAATTGTTTAAATAGCTTAAAATAGAAACGTTTTTGACAATTAAACCGTACTTACATTTAAACTGCCTGCTTATGCTTAACTGAAGTATTTCAAATAGAACTGTTTTTCGACATTAAAACTGTATTTACACATAACTGAATTGTTAAATATAACTGCTTGAATAGTTTGAAATAGAAATGTTTTTGACAATTAAACTGTACTTATGCTAAACTGAATTGTTTTAAATAGAACCGATTATTTATATAAAAATGGATTTGGCGTTAAATAACCTACAAAGGTTGATATGTCATAAAACCCAACAAACCAAACCAAACCAAACCAAAATCAGTTCAATAAGATTAGAGACTCGGTTGAAGATAGACAATCTTGGATAGCATGACAGACGGTAAAGTGAGCAGAAGGAAGAGTACTGCGAGAGCTAAAATGAAAGCTGCCAGCCAAGAAGAACGAACACACCTGTGGAAATAACATTTCGAGAACTTACTTGGAAAACCTCCGAAAGTTACGGACGAACCAATCACAAAAATTATTAGTAATCAACAAGACATCAAACTAGGACAGTTTACGCATGAAGAACTTGACTCAGTTCTAAGAAAAATTAAAAATAAGAAAGCAGCTAGGCTTGATGAAATACCCCCAGAAGTATGGAAGATATGGGAATTCAACAACATGCTGCTCTCTTTCTGCAACGCCGTATATAGCTTGACCACAATAGACAGATGGACAAAGAAGGGTGACCTCGGAATAGCCAAGAACTTCCGAAGTATAACCCTTATATCCATAGTGGATTTGGAAGAAAAAAATCGATCCACATCACAAATTTTGACTATCTGTCGAATTCTAGGTATTCATGCAATAAACATCGAAGCAACACTATTATTCGTCGATTTCTGCAAGGCATTTGACTCCATACACAGAGGGAAGATGGAACAAATACTTCTCGCTTAAAGCCTCCACAAAGAAACCGTCGCAGCTATAATGATGCAACATAAAACACGAAAGTAAAATCAGATGTTTATTATATATTTATTATCTGCCTAGACTACGTGCTTAGAACGTCTATAGATTTTATAAAAGAAAACAATTTTAAGCTGGCAAAGGAAAGAAACAGAAGACTCCCCGCACAAACTATTACGGACGAGGACTACGCCGATGACATAGCCCTTTTAGCAAATTCATCCACCCAAGCCGAGTCTCTGCTACATAGCCTGGAACGAGCAGCAGGTGGCATAGGCCTCCATGTCAACGCAGACAAAACAGAATACATGTGCTTTAATCAAAGAGGCGGCATCTCCACACTAAAGGGTGGTCCTCTGAAACTAGTGGAGAAGTTCACCTACCTCGGAAGCAGCGTCTCATCAACCGAGAATGACATCAACACGTGTCTAGCAAAGGCATGGACAGCTAACGATAGGCTATCGGTCATAAGGAAGTCAGACCTAACCGATCAAATAAAACGCTTTTTTCCCAATCAGCAGTCGTGTCGATACTGCTATATGGATGCACCACATGGAGGCTCACTAAATGTTTTGAGAAAAAGCTTGACGGTAATTATTCAAGAATGCTGCGAGCTGTATTGAACAAGTTCTTAAAGCAGCACCCTACAAAACAGCAGCTGTACGGTCACTTACTACCCATCATGAACATTATCCAAATTAGACGAGACAGATATGCGGGACACTGCTGGAGAAGTAAGGAAGAACTCATAAGCAATGTACTCCCGTGGATCCCTTCTCATGGACGACCTGCTTTAACCTATATACAACAGCTATGTGCCAATACAGGATGTAGCACGGAGGACCTCCCGGGAGCGATGGACGATAGGGACGAGTGGCGAGAGAGGGTCAGGGAGATCAATGCTAGCAGCGTGACATGATGATGATTGTTTACATTGTATGTTCTTATAACTCACACATTGAGGTTTCTGAGCTTATTTCTGTCAGGTCATTCTATATATATATATATATATATATATATATATATTGGGTGCGTTGGTTTTTGAAGACACCACTTTCGAGAGTTCAGTTTTATAACTTACATTTTTTCCTTACTTTTCAGATAAATAATGTTAGACATCAGGTTCACTTAACAAATGAAAAGGCACTCTATAATCGTTACCTTAAAAGCGCAACATAGTAATATGAGGATAGTTGTTCGACCTTTCTTTGTAAAAACAGTTGCAGGATTGTGTGTGTTGAGAATCTGCTTGTTCCTAACCTAGAGTAAGATTGGCATTCTGGAACAACTTCCCAATCCACCTGATATTGCTCAGCATGACCTCAGGGGGATCATCAAAGGAATCCTTTTTGAAGGCCTGAAAGCCGTTAAAAGGACGGAGCTAAGGGGCATCCCAAAAGAATGCTTCCAGCAGTGCATGGAAGAGTAGCAGAGAAGAATGGGAATATGCATTAGACTCAAGTGGGATGACTTTTAAAGGGGAGCCATGCTGTTTGTTGGTTGAAATTGCTATAAATTGTTTGTGACACCAGTCCCGTTCCTTTTTGTATACAACTCGTGTATAAATATGGTATGATGGATACCGTCGTAGGAAACAGACACTGGATTTGAAATCAAATCCTGCACGTGGCTGTTTGCATTTCACATAGCATTAATACCCTTCGGAAAAGTATGCCTCCAACTAATCTCCCTCCAGCTATTAGTAAATAGTACGGCAGATTAGTAGGGCAACCAGTCTAGGAGAAGAAAAACTGTGAATTCAAACTTGTTAAACTCCGCTTAAAAATAGACCTTTTAATTTCTGATCTTGTGCCGGTTTGGTATATATATATATATACATATATATATACCCATTGGCATATGTACCGGCCCATTGGAATAGTGGGTTGAGTGTTCGCCCATGGTCTGGGGTTCAACTCCAGGTCGAGTCATACCAAAGACTCACAAATGGTACTTGATGCCCCCTTGATTATTAATCAAAATTATAAAGTACTTATCAAGGGTAAGTGGAGCAATCAAATGAAAGAAGTAGCGCCCTGTCCTAAATTTAGTTGTTGTAGCTATATATATATATATATATATATATATATATATATATGATTGACGTAAAGTCAGCTGGGTTTCCATCCCAGCTTGAAGCATCTCGTGTATCTTGCCTCGCTGAAGATTTGTGATACAAGGAAACAGTCTGTCTGACTATATACATATATATATATATATATATATATATATATATATATATATATATATATATGTATATATTGTAAGATATTTTTCAAAATTAATTTCTTATAAACCAGATATACCAAGAATTCAATCTCTTGTAAAATGACAATATGGATATTAATATGTATTTTTTATTACAATAGAATGAACAATCAGTGAATTTTTGGTAAATTAATTATTTTATTTGCTTTAGAAAATTTGATATATTTTTCCCAAAATGGTAGTTTCTTTTCTTTTAAAGAAAGAGACAGATCTTTACATGGTATCACAGATTTTTTTAAAACTTTAAAAAACTTTGTATAGACTAAACAAAATGAATTAGAAATATCGTATAATTTTACCTATACTTTAAAGGATTGGTTTGGTTTGTTTGGTTTTATGGCATATCAACCTTTGTAGGTTATTTAATGCCAAATCCATTTTTATGTAAATAATCGGTTCTATTTAAAACAATTCAGTTTAGCATAGGTACACAGTTTAATGGTCAAAAACATTTCTATTTCAAACTATTCAAGCAGTTATATGTAATAATTCAGTTAAGTGTAAATACAGTTTAATGTCGAAAAACAGTTCTATTTGAAATACTTCAGTTAAGCATAAGCAGGCAGTTTAAATGTAAGTACGGTTTAATTGTCAAAAACGTTTCTATTTCAAGCTATTCAGTTTACTCAATTCACTTTAGCATAAGTATGCTGTTAGTTCTATTTAACCCATAGATAATGCCCTATCAGGTGCTACCACTCCGAGCCAGAGTGGACCGGGGAGCAATGGCAATGAAGGAGTACTCCGCATTCTCCAAAGCTCCAGCACTACTGTAACCTCGCCATCAGATTGTTTAGTGTCATATCAGGACACTCGTTGGGGGGGGGTCTTACCATTCTGCAGAGGCGCAATCAGTGTATTCTACATCCCCAGCTGACTGGGCAATTTACTTTAAAGGATTGTTCACAATCAACATAAAATAGATAGAAGCTTGCTCTGTAAGCAGCAAGCAAGTTAGCAATGTACATGGCGACCTAAATAAATCATTTTGATCGCTAAAATAAGTGAAAGAAGATATTCCAAATGTAAAAAAGATTTAGTTCAGATAAATAGATACCCTAATTAATACATGATCTAATTATCTAAATCTAGTTCATCTCTCTTTTATATATATATATATATATATATATATATATATATATATATATATATATATATATATATATATATATATATGAAAAAGTAATATATTCAAAGGATGTATTTATTTCTGTATGGATAATATGCCAATGTTAAACGTTTATGTTTTTTAAAACTATCTTCAAGACGATGTTATGTGATATTATCTCACCCAAAGATTATTTTCAAATAAAAAAAAAACTGTACAAATTTTTAGCATTATAATCATCATCAATATCGTTGTGTTTCAAAATGTATTTAATGTAATTAGTGTTCGAAAATCTCTATTTCTTTCTTTTATTCTATTTATTGATTTAACATTTAGCATTGGTATGTTATCCATATAGAAATAAGCAAATCCTTTGATTATATGGTTCTTTCATATTTACATACGGTCGGATTTAGATTCATTTTCTTTCTTTCTTTGTGACTAAAACACCACATGACACTTAAAGTAACAGTATTCAATTGTGAACTTTCAGGATTTTATGTAAGAGCAAGCATGTTTGCAACCAACACCCATTCTGTTGTTCAAACACACACACACACACACACACACACACACACACACACACACACACACACACACACATGTATACATATATACTTGTATGTGAGAGTGTTAATGTGTATGTGTATGTATAAACACGTATATATACATGTTAAAATATATATATGACTTAAACGATATTGTTTATGCAACGTTTGAATAAAAACAAAAAAACCAGAACATCAGTTTATATATATATATATATATATATATATATATATATATATATATATATATGTGTCTGTGTGTGTGTGTGTGTGTGTGAGTGTTTATGTGTCTGTATGTGAATGTAAGCATATATATGCTTGTATATACAGATACGTATATATATATATATATATATATATATATATGTATATTGTTTTACATATAGAGTCTATGCAATGTTCGTCTACGAACTAAAAACGAGAACATAAGTTTTAATACACGTACACACACTCACATAAACATACACGAACACGTACGCACAAGCACACAGGCTCACACACATACACGTCAGTATATTGTTTAATTTATGTAGTCTACGTAATGTTCATGTTCATTTAAACTCTAAAAAGTAGAACACAAGCTTAAAAACTGAAATAGCTGTAATAACAGTAAAATAAAAAAAAACTGCTCAATACAATAAAAGAATATATATATATATATATATATATATATATATATATATATATATATATGTCTATGTGTGCGTGTGTATATATATATATATATATATATATATATATATACATATATATATATATGTCAGTGTATATATATATATATATGTATATATATATATATATATATGTATATATATATTTTCATGCCTGTGTATATATATATATATATATGTCTCTGTGTTTATATATATATATAAATACATATATGTCTGTGTGTGTACATATATATATATATGTTTGTGTGTATATATAAATATATATATATATGTCTGTATGTGTGTATATATATACGTATATGTGTCTGTGTGTGTCTCTCTCTCTATATATATATATATATAAATATGTTTGTGTGAGTGAATATATATATATATATATATATATATATATATATATATATATATATATATATATTTAATTAAAATGAAAATTTTTTCCAATCTTGAAATTTTTAGTTTCATAAAAACGTCTCCTTTCTTAATTTTGATATATATATATATATATATATATATATATATATATATATATATATATATATATATATATATAATGTGTGCGAATGCGTGAGTTAATGTATGCATAATTACTAATAACAATAGAACGACCTCTGTAAAGTTCATTGACAGCAAAACTCTTATCATTGTGAGAAAATATTTAAGGATATTTTGATAAGAAATGTATGTAATAATCTAATCATTTTTGGTGGAGTGGTCAACAAATTTTAACAAAAAAGATTTCTTGGATTTCTATACGAGAAAAAACAGGGATAATTGCACATTTAGAAGATACTAGAAGATCAGAGAACACGTTGCGTTTCTGAATTAATATCAATCTATGATAATATCGAAAGGTCTGTTTTGGATGGAGTCCAAAATTTTTAGCCCTTCATGATTATCTCCGTTATATCGAAAATTAAATGATTTAAAAAAATATTCAGCGCGATATACAGATTCTGTTATATAATTGCGGAAGGATTTTTTTTAATAATATCATTTTTCGTTGGTTTTATCTTATCATTCGGTTTGGTTAGGCTTAGAACTATTCGGCTTAGTGCAAGTGCATGTGCTCACATTGAGTGCTGTTCATGTGACAATCACAAATGTCATAATAAAAACCCCAGATAGAAAATAGGAATTGGAGTGTGAATGACGTCGTGCCCGGAAGCGATGGGCTGGGAATTTTGGTGATTTTTGAAAAAACAGTTAGTTGAGATTTGTCTCTGGGTGAGGTTAGTTGATTTTTTTTATCCTGGGCGAAGCTAGTCCAGTGGGGCTAGGGAATGCGCCGCGCGTTTGTTGGGTCAGATGGAACAGTCAGCATAGTAAAAATTTTGTCTCTCTCTCCTCGTGTCGAAGACTAAACTCAAGAAGTCAATAAACGTTTCGTACCTGAACTAAAGAAAGTCATCAGTGTTTTTCGGTATTTCCATGCATCTGAACATTTTACGTATCCGTTTATTTGTATAGTTATATTTTACAAATACGTATTATAGCTATATAACAATTCCACAAGATAATTCAGTTACCAGCAATACTGGAATGTGCAATTTTTTGTAGCGTTACGGTCACACACAAACACACTCACACGTGTTTATGCAGGTATACGATATTTCAGCCATAAGATAGAATAAAATAGAGTAAAAAGTGTATCTTCCTATTTTTATGTAACAGCTTACTCTATATCTTGAATTACCACGGATTTCGCTAAAAAGCTCGCATGAACATCGGGCCAGTGAAACTCAGAGTTGCGAGTTATTACTCTATTTTATTTCATGGTTTACTTGCATGTTGTTGCATTGAATCCTTGTGCGTAGAACAGTATTTTACTGATTTAGACCGTTTTTAATAGTGAATTATATATATGGGCAACGAATGAAAGTGGACTTTATTGTTTATATGTAAACATAGATTTTTACTCAATATATATATATGCTAAGTAGCACTTTATCAACATATGTAATATAGTAAATAAAAAAAATAAAAAAATAAAAATAAAAACTAGACAGGTTGATCTTAGAAAAAAGAGTTTTGTATTCATTTTTATTTTTCAGAGTAAGAAAATGGTTTTGTCTTTTCTGCCTCAAGCTAAACAAGTGTAGAGATTAGTTTCTCCAATTCTGGAAGTATTGATGCTTTCGCCTAACTCATGATTACTAATAATTGGTGCCGCCGTCTCATCTTTTATCTTTAGGATTATCGTTATTATTATTTTACTCATTTGAGAGATTTTCACACCTGCGGAGTCTGAGTGACAACAAGTCTCCAGGACTTTTCTTAATTTTCTGGTCGATCTTAACAATGTTGTAGTTTGGATGGTCCCCACTAGTCCTCTAATTTCCAAATCTTCCAGTCCTTGAACCAATTCTTTGTCGACTGTACCGAGCGCGCCAATTACAATTGGTATCACCGTCACTTTTATGTTCCATGGTTTTTTTTTTTCAGTTCTCTAGCCAGGTCCAGGTACTTATCTCTTTTTTCGCTTTCTTTCAGTTTTACCCTGTGATCAGCTAGAATGGCAACGTCCACTAATCGGTAGGTTCTCTTTTTCTTCTTTTTTTTTTGTTGTTGACTATCACTTGGTCTGGTTATCTCGCCGAGATTAGATGATCCGTTTGTATGTCAAAATCCCACTGAAGTTTGTGAGTTTCGTTTTCTCGGATGGATTCTGGTCAAATTCAAACTTCTTGCTCAGTTCTTAGTGTCTCACTTTATCCCACCCAGTCGTGTCTAGTCTTATACTCTCTTTGCGCTAATTTACTGCATTCGCTTATTATTACAGTTATTATTAAATGGAGGTGTCCTTAGTGTAATGGTTATCGTCGTAGGAAATGGACACGGCGACACGAGTTCAAATCCTGGACAAGACGGATTGCATTTCACATAGCACTAATACCCTTGGGAAAGGTATGAATCCAATTATTCTCCCTCCATCTATGGTTGAATAGTAAAACAGACTGGGTTCTTCAGCCTTGGTGAGTCAACTAGTCTAGGAGAAGGAAAACTCTGAATTGAAACCTGTTAAACTTCGTTTAAAATTGAGCTTGTGTCATATCCTGCCCGAGCGGAGGGGTTGGGTAAATAGGATTATAGTTATTATTATTTGTGAGTTTTTTTTTACTCCAGATCTAACTCTTGGTCTTTCACAGAAATTTCCACAAGTCTACAGTATATTCTAAATAATCTAGCGTATTTTAAGAGTGCTTTGGTCTGTAGGGTCTGGATTCTACTTCGGATTTCCTATTCCTTTACTATTTTTCCAATCGTACAACTTACAATTGGTTTCACCGTTACCTTCATGTTCCACATATTTTTAGCTCTTAAGCTCTTGTCTATTTTCTTGTTTTCTTTCATTTTCGTTTTGCGCTTAGCCGAAACTGTAAAATCTACTAGATAACAAGAACTTTTTTCTTGTTGATTTAAATTCGGTCTGATATTCTGTCCAGGTTTGGGTTTGTATCTCAACGTTCCAGAGAATCTTATGCGTCTCATTTTCTGGTTTGTATATATTCCATTTGGTAGTATTATGAAATTTTAATCCCTTGCATAATTCCAAGTAGATATCCTTTCTCGACAAGTCATGCCTGCTCTTGTATTCCTTGTATTCGGATCCTTAAATTGTCGCATCTACGCAATCCTCAATACTCACGAGTCGTCTACCTTCTTTTGTTGACTCATATTATCATCATTATTATCATTATTATAATCTTTTTCGTGGTGTAATGGTTATCGTCGTAGGAAATGGACACGGTGACACGAGTTCAAATTCTGGACGAGACTGATTGCATTTCACATAACATTAATACCCTTGGGAAAGGTATGAATCCAATTATTCTCCCTCCAGCTATGGGTAAATAGTAGGACAGACTGGGTTCTTCAGCCTTGGTGAGGCAACTAGTCTAGGAGAAGGAAAACTCTGAATTCAAACCTGTTAAACTCCGCTTAAAAATTGAGCTTGTGTCATATCCTGCCCGAGCGGAGGGGTTGGGTAAATAGGATTATTATAATCTTTTCACACAGTCAGTAATTGGTGGTTTTCATTGAAGTCTAAGTAACAGCAAATCTCCTCAGCTTTCACAGAATTTTCTCAGTATTCGAGTTGATTGCACAAGGGATGTGATCAGGACGGCCTCTGTCCTTCTCCGGACCTCCAGTGTCCTCAATTTCTTTTCTTGGTTCTTCGGGATTGTTTCAAAAGCTTTGATTATATTTCGCATTTAATTTCAGTTCTCTTGCAAGGTTATAGTATTTATCAAGTTTTTCGCTTCCCTTTAATTTTCCTCAGCGTCTGCTGGAACAGTCCTCGAACCGACTAATTCTTCTTGTTTTGTTTTGTTTATTGTAAGATCTCTCAGCCTGGATTGGGTGACCTATTAATATTACGAAATCAACGAGAATATTATGCTTCTTATCATTCACCAATTTTTTTCAAATCGCTTTCTGATAAAAGATGAGACTTTGATTGTAGTCATTTTTTTTTTTTGTCTTTTTAGTAGAGTGAATCAAAAGTTTTGACTTTTTAGTAGGATGAATCAGTAGTTTTGCAATATTTTGGTCATAACCCTGGACCTTAAGATACCATACTCACCTGATACTCTCCGAGTAGTACTGGCTGGATTTGCCGCTACGGGGTGTAGAACAGCCTCAAAATTCACGGTCTTAAGCCTACTTGATTTTGCTTGATCGTCGAGCAGTCTCAGCAAAATTTTTTTGCACCTTCTAGTTATTATATTGCGTTCAATTGCACCCTCACCTTTCACACAAGAAATGTTTTTTGTTTCTTTTGCGCTGATATGGCACAGTTCGAAACTATGATATGGCACAGTTCGAAACTATGTTCCCGAATGAGACTACGTTGCAAATTCATCAGTTCTGCTATCAAATCACACACGTAGTGAAGCAATACACATGTCAGTGCATCAACTACCATGATACTACCCATCAGAGTGGGTATTTTCTACTATTGTATAGCCATGATACAACTATACGTATACATATACATGCGGAAAAATAATCAACAATAATGACGAACGAACACACTTCTTTAGAAAAATATACCTCTCACACTTTATTCACGAAAGGGTTGTGAAAGGGTTGCGAAAGGGTTGATGTTGGGTATGTGTGAGAGGTTAGTTGGAGACGGGGACAGACTGCAACATATTGACCCCAAGTTCCTCTGACTATTCTGCTGGGCTGTTCAACCGGGGTCCTGAGGGCCCAAGCCCTCTGTCTGGAGCTGGTTCTCACTCTGCGGGCAACTGCGACTGCAACTCAAACTTCAACTAACTCAAACCGTCTGTGGCACCTGGTTATATAATTGTTTGCCGACTACCTGCTTCCTGTGGGCGTTGTATCAGCACCGAATTCAACCCGTCCACAGGTCAAGGTGATATTCCGATATCTTCGACCAGATGCACCTGTTTCTTGATTGACGGCTCGGTCGAAGCTCAATATGTTACACCACGACGTGATTTTGGTTCGATCACATGATATACATGTCGTAAACTAGTACGTGCTACTAAAATATTATAAAACCTTTGACTCACTCTAGTATTGCCCAGTCAGCTGAGGCTGTAGAATACACTGACTGCTTCTCTGTCGAGGGGTAAGACCCGTCTCCAACGAGTATGCTAGATATGACACTACACAATTTGTTGGTTAGATTCCTGTAACCCTGGAGCTTTGGGGAATGCAAAGAACCTCTTCATTGCCATTGCTTCCAGATCCACTCTGGCCCGGGATGGTAGCACCTATTAGGGTCCTATCTATGGATAAAATAGAACTAACCTGTGTACTTATGCTAAACTGAATGGTTTGTAATAGAATTGTTTTGACATTTAAACAGTCTATTTATGCTAAACTGAATTGTTCAAAAGAGAATTGTTTTGAAATTTAAACTACGTACATATGCTAAACTGAATTGTTTGAAATGGAACTGTTTTATATGCCAAACTGAGTTATTTGAAATAGAACTGTTTGTGACACTGAAACTATACTTAGGCTAAACTGAATTGTTCGACATTTAACTGTGTGTAAACAAAAACTATACTTATACTAAACTGAATTGTTTGAATTAGAACTGTTTGAATAAACTAAATAGCTTGAAATTGAAATGTTTTTACAATTAAACAGTGCACTCATGCTAAACTGAATTGTTTTAAATAGAATTGTTTATTTGTATAAAAATAGATTAGGCATTAAATAACCCAGAAAGGTCAATATGCCATAAAACCCAAACAAACAAACAAAACACCCAAGTAAATCGGACAACATCACTTTTTTCCCTAAGAAGGCATTGTAGGCAGTAAACTGACCAAAGGTGTTAATTGGGTTGTGTATAAGGATTTGAGTGAAAAGTTCATTTCTGCAGTGAATAACTTGTTTTGACCAACGGGATCCAAGCACTGTAACACCGATGGAAGAAGTGTGTGAACAGCAACGAGGACTATGCTGAAAAATTCACCTCATTTGGTCAGATGCAACAAGAGTATCTTGGTCGGCCTAAAAAACTTTCAGCCGTCCCACGTACTAATAGGATCCAAGCACTGCAACATGGAAGAAGTGAGTTAACTGCAAAGGGGACTATGTTGAAAAATACACTTCATTTGATCACGTACAATGAAAGTATTTTGGTCAGTTTATGAACTTTTCAACCAACCCTCGTATAAACCTCATTTGGTTACATACAATAAAAGTATCTTGGTCGGCCAATGAACTTTTTCTACCGACCCTCACATAATTCAAGCGATTATTCTCGTTTAGTCTGGAAACCTCCTTTTTTCTCACTGATACGAAATAAACGATGTTGAACCTGGAGAAAATCTGTCTCAATCATCGATTGCCATTTATTCTATTGACTACCTTATCTTTTAATCAATGATGACAATGAAGCTTAGAAGAAAGCAAAGTCTGGGCTTTGTAAATAGGAACCATGTATGTAAATAGTAAATAATTTATATACAGTGGCGAGAAAAAGAAATGAGACACCTTGATAAAAAAAAAATATCAGTTTATTTAATTTCGACAAAAAAACCAAGTGTTCAGTATATTTTAAGTGTAAGTAAGTAAAGTTGGTGACCATAGTCGAGGGTTACCCGAAGGCTCCCTTTTCGATAGCTACTACACCAAGGTGTTGTGGAAGGCGCTACTCCTTTCCCTGGATTGCTCCACTTTACCCTTGATCCTTACCTTTTAATGATGAGTGTTAAGCAAGGTAGCATCAAGTACCATTTTTAGTCTTCTGTTTGACTCGACCTGGGATTGAACGCGGGTCTCCCGGGCCATTGGCGAACACTCTAACCATTACCTCTGATAATTCAAGACTTTAGAGCAATTAGTCGTTTTAACATTGACACAGTATATATATATTTACTCAAGCTCTTTGTTAAACTGCACAACAATCCATTTTTTTTGGTTTCTGTAAACGTACGCAATCGTCGATGAATGCCAATAAGTGCAATTTTTTTATATCAAACGCCATTTTGCCCGATTTCTGGCCTAGTGGGTAGAGTGTTCGCCAATAGTCCGGGAGACCTGGGTTCAATCCTAGGTCGCGTCATACCAAAGACTTTAAAAATGGTAATATCAGCAATATAAGGAATGTATCAAGGGTAAAGTGGAGCAATCCAGGGAAAGGAGTAGCACCCTCCCTTACACCTCGGTGTAGTAGCTATAGAAAAGGGAGCCTTCTGGTTACCCTCGACTATGGTCGCCAGCTTTACTTTACTTTCTTATTTGTAAAATGGCAAAATATATCCTACACTCTACTGTCTTACCACCAACAACTGTCTCTAACTTTCAGATAACGTTATACAATAGAAAGCAATACTTTCGGAGCAATCTACTTACGAGTGTGGTACCCAGGCTCATATTCAGTGATAGCAAAATTGCCAAGACAACTGTAGTCAATGGGGATAAATAATGTTTTGTAGCTGAAAACTTGCTCTAACAGTGTATTGCTGAAAATCTCCGCCACAGTCTGGATGTGACCCAAGGTCAAATTTTTATGTGGCTAAAACTGATTTGAATTCAGTGTTTTCCGCCTTGACTGGTTGCCTAACCAAGGCAAAAAAACAAACAAACTAGAAAACAAAAAAAAAAAAAAAAAAAAAGAGACTGCCCTATAATTTACCCAAAGTTCGGAAGAGAAGAGACGGATTCATGTCTTTTCCTAAGACATTAACGCTAAGTGGTACGCAAACAGTTTCGTCAAGGGTTTGAACTCGGGTGGCCGATCTCATTTCCTACAACGATAATCGTTTCGCTAAAAACCGAAAAAGAAATCGGGTAATTAAAAATGGAAGCGAGTCTCAAGAGAATGTAATTTATACTGGTGTAGCATTCCAACAGGGGCAGGACTATACATCTCTTTTGCTTTGTAGAGTTGGGCACGTTGTGAGGGTCAAATTCATGATTAATTTTTTTTCAACAATAACCGTTATTCTATGCGTGCCTCTTTTGCTATTGTACTACCTTTACAGTTGTTCCCGTGCAAATAAATGGTAAGCATAATTTTAGGAGTGTCCCTCGCAAAAACACGCACTCCCCCACATATATATATTTAGTGCTACTCCACCAACCGAATCAAATCAAATAAAATTAGATATTTCAATCCAAGAGAAGGAGGCAAAATTGTCAAGTGACATACTCTAAATCATCGAAATTTTTCTTATATTCTTTCTTAGAGAGTAAATAATAAATTACTGTCAATGATTTTTTTAAATTCTTTCACTGATTAATGGAGAAATATAACTAATTAATTAAAATCTGACAATTTACTACATGAGATGAAAATTTATCATATTGTACACGAATAAATACGTTTACATCAAATTGAGACTGAAATGAAACGCGTCATCGTGGCAGTTGCCTAAAGTCTCCAGTGCATTATCTCAAAATAGGATTATTTATTTCCCTTCCTCAAACTAACATATAGAAATACAGAAACAGATCAACTGAAAGATATAGAGATATAAACATCGGAAAATAAGTTATTCCTCTTATACGGAAAAATAAACCCTGGAAGCAACACCACACGAAACAACAGCTGTTCGTTCACTTACCTCCCATCTCTAAAACCATCCACGTTAGACAAACAAGACATGCGAGATGCTGCGGGAAGAGTAAGGACAAACTCATGAGTGACATTCTCCAATAGACCCCTATACATAGACGAATCAATGTTAGTCCACCTGCAAGAACTTGTTTCAACTCTGTTCGGACACAAGATGTACTTTGGAAAACCTGTCAGGAGTAATAAGGTCAGAGAGAGAGAGAGAGAGAGAGAGAGAGAGAGAGAGAGAGAGAGAGGGGGAGGGGTATCCGTATTAGCAGCGTGATCTGATGATGATGATGATTATATATAATCTTGTTGGTTTTTTAATGGCATATCAAACTGCGCGAGTTATTTAATGTCAAAGCTATTTTCGTCGAAGAATAGCATTGATACCATTTAACGCATAGCTTGGGAGATAAGGAGGTTCATGCCTTTTTCAAGGGTTTTTCTCTGAAAGGAAGCGTATAGCATGATATGTGTTCGAACTCGTTTATTTCGAGACATCAGGCCAGCACTTCAGCCACTACGCCACTTATATATATATATATATATATAATATATTATATATATATATATATATATATATATATATATATATATAAAATGTGGAATATGAGGGTAACCATGATACAAACTGTAGTTGGTGCACTTGGAACATTTCCTGAAAATTGTAGGGACTAGAAATCAGATGATGAGTCAAGACCATCCAGACTGTAGCATTGTTAAGATCGGTTTTAATACTCAGAAAAGTCCTGGAGACCTGAAGAGAGTTGTGGTCAGTCAGGCTCCTGTGAAAAACTCACAAGGAGTAAAACAAAAACATTATTATGATCAGCATCAGCAGCAGCAACTATAGGATATTAAGAAAGACTTCATAAAACAGGACATTATATTCACTGAAAAATATGCAAATATAAGGGAATATATATATATATATATATATATATAGTCATCCACAGACAGATCTGTTTTGTTCTATCAGAACTCATCAGTGTGGCTAGACATGTTAGCTTCCCGTAGCTGGGATCGAAACCCGGTTGACTCAAACGCCAATCCATCCTTCTAACCCTCAGCCATATATATATATATATATATATATATATATGTGTGTGTGTGTGTGTGTGTGTAATGGTTAAAGCGCTGGAGTGCCATATATATATATATATATATATGAGTGTGTGTGTGTGTGTGTGTGTGTGTGATGGATAAAGCGCTGGAGTGCAGAATCGTGGTAAGCCAGTTAGAACTTCAATCACACCCTTGCGTTCACTTTCGGACAAATACCCTTGCAAAAGATATAAACCCCCTTATCATCTCAACTATGGGTTAAATAGCATCACTGCTGTTCTTCTAGAAGAATGGCTTTAGCACTAAAATAACCCTAACAGGTTGATATACCATTAAACAAAAAACCAAACCAAGATGACACACCCAGACTGACTGTTTCGTTGTATCACAACTCTTCAGCGTGGCTAGATCTGTGAAATGTTTCAAATTAAGATGGAAACTTGGCTGACCCTCGGTCAATTGAATATCTTACCCAAGAGCCATCGTCATTCTCAGCGTGATCAAAGGATTTTTTTCGTATACATTTTTACATATACGTTATCGGTTACCTGAGTGTTCAATTCATAAGTATAGCGTATGAGGCCGGCCGGCAAAGTCCCCATTCGAGAACTCAACCCTTGGGAGGAGTACACACACACACACACACACACACACACATATATATATATATATATATATATATATATATATATGCGTGAGTGTGTGTGTTTTCTTTTTTCTTCTTCTGGTGGCATGTATCAGCACAGTAATTCCAATTTACAATCTCATTCGTAGTTAACCGTTCAGATTTAAAAAAAAATGTATTTTCATTGAGTTATCTAACTCCGTGACGCATAATACATCTGTCAATAGATAAACTGATTTGACAGTTAATTCGATGTCTTTCTCGGAGTCAAATAATGGGACGTGGGCTTCGTATTGCGATTATTATTTTATTTGTTAAATTTTCGAACAAGTAAAAAATGGTGGCTTTACCGGAAGATCATTCAACAGCAGGTCTTTTCCATTGTTCACCCTAGTTTATTATAGTAATAATGCATGGGGGCGTTCAGATTCTTTTTCAGATTTCTTATTTATGGCAATTTCTTTGTAAAGATATCTTAACACTGGTCTTTGTGCTGCAGTATTAGTATATTAATTACAGGATGATTAAAATCCACGAGAATACTTCGAAGAGTCCTGGGGACCTTAGAAGACTTGCACTTACCTAAACTTCAGTGAAAAACCATCTATTAAAACTAGTGTGACTTGTTTCCTAGGAGTAAGAAAAAGGCATATGATATGGTTCCGCAAAACTGGATTATAAACTGCCTCAAAATGTACAAAATATCAAAAGTCATCAACTTTATCGAGAAAACCATGAAAACATGAAAAGTGGAATTGACAGCAGGTGAGAGAAACTTAGCCGAAGCGAAGGTCCAAAGAGTTATATTTCAAGGAGATGTGTAATATAATGGCCAAGGGATTTCGGTTTATGCCTTTGGGTTTAGTTTGGCTGAGAACCTTTCGGCTCAGCACATGGGTTAGTTAGGTGCAACATTAACACAGGTGTTCGCGCGTGCGCGCAGAGCGGAGTGAACGTGTCACTCAGAGATGTCACAATAGCCCGAGATGAGAAACGGAGATATCAAGTGCGAATGACGTCACGCACCGGAAGCGCGCGGAGGATTTTGGGAGATTTTGAAGAAAGTTAGTTGAGTTGAGACCTGCCTCGGGAGAAGATGGTTGGCTTTCGCTAGCTCGCGGAGGCCTTGGGCTGGTGTCGCACGAGATGGGGGGGGGGAAGATGAAAAAGCCAGCATAGAAAGATTGTGCCTCCTTCTCCTTATGTCGAAGAACCTTTAAACTCAAAGGTTATAAAAAAGTTTCGTACCTGAACAAAGAAGTCGTTACGTGTTTTTTGAATTTCGAGATTCCTATGTTCTATCTTTATGGACATTCGGTGTACGTTTCCCACATAGCAATATCATGGCTATGATACAGATGCACTATCACCGATACTATTCATAATTGCCATGTTGCCACTTAACCACATATTCAGAAAATGCACAGCTGGATACAAACTTAGTAAATAGCAGGAAAAGATCAATCATCTAATGTACATGGACGACATTAAACTGTTTGCAAAAACTGAAAAAGAACTGGAAACTTATACTCTTATTGAGAATATAGTCTGGACACAGGAATGGAATTTGGTATAGAAAAATGTGCCAAGCTAATAATGAAAAGTGGCAAACGACACCTGACGGACTGAATGGAATTGCCAAATCAAGACAAGATTAAAATGTTCTGAGAAAAGGAAACCCACAAATACTTGGGCATCTTGGAAGCTAACACCATAAAAAAAATGGAGATGAAAGAAAAAATTAAGAAAGAATATCTCAGGAGAAGCAGAAAGCTACTCAAGACAAAACTATGAAGCAGAAATTTTATCAAAGGAATAAATACCTGGACTGTACCTCCCGTTAGATATTCGGGAGCATTTTTTAAGTGAACCAGAGAAGAACTTACGTAAACGGACCAAAGAACAAGAAAACTAATGACCATGCATAAGACATTACATCCGAGAGATGACGTTGACAGACTATATATCAAGAAAGGAAGGAGGAAGAGGATTTGTCTGCATTGAAGAAAGCGTTGATGCATTGATACAAAACCTCAAGGACTACATAGAAAATCATTAAGAAGGACTGATTATTATCCACCAGAAACGATAATGCCAACACGAAGACCAACAGAATGACAATAACTTGAAAACAGAAATAGGGAGAAAAACAACTCTGGGCGTTTTAAACGACTAACAAGCAAGAAATGGAAACCTTTTGAGAGAAACAGAATATCTCCTAATAGCAGCACCAAACAACGCCATAAGAACCAATTATATCAGAGCGAGAATAGATTGTTGGTTGGTTGTTTGGGTTTTATGGCATATAAAGCTTTGTAGGTTATTTAATGCCGAATCTATTTTTATGTATATAGTTCTATTTCAAAGAATTTACTTAAGCATAAGTACGCAGTTTAAATGTAAGTACAGTTTAATTGTGAAAAACATTTCTATTTCAAGCTATTCAGTTTAGTCAAGCAGTTCTAATTTACATTATTCAGTTTAGTATAAGTACAACATTTGTTTGCACACAGTTAAATGTCAAAACAGTTCTTAATTAAACAAATCAGTTTAGTGTAAGAACATTTTCAATGTCAAAAACAATTCCATTTCAAACAATTCAGTTTAGCATAAGCACGCAGTTTAAATGTAAATACAGTTTAATTGTCAAAAATATTTCTACTTCAAGCTATTTAGTTTAGTCAAACAGTTCTAATTCAAGCAATTAAGTTTAGAATAAGTTTGCTGTTAGTTCTATTTAACCCATAGATAGGGCCCTATCATGTGCTACCATTCTAGGCCAGAGTGGACCCGAGAGCGATGGCAATGAGGGATACTCCGAATTCCCCAAAGCTCCAATATTACTGGAACCCCACCATCAGATTGTTTAGTGTCAAATTCAGGACACTCGTTGGGGGGATGTTCTTAGGACTCAGCAGCGGTGCAGTTGGGGTATTCTACAGCCCCAGTCAACTGGGCAAACGAGAATAGATAAGACACAATAAAATAGCAAATGCAGGTTATGTGGTGATAGAGACGAAACCATCAATCACATAATAAGCGAATGCGGCAAATTAGCTCTGAAAGAGTATAAGACTATACCCGAACGGGTGGGCAAGGTGATCCACTGGGAGATGTGCAAGAAATTTAAATTTGACCATACGAACAAATGGTATATGCACAACACAGCATCTGTCCTAGAGAATGATACAAATAAATTCCCATGGGACTTTGACATACAAACAGATCACCTAATCTCGGCCAGCAGACCAGACCTTATAATAATCAACAACAACAAAAAAAAAAAAAACAAAAAAAAAAAACAAGAGAACTTGCAATATTTTGGCCTTTGCTGTCCTGGCTGATCACAGAATAAAACTGAAAGAAAGTGAAGAAAAGGATAAGTACATCGACCTTTGCTAGGGAATTGAAAAAAACTATTGAACATGACGGAGACAATTATACCAATTGTGATTGATGCTTTTAGTACAGTCACTAAAGGATTATTAAAGGGACTGGAGGACTTGGAAATAAGAGGACAATTGGAGACCATCCAAACTACTACATTATTGAATCGGCCAGAATACTGAGAAGAGTCCTGGTGACTTGAGGAGATTTGCAGTCACTCAAATTCTAGTGAAAGACCATCAGCTAACACTGATGTTAAAAACTCTCAAGGAATAAATGAATGACAATAATAATAATAATAATGATAATACAAAAGGCACATAAAACTAGGGTGGGATAGGTAATCTACTCGGAATGGTATAAGAGATAAAAACTTGACCATTATACCAATTGGTCTAGAGTAATCGCCTATAGCTCGGGAGACGGGGTTCAATTGCAAGTCGAGTCATACGAAAGACTCAAAAAATGATACTTGCTTAACACTCAGTATTATAAGGTCAGTATCAAGGGTGAAGTAGAGTAATCCAGAGAAAGGAGTAGCACCCTCCCCAACGCCTCGGTGTAGTAGCTATTGAAAAGGGAGTCATCGGGTTTCCCACGATTACGGTCGCCAAATTTACTCATAATAAGATATTTTAGTTTTTATATAAATTCAATAGCATGGATGCTTATCAGTGACCACAGATTTCATGCCGTCTTATTACGACAATCATTTAGCATGATGCCAGTGATAACAGATAAGCATCCATATATATATATAAAAACTAAGTTTTTATGCAGGTCTAAAGAGAGAATAAAGATATTTTAAAATAGGTAGGTCCACAAAGAGATTTGTATTTTTTGAATTTATTTAGTTATTTATTTTCGTTCTTACAAACGTGTATGTTTCCATCTCTTTGCTTTCGTCAGAGAACATATATGGCACAAGGCCTTGTTAATAGGGTACTCAATGAGACTTGAACTCACTAGTGTTTGCAGTTTTATATACATATATAATTGAAACAACTTTTCTTCAATATATATATATATATATATATATATATATATAATTGAAATAAAAAGTACAATTTTTATGTAACAAATGTTGATAGAAAAGCCCTTCAGTTCAGTTTAAAATACACTAGTGATGTGAAAAACCATAATAGAGTAGATTTAATAAACATAAACTGTAGACACAATTAATTTAACTTCAACAAAGGATTCGTTTTACCAAATGTGTTGTGTTTTTTTTAATAGCATGTTAACCTTCGTGGATTATTTAATGCCAAATCCATCCTTGATACTATTTAACCCATTGCTTCGGAAGGTAAAAGGGTTAATAAAGTCCGAAAGTGAACGGGATAGTGCGACTGGAAATCGAACTTGTTTACTTGGCTGCACTTTAGCCATTACGCAACGGGGACTTCCCAGCTTTACCAAGAAGACACATAGATGTACTGAGAGGTTTGCCCAGGAATAATATTATCATCACACCTGCGCCAGGTTATCAAGCAGGGACTCGTCTTGGGCTGGTAAAAATTTCAAGAAGTCATAGATCGTTTCCGTAGTCTGTATCTATCATAGTTTCTGTAGGATCTTGTCAGCATCTCGTGTTCTTTAAAATGAAACCATTTTCTCTTATAAGATCTATTGATTTTCGAATTTTATAATCTTGGCAGGTTATAAACAGATATTGTTCTAATGTCTCCTTGCAAGACTCCTGTGACAATGTCAAAGAAGTTGATGTATTATCGGGTAAGAAAAAGAATTATTATAGCAGTAACAGTTTATTCGTGCAGACCGTATGCTAATAGTATTTGTTCCATCTTTCCTATGTGTATGGAATTAAATGCTTTGGAGAAACCTGCAATCAAAAGTGTAGTTTCGAGATTCTGTCTTCTCTTGCATTAAAAGTTTGGTTTGGGTTTTATGGTATATGAACCTTTTTAGGTTATTTAATGCCAGATCCTTTTTTATACTTATATATCAAGTATATGATTACAAAACTCATTTTGTAGGTAACATTTTTTCACACAGTTAAATGGTTTTACTTATTTCTAATCCGAATGATTCTATGTCCTATTAATCATTTGTTTGCACAGTTAAACATTTTCAAGTATTGCTATTTAAAACTATTAATTCAATAAAACATCAGTCATATTTTACGCACTGTTAAATGATCAAACAGTTCGATTTCGAACAATTCAGTTAAAGATGTCAACAAAATTGAATTGTTCCAAGTATTGCTATGTATCACTAAGAATTCAATTAAATATTGGTTATTTCATTACACACAGTTAAATTACTAAACAGTTCTATTTCAAGTAATTTCATTTAACATTAGTCATTTGTTTATACACAGTTTAAATGTCAAAGAGTTCTATTTGAACTAATGCTACCTCTCCAAGCCAGAATGGACCTTGAAGCGATGGCAATGGAGGGGTACTTCGCATTCCCCAAACCTCCTATATTACTGGAACCTCACCATCAGATTCTTTAGTGTCATAATTAGGACACTCGCTGAGGGGGGTCTTACTCCTCTGTAAAGAATCAATCGGTGTATTCTACATCCCCCCCAGGGGGCAAGCTACGAGGATTTCTCCTCAACTAATTTGCTAATCAAAAACTATACCTCTAACTAGGAATCAATTATTTGGATTTGTGTACTCCGCATTCCTTAAAGCTCGACAACAGGAGCCTCATCATTAGATTGTTTAATGTCATATCCAGAACACGGGTGGGTGGGGGGAGTTTTACTCATCAAGAGAGATGCAGTCGGTGTATTCTACATCCCCAACCGACTGGGTCATTGAAATTAAAAGATAGAAGCAGTAGAATCCCTTAATGTAGAGACAAGAAAATCCGGATAATCAAAGAATGTTATGCAAATGTTTGTGCTTCGAAAATAAAAATATCATTGACAGTTTATTCGGTTGATATTAGTGATTTTCCCGAAATTACAACGGAAGAAATAGATTTTACGCTTTAGAATATGAAATGCGGAAAAAAAGCCTCGGGTAAGTATAATATGACTACAGATCATTTGAAAGACACAAGAGAATTTTACAAAGAAATTATATAAGCTATCTATCTAAATCCATGAAAAAAGAAAAATGTCTCCAAACGCTTTCTTAAGGATTAGTGTTTATATTATACATAAAAAAAGAAACAATGAAGGCAATAACAACAATCAACTTATAAAATAGTGTCTGGTGATGAGACTCTTGTTCTGAAGTGTTAGAAGGAGTGAAATAATCTTGTCATTTTCATTACTCCTAGGTTTGCTTTAATCCGGTGTGGTCTCACTTTTTAGGGTCTCACCTTTTGGGGTCCCATCTTTTAGGGTCTCATCTTTTAGGGTCTCACCGTTTAGGGTCCAATCTTTTAGGGTCTCATCTTTTAGGGTCTCACCTTTTAGGGTCCAATCTTTTAGGGTCCCATCTTTTAGAGTCCAATTTTTTGGGTCTCATCTTTTAGGGTCTAACCTTTTAGGGTCCCATCTTTTAGAGTCCAATCTTTTAGGGTCTCATCTTTTAGGGGGTCACCTTTTAGGGTCCCATTTATGGATCTGTTTGAAAAATTATTTTATTTGACAGAAATACTTGATAAACAGTTATAGTTATAATAAATTATTAACAAATCAATTCAATTATGGCTTAAAATGATCGATAGATAATTGATATGTCATTTAACAAATCGAATAAAGCAAGCAAGTCTGTAAAATATGTGTAAAACTTTATCAATATATATATATATATGCTAATCTAATATCTACCAGCATTCACGTTACCAGAAAAAAACAAAAAAAAACCCGCCAGGAACAAGAGATAAAAGTATCTCGAATCACCGCCCGGGGGGAAAAGAAAAAATTATAGGTTAAAAAGAAAGAAAAGGCCAACCTCGTCCGAAGGGATACGCAGTCAGCTGGTTATAAGAAAACTAAAAACCTTCCGCGAATCCTGCAATGCTACAATTACAAAAGTGCTCAACACAAGTGGAGCCAATTATAACTTCGACTCTCGAGTCGAAGTTAGGCTTCGTGATGATCCGATAAGGTAAAACTTTAGTAGAAGATTTTCGACTCGCGATTTAAGTTAATTTTATATATATATATATATTGTTTTGTCATTTATTTATAGACTGCTCAGTATTTTAAGAATAGAAATGCATTGATAAAAATAATAATCCTGATAATTTATCGTCAGAGTTTTTATCAAATGACCAATCATTTACTCGTATTAATTAGTATTGATAATTAATACTATTGACTATTTAAAATAAAACATTGATTAAAACTGATTAATAATTGCTAACACTCACTCACACACACACACACACACATATATATACATATATATATATATATATATATATATACATATATATATATATATATATATATATTGGCCTAGCGGTTAGAGTGTTCGCCAATGGCCCGGGAGACCTGGGTTCAATCCCAGGTCGAGTCATACCAAAGACTCAAAAAATAGTACTTGATGCCTCCTTGCTTAACACTCACCATTATAAGGTACGGATCAAGGGTAAAGTGGAGCAATCCAGGGAAAGGAATAGCGCCCTCCCCTACACCTTGGTGTAGTAAGCTATCGAAAAAGGAGCCTTCGGGTCACCCTCGACTATGGTCGCCAACTTTACTTACTTTTATATATATATATATATATATATATGAATTAAAAATGACATATTCGGAGGATGTATTTATTTGTATATGAATAATATGCGAACGTTTATCTTTTTTGCTGTATTTTTAAACCATCTTCAGGGTTATAATATAATTAGATGTTGCCCTATCCGAAAATATTGTATACACTTATTTTTCTTTTATATAATTTTTGGGGATGAGACATAACTACATAATTATATCACTCTGAAGATTATAAAAAAAGATTTAAAAAACTACCCCACAAAAACAAAAAAAAAAACAACAAAAAAGCAAAAACAACAAAAAAGAAAAGGAAAAATGAAGCATGAAACGTCGCGTATTGTTTTTCGTATTTTCATTTAATATAGAATCGGATTTAATTCCAGTTTTCTCAAACACACACACACACACACACACACACACACACACACACACACACACACATATATATATATATATATATATATATATATATTTGAGTATGTGTGCGTGTGTTAAACCTTAGAACCCAGAAACTATCGTTTTCACGTGTGGGCTGCCGACCCGGAGCAACTGGCTGATTATGTAGAAAATACATATGTGTATATATTCTAATATAGTTCCCTTCACACACGAAGAGATATTTTCACAGATTGGCAATTCTGATTTGGGACAGAGTGTAGCATCTATAATGTCTGACTTGGAGGATGATATATTTGTTGTCTGGTCTTCGGACAAGTATTAGTATTTTAATAATTTAGGGGTCCCACACAAACAAAAATTCTTGAAAAACATATTTGACTCTATAATTCCCAATTTTATTCTCATATTGAAATGTTTTACAAGGTGTTTCCCAGTTTTTGGAACAAAATATTTGAACGCAAATTAAGGAACACAAATGATAGAGTAATAGAAATTACATACATTAAAAGGTAAAATGATAAAATGTGACCATTTAGTCTCAGATATGAACCAAAAATGTCAAGAGAAACCCTCAAATTCAAGTACCTGATACTCGCCGTTCAGTTGAGGGCACCGTTGAGTTCAGCGTACAAAGTTGCTAATAACATGTGCACCTTCCTCCTGGGTGATCACTTGAATTTTCTCAGTGATGACTGCCTTCAATTCAGCAATAGTGAGAGGATTGCCCTGGTAGACGTTGTGCTTGATGAAACCCCAGAGAAAGAAATCTGTTAGTTTTGTAATATGTCTTTACTTAAAAAGATCTGCTTCAAAGAATGATTTCGTTATATTTGGTTAGATATAAAAAAATGTTAACTATTTTCCCGCAATAATTTTAAAAGGAAAAGAGAATAAAGTCAACATGAAAAGATCTGACTGATCACAGCTTTGTTTCAACAATTGTAAAACACCCTTTATCTCAAAACATATAGATATTTATTAAAGAATTATTTCAAGCTTTTAATTCAACAGCATAAAACATAAAACAGAATACAAGTAAAATAGAGTTCTTTAATATCCACGATCTCTTTCTTAAAAAAAAAAAACCCTCCTGGCCATATAAAGCGATACTAAAAAAATATTCCCTCTTTTCTGGAGTAACATTTTCGTGTAACATAGCCTACTTGATAAAAAGAGACATTTTTATATCTTCGGAGATGTTAGTTCATAAAACTGTAAAGTAATCAAATATTTGGCTCATCACTTCATACAATAGACTGGTTGATTGCTTGGTTTGTTGTGTTTTATGGCATATCTACCCTTGTAGGTTATTTAACGCTAAATCCTGTTAATATATGTATAATTTATAAACGAATTGTTAGTTGCTAGAGTTCCTTTGTTTGCACAAAGTCAAATAGTTTCAACTATTGTTATGTCACACTTGTAGTTCTATTCAACATTATTCGTTTACACAGTTAAATGGTTTCAAGTATAGAAAATAATCAAAGAATTCTATTTGACCCATAGATGGAACCCTAACAGGTACTACAACGTGAGTTTCACCTGCTGATGGTTTAATATCATATTGCTGTATAGCCGTAATACAAATATAAGCAGAAACATAATCAAACATAATATACGAACTTCAATGAACGAACGAACACACTTCTTTATAAAAATATATATCTCTCACACTTTATTCTCGATGTTTCTGTGGTGTGTGAGAGATGAGTGGAGACAGGGACAGACTGCTATATTGACCCAACTTCTTCCTCGCCCATAGCAGCACTTCTTTCTCATCTTGGCTGGGTTACTCAACCGTGGGTCACTGAGGGCCGCAAAGCCCTCAGTCTGCAACTGATTCTCAATTCGGCATCTTTTCTCCAACTGACTCGAACCGTCTGGGCACCTGGTTATATTATTGTCTAACGTCCACCTGCTTCCGCTGTTCATCCGCTTATTTACACAGGCGCATCTCTTGATTGACGGCTCGGTCGAGGGTCAATATATAACAATATCCAGGACACTCATAAGTTGGGGTTCTTAAACCTCTGCGAAGATGCAGTTGGAGTATTCGACAGCCCCAACCAACTGGTTTATTCTTCTAACAAATATCCACATATTCAGCAAACAAGTCATGTTCTTTAATCTCAACTCTCAATTTATTAACTGATTTTAGCGGCATATCAAGAGTTATTTTATGTACAGAAGTTAAGGTTGGTTGGTTGATGGGTTTTATGGCATATCAACCTTTGTAGGTTATTTAACGCCAAATCCATTTTTATGTAAATTATCAGTTCTATTTAAAACAATTCAGTTTAGCATGAGTACACAGTTTGTCAAAAACATTTCTATTTCAAACTATTTAAACAGTTATATATTACAATTCAGTTTAGTGTAAGTACAGCTTCAATGTCAAAAATAGTTTAATTCAAAACATTTCAGTTTAGCAAAAGCACGGAGTTTAAATGTAAGTTTAATTGTAAAAAAAAACAAACATTTCTATTTCGAGCTATTCAGTTTAGTCAAGCAATTTTACTTCAGCTAATTCATTTTAGTAAAATTACAGATTTCTTTTACTCAGTTACATGTCAGAACTGTTCTATGTTAAACAGTTCAGTTTAGTGTGAATACAGTTTCAATGTCAAAAAACAGTTCTATTTGAAATAATTCAGTTTAGCACAAGCACGCAGTTCAAATGTAAGCAGAGTTCAATTGTCAAAAAACATTTCTATTTCAAGATATTCAGTTTAGCATAAGTATGTCGTTAGTTCTATTTAACCCATTGATAGGGCCCTATCAGGTGCTACCACGCCGGGCCAGAGTGGACCTGGGAGCAATGGCAATGAAGGGGTGCTCCGTATTCCCCTAGGCCCCAGCATTACTTGGACCTCACCATCAGATGTTTAGTGTCATATCCAAGACACTAGTTGGGGGCGGGGTCTTACCCCTCTGCAGAGGTGCAGTCAGTGTATTCTACAGCCCCAGCCGACTGGGCAAAGAAGTTAAGGAATCGTATTCATTGTACGTTCATATTCACATTTTTTTGTGTAAATTTTCTTTGAGAGGGATTTTTTGTCCACTGACCTATCGAATATGAATAATTTTTAAACAATGACATATTCCGAGCAGGTATTTATTTGTATATGAATAATATGCCAACGTTTAACTTTTTTGTTGCATTTTTAAACCATCTTCAGGGTTATAATATAATTGGATGTTGCACCATCCGGATAAATTGTATATACCTATTTTTTCTTTTATATAATTTTTTTTTTGGATGAGACATAACTACATAATAATGTCACCCTGAAGATAATAAAAAAGATTAAATGAAACTATCCCAGCGAAAAAACAAAAAAAGCCAAAAGAACAAAAAAGAAAAGGAAAAATGAAGCATTAAACGTCGCGCATTGTTTTTCGTATTTTCATATAAAATAGAATCGGATTATATATATATATATATATATATATATATATATATATATATATATATTTGAGTATGTGTGCGTGTGAAACCTTAGAACCCAGAAACTATCGTCTCCACGTGTGGGCCACCGACCCGGAGCAACTGGCTGATTATATAAAATATATATATATGTCTATATATTCAACCCATAGATAGAACTATAACAGATACTACTAATACATGTCAGAGTGGACCTCGGAGTAATGGCTTTGAAGGGGTACTCTATATTTCTCAAAGATCCAAAGCCTCAATATCAGATGAAGTATAGTGTCATACCCAGAAGGTATTTTTGGATGTATCTTACCCTTCAGCCGTGAATACAGCATATTCTAAGTACTGTCTACATAAGATCTCAATTGAAGAATATAATCCAAATAATTGATCCTTAGTAAGAAGGTATAGTTTCTGATTAGCTAATCATTTCAGGGGAAATCCTCGAAGCTTGCCCATTTGGCTGGGGATGTAGAATATACACCGACTGCTTCTTTGCAGAGGAGTAAACCCCACTCCCAAACATGTGCCCTGCATATAACACTAAACAATCTGATGGTGAGGTTCCAGTAATGCAGGAAGTTTGGGGGAATGCAGAATACTCCTTCATTGCCATCGCTCCCAGGTCCTCTTAGGCTCAGAGTGGTTGCACCAGGTAGGTTCCTATCTATGGGTCAAATAGAACTAAACAGTGTCCTTGTGCTAATCTGAATTGTTTGAAATAGAACTGTTTTTGACATTGAAACTGTGTACTAATGCTAAACTGAATTGTTTAAAATAGAACTGTTTATATGTATAAATGGATTTGGCGTTAATAACCTACAATGGTTGATGGGCGATAAAACCAAACCAAACCAAACAAAAAAAGATATCCTGGTTGCGCAGTAGCTAAAGGTCTTGACTGCAACATTGTTGTAAGCAAGTTTTGGACTTATATCCTTGCGAGATGCATGAACCATATCCCCCTAAGCCGTGGGTTAAATAATATCACCACTGTTCTACAAAAATAACTTTGCCATTAAATAACCCAGGAAGATTGATATGCCATTAAAAAAGAAACAAATCTAGTTATTACAAATCACTACTGAACCCCTTGCTAAAGATTTTCTTACTTATCGAACCTTAGACATTGTCGAAGTTCTGTTGTATATTGTACTCACACTTGAATGTTGTTTACACGTGTCAAATTACGAGTCGAGACGAATATACCTAGGACATGAGGAAGGGAAGATTATATGCACATCGGGGCGTTCCACGATGCGCAGGTGGTCGAGTCCATTTCCTGGGCAGTAATTAGCTCCCAGCCAAGGAGTGGCTATGCTAGCGTGCATATATACTGGCCCTTTCCATTGACATATTTATTGTCTGTCAGCTGGATGAAAGTTGTGCTATTGATCCGGTGAGTGTTGTTATTATTTTATCCTGCGCGTTAGGGCAGTGGCTTCTTCAGACATAATCAAAATCACCCCATATGCACCTCCAGACTAATATTCGAGTTATATGGCTTCCAGGCCTTTACTTGGTGTATGGATTTCTCTAACCCTTCCGCACGCACAGGATACGACACATGGTTAATTTTTGCGCTGAGTTTAACAGGTTTGAATTCAGAGTTTTTCCTTCTCCTAGACTGGTTGCCAATTCATCTATCCATAGAATATTTGGATCCATACCTTACCCAGCGCTATGTGAAATGAAAGCAACCTCGTCCTGGATTTGAACTCGAGTCGCCGTATCCATTTCCTATAATAATAACAGTGACGCTTGCTCTAACCTTGTATGAACACTATCCAGTTATTCAAGAAAATAAAACAATACTCGGAGACATAGAATTACTGACAGACAGACTATCCCATTAAAATTTTGATATTGAAAATAATGAATACAATGTCTGAAAGGTTGTAAAAATACCTCAACCAGCGAACTATTGGGTAAAGATTAAAGAAAGGGGAAAATGAGAAGAAATACCAAACCTCACCCACCATTTCCTCAGGAGGGGAAAGCTAATAGCGTTCTTTGATAAAAATGACCAACAACATGTCGCCAACGAGAAAAAAATGTGAAATATAGAGAACTAGATATATGAATGGTTGGTCAATACTGACCATCGACTGGCAAGAGCAGCTGTCACCTTGAATAGTGAAGTCGTCTGTGGAGGATTGGCATGTATGTGTACGCATGCGCGGATGTCAATGGTCGCTGGTTGACAACGATTGTAATAATGAAAGACCTTGGGTAATTGAGTTTGTAGAAATATGGCTGCTTAAGCTCTCGTTTCTGATAAATAAATAAAAAAAACAGCAATGTGTAACTGCTGTAGCGACACACACACACACACACACACACATATATATATATATATATAGTTACTTACCAACCACCCTCCTATCCCTAAAGACAGCTTTGACACAATGGCGATAGTGCTTATGCTGAGTCTGTTAAAAACAGATATTAAATCAAGAAGGAAGGAGATAAGAGAAAAAATTTCCTTTTGATGGCTGGGGGGAGGGGTTAACCCTCTGCAGAGGTCACAGTTGGCATATCTAAGTCCTAACCAACGAAAACCTTTCTGTACCGTGGTTGTTAACGTGTTGGACGGCGACTACGTTGTATATATCCTCCAATACCACATGGTGTGGCACAAGGCCATTTCAAAGTAGAGTTTAACAAATTTAATTTTAGAATTTTCCTTCTCCTAGACTGGCTGCCTAGCGAAAGAGCCCAGTCTGCCTTACTATTTACCCATAGGTTAAGAAAGAAAAATTGGATTCATAACTTTTCCAACGGTATTAATGTTAATAGAAATGCAATCAGTCTCGTCCTGGATTTGAACTTGTATCGCCGTGTCCATTTCCTACGACGATAACCATTACACTAAGGACACCTCTTGCAACGTAGTAAACGAGTTCGAACACCAGTCATACTATTTCGTCCACGTTCGGAGTAATAACCTAGCGAAAGGCATGAACCCCTAATCCACCCGGCTAAGGTTAAACAGTACCTGTACTGTTCTTCTAAAAGGATGGCTTTGATATTAAATTACCCACGAAACCTAACCGACAAAGGGGAATATTTATTTGATTCTCTACTTAAATATAGATAACCTGAATAGTATTGCTCTCAAAAAAATCTCGCAAAATATGACACTATTGCTATGTTACAGTAAGATACGAACTTACAAGGGTTATTATTGGTTCATTTAGTAATGCTGATTAGACATGGGAGACTTATCATCATCAGGATCATCATCAAGTCACGATGAGGCTCCAATTTCCCTGATTCTCTCTTGCCGTCCATCCCAATCATCCATCGCTATTGACAGGTCTTCTAGTTTTGTTTGGTTGGGTTTTATGGCATATCAACCATAGTAGGTTATTAAGTACCAAATCCTGTTTTTACGTATTTTTAAATATATGATTTGTAAACACATTTTGTTGATACACACAGTTAAATCATCAAACAGTTCTATTTCAAACAATTCAATTTAGCATAAATCATTTGTTTGCACTCGGTTTAAATATCAAACAGTTCTTTGTGATCCATAGATAGAACCTTAACAGGTGCTACCATTCCGGGCCAGAGTGGGCCTGGGAGTGATAGCAATGAAGAGGTATTCCGCATTCCCAAAAGCTCCTGCATTACTGGAATCTCACTATCAGATTGTTTAGTGTTATATCCAGTTCACTCATTAGGTGGGTGGGGGTCTTACCCCTCAGCAGAGATGCAGCCGGTATATTCTAAAGCCCAAGCCGACTGGACTAAGGTCTTCTAGACTGCATCAAGTGCCCTCATAGAGCTGATGAACGTAAGTCCTTGCTCGTAGGCAAACATTCACATGTGCATTGGTACGAGTCCATAAGAGAACGTCGTTTATGAGTTCGTCCTTATTTCTCCAGCACTACCCCGCATGTCTTGTTCGTCTTACTTAGATGGGTGGTAAGATGGGAGGTAAGTGGTCGTACATTTACTGTTTTGTTAGGAGTTGCTTTCTGAATTTGTTCAAAAAAGCACGCAGCATTCTGGTGTAGTTCTAATCTAGTCTTTCCTTCATGCATTTCGTTAATATCCAGGGGGTACATCCATACCGTAGTACTGATATAGACACACCTAACGGGGGACTTGTATGCTTATTTTCATGATTATACATGCATAATGACATTCCTGTTAAAATCTTTTTTCTTCCATTTTATTCCCACTCCTTCCCCCATACACACACCTTATATTGAGCAGTGGTATATATGAAATTTTTTTCAATTTTGATTGTACCAGAGGAGTTAAATCACTCCTTTATTGCCATTACTCCCGGGTCCACTCTAGCCATATATCTGTGTGCAAACAAAAGACTTATTGATATTGAATAGAAATAAATATTTGGAACCATATCATTTTTGATTGATTGTTTGATTTATTTTAATGGCATTTAAAACTGTCTTGGGTTATTTTATGTTCATGTTTATATTTTTGTGTTTCTATTCCTAAAGAACTTTTTTCTTCATTCGTCCACTCGAATGCATATAAATTTTATCAGATCTATTTCAACCAGGGATAAGACCGACATAGGTACAAACACTATCAACCAGAGTGAACCTGGGAGTAACAGCAATGAAGGCGTACTCCACACTCCCCGGAACTCGAGAATTGGAGCTCAGCCACCAAGTGCTGTTTAGAATTATAATCGAGACACTTTTTTTAAAAGAGTTACCCCCTTTGCAGAGGATACTCTCATTCTAAACGCTGGTAACTAGGCATATATAATAGTGAATGAATTATTTGAAATCATATAATTTTACGCAAATTGTTAGTATCTAGAATCATCAACATCATAATGTCGTGCCGTTAGCACGGATATCCCTGGCCCTCTCTCGTCACTTCTCCCAATCATTCATCGCCTCTGGCAGGTCTTCAGGGCTACATCCTGTATCTTCACATAGCTGCTGAATGTATGTTCGAACTGGTCGTCCTGCTTTTGTCCGGCCATATGTGGGGTCCATAGGAGTACATCGCTTATGAGCTCGTCCCTGCTTCTCCAGCAGTGTCCTGCATGTCTGGTTCGTCTAACTTGGATAGTTTTCGTGATGGGAGGCAGGTGGCCGTATAGTTGGTGCCTTGTGGTGTGTTGCCGCCAGGACTTGTTCAATATTGCGCGCAGCATTCTTGTGTAATTGCCGTCTATCTTCTTTTCCAGCCGTTTAGTTAGCGTCTAAGTATCCAGAATACTTACTTAAAACTATGATTTTAAACAAATGATTATTATATCTATTAATAATAGCGTGTCCCAATATACATGGGACACATCTGACTGATAATAACTCTACAAATAATAATATTGGGTGTCTTAACATACATAGGACCCACGTGACTGCAAATAACTCTTCTACTAATAATAATGTGTTCTTTTATTGTTTAAGATTTGAAAATAGTATACTATAACAATTATTAATCCTTGATCACAATGCCTTGGACAAGAGAGAAAAAATATTTTGCGTTACTACTTACTTGGAGACAAAATCATTGAAAACTGTCTCAAAATAGACAGAACCCATTAATATGATAATGATATATTTCTGAGACAAGAAACTAAAAAAATTGAGGAATACCATTTTGTTGCCATTATTCCCAGATCCACTCTAACATGTTGTTGTAGTAGCTTTCAGGGACCCATCTATTTGTTAAAGAGGTCTGTTTAAAAATTATTTATATTAGATATAAATCCGTGAAATCATGACAGTGTTCAAATAAATTATTATTATTAAATATAATTATTAATGTTAAAAAGGAATACTTGAGAGTATTTAACTGAATGCGCATTGTCTTTATTAGATAGGAATAGTTGATATCATATAACACCAGGAAAAAAAAATGAATCTAGACAAAATAAAAATATCATTTTAAGAATGTGTAATATTGTAAATAGAGTTTATAAATGACCTATAAACAATTGATATACTGTTCCCTAAATAAGTCGAATTAAACCAATTTATCAAGTTGGGCCGTTGAGTTAGCGTTCAAGTAAGAAACTAGACGACAATTATACAAGAATGTTGCAAGCAATATTGAACAAGTCCTGGCGGCAACACCCCACAAGGCACCAACTGTACGGCCACCTGCCTCCCATCTCGAAAACTATCCAAATTAGATGAACCAGACACGCAGGACACTGCTGGAGAAGCAGGGACGAGCTTATAAGTGACGTACTCCTATAGACCCCCGCATATGGCCGAGCAAAAGCAGGACGACCAGCTCGAACATACATACAGCAGCTATGTGAGGATACGGGATGTAGACCTGAAGACCGGTTAGAGGCGATGAACGATAGGGAGAAGTGGCGAGAGAGGGTCAGGGATATCCGTGCTAGCGGCAGGATATGATGATGATGAGGATGAGGAAGTTGGGAAATATGACTGCTAAATGAAATACTGTCAAAAAATGATATCATTAAATACAAAGTGTTACTTTAAAATATATCAGAAAATAAAATTTTAGAGTTAAATCAGAATACTTGAAACGATATGAATCCACAAATGATTATTGACATTTGATAACTGCATCAAATAAGAATACAATTGAACATAAGGCCTAAATATAATATTAAGCAAAGTATACTATATAACAACTGTTAAATATAAAACAATTGACTGAATTATCAACCTGATGCTTGTGTGTCAGATTAAGCAAAGTCTAGAATATAATAAGAGTTTAATATAAAACAATTGACTGAATTATCAACCTGTTGCTTGTATGTCAGATTAAGCAAAGTCTAGTATATAATAAGAGTTTAATATAAAACAATTGACTGAATTATCAACCTGATGCTTGTGTGTCAGATTAAGCAAAGTCTAGTATATAACAACTGTTAAATATAAAACAATTCACTGAATTATCAACCTGATGTCTGTGTGTCAGATTAAGCAAAGTCTAGTATATAATAAGAGTTTAATATAAAACAATTGACTGAATTAGCTGCCGTAGAGTCGATGAGACACAGGAAGATACATTGAAAGACTATTGGATGTATGAAAGAACAAACTAACAAAAAGATTAATGAAGATTTCTGGACGCTCTTTATATTTTTGTAAATGCGAATACAAAAGCTTGTAGAAAAATCAGTCTGTAAGTCGTTTGAAAATGACGGTAGACGCAGACTGCAAAGGTCGGTCGTTGTTTTTTATCAGTTAGAGCTGAAAGATTAGTTTTTTCCCAAGCGCAGTAATCAAAAGGCAGTGATTTCACCAAAGATCATGCTTTACTGACGTCACTTGATGAAATAATTTCCAAAGGTTCAAATGTCGAGCTTTATACAACACGACATTAGCCAACGTCATTTAAGGTAAAAAATGGCGTTTGCTAAAACAAGGTGCACTATTTTTTCACGTTTGGCCCAAAATTACTCGTGTGGGACTCTTAAATATTATCAAACTTTATACACTAAGGAAGTATAATGAGAGGTTTGGTACGACTGTCCGAATCTATCTAATATAAAGGTTGTTTAAAAAAAAATTGATATCATTTGATATGTACAGAGTGATACAGGAAAATCGATATCATTTGTGATGTACAGGATGTTTCAGAAGAATTGATATCATTTGATGGTTTGGTTTCTTCTGTTTAATGACATATCAACCTACGTAGGTTATTTAATGCCAAAGCCATCCTTCTAGCCGAACAGTAGTGGTACTATTTTGCCCATAGCTATGAGCAGAAGAGGGTTCATACCTATATAAGAGTATTTGTCTGAAAGTGGACGTAATAGCGTGACTGGAGTTTGAACTCTCTAACTACGATTCTGCAGTCCATCGCAAGGACACCCTCGATATCATTTGACATGTACAAGATGTTTCAGAAGAAGTGATATTATCTGATATGTACTGAGTGTTCAGTGTATTTACAAAAAGTTGATATCATTTGAGATGTAAAGGGTATTTTAGAAAAACTAATATCCTAATTTAATCCAATTGCTTGACTAATTTTCGTCTGGATAGTCTTGATTCGTTCTCCGATTTCCAACTTTTCCAGTCTTCTTTCAAAGTCTTTGGAGACCCGGTCCAAGTGCACCGATTACAATATGATATCGCCGACACCTTCATGTTCCACAGCTTTCTCAATTCTGTGACAGTTTTTAGTGCATGTCACTCTTTCGCTTTTTTTGATTTTTCACTCTGTGGACCGTTGAAACGGCAAAGTCCATTAAACGACACGTTCTTCTTTTTTTTTTGTTAATTTTCACTTGGACTCCAGGACTTTTCGCAGTATTCTGGCCAATCTCAACAATGATGTAGTTTGAATCGTCACAATTTGTCCTCCGAAATTATTCTTTCACGATTCGTCTGGATTCATTCTTCGATTTCTAAATCTCTTTAAGCTTTTCGGAACCGTTTCAATTACAATTGGTCTTACCGTTACTTTAAGGTTGCACAGTTTTTTTCAGTACTCTAGCCAGGTCAGAATATTTATATGTCTTCTCGTTTTTCAATTTTCGTTATCTGGTTCATCGGGACGGCAAAGTCCACATTACGGTAGGGTTTTTTTTTTGTTAATTATCACTAGATCTGGGATTTTGGCCTGGATTAGGTGATCTGTTTGTAACGTAAAATCCCAGAGAATTTTATGCGTCTCGTTCTCCAGGACGGATTCTGGTTTGGGTATGTACCATTTAGTAATATATTCAATTTCAATTTCTTACACAATTCCCATTGAACCATCTTACCCACTCAATCGTGTCTAATCTTATATTCCCTTTGCGTTAGTTTGCTGCATTCGCTTATTATGTGATAATTTTTTTCGTCTCTATCACCACATAACCTGTACTTGCTATTCTGTTGCGTATAATCTATTTTCATTTCAACATAATTGGTCCTTATGGTGTTGTTTTGTACTGCAATTAGAAGAGATTCAGTTTCTCTGGAACGGTTTCCCTTTTTGTAGCTATTTCCAGGTCTTGAAATATCCATATGGTTGTTTTTCTTTCCATTTCTGTTTCCTGACTATTGTCATCCTATTCAACTTTATGCTGTCAGGGCTGTTACTGACCGTTGTAATTAGTCATTCTTTGCTCTTTTTAATGAACTCTTTGAGTCCTCGTATTGGTGCATCAACGCTATCTTCAATGTTGACAAGTCCCCTTCTCCTTGACACATATAGTTTGTCAATGTCATATCTCAGTTGTAAGGCCTTGTGAATCTTCATCAGCTTTCTCCTCTTCTGAACCATTTATCTAAGTTCTTCACATTTCTATTTTAAGAATGGTGCTGAGTATCTTACAAGAGAGATAGCCTATGTGCTCATCTCTTTGAAGAGAACTCTGCTTTTGAGTTTGGTTTCGAGAAGCTTTCTTGTTTGTCTGATATACTCTTTTGATTTTTTTTTCTTTCATCTTTGCTTGCTTGATGGTGTCTGCTTCTAATATTCTTTACTACTTGTAATTTTCCTTTTCTCCGACTGTTCTGGTTCTATTTCAGTTTGGCAGTTCTATTCCTTCCGTTATTTGTCTTTTTTCACTTTTAATTATGAGCATGGTACATTTTCTATGCCGACTTTCATTTCTCGCTGTATATTGTTATTGTTTGTATTAGAGTTTCCTATTCTTTTTCATTTTTGTCAACCAGGTTAATGCCGTCCATGTACATGAGGTGATTAAGCTTTTCTTGTGAATAAGTAAATTTGAGTGGCAGGATTATGATTACAAATTGTAATGATGAAAGAGTAACCCCTTGGAAGATGCCTTTCAGGATTTTCATCTCTGCTGAAGTTTTTCATCTTGCTGTCAATTCTACTTTCCAGTTTTTCATGGCGTCTGAGATGAATTTCATGGCTTTGTCGGTTATCTTGTTCATTTTCAGACAATCTGTTATCCAACCCTAACCCTGCCAACTTCCAAGTCCTCTAGGCCTTTTAATAATCCTTTAGTTACTGTACCAAAAGCACCAATCACAATTGGTACAACCGTCACGTTCATGTTCCATAAATTTTTCAATTCTCTAGCAAGGTCGAGGTACTTATTCTTGTTTTCACATTCTTTCAGTTTTATTCTGTGGTCAGCCGGGACAGCAAAGTCGACAATTCTGCAAATTCTCTTTTTTGTTGTTGAGTATTATAAAGTCTGGTCTACTAACCGAGATTAGGGGATTCGTAAGCATTATTATGATTATTATTTCACCTCTTAGGAGTTTTTCACACTAGTATTAACTGGTGTTATTTATCTAGAGGTAAGTAAGAGTGACAAATCTTCTCAGGTCTCTAGGATTCTTTTGGACATTCTAACCGATCTAAACAATACTATGGTCTGATTCTTCCGTTGATTTCCAATTCCCTCAGTCTCTTTTCAGGTCTTTGGAGACCGTTCCAAGTGTGTCAACACCAATTTGAATTAACGTCACCTACATATTCCACAGCATTTTCAACTCTCCGGCAAGATCCAAATATTTGCCAATCTTTTCGCTTTCTTTCGTTTTATTTCTTAAACTGCTCTGCAGGGAAGCATGTGAGCACTTTTTGATTTATCAAACATTTTTACACAATTGTTTATCATCATCTGTTCAATATATATATATATATATATATATATATATATATATATATATATATATATATACGTGGTGCCTTCAATAAGTTTCAAGACTTTTTTTGTACAGGCATTTAAAAGTGTCGTAGACTCTTGAAAGTTCAATATGTTATTGCTATACATCTTATGAGATGACTGACCAATTTTTATGATTTCAGGTTCAAATAAACAGCTACAGAAGGAATTGGTATACACCCTACTAAAGCCTGATTGTCACAGCTAGTGAATTTCAAAATTGCAATCTGGACGTGAGGATACTTTAGAAGAACGATATGCAATAAAATTCTGTTTTAAACATGGAAAAAATGCCACAGAAACGCATGGAATGCTTCAGACTACTTTTCCACCATCTTGCATGAATCAAGCATCAGTTTTTGAGTGGCATAAGAGATTAAAGGTAGGCAGGGAGTCTATGAGGGATGATGAGAAGTGTGGGGGGAGTAAGGAAGTCAGAACACCAGAGTTGATAGGCCAAAGGGTTAGGGTTAGGGAGTTCAGGAAGAGATTCCATCGGAAGAGGCCAGCAGTCTTCAAATCGGGTCAGTGGCATTTCCACCAGGTCAATACACCAGCTGTTTGACTAAACTGAATAGCTTGAAATTGGAATGTTTTTGACAATTAAACGGTGTACTCCGAATTGTTTGAAATAAAACAGTTTATTTTTATAAAAATGTATTTGGCATTAAATAACCTACAACAAACAAACAAACAAACAGATTGCTATGTTTATGAATAAAAGATGCTCGATATTGTTATTTTAAGTTCGGAGAACGTGAACAGATCAGCAGCACTTGGTGACTGTCAATTTTACGCCTATGCAATCGTCAAACAAAGTCTTTGTTTATGTCTCTGCGCTATCCAAGCTTAAATCTACATATGCTCAATCACGGACATCTACTGTTCGTCTATGAAAATGGCTTTGGCATTAAATAACCTAAAAAGGTTGATATGCCATTAAACAAAGAAACCAAACCAAACCACACCAAACCTTTTTGTCCATAGCCAATGGGTGGCATCTTCTGCTATTTTCATTATCATTCGGATAGCCTGTCTCTTTCACAAACCAGGAATACCCAGTTTAATTAAGGTTTTTCACAGAATATATATATATATATATATATATATATATATATATATATATATATAAAGAATAATCCTATTAAATCAAACATGTTTAAAAGAGAAAATGCTGTCTTAATACATATATATATATTCACAAAATTTGAAGAGAATTTTAGTAATATTAAGCTTGCATAACTATGGTTCGTGTCATAGCGTCTGGGATGACAGCAAATTTATGAAGTTTAAATTAATTAAACAACTTTCACGGCAACAAATTGTTGCTTCCGTTATTTTTAAAAGTCTAATTAAATTCGAAGGTGAATCTAATTTGAATTGGAATCGAGTCAGTGCGTGTAATCAATTTCAATTGTAAGGTACCATGACCTGATAGTTTTTTCTTCGGAGAAAATTTGGCGTCTACATTCAGTGAAGAAATCAAAAAACAAATACTAGGGTGTGTCAAAAGTTTTGCAATATCATAGAATGTTCTAGATTGCGGCGCGTGACCGCAGCAGTAAAGCTGTGCTAGGTTCCTGTTTTGATTGGTACTAACGTGGTAGTTGGTGCGCTGACATATTGTACGTTGCTTCACTCCACGTGTGATTTCAAAGCGATACAGATGAACGTGCAACCTAGTCTAATTTGGGAACTTATGATTTACGAGTTCTAACTTGGCCATGACATTGTGGAAGCAACAAAAAAAAAAAAAAAAAGATTTGTATAAAAAGTTAAGGTGTAGTTGATCACAGTACAGTAATCAGACGGTTTTGGAAATTAGGATCGGGTTCACAGATGCTCGATGATCGGGAAACGTCAGGTTGGCCTAAAAGTGTGGATTTCGAGGCCATTTTCTAAGACCTAGAGGCCAAACCGACTTGTAGCTCTCAAGAAGTAACTGGACAGATAGATATCTCACAGTCATATTTGGTTCGTAACATTCATGACATCACTAAAAGCATCTGGAGCAGCCGAATTTGCCTCTTATTTCCTAAAATACTGTAAAAATTTTGACTCACGACAGTATTTTTGCTGACAATTGTTCAAAGGCATCTTGTTCATTAATCCATTTACATGCATTAAATATAAATAAACAAAAATTCCTTTTTGTGTCCTTTGTTTTTGACTATTCAATATTTTCTCTCTCCGATTAATAAACTTTATTCTTTTTTTAAAACATTACTTTCAATATTCAAATGGCGAAAATGCTTGCATAGTGCAGTCTTTAGAGAAAGTCTTAAATGTTCATACAGTTAATACCAAATGGACGCATACTTTTCTCTAGAAGAAAAGTGAACATAAGCAGTCTCTACTGAGTAACAAATTCAGGGATGTAGATTCATGCCTTTACTAATGGTTTTTAGAGCGAAGTAAGTAAAGTTGGCGACCATAGTCGAGGGTAACCCGAAGGCTCCCTTTTCGATAGTTACTACACCAAGGTGTAGGGGAGGGCGCTACTCCTTCCCTGGATTGCTCTACTTTACCCTTGATCCGTACCTTATAATGCTGAGTGTTAAGCAAGGAGGCATCAAGTACCATTTTTTGAGTCTTTGGTATGACTCGACCTGGGACTGAACCCAGGTCTCCCGGGCCATTGGCGAACACTCTAACCGCTAGGCGGGATGTAAATTCAGGCTTTTAACAAAGGTCTTCATTGCTAATTGAACGTAAGCAGTCTCAGCTGAGTGACGATGGGAGAGAATGCAGGGATGTAGATTCATGCCTTTACCAAAGATTTTTAATGCTAAGTAAACATCAGCAGTCTCTACTGAGTGAGGATAGGACAGAATGCAGGGATGTAGATTCATGCCTTTACCAAAGTTTTTTAATGCTAAGTGAACATCAGCAGTCTCTACTGAGTGAGGATAGGACAGAATGCAGGGATGTAGATTCATGCCTTTACCAAAGTTTTTTTTAATGCTAAGTGAACATCAGCAGTCTATTGGGTGATGATAGGACAGAATACCGGGATGTAGATTCATGTCTTCACCAAAGGCTTTTAGTGCTAAGTGAACAGAAAACAGAGTCAACTGATGGTATTTCTTTGACAATAATTGAATAGTCACCAAGTTCCATGACAATATGTAAGTATATTTCAACCCCTCTTATTACCCCTTTTTTATGCCGACTCCATCTCCTTCTCACTCACTCACTCACTCACTCACTCACTCTCCCCCTCCTTCTCTTTCACTCTCTTTATGTATATATCATCATCATCATCATCATCATCACAATGTCGTGCTGGTAGCACGGATATCCCTGACCCTCTTTCGCCACTTTTCCCTATCGTTCATCGCCGCAGGCTGGTCTTCTGGACAATTTTTTTACGCACACATGGGAAGCTGCATGATGCACGTAAAGGTATTTGAATAAACCCATTGACGACCAAACTCAATACTTAAACAGGTCCTGGACGTGATTTTGACGACTTAACGCTCAGGATCGTTAGTTCGATCGGGGAACTACTGCTGCTCCTCTATAAGAGTGGCTTCTATAGAAGAGAATAAAACAGCCATCGAAAGATAACCATGATGTATATATATATATATATCTGTTAGGAAAACGTGGAAGTCGTCAACTGACGGTTTATCGTATACATACATACACACATAATGATTCCATAATTTGTTCCCTTGCATTATTTTGAAAATTTCTTCTTGATTATTAAACTATTTTTTTTTATAATTTGAGGTATATTTCATCAAACCACAACAATTTGGCTACAAATTTTTGTCTCAGATTTGTGCTTAATTCATTTTTCATGTGTTAAAAGGGATGTAAGAATTATTTTCAGAGAGTGGCGAGTCCATATTTATTGCCTGGGGTAAAACACACACACACACACACACACACACACACACACACACACACACACACACATATATATATATATATATATATCTTTTACAGAAGAAAGGCACAAAGAAACATAAAAGCATGTCAAAGATAGAATGAATTTTTAAAAAAATCAACATTAAAAGAGAAATAAAGTATACAGAATACCAGACGGGATGATAAGGTTTGGTTTGGTTTCTTTGTTTTTAAAGGCATATCAACTTTCGCAGGTTATTTAATACCAAAACTATCCTTGTAGAAGGAGAGTAGTGGTACTATTTATCCCCTTGGAGGATTAAAGCGTTCATACTTTTCCCTAGGGTAGTAGTTCGAAAGAGATCTTAATTATTCGACTGGGGTTTGAACTCGCTTACTACCATATCACTGTCTAGCACTTTTAGCCACTACATATAAGGGGATCCCCCTCTCCCAGAATAATGTCGAAGATTTTGATGGTAGTGACACATAAGAAAAAGAAAGAAAACAAGAAGATAGAGAGAGAGAGGGGGGGGAGGTAAAGAAAACAATTTCTAAAGAACGAAAACAAATCCTGCAACAAAAAGGTGAATAAACCGTTTTTCAATCAAGTTGCAATTTACACAATATTGCTAATTAGCCTCGTTTTGGCTTTGAATTATGTCCCAACTCGTCCCTCCATTCTTCCTCTTCACTTTCACGTCAGTCTTTTTGAATATAATTCAATATGGAGGATCGGCAGTTTGACAAAGAGAACGATGGATAATGGCGAGAAAACAGCTCTGTTAATTTCGTACGGACCAAATAGAAAGAAAAATAGCCTACAGCGACAGAAACACAATGGACCTGCCAAATGCCCAGGTGACAATGGATGGAAGATTATCTGACCACTTACCGGTAGGCGGGAAAATGTATGCTTCGGGAACAAGACTGGAGCGACAGTGGTGTGTGGCCGTTGTGATATGGAAAAAACTTCTATGATTTAGAAAATATTCGTTATTTCAAGACATCACTATGTACGGATATTTATTTACTTGTATTATTTGATTGTGCGACACCAACCCCCTAAATAAAATGGCCCAGTCGGTTGGGGCTGCAGAATACACCGGCTGTCTTTTTGTTGAGCAATAAGACCGGATCCCCAGCGAGTATCCTGGATATGACATTAAACAATCTGATGATGAGACCCCAGAAATGCTGGAACTTTAGAAAATACGGACTACACAACTCAGGTCCATTCTGGCCCGGAGTAATAGCACCAGATAGGGTCGTATCTAAGGGCTTAATAGGACTGTTTCACATTTAAACTGGGTGCAAACAAATGATTTATGCTAAATTGAATTGTTAGAAATAGAACTGTTTGATAATTTAATTATCCTATTTACCAACCTCTCCGGAGTTTAACAGGTTTGAATTCAGAGTTTTCCTTCTCCTAGACTAGTTGCCTAACCAAGGCTGAAGAACCTAGTCTGTCCTACTATTTACCCATAGCTGGAAGGAGAATAAATGGATTCATACCTTTCCCAAGGGTATTAGTGCTATGTGAAATGCAATCAGTCTCGTCCAGGATTTGAACTCGTTTCGCCGTGTCCATTTCCTACGACGATAACAATTACACCACGGGCACCTGATAATTTAATTATTATTATTATTATTATAGTTAATTGAATTAATCATATTATAGAGTAATACTTGAAACAATGTTACTGTGTATAAAAAATGAGCTCAGACTCGTTTAAAAAATGTGTAAAGAAAATGTCTTTACAAATCATATATATTCAATATATATGTATAAACAAGATTTCTCATTAAGTAACCAACAACTCTGGCTAAAACACATCACTCCCAATTCCCGAAGACACTTAAATTACTCATATCAGATTATTCTAGAAGATCTTTAGGGTACTTCATGGCATTTTTTGGAGTCATGAGGGTTACATAGCAGCGCCAATCTAATCTTCATGCACAGATTGTACAATTTTACATGTTACCAGCAGCAAGGGTTAAATCCTGACCTAACTGCGGGTAAAATCTTGCCTTGACTAAAACTGAATGAATATCATTTTACCTCACCAGATATTGATCTTGTGCCTCATTCTGACTGTGGCGGAGTGGTTGATTATATATATCTATATATGAGACACACATATATTTATGTTTCATGCAACTAATGGTAATCTTTTGTAAGCAGCAGGAGCTTCAAAAGTATTTCAATACTAATCATTTGTGAACAATAATACATAATACAACTCTAAACAATAATATATAATATAATTGTAAACAATAATTCATAATATAGTTGTAGGCAATAATATATAATATAATTGTTAACAATAATATATAATTGCTAACAATAATATATAAATGCTAACAATAATACATAATTGTTAACAAAAATATATCATATAATTGTAGAAAATGATATATAATTGTTAGCAATAATATATAATTGTAGACAATAACATAATATGATTGTTAACAATAATATATAATATAAGTGTAGACAATAAAATATAATTGTTAACAATAATATATAATAAGATTGTAGACAATAAAATATTATAAAATTGTTGACAATAACGTATAATATAATTATTATAATATAATTATTACAATATAATTATCAATAATAATATATAATTGTAGACAATAACATAATATGATTATTAACAATAATATATAAGTGTAGACAATAAAATATAATTGTTAACAATAATATATAATAAGATTGTAGACAATAAAATATTATAAAATTGTTGACAATAACGTATAATATAATTATTATAATATGATTATTATAATATAATTATTAATAATAATATATAATTGTAGACAATAACATATGATTATTAACAATAATATATAATATAAGTGTAGACAATAAAATATAATTGTTAACAATAATATATAATAAGATTGTAGACAATAAAATATGATAAAATTGTTGACAATAACGTACAATATAATTATTATAATATAATTATTATAATATAATTATTAATAATAATATATAATTGTAGACAATAACATAATATGATTATTAACAATAATATATAATATAAGTGTAGACAATAAAATATGATTGTTAACAATAATATATAATAAGATTGTAGACAATAAAATATAATAAAATTGTTGACAATAACGTACAATATAATTATTATAATATAATTATTATAATATAATTATTAATAATAATAATAATAATAATAATAATAATTGTAGACAATAATATATATGATTGTTAAAATGATATATTATTGTTAACAATAATATATGATATAATTATTGACAATAACATATAATATAACTGTTAATAATATATATAATTGTAAACACTAATAAATAATATAATTATAAACAATTATTTATAATATAATTTTAAATTTGGAGGTGCCCGTGGTGTAATTGTTATCGTCGTAGGAAATGAGCACGGCGAAACGAGTTCAAATCCTGGACGAAACTCATTGCATTTCACATAGCACTAATACCCTTGGGAAAGGTATGAATCCAATTATTCTCCCTCCAGCTATGGGTAAATAGTAGGATAGACTAGGTTCTTCAGCCTTGGTTAGGCAACTAGTCTAGGAGAAAGAAAACTCTGAATTCAAACCTGTTAAACTCCGCTTAAAAATTGACCTTGTGTCATATCCTGGCCGAGCGGAGGGGTTGGTAAATAGGATAATATAATTTTTAACAATGATAAAATATATAATCAGGAACAACGATGTATAATACAATTGTAAACAATTATATATAATGTCTTTGTAAGCAATATTTTAGAATACAATTATAGACAATAATATATAATATAATTCTTAAAAATATCATATCATATAATTGTAGACAATAATGCATAATTGTCATCATTAATATATAATTGTTAGCAATAATATATAAGATAATTGTGGACAATAATATATAATATAATTGTAAGCAATAACATATGATATAATTTTTAACAGTTATATATAATATGATTGTAGACAATGAAATATAATTGTTAATAACAATATATAATATGATTGTAGACAATAAAATATAATATAATTGTTAACAGTAATATGCAATATAATTGTTGACAATAACATAATTTATTGTTGAAATATTATATAATTGTTATCAATAATAAAAAGTATATTTGTAGACAATAACATATAATATGATTGTTAATAATATATATAATCGTAGACAATAATGTATAATTGTAAACAATAATATAGGATATATTTGTAAACAATAATATATAATATAACTGGTAACAATAATATATAATATAATTGTAAACAATAGTATATAGTATAATTGTAAACAATAATTTATAATATAAGTGTTGACAATAATATAATATAGTTGTAAACAATTATGTATAATAGAAATTTATTGAACTTTTTGCTTAGGTATGGAATAAGGCCGTATGAATTGGACACTTAATGAGACTTGAATTCGATATTGTAGGTTTGCTAACAATTGCACCACCCGAAATGACCTACAAAAATATATAATATAATCTAGACTTACATAGAAGAATAGTAAGTGAAGGTTAAGTGGTGAGAGGGTTAAAATAATTTATCACGTCATAAGTAAGTGCAGAAAACTAACAAATAAGAAATGCAGGGATTAGCATGACTTGGCGGGAAAAGTGGTCTACCTTTTAACTTATAAAGAGATAAGATTTATAAGGTTCATACAAAAATGAGATTTGTGCGACAAATCTAAAATCTGGGTGAAGCTTCGGACATTCTTAAGGACTCACACACATACACACACACACACTCACGTCACACACATACACACACGCACACATACTCACATATGCACTACCCCCTATATATATGTGTGTGTGTGTGTGTGTGTGTGTGTGTGTAAATGTCTTTGGCGAAATAATTCTAATATTTTTAGGTTTATACTTGCTCTGTTATTATAGCATCAAGTACGCTTTCCCTGCAACTTTTCTTTTTGTTCTTCTATCTATCTTTCTCTCTCTCTCTCTCTCTCTCTCTCTCTATATATATATATATATATATATATATATATATATATATATATATATATGTATCAACGCTGATGTGATATTTCTTTGTTATATTATATATATAAATCATTAGTGTCGAGTGGAGCAACAAAACTTCTCATCATGCTTAAACGAGCCCAGGTGACATGACCGATATATATATATATATTTTCGATCCCAGCTACGGGAAGATATTGTCTAGCCACACTGATGAGTTCTGATAGAACGAAACAGATCTGTCTGTGGATGACAATATGCATATCTATCTATCTATCTATCTATCTATCTATCTATCTCTCTCTCTCTCTCTATATATATATATATATATATTCCAGGAGTGATCAAAATTATCAAGATTTATTCTTTTAATCAAAAATTGTCTTGAGTTAATGCTAAATAGAAAAATGACATCAGTCTCGATTCTACTTCAATGAAATGTTTTTAGTGAAGCACATGATCTTGTAACTACAAGAGGGTTCATATGTTTCCCAAGGGTATTTGTCCAAAAGTGAACGTAACCGCGAGACTGGTGATCGAAATTGCTTACTATGATATTGTAGTTGAGCACGTCAACCACAACACCATTGAGACTTCATCTAATAAAATAATTGATAAGCATACAAAACCCAAATAAATACTGGAATAGTTTTGACTTGTTTTTATATTTGTTGTTTTAATACCAAGATCTGGTCTATATTTGGTCAATTTTGAAGGTGCGATATTTTAGCAATTGAATACAAACTTAGTTTCATCACTGTTTAATGATAAATGTCGTCGCTATCTTAATACACAAATCATATTCGTGTTAAGTGTTGTTTTGTGTCGCCATAACATCTAAGTTTCTTGTTACTCATAAGTGAGACAGGTTGTATCGACTATATATATATATATATATATATATATATATATATATATATACGTATATACACACACACACACACACACACACACACACACACACACACACACACACACACACATATATATATATATGTATATATAAATACACATACACACACGCATATATATATATATACATATATATATATATATATATAAATACACACACACACGCATATATATATATATATATATATATATATATATATATATATATATATATATAAATAAATAATGATAAAAAAAGTACGAAAAACAAACGTTTGGAATAGAATTAAAGTGCTAAATGGCAATAGATTGAGCAGTTTACAAACTATAAGTACTTGCTCATTGTTTTCTTCTTTCTTCATGTTTTGATTAGAGCAGTCGTCAGATAGGAGAAATCTCCTTCCTGAAGACTGAAGAAAGAAAAAGTGAGAAAGAACATCTAGAAAGAAAGAAAGAAAGAAAGAAAGAAAGTGATCTAAAGTAGGAAAAAAAAAGGATGCAAAATTTATATATATACGAAATGGGCGAATAAGAAATAAACAAATTGACAAATAGATAAATAAATAAATATTCGTTTAATCTTTTCTTCTTTGATTTCTTCCTTACGGACTCAATTCCCCCCCCCCCGAAAAAAAACAAAATCACATTAACCTGACGTTTAAATTTCTCTCTTTCAAAACTCATTTATCGCATCTTATCTCTCACCACAATTCTGTTCTCTGGCTTCCTTCCATTTGATCGCATTATTCTTTGAGAGGATTCCTAAGCGATTCTAAATATTAACCTCGATGATCCGTAAGATTATGTTTTTTTCTTCAAATCTTCTGAGCACTAAAAACCAATCTGCATTGAAGCTGTAAAACTTTCTGCAAATCAAAAATCAGTCAACATATTTGAATCATTCAGTCTTGATCCCTTTCTTCGCGTTTGCGCTGATGAAACCTGCTTTTTTAAAAATGAAACGCTCTCGGAAATTACGGAGCACAAACAGATTAATAATTCTGAACCCAAAAAAATGAAATTTCTACTGATTAGAGGGTTGAGCTGAAGGTCGGGAGTACTGTTTTTTTAAAGAACTTTGTCTCGAGATCAAAACAATGTCTTCAAGTGTGTATTTTAAAAAATACAGCATGAGACAGAAATAGACCCCATATTTCAAACTGTCACCCGTGCAGTATAAGCAAACTTCGGCAATTGGTGATGGTAGCTCCATTTAGCTTATATCTTGCCATTCTTTTTTTTTTCCAGATACGATCAGTTACGTTCGTGGCTTGAACACTGAGTATTTGCTGTTGAAACATTTTTTAAAGACTGATATATCTGTAATAGCTACATGAATCTACATCCCTGTATTCTGTCTCATTGCCACTCAACTGAAACTAATTTTGTTCATTTAGCCTCAATCTCCCAGCGTCTTTTATAGAATTACCCGTATGAACATTTTAGACGTTCCTGAAGACTATTCTATGTAAACATTTCCACCATTTAGTAATGTTTAAAAGAAAGGATAAGGTCTAATAATCGTGGGGAGAAAATATTTTGTATTCTTTTAATTTTACGTCGGCTTGATGCTATTCTGAATAGAAAATCGATATTTTTTTAGGTCGAAAATTCTACCTGGAACAGCATGGTTGCGACGTGACATGAAATGAGTACGAAAATCTCTGTGCAACAATTTCAGATTTAACAGTCAAAAAAACCACCTTTCAACAGCAAATATACGGATTGCACTGCCATGAGTAAATAATGGTAACTGATCTGAAAAGAAAATTGTTAGACAATTGCTAGATGGAGCTGCTTATGCCACTTGCTTAAGTTCACTTGCACCATACAGGTGACAGTTTAAAATATATGATCTATTTCTGTCAAACCCTGTACTATTTCGAAAACGCACATCTTGAAGACATTTTTTGATATCGAGACAAAGTTCTTTCAAAACAAAGTACTCACGACCTTCAGCTTAATCTTCTGTCACACCTTGCATAACGAATGACTATAAACAGGCGTAGACATTAGATTAGATTGGTATCAAAACATGGCAAGAGATAGAGTGTACGTTTTATATATATATATATATATATATATATATATATATATATATATATATATATATATATATATATATATATATATATATTATTTAAGACTTGATTATCGATCTTAATATAGCAAGGAATTGCATAGACTGTGAATGCGATTGATACGCATATAAACCATACAGATCTTTGGTGTATGCTAATGTACAGTGTATAGATGGATGATTGCGCGATTTTTTCAAGTTGAGAATATCTACTCGCTATAAAAATCAGCATTCAAAATGCAAGCTTCTCTTTGGTTTCGAAAAATGACCAAGGCCCTGGAAGGCGAAACTATCTCGGTCTACAAGTATGCTAATGGATAGATACTGAGGTGAAATGATTAATTCATTCCTTTATATTTATATGTACCACTCTCTTCAGTATTCATACAGAGGTCCCCGAGGCGCCTCTGGTGGTGTAATGGTTAGCAAGCTCGGCTAGCAAACCTACACGAGTGAGTTCGAGTCTCATTGGGTGCCCCTTTCATATGGCCTTGTGCCACATCTAAGCAAAAAGCTTAGTAAATTTCCATACAGAGGTCCCCGTGGACTTTCTCGAAATCTATGTATGGCACTAGACCTTGGTGTCTAGTTCAAGCCATAACCCGGCATACATGCCCGGACCCAGATTTGGGTTCGTGAAACTGCTTGCCTTATCAGGCTCACATTGCACCAAGTGAGCCGATGAGCAGCATAGACCAGCAGGGTTCGAGTCTCGGCTCGTTTCCGACCTTCCCCTCCCCTTTATCCCCACTTTAATCGGTCTTCGGGCTTTTGACCATGTGTCAAGTCGTGTCTGGTGGGAGGCAGCGACAAATAAACAGAGATCTCTGCGGCTTTTCTAAGATCTTTTGCATTGCTCACAAATTAACGTTCGTACCACATTTAATTTGCATGTACCGTTTACACATTTGGTTAAAAAGGTCTTTTACACAGAGAGAGAGAGAGAGAGAGAGAGAGAGGGAGAGAGAGAGAGAGGGAGAGAGGGAGGGAGGGAGAGTATGTATATATGTGTGTATGCATATATGTCTTGTTTGTGTGTGTGTGTGTGTGTGTGTGTGTGTGTGTGTGTGTGTGTGTGTGTCAACAAGATTAAATCGAAAAGTCCGCAGCCTGTTACGTCGTTGTAAGCCGAATTTTGATTTGACAATTTCACGGTATGTTATTCAAATTTTAGTATTAATGTTCATCACTGAATAAAGTGCATCGTCAAAGAAAGGGGTTATGTTGAACATTACATATTAGAATAAAACAAGTGCTTTTTCATCATTAGGTCAAAGGCTTGTTGAACAAACAACGTAGGTATCGCAGTGATATAGATTGCCTTAGGTTGACTTTCTGCTGAAATGATGAATAATTGATGAAAGACACTAGTTTAGGATAAAAATTACGTCGATATTGTGTTTATAATCTATGATAAAGTTTTATACAGAGACACACATAATTTTTTACGTAAGTAGATAGGTTAATCGATTGATCGATCGATAGATAGATAGAAATGAAATAACTGAGATAGATAGACAGGTAGATTAACAAGTATAATTGCAAATATGAATAGAATGAGAAATATATGTAGATATATACACATATAGATTTGATAGGAATTAAGTGAAATAAAGAGACAGACAAATAGATATACACAGACTGATAAGAGATAGATAGAAAGATAGACATGGACTGAATGAGATTCGATAGATTTGGTTGGGTTTTATGGCATATCAACCATTAATGATTATTTTAAGCAAAATCGTGTTTTTATATAAATTTTAGATATCATTTGTAAGCACATTTTAGAGATAAACTGTAAGAGGATCAAATAGTTCTATTTCTAACAATTCAATTTAGCATAAATCAACAAAATTAAATGGTTACAAGTGTTGCTATGTATAACTAACAATTTAATTAAACACCGGCCATTTGTTTACTTTTTTTAAATGATCAAAAACTTCTATGTCAAAGGTAGTGTTAGGTATCACTAAAAAATCAATTAAACATCAGTTATTTGTTTACACACAGTTAAATGATCAAAGGATTCTTTTTCTAACAATTCAATTTAGCATCATTCATTTGTTTGCACACAGTTAAAATGTCAAACAGATCTATTTGACCCATAAATAGGACCCTATCAGGTGCTACCACTCTGAACCAGAGTGGACCTGGGAAAGATGGCAATGAAGGAGTACTCCACATTCTCCAAAGCTTCGGCAGTGGTTGAACTTTACCATCAGATTGTTCAGTGTCATATCCAGAATACTCGTTGGAGTGGGGTTACTTCTCTGCAGAGATACAGCCGGTGTATTTGACTACCCCAGCCGACTAATAGATATTTAGCGATAGAAATATAGTTATGTGTGTTGTTACGTTGTTATTTCCTCGCTAAATGTTGTTGAAAAGTAAAGGAGTGAGAAGACGAAGATGCTGTAAGGTTTTTTATGATAGGTTTTAATGACTGCATGGAATAATGGGTTTACGTTTATGCTACAAGTCTCGTAGGAAGGAAGGAAGGAAGGAAATAAAGTTGTTATAGAGTCGAGAAGGCATTTTAGCAGCTAAATGCCTGAGCGAAATGTGCATCGTTAGGTTAAGGCATTGTTGAATGTATGAGTGACGTATGGTCACCATAGGTGTAGCAAAGGTCGTGTTTGCTGGTTAAGGACAGGAATGATGTAGTCGCCCATGAATGCGTGGTCCGGGTCTTTTAGGGAGAGAATCGTGAATGTCTCCAGCAAATGTGGCCCAGGGATGAAGTGGCTGGCTGTCGGAGCGGAATTTTGCGTCGCGGTCGACATAGCCAAAGCTGGAGGGGACTTAAAGTTGTTCCTGTGTGTAGCGTATTGAATTCATTAAATTCATATTTAACTGAGAACCCTTGGTCTACAAAAATAGACTCAAGAGGTCCATAAATTAGATGGCCTTCCTCATGGTTTCGTGATGCTGCTGCTATCAGGAGAGTGGACAGTAAGACGTCTATCCAGTTCGAAAGCTTCTGAGCAAGAGAAATTGTTTGGCGGGCTTTCCCTAATTTGGCGCTGCCCGGAAAAATGGTCTGGGGGGAATAGGATAAGTCATACTGATTGGGTGATAATATGCGTCGACCCTAACGGTCAAATTAATTAACACATGAAACAAAAATACTAAGTTCTTTCTGCTACAGATAGATAGATAGATAGATAGATAAACAAGAATAGACTATTGTAGATATGAAAAGAGCTAAATTGATTGATACGAGAGTAAACTGAAAAGATCATCGACTGACCACGAAACCCTCATGGAATGTAACAAAATGAGATTAGTTCCTTTTGCAGCTCACTTACTTCAATTGCTTATGCAATTGGTCAAAAAAAGTAATCTGCAGTAGATATGACGTCATCATTTGAACTTTTAAGCTCTCGAACTTTTCAGCTTATACAAGTTGATTGATATCAATTAAGTGAAATAGATAAATAGCCACACAGACAGAAATATTGACATCGGTCAGACACAGAAATTTGTCAGAGAGATAGATAGATATGAACCGACTGAGATAGATAGATAGATAGATAGAGACAGATTGTGATAGATCAATATGAACAGACCGAGACAGATAGACATACAGATAGATAGATGAAAAGAAAGAAAGAAAGAAAGAAAGATAGATTGACATATAGATAGATGGATAGATATAAACAGACTGAAAAAGACACACATATAGATTGTTAGGCGAAAGAAATAAAAGATAGATATAAATAGAATGAGATCGATATATAGATAGATATAAACAAACTCTCTCTCTCTCTCTCTCTCTCTCACACACACACACACACACACACACACACACACACATATATATATATATATATATATATATATATATATATATAGCAGTAGATTGAGTTACGTAAATGCGTAGATTTTTGAATGTTAGATTTATAAACATTAGATTGTCAAATGAATTCAATAGCGGGTTATTAAGGCAACTCCCGATTCAACCTTCGTACTGATAATTAACATCAACTGAAACAAATTCCTTGTTTAATGAATCTCCTGGGTCAAGGCTGCAATGTCCTCAAAGTGAGTGGCCTATTCGTAACCAAGGGTAACGAAGCATAAGACGAACAGACTGTGCAATTAGGGTACCTTGTGGCAGGTGACAGTTGCATTTTTATCCATTACTTGACATGGCATTTGCTCATTGGGGGCTGGGGTATTGAGAGAAACCCTTCAATGAATTTCACCCTGTCATTAACCGAAAGAGAGAGAGATAAATAATTTACTGGATGTTTTGGAATACAACCTCGTAAACATTGTTAACTTCTTTGCTGTAGTTGTCGACGTCGTTAGGATTATGATTGCGTTTTAAGGTAACCACCTGAGCTTAAAGTTACTAAATGGACGGTGTCCGGTGAAGGGATTTACAAAAAACATTTCTGTGCAACGACTTACGGTCAAGTCCTGCCGAAAGCACAGATTTCCGAAGTTAACCATCGTTCGGTTTGTCCATTACTTAAATCGAAAGCCTATTCGGCTGGGGCTGCAGAATAAGCCGACTGGATCTCTGCAGAGGAGTGAGACTCCCCTTCAACGAGTGTTCTGGATATGACACTAAATAATATCAGATAGCGGCTTCAGTACTAGTCCTTTAGGGAATGTGGACTACCCCTTCGTTACCATAATTTCCAACTCCACTTTGACCTGGCCTGGTAGTATCTGTTAGGGTCCTATCAATGGTTCAAATAGAATGGTTAATCATTTTCAATACTTGAAACCATTAAACTGTGTGCAAACAAATGTTTAATACTAAAGTGAATTATCAGTATTACATAGCAATACTTGAGACCATTTATCTATGTGCTTATAGTGTAAGATAACAGTACTTGAAACCGTTTAACTGTGTGCAAATAGAAGTATTAGTGTTGAATAGCAATACTTAAATAAAGTTAAATGGTTTCTTATCTTAGACTTATCGTTCTAGCTGCGTTCTTGCATTGTTATGTAACACTAGTACTTCTATTTGCACAGTTGATTGTGTGCAAATAGAAGTGTTAGTGTTAAATACCATTTAACTGTGTGCAAATAAAAGTACTTGTGTTGAATTACATTACTAAAAAACCATTTAAATGTGTGCGGCTAGAACGATAAGTCTAAAATAAGAATACTTGAAACCATTTAACTTTGTTCAAGCAATAAATAGCAATGTTTAAAACCATTTGACTGGAGGCCAACAAATGAGCTCGGGCTCGTTTAAAAATGTTGCCTACAAACTATTCCCTGAAAAACAATATAAATAAGATATGGATTTAAAAAACAATCCAGGGTTGATATGGCGTCAAACCAAATAACCTAATCTAACCTTAAATACCTTAGTACTACCAGAAGTTTTGCAATATTTTATTAGGGGCTAATTTGCGGTGCGGGTATCACGTGGTTGAAATAATGTAACGTTATTGAACGGCTTAAAGGAAATTAAATAAATAAATAAATAAATCTGACAGTAGTCACTGAATAACTATTGGTAATTAAAAAAGGTCTAGAGAGGACTAGAGGTCCGAAGATCGTTTGCGCATGTGTACAGGAAGCGGATGTCTCTCTCTCGCTGACACGACTAGCGGAAGTGAAGGGGCGATTTGGAGGAGTCGACGGCAAGACGCGAGAAGGTGAAGACGTCAGTAGAATACCAGCCACGAAGATGTAAGGGACGAAAGCTTACCAGTCCCAATTTGAGGGGCCGTTCAAAAGGAGGCTATAGACTATGTAACCCAGCAGACAAGCATATTAGAACCAAGAAAAATTCAAGGTCTGTGTCTGCTCATCTTTTCCTCTCTAGGATATATTGCTTATAATTATCTTGTTGACAGTCGTCTCATGCTTTTATACTCCCTTTTTCTCCGGGTGGCTACTTGCAACCTAGTAGTAAATAAACCTTTGAGTATGTTTAACATTTTCGCTTTTGTCAACTTGTTACCACGGTGAGGTCACAGCGGAGGTCTAAAATCTCTTTAGTACCGCTATGGTACAATAATTCATGGCGCGATAAAGATACCAGCCGTTTTTCGTTGTGTTGGGGTTGTTCGTGCGCTGACACGTCGTTCAATGCTTCAATCCGTGCATGATTTGAAAACCACTTGCATGAATGTATGACATAGTGTAGACCATTAACTTACGCTTACGAGTTCAAACTTGGCCATAACGCAGCAGAAGGAACCCTAAACATTTGTTGTGCGAAAGGTGAAGGTGCATTTGATCGTATTATAATAACCAGAGTTTTCAAGAGATTTCGATCCAGTTGCAAAATCCCTAACGATCAGACAAAGTCAGATAGGTCTTGAGGCCGTGCTTTAAGCCATAAAAGCAAATCCGGTGAGTGACACTCGGAGAGTATCAGGCGAGCAAAGCATCTCCCAGTTCAGTGTGGTTAGTTACCTTCACGACAATAGTAGAAATCATCTTGTTCTGCCGAATTATGCCTCACATTAGAAAAATATTGCAAAACATTTAACTTACCCAAGTACCAACAGGTGCTGTAAGCAATATCTCGATTGTATTCCAGGATTGTCATCATCATCATCATCATCATCATCAAGTCGTGCCGACTGCACGGATTCTTTCGACACTTTCTTGCCATCAATTTTGGAAGATTTGGTTGGGTTTAGTTATGGCATATCAACCATTGTAGGTTATATAAAGCCAAAACCTTTTTATACATATGTATTAAAAATATGATTTCTAAACACATTTTGTTGATAACATTTTTAAGCGAGCCTGTGATCATTTTTTTAAACACAGTTAAACGGTTTCACTTTTTTCATATAATCCGAATAATTCTATCTTTTATTAATCATTTGTTTGTACACAGTTAAATGGTTCCAAGTGTTGATATGCATCACTTACAATTCAATTAAACATCAGCCATTTGCCTATACACAGTTAAATGGTCAAACAACTCTATTTCAAGCAATTCAGTTTAGCATGTCAGGAAAGTTAAACGATTCCAAGTATTGCTATGTATCACGAGGAATTCAATGGAATATCAGTCATTTTTTACGCACTGTTAAATGAGTAACAGTTCTATTTCAAGCAACTCAGTTTAGCATATGTCATTCGTTTAAACTCAGTTTAAATGACAAAGTACACGGTTAAATGTCAAACAGTTCTATATGAGCCATAGATAGAACCCTATCAGGTGCTATCAATCCGGGTCCGAGTTGACTTGGAAGCGATGGATATACAGGGGTACTCTGCATTTCCCAAAGCTCCAGCATTACGGGAACCTCAGCATCATATCGTTGAAGGAGTCTTATCCTTCTGTAGAGATGCAGTCGGTGTATTCTACAGCCCCAGCCGAATGGGCAAAAGATGGAAAGAAAGAAAAATAAACAGTTTCATGGACCTGTTAGAAAAACTATTCAAGTTGTACATAACATGAATATGGCAAGGCGGAGGAAATCTAAAGAAAGAAACCAAGTTGTGTCTGAAAGCAGCTCAGTACAATGCCATAATAACCAATTAGATAAATGCTAAAAAAAAGACACAGTAGAATATAAATAGGTGAGATTTCGACAGAGAGAGAGAGAGAGAGAGAGAGAGAGGGGGGACAATCCACCACATGCAGCTAACTGACTCAGAGGGAGAACAAGAGCAGACACTTCTGGATAGGAGACTGAATCCACTATTATAAAATATGATCAATAAATAGTATCTTGCTCCAACTTTTTATGAGTGATTTTATGAAGGCGTGCCGACAGCATGGATTCCCTTAACCCTTACTTTTCCTATCAGCCTTGGCACTTGAGAATTCCTCTAGATGGCACCCAGTATCTCCACACACTGCTGGTGAATGTAAGTTTTTGCTGATCGATAAAGAACTCCATCGGAGAACATCGCTGATGAGTTCGTCCTTACTCTCTCAACATGCCTTGTTTATCTTATTCGGACGTTATGCAAAATGGAAAGTAAGTGACCGCACAGCTGTTATTTTGCGAGGTGCTGCTTCTAGGATTTATTCAAACTCAGGATCTTTTTAGAGTACACATTTAACTTTTTTTATCCAGGCGTTTTGTTAGAGTCGAAGTGAAACTAACTCTGCGGTCAAATAAATAAAATGTCCACAAAAATGTATTTACATTTCTGCTAGCTTGTTTCTACCGACCCGCCTTTCACTTACTCCCCCACTCTCTCTCTGTCTATTTATCTATCTATTTATCTGTCTATCCCAGTCTGCTCATATCTATCTCAGTCTATTCATATCTATCTCTCTATCTACTTAATTCAAATAATCTAGAAGGCACGCTTAGCTATTGTCGGAGTAAATTAGCGCCCGTAGGGGGTTAATACGTGCAATTATAACTTAGCTGTAACCAGATGTCTTATAATTCATCAAACGTCCTTCTGTCCATATTACTAAGACTTAGCCTTTTTGTATATTTTTACTAATTTTTCAGCAATTGTAGGTGTTATTCCTGGAGAAGATTTAAATAAGAATTCTTTCAAAATTAATTAATTTTTACTCCCTGAAATGAAACTATTTCTTATGCCAAGAAAACGTTGTGTAATCTCCAAAATTAACGCCATTATTTGCTATTCGCTTGATATTTAAAGAGAGATGTCGTCATTTTTAAAGCTCCAGTGATTATTTCTTAAATAGTTTTATATAAACACTTTCTTTTTCATAATACTCGCTGTCAAAAAGATGTACACAAGGACAGTATCCACTTTAGCAATATACGAATATTGTAAATCTAGTCCCCATTTTAGAGTCCTTTTACTCCTTTCGATTTTTAAGCTTAATCATTTCTTGAAAAGGGAGAAAATTTCCAAAGAAGTTATTAAGCGATATGGGAAAGAAATTCTTATTGCAAAAATTTACACTTTAGCTCTGTGAAGACATATTTTTGGATTTTTTTTAAACAAGAAAAATTACATCTTATGTAATATTCTATCCAGCGGTTCTTTTATGATAAAAAATATCTGTGATGTAAGATTTTGAAAGTAAGGTGCATGTTAAGTAAGTAAAAAGTTGTTGGCGACCATAGTCGAGGGTGACCCGAAGGCTCCCTTTTCGATAGCTACTACACCAAGGTGTAGGGGAGGGCGCTACTCCTTTTCCTGGATTGCTCCACTTTACCCTTGATCCGTACCTTATAAGGCAGAGTGTTAAGCAAGGAGGCATCAAGTACCATTTTTTGAGTCTTTGGTATGACTCGACCTGGGATTGAACCCAGGTCTCCCGGGTCATAACCGTTAGGCCAATGACTGGTAACATTGGCATGTTAAGTATAGATAAATAAAAGTTTTAAACGGTTTGAACTGTCAGTATAGGAAATTCAACTGATATAAGAATTGAATGATTGATTATAATGGCATGTCAACCCCTCTTGGGTTATTTTATGCTTTGAGTTTAGGGAATCGCGTTTGTTGTGCGTTTATATTTACATTTTTTTATGTAATTGTTTCTTAGTTTTTTTGTACTCGGTCGCATAATATCAAGTTTTCCTATCTAATACAAATTAATTACACACAATTATATGGTTTCGAATACCAACTGCATCTCTGCAGAAGGGTAAGATCCCCCTCCCTGAACAAGTGCCCCGGATATGACGTTAAACAATTTGATAGTGAAGCTCCAGTAATTTGCTGTACCCTTTACTGCCATCGCTCTCTGGTCCACTCTCTCCCGGAGTGGTTGCACCTGATATGGTCCCATCTATGGGTCAAATAAAGCTTTTTGACATTTTAACTGTGTTCAAACAAATGAATGATGCTAAATTGAAGTATTAAAAATAGAACTGTAGGTTTAAACAAATGTCTTGTGTTTAATTAAATTGTTAGTTATATATAGCAATACTTGGAACTATTTAACTGTGTGCAAATGAATGAGTATTGTTGATTAGAATCATCATCATGTCGTGCCGCCAGCACTGGTATCCCTGACCCTCTCTACATCCCGTATCCTCACATAGCTGCTGCATGTATGTTCTAGCTGGCCGTCCTGCTTTAGCTCGGCCATATGTGGGGGTCCATAGGAGTACATTACTTATGAGCTCGTCCCTGCTCCTCCAGCTGTGTCCTGCGTGCCTGGTTCGTCTAACTTGGATAGTTTTCGTGATGGGAGGCAGGTGACCGTATAGTTGGTGCTTTGTGGGGTGTTGCCGCCAGGACTTGTTCAATATTGCTCTCAACATTCTTGTGTAATTGCCGTCTAGCTTCTTTTCCAGCCGTTTAGTTAGCGTCCAAGTGGTGCATAACTTGAATAGAATAATTAGTGTTAAATAGCAATACTTGTAACCACTTCACTGTCTTCAAACAAATGATTAATATTGAATAGAATTATAAGAGTTAGATAGTATTAATTGAAGCTATTTAACTGTTTAGAAACAATTGCAATATAAGTGTGCAAACGAATTTGTTGAAACTCATTTAAAATGAAATTACTGACAAATTTAAAATGAAATTACTTACATATCATAAATATATATTCAAATATGTTACCGTTGTTAAATTGCTACTGTTACGTTGCAATATTGAAACCATTTAACCGTGAGTTAAAAAAAATGAGCTCAGGCTCATTTTAAAATGTTATCAAGAAAATGTGTTAATAAATCGTATATATTTGATATATATGTATGAACAGGATTTGGCATTAAATAACCTACCATGGTTGATATGCCATAAAACTAAAGCAATCCAACTCAACCCAACCTTCTGTTTAATAGAAATAATTTTTTCGTACTCAATTTCTAGTAACTCATCATCATCATCATCATGTCGTGCCGCCAGCACGGATATCCTTGACCATCTCTCGCCACTTCTCACTATCATTCATCGCCTCCGGCAGGTCTTCAGGGTTATATCCTGTGTCCTCACATAGCTGCTGTATGTAAGTTCGGGCCGGTCGTCCTGCTTTTGCTTGGCCATATGTGGGGGTCCATAGGAGTACATCACTTACGAGCTCGTCCTTGCTTCTCCAGCAGTGTCCGGTGTGTCTGGCTCGTCTAACCTGCATACTTTTCGTGATGGGAGGCAAGTGGCCGTGTAGTTGGTGTCTCGTGGGGTGTTGTCGCCAGGACTTGTTCAATATTGCTCTCAACATTCTTGTGTAGTTGCCGTCAAGTTTCTTCACCAGCCGTTTAGTTAGTGTCCATGTAGTGCATCCATATAGCAGTATCGATACAACCGCTGCCTGGAAGAAACTGCGTTTCATTTTATCGGTCAGGTCTGATTTCCATATGATTGAGAGCCTATCTATAGCCGTCCATGCCTTCGTCAGTCGTGTGTCGATGTCGTTTTCGGTTGATGAGACGCTACTTCCTAGGTAGGTGAATTTGTCCACCAGCCTCAGAGAGGTTCCGTCTAGCGTGGTAATGTTGCCCGTTTGGTTGTAACACATATATTCAGTTTTGTGCGCATTGACATGGAGGCCAATGCCTGCTGCGGCTCGTTCCAAACTATGCAGTAGTGTCTCTGCTTGATTAGGCGTATTCGCCAGTAACGCCAAGTCATCAGCGTAGTCGGCGCCTGTGATTGTTTTTGCGGGGTACCTTTTGCTTCTTTTCTTAGTCAGCTCGAAGCCATTTTCTCTGATTTTTTTTTTAATAATGATTAATAGTTATATAATATCAGGTATTTTAATCTAACGCATATAATTTTTAAACAGATCAATTTAGCCCATATATAGTACCTTAACAGGTACTACCAATTCGAGTCAGAGTTAAGCTGGAAGTAATGACAGTGAAAGGGTAATCCACTCTCCCCAGATCTGCAGAGTCTCATTATTAGCTGTAACTTAGTGTCATACGCAGGGCACCCTTTTTTAATAGAGGTCTTACACCTTCTGAGAGGATGTAGCCGGCGTATCCCAAGCCTCGCCAACAGGTCGACGAATAGAAAGAATTCTAGTGCTTTGAATATTAAAAAATGGAATTAAAAGGAATTCGATAAAAATAATTAAAAGGAAAGATAACTCTTTGATAATCTTGAGATCGTAAATTGGGTACCTGTTGTGATGAAATATTTCGTGAGTTATAAAAGCAGGTCAGTTTTAATGATTTTGATTCTTACTTGGTGCCCCATACATCTAATATTGCGCTGAGCAAAGCATCATAAATGACTACTATTTAATTTTGTGATAATAATAACTAAAACAAAATTTATCTCGAATTTCTTTATTTCTATTATATATTGGTTGATTGATTTAACGGCGCGTCAACCTATCTGGACTTATTTTATACTAATAGGTAAATTGAGGGATACAGTCAAATTTATTCTAATGTTTTTCCTTGGATCTTTTTAGATTTTTATAGTGAACTGTCTGCAGTTATTCGTAGCTAATTGGGTTTGGGGTTTTTAAAGTTTATTGTTATATCTTTCGGTATGATTTTTTTTTTTCAGGAAGGATAAGATGTTATCTATAAGATTATTTCTAAATGTATCTCTCATATAACTTGTACTGTAGAAGCGTTTTCTGCTGACAGCAAAATCTCAGCATTCCATTAGGATGTGTTTAACTGCATAGGATGTTTGACTTCTTATGCATTCTGGTTAGTTTTCTTGTTCAAGTAAAAAACGAGTGCATTAGTCTTGTGTGACCCATACGTAGTCGGAAAAATGACTTATTCCTATTTTGAGTCTCTGAAGCCTCGTTTCCATTCTCCTATGTTGGGTTTTATTTGGTTGGTTGGATGGATTGGATTTTTTGGTAATGCCAAATCCTATATATATATATATATATATATATATATATATATATATATATATATACCCAACGAGGTGGTTGCGCACTCAAACGAAGGAATTACTCGTTGCCACTTCCGTAATGCAAAGCTCTTCGAATGAATTCAGCACTCAATAACCGTTAAGCGTATATATGTAAACAAAAGAAAAGTGATACATATCCGTTTAAATCCTTTCGCTTATGCTGAGTTTACTAGTGGCTGTGCGGTCGGATCTCCGGCTGGCGTAATAGTCAGCCTGGTTTCGATCTCAGCTTCGAGGATCTCCTGAGTAGTTGGGATACAACGAAATATCTGTCTGTGGATGTCTCTCTCTTTATATATATGATTTCTAAACTGTTGTTCTTGGGTAACTTTTTAAACTAGCCAAACCTCATTTGTTTGCTTACAGTTAAATGATTTCAAGTATTGTTATGTAACCCTATCATTTCAATTTGGAATCAGTAATTTGTTTGCACTCATTTAAATGGTTAAACAGTTCCATTAAATAGATAGATGAGAGCCTAACAGATACTTTCTCTCCAGGGCAGAGTGGAACTGGGAGTAACGGCAATGAATAGTTACTCAACATTCCGCAAAGCTCTAGGACTGGAGCCTCAACATCAGATATTTTTGTGTCATATCCAAGACGCTTGTTTACTTTTACCCTCAGCAGAGATGCAGCCAGAGTATTCTACAACCTCAGACGGTGTGCTGGTTTTATTTGGAAGTATTTGTTGTGTATGTTGTGAAGCCATTTTTTTATTGAATGCACAGCCAGCTGAAGCTGTAGAATACACCGACTGCTTCTCTGCAGAGGAGAAGACCCCACCCCTAACGAGTGTCCTATTTTAGACGCTAAAAATCTGATGGTGAGGTTCCAGTATTGCTGGAGCTTTGGGGAATGCAGAGCACCCTTTCTTTGCCATCGCTCCCAGGCCCACTTGGGCTCGGAGTGGTAGCACCTGATATGGTCCTATCTATGGGTCAAATAAAACTAATCTGTGTACTTATGCTAAACTGAATTGCTTGAAATGGAACTGTTTGTTACATTGAACTTGTGTATTTATGCTAAACAGAGTTGTTTGAAATAGAACTGTTTTCACATTTAAACTGCGTATTTATGCTAAACTAAATCGTTTGAAATAGAACTGGTTTTGACATTTAACCTGTGTACTTGTTAAACTGAATTGTTTGAAGTAGAACTGTTTTGACATTTAAATTGCGTACTTATGCTAAACTGAATTGTTTGAAATAAATCTGTTTTTGTATGCTAAACTGATTTGTTTGAAAAAGAACCAGTTTTGACTTTGAACCTGTGTACTTATGCTGAACTGAATTATTTGAAGTAGAACTCTGTTGACATTTAAACAGCGTACTTATGCTAATTGAATTATTAGAAATATAACTGCTTTTTATGCTAAACTGAATTGTTTGAAATCGGACTGTTTTTGACATTGAACCTGTGTAGTTATGCTAAACAGAATTGTTTGAAATAGAACTGTTTTGACATTTAAATGCGCGTAAACAAAATCTATACTTATACTAAACTGAATTGTTTGAATCTTTGATTAAAATGGATTAATTCGATGTTAAATGCCCCGAAAAGTTTTGATACGCCGTAAAACAAAACAACTTTATTATTGAAGTACAAATTAATGTTGGTGTTCTGATCTGTAAACGGGATTTTGAATCTGTCTGAGGGCACTTTGAATCTGTCTGAGGGCATTTTGAATCTGTCTGAGGTCATTTTTAGTGTTAATTAGGCTGCTGAGTTGGCTTTGTCATTTCCTCTTATTAATATGTGGCTTGGGATTCCACAGAAAATGATCTTTAAATTTTATTGGTAGTTTAAACAGTTTATAAATTTCATTATTAAAAGGTTTTCAAGGTTTTAGTTATCCAGGTTTGTTAAGGAAGATAGAGAGTCGGAAAAGATAAGAAAGTACTTTCAAAGAAGAGGATGATTTCTATTACTTTATATGAGTAACCGTCATTAATAAGTTTTTTTATATCATGTTTGTCACTCAGTAAATAAAACAGTTACTGGGAGTTGCATGTGTCTCTTAAAAATACTGGAATTTTAAGTGACGAAGCTCAGTGATATTACACATTTTAAAGCTTTAAAAAAAAACTTTCTGATACGTATTGCTTTTCTCTAATTTATGCTGCTTTATCTACTCTATTAGTATTAGTTGCTATAATATTCAAATTTCTTAGATGAAGAATTATTAATGACTATTTTTGTAGTATTTTCTATCTTAGCCTCACTTGCTTTATTCATTATATTTGCTTAAACGTCCTGGTAGCAAGACTTAGAATATGTTATATTACCTGCCAAGGAGAAAGACTCCACCAAAGAAATCGGTGTTCTACTCATGTATTTACCTAGCCTCTCCGCCACGAGCAGGATGCGACACTGGGTCAATTTTAAAGCGGGATTTAACAGGCTTGAATTCAAAATTTTCCTTCTCCTAGACTGATGGCTATATCAAGGCTAAAGAGCCCTGCCTACCCTACTATTTATCAATAGCTAGAGTAAATAACGGGTACTAACGCCGACTATACCGCACATCGTTGGGTAAATCTTTTACTTTTCAGAAAATAATGTCTGATTTTTGAATAAATTTTTAATCCTGAGTTGATGAGTTTGAATAGAGTTTTAATCAGTCAAAATATGATCCCTAGACATCTCTGCATTTCTGCTATCGATTAACAAGGTATATTATACCTAAAGGTTTTGATGCCAAGGAATCTTTAAATGCTATTTCTACTTTCCCTTTACGACGGAATGTTTTTTTTACGTTAAAAAAGTGTCTAGATGCTTTAAAAATGGTAGTCGGTGGGTGAGAGATCCGAAGAATATGGTGAATGTAGCAAAGTCTTATATCACGAGTCAGTAAGCTTCTGCAGTGTCATCTCGGCAACATGTGACCAAGCATTGCCATGAAACAAAATTATGACCAAGTTTAAACTCATACAAAAAAAATTAAACGCATCACTTCTGTTTTTTCATGTTCATGATTCGGGGCATATAACCAACAAAATCAAATTCGAAAAGATGTCATAGAAAATTTACGAAAAGGACACTTAAATCATTAGAAATGTGAATATTTTTATGAACTACAATTAAAATAATGTTGGAATCAAATTTTAACAGTTTATACTAAATCTAACCGGGCCGTTGGCCCAATGAGTAGGGTGTTCGCCAATGGTCCGAGAGACCGGGGTTCAATCCCAGGTCGAGTCATACCAAAGACTCAAAAGGTGGTACTTGATGCCACTTTGCTTAACACTCAGCATTATAAGGTACGGATAAAGGGTAAAGTGGAGCAATCCAAGGAATGGAGTAGCGCCCTCCCCTACACATCAGTGTTGTAGCTATTGAAAAGAGAGCCTTCAGGTCACCCTCGACCAAGGTCGACTAACTATACTAAATCAGTATTTTCCGAACTACCTAATACATACTCGGCTCGTAATTTTACGACCGTTTGTAAATATAATAATTTTCTTTCTGTTACCCAGCGTATAAGCTGCAGAGAACAGATTAGTACTCGATGCAAAATGTTTTGATTTATAAAAAAGAAAAACAATTCACAGGAGTTCTAAAGGAATTTCGGTTTTTAGTTTTATGATTTATGCAGATCTAACATCGAATCGAACAAACTCATTTGATTTGGAACATCAGTACTTTCTAGTGAATGATGTTGAGCCAGACTGATTATATAATTGTTGTTGGTGAGAATATGGGGTATTCAATTTCCTCCGAGTTGGAATAAGTTTTGACAAATGGGAAAGATTAATACAGACTCCCTCACTCATTCATGAAAAGAGGGAGAAAAAATGGTCTGCTTGAATGAGCAATGCACAAGGCACACACACACACACACACTTATATATATATATATATATATATATATTAGGGTTTGTCAGTAAATAAGAAGAATCTTTTTGTAAAAAAAACATTAATAGTTTTTTTACAGAATTTTTTCCATCAACGTAAACTCTGTATTGTTTCAAATTGGTTTATAACAAAAAATTATTCTTATTTCGGAAAAAATTCTGTTTTGAGGCTATTCAAAAATGCTGTTTTGAGGCTATTTGAAAAAATTCTGTTTTGAGGCTATTTCAAAAAATTCTGTTTGGAGGCTATTTCAAAAAATTCTGTTCTGAGGCTATTTGAAAAAATCCGTTTTGAGACGATATAAAAAAATTCAGTGAATTGAATTGCCACGACCAGAAAAAAAAAATGTTGAAAAAAAATTCTGTTTAGAGGCTATTCAAAAAATTCTCTTTTAAAGCTATTTAAAAAATGTTTTGGGGCAATTCAAAAAATTCTATTTTGAAGCTATTCAAAAAAGTCTGTTTTCAGGCTATTCAAAAAATTCTCTTTGGAGGCTATTAAAAACAAAGTGCTCCAGAATTGAACAGATACATGTCATCAAATTCTCGGTAACTGAAAGGTGAAAACCATGTGAAATTGGCAGAAAAATATGGGATATGTACGGATTAGCATATTTTAGCAAAAATAAAAACTGTTTACAAATAGGCTAAATATGTTTTTATTTTCCCGAGTTTGTGTTGAAAAGATAGTCTATAGAGTGCAAACACACTGACTCTTCGCTAAAGAAAATGTTCCGAGCGCAGCAGTGAAAAAAAGACTGTCTGCTTGAAAATAAAAGTGTCTATTGGTATTGATTTCTTTGAAAAAGGTGCAACTATAAACAGTACTTCCTATTACCAAAACAATCGGCAAAATTGAAATAATTTATTGTAGGATGCTCGTGTATGTGTGTGTATATATATACATAGTCATCCACAGACAAATCGTTTCGTTGTATCACAACTCTTCCGTGTGGCTAGACACGCAGGACGCTGCAAGCCGGGATTGAAACCCGCCTAATATTAACATGGACATGGTGGCTAACCAGTCTGACTACATGGCAACATACGTCAGCTCATGAATTATATATGTACTAGTTTTTGTTTTTTTTACATTTTTACGACACACACAAACAGAGACACAGACACAGACACACACACACACACACACACATACATATATATATAGTTTAGTGTGAATAGGAGTAGGACTCGGCAACTTTTTTCCTTACAATTTCATAATAGTTGTAGATAATCTACTGTTCTCAGTATATTCAGAATGGCCGACTTTTTAAACAAATATTTGTGTTATTCCTATTGCTTTTGTTATGATGTACATATATATATATATATATATATGTGTGTGTGTGTGTGTGTGTGTCTTTGTGTCAGTGTGTTTGTGTTTCTGTGCGTGTATGTTTTTGCGCGTGTGTACATATGCATGTACGTGTGTTCTTGCGTTTATGCAAGTGCCTCTGTATCAGTGCGTGCGTGTGTGTGTGTGTTTGCTAGTGTGTATTAGTGGTTGTATGTATATGCATATGTGTGTCTGCTTCTGTGTGTTTGTGTGTGTGCTATTTACCAACCCCTCCGCTCGGGCAGGATATGACACAAGGTCAATTTTTAAGCGGAGTTTAACAGGTTTGAATTCAGAGTTTTCCTTCTCCTAGACTAGTTGCCTCACCAAGGCTGAAGAACCTAGTCCGTCCTACTATTTACCCATAGCTGGAGGGAGAATAAGGGGGTTCATACCTTTCCCAAGGGTATTTGCCCGAAAGTGAACGTAATAGCGCGACTGGAGTACGAACTCGCGGACTACGATTCCACAGTTCATCGCTTTAACCATTACACCACGAGGTGTGTGTGTGTGTTTGCTAGTGTGTATGTGTATGTGTGTGTGTGTGTGTGAGTGTGTGATTGTATGTGTAAATGATTTTGTATGTGCATGTGTCTCCGTATGCATATGTGTATGTCTGGGTTTGTTTGTACGACTATATGCATGTGTGAGTGTGTTTGTTTGTGAGCATATGTCTCTGCGCTTGTATGTTTCTGTGTGTGTGTGTGTGTGTGTGTGTGTGTGTGTGTGTGTGTGTGTGTGTGTGCACGTGTAGGTGTTTCAGAATGCATATGTGTATGTTTGCATTTGTGTGTGTGTGTGTGTGTGTGTATGTCTATATGCATGTATGAATGTATTAATTTGTGAGCTTATGAGTGTGTGTGTGTGTGTGTGTGTGTGTGTGTGCATATACGTGTATGTCGTGCATACTGGTGCCTGCCTGTGTCTTTACTTGTGAGTATGTTTTTTGAGCGTGTGTTTATATGCATGTGTATCTGTGTGAAGGCGTGTGTGTATGTGTGTGTGTGCAGGTGTATGTGTATGTGTGTGTGTGTGTGTGTGTGTGTGTGTGAGAAAGAAAGAGAGAGAGAGAGAGAGAAAGAGAGAAATTAGTAAAAAGCACTTCTCAAAAAACGGAAAACATGGTAATAACAAAGACGTGGGAGTTTAACAAAAATAAAAGAAAGATGCTGAGGAATGGAGAAAAATAAATTAAAAAAAAAGTAAAAATGGTGGAAAAGGAAGGCGGTTAAAGAGACCTGGGAAAGAATGATAAGTAGGGCGTGGAAAGACAAGAAAAAAAAAGGCCCATATGTTGAAAAAGAAAAAAGAAAAAGAAAAAAGGAGAGAGACAGTGTGTGCATGTGTGAGAGAAAAAGAGAGAATGAGGGAGAGCGAGAGAGAGAGAGAGAAAGAGAAAGGTATAGAGTATCTATTATTACATTAATAGCCGTATGAGCATCTTTCAAACGACAGTTAAAGTTAAACGTCGCTGACGCAAAGTTTCATTTAGTAATGACACAGCTTTTTACGATGGGGGCAAATTTGCTGTCCACATCATTTTAAAAATTGCAATGTAAATTCTTCATTTTGTTTTAATCAATTTTTAACAAAATTTATTTTCTTTTTCTTCAGCATTTGATACGATATCTCTCCTTTCATCACTGACGTAAGAGGCGCCATTTTGACATATTTTTTTCTTCCATGTTTATGAATATCCAGAAGAGAAAACTTTTTAGAGAAAAGAGTGTAAAAGTTAGAAATTATAATTTTCGTTTATTAAATAAAAACAGAAACAAGCCCTTCCTTTTCTTTTTTAAATAGCAGAATAGATATTTTAAAAGTTGCAACATACGAGATAACCTCTGAATGTAATGCTTCCAATCTTATTATTCTATTCCACAACGTAGGGACAGTCGTTGATAGTATGGCAATTGAGGTTGAGCCTTCCCGACCATAATATTTACTTTGTGACAGATAGCAGATAAGCAGCAGCTGAAAAAGTGGTATCTGACAGGAAGCAGTGGTTTATCATTGAATACTTGCATGTGGGAAAAATTGCAATTGCATTCATCAATAAGTAAATTGGCGACTGTAGTCGAGGGTTACCTGAAGGCTCCCTTTTCAATAGCTACTACACCGAGGTGTAGGGGAGGGCGCTACTCCTTTCCCTGGATTGCTCCATTTTGATACGTACCTTATAAAGCTGAATGTTAAGCAAGGAGGTATCAAGTACCTCTTTTTAAGTCTTTGGTATGACGTGACCTGGTACTGAACCCTGGTCTCCCGGAATATTCATCGATAATTGTCGAGAGTTTACGGCAAACAAACAATGTAAGCGAGCACATTTAGGCGATGGGTAATGAGTTTCAGCTTTGATCCCCATCAGTGTTGATGAAAAGAAACCAATTTGAACATAGATGAAATAAAGACTGCTTGGATTAGCTTATCCTGCTCAAGCGAGTCAAAAGTTTTCCAATGATTTTGGTGACGTGGGGCACAATTTGGCACCCCCGATACTCTAGCCGAGGTCTTGAAGGTAACAAACCACACTTTATTGTGAGATGCTGACCTCACGTGATACTCTCCGAGTTCTGGATTTGCTTCAATTGTTCGGAGCACGGCTTCAGAATCTACGGCTTTTGGCTTATCTCACTTTGGCAGATCGTTGAGATTCTCGCAACTCAAGCGAAATTTCTCCAGTCATCAGGTTCTGCGCTTTCAATTTTCGTACAAGTATTTTTGGTTGTTTGTTTGTTTTTTTATTTGGGTTTTATGGCATATAAACCTTTGTAGGTTATTTAATGCCAAATTATTTATTTTTATCCAAATGAACAGTTCTATTTGAAACAATTCAGTTTAGCATAGGTACAGAGTTTAATTATCAAAAACATTTCTATTTAAGACTGTTCAGTTTAGTCAAACAGTTCTAATCCAAACGATTTAGTTTAGTATAAATATGTTTTTTGTTTACACACTGTTAAATGTCAAAGCAGTTCTATTTTGAACAATTCAGTGTAGCGTAGTACAGTTTCAAAGTCAAAAACAGTTTTATTTCAAACGATTCAGTATAGCAGAAGTATTCAGTTTACGTATCAAAACAGTTCTATTTCAAGCAATTCAGTTTAGCATAAGTACGAATTTTAAATATCAAAACAGTTCTATTTCAAGTCATTCAGTTTAGCATAAGTACGCATTTTAGTTCTATTTGACCCATATATAGGACCCTATTAGGTGTTACCACTCCGGGCCAGAGTGGACTTGGGTGCGATGGCACTGAAGGAGTACTCTGCATTCCCCAAAGTTCCAGCATTACTAGAGCCTCACCATCAGATTGTTTAGTGTCAAATTCAGGATACTTGTTCGGGGTTTCTACCCCTCTGCAGAGTTGCAATCGGTGCATTCTACATTAAACTGTGTACTCATACTAAGCTGAATTGCTTGAACTGTTCATTTGTATAAAAACGGATTTGGCATTAAATAACATACAAAGGTTGATATGCCATAACCAACACAAACAAGCAAACAAACAAATTATGGCATTGCCAGTGTCTCGAAAAGTAGAAAGTCTCGAGAAGAAAAGTTGTTATTTGATCTCCTCAGCGAGTAGGAATCAAGAGACCCGTTTGATTATAAAAACACTCATTTTGATTACATATGTTACTTGTTCTCTCTGGATGGGTCGTTCGAGAAAAATGAGTGACTCTTTCATTTTTCGCCTATTATGCTGGCAGAGGTATCACTTCAGCTCCAAATTAAACGTTTTAAATTTTCGGATATCTCAGTATCAACACACTTTTAGAGTCTAAGTAAATCTCTCAAATTTCACGTGACTACGTATAGTCAATCAAATGAGTTTCCTTACGTTTTACCGAAATGCTTGTTTCAGCAATGGAAATTTTGGCATGTCACCAGTCCATCTCGTCTCCACAAATATTCGACAACATCTGCTGTATTTGAGAGCCGAGGTGTGTGTATGTGTGCGGGGGGGATTTAATAAACCTTTTTTTATGCCCGACCCCCATCTAGAAGCTTTCATCACCCACTAATGCCTGGTAGCCCCCAGATTGATGATCACAGACTTAAATTAGATCTGTCTGGCTCAGAGTGGTTGGACTCTTTCTGAGGATCGAATTAATTCCATAGGCAAATTGGCATTTCGACAAAAAGCACCTTAAATCAAATTTATATTCGAAGCTTAGCAAATAATTGTTAGACTGATTTTTACTGCATGTCAACCCGTCTAGAATTATTTTATGCCAAGAAGATAGAAAATTGCGACGATTGTATGTTTATGCATACATTTTCCGGAGGCGTCGTAGGAAGCAGATATAAAACCTGAACGATAGTTTGCATTTCGCATAGCCCTGATGCCCTTGGGAAAGAAATGAATCCAACTATTCTCCCACCAGCTATGGGTACTTATCCGTGCAGACTGGGCTCTTTAACCACAGTGTGGCAACCTAGCAAGAAGGAAAAATTCTGAATTCAAACCTGTCAAACTCTACTAAAAAATTGACCTTGTGTCAGGATGAGTTTTGCTCGTACAGAGGCGTCGGTATACGCCCCCCCATAGGGATTGAGCACTCTGGCGAAGGAATTTACGGCTGCCACTAGAATAATGCAAAGCTCTTGGAACGAGTTGAACACTCTGGTATCCGGTAAGGTATAAAAGGTAAACAAACGAAAGCTATTACTAAATGCCTTATAAATCCCGCGCTGACGTAGTACGCTTGTTGGCTGATCAGATGCAGCTTAGTATCTTCTCCAGGAAACCATTTTTGCAAAGTTCAAGCCCCTCAGCAGGGGACAGTGTCAAGGTATTCTATGCCCCGTCGACGTTACGGAAGCGTAGTTTCGTACGACTCTAGACCAAATGAGAAAAAATGAAAATAAGATTTTACAAGTAAGAAGAAACGGCCTGCATGAATTTAAAATCGAAATCCAGACTTTTGTCTAATATTGAAAACTGGCCACTTGAACTTTCAGGAAATAGATAAGTTGCGTATCTATGCATATGTACGTTTTTGTGTGTGTGTATCATATTTACCCAACCCCTCCGATCGGGTAGGATATGACACAAAGGCAATTTTTAAGCGGAGTTTAACAGGTTTGAATTCAGAGTTTTTCCTTCTCCTAGACTAGTTGCCTCACCAAGGCTGAGGAACCTAGTCTGCCCTGCTATTTACCCATAGCTGGAGGGAGAATAAGGGGGTTCATACCTTTCCCAAGGGTATAAGTGCGATGTGAAATGCAATCAGTGTCGTCCAGGATTTGAACTCGTGCCGCTGTGTCCATTTCCTACGATGATAACCATTACACCACGGGCACTTTTTGTGTGTGTGTATGTGTGTGTGTATTTGTGTGTTATGTATATGTGTTTTATGCGTATGTATGGGTTCATATGTATATGCATGTCTTTGAATGCGTGTATATATTGGTTTGTATATGCAGATCTTCATGAATTTTTTATGTATATAGGTTTGTATTCGTATGCATATCGTTTTGTGTGTGTGTGTGTGTGTGTGTGTGTGTGTGTGTGTGTGTGTGTGTGTATGTGAGTCTGTGTGTATGAGTTTGTGTCTGTGTGTATATGGATTCTGTTGTGTGTATACATATGGGGTTTGGGTGTGTGTATGTATATGCGTCTGTGTGTATATATGTATTCGTGTTTGTCAGTGTATGTATATGGGTTTCAGAGCGTGTATGCATATATGTTTGGGTGTGTGTATGTATTTGGGTCTGTGTACGGGTTTATGTGTGTGCATGTTTGTATGTATGTATATGATTTTATGTGGATGTACGTGCGTACACGTCTGTGTGTGGGAGGGGTTTGTGCATTTCCCTTATTTCTATTACACTCAAACAGAAAGCATTTCTCTGATGAATTAATATTACAAACAATTTGGTGGAAATCCAATCGTTGATGGGAATAAGAATCTGTTTAAATACAACGCCAGAATAACAATTTTAGCAGTTCGATTCCGAGACAAACAATAGATAATAAGCAAGAAAAGAGGAAGTCTCGTTGACAACCAATAATTTCAGATATTACTTTACTCAGCCAACCAAGCAAAGCCACAGTCAGAAACGTCAGCCATTTTATAAACGTGTTTAACCCTTTTCGTTTGGCGGTAAACGAAGCGATACAAATGAGTCTATCTCTACATCGCGGCGCCTCTGGCGACCATTTTGAGAACTTTATCTGTTATCTTTGGGGAGACCAAGGTCCATTTTTCAATAACTTGATTTCCGCTCCTGACAGTTTTCTGTTCAGCAAACTGATTAATAGGTTAACTATTTTTTAAATAAATGTTTATTATTTTTTGTTTTTATTTATATTTATTTTTATTGTTTTTCGTTGGCAATTTGAGGTGGGCTATATCTTGATTATTTTTCTTGGGCAATCAGTCGGTAAATACGAATTTTGCCCATTTTAGAGTTGGCATTAAGCCTGACTTGGCGCTAATTCGATTCCACATGTGCCATTTTCTTGTCACAGTGTCCCAGGCATACAATTCTTCACACAACCATATACGATCAACCTTGAATCGAACGAACAAAATTTACTAAAACAAAACAGCTTTGTCTTTAAAGCTGATAAAATTCCTTAACATTTTTTTCTTCTTCAGACGACTGAATCTTTTCTCTGTGTCTTTGAAAATGTCAACACAACCTCTCAGCCGATTCATTCGACGGGCTTCCTGAAGTGTACTGTTTTTCCTTTAGTTCTCTTTCGACATCCGTCCCTATCGATCCCCTTGATAACATTCCCTATCCACTCAGAGTTGATGAATGTAATATTTTTTTTTTTTTTTGCTGGTCGGCCAACATTGCAATGTCCATGCGTAGGAATCTCTATGAGAATGTTGCTTTGGAGTTTGTCCTTACTTCTTCAGCATGTCTTCTTCGTTTTATTCGGATGTTTTGTGTGATGGGAGGTAAGTGGTCATAAAGCAGATGTTTTGTGGGTTGCTCTTTCCAGGATTTGTTGAAAATAGCATTTAGCATCCTTGTGGGGTTCCCAAGCGTTTCTGAATGACACTCAACTACATTTGAAGGTAAGGATCTTTTTCAAAAGATCTGGGGTCTGTGAAGAACTCCTTAACATTACCATGGAGTGGCGATATCTACAAGAAAATTGCGTTATATAGGAATACGTTCAATCATATAACCGTAAGCAAAAAACTTAAGAAACTGCATAAAAAAACGTAAATATAAACATACAATTGACGCATTTTCCTAAACTCTTGGAAACGAGTTGACATGCTAATAAAATCAATGAATCAATCGACCTAAAACTCAGCTGTGTGACCGACCATAAAAAGTTAATCACGAAAAATCTCGTTGTAGGTACGAGAAACAGTCAACCACGAAACTTTTTTTTGAGGAGTCAGTGAATTAGTTACTGGAATAGCAACGTGTCAAGACTTAAATTTCAGTGTTAAGCAGAGTCCCCGTCACAACTATTCGAGGTGGTTTACGATTCGTCAGAGAATAGACTTTTCCTTGATTAACTCTAAAATAACATTTTACGACTCCTTTTTTTTTTAGTCAGGCAATTTTTCTGTGACCACGTGTATGATTCATCCTTTCTTTATGTAAATAATCTCATCTCATCGTTATCTGTTCATCTTGTCTTTGAGTTTTCGTTTTTGCCAGCTTTCTATGAGACGCCCACAATAATTTTCAAAAAATTAATGGCGAATTTGATCCTCACAGGGTGCCTAGCTGTGCAATGCTAAAGAAATACATAGTACTGTCATTGTTGAGATGCTACATCAGTATGAATCAGATTCTCTTGAAACCAGCGTCCATTTGCAATATCCCGATTATCTTTTCCGCGTTTAGCGTAACGGTTATCGTCGTAAGAACTGGAATCGGTGACACGAGTTCAAATCTTGGACCAGGTCGTTTGCATTTCTCTTTGAGTTAATACTTTTGGGTTGGTTGTTTCGTTTTACGGGGTATCAACCCTTTTGGGGTCATTTAACGCCGAATTAAGTCTTCTTGATAAAAGTTTGTATGTTTAGTTAGGTTTGGTTTTACGGCACATCAACCATTGTAGATTATTTAATGCCAAGTCCATTTTCATACATATAAACAGTTTTATTTCAAACGATTCAGTTTGGTATAAGTAAAGTTTTTCGTTTACACACAGTTAAGTGTCAAAACAGTTCTATTTAAAACAATTCAGTTCAGCATAAGTATACAGTTTAGTTCTATTCAACCTATAGATAGGAAAATATTAGGTGTTGCCACTCCGAGCCTGAGTGGACCTGGGAGTGATTACAATAAAGGGGTGCTCCGTCTTCCCCAAAGCTCTAGTATTTCTGGAGATTCACTATCAGATTGTTTTGTGTCATATGCAGGACACTCGTAGGAAGAGTCTTACCTCTCTAGAGAGATGCAGTCGGTGTATTCTACAGCCCCAGACGCCTTGGTCTTTGAGAAAGGCATGAATAAGTCTATTCTCCATCCAGCTATGGGTAAAAAAATGATGGTTTATTACAAGAAGTTTCAACCTCTACTACCATATTATCAACATCCACATCTGACGTTCTGAGACACCATAATCAAATACGATGCATTACTTGCAGAACAATTGTACAGGTTCTTATTCATAACGGTTCTAGTTGACTCTCACTCATCATTTGGTTATCATTTTTCTTATTTTCCCATTATCTGTTTCGTAACATACCATGAAATAATTAGCAAAGTAGACGCTTGTAGTTTCACGGTTATCGACAACGGTAAAAAGATTTTTAGCGTTTAATTTCGTGTTTGGGAAAAGCATGACTCATCCTCCAGCTACGAGTAAAATTGTTAGGCAGACTGGGTTCTCTAGTTTTGGTGAGGTAGGGGACATCTCCACACTAAATGGTAGTTCTCTCTGCCCATCTGTGCAACGCTAAAGAAATACATAGTGCTGTCATTGTTGAGATGCTACATCGTTATGAATCAGATTCTCTTGAAACCAGCGTCCATTTGTAATATCCCGATTATCTTTTCCCCTTTTAGCGTAACGGTTATCGTCGTAAGAAATGGAATCGGTGACACGAGTTCAAATCCTGGACCAGGTCGTTTGAATTTCACTTTGCGTTAATACTAATAAGTTCACCTACCGAGGAAGCAGTGTCTCATCAACCGAGACAGACATCAACACGTGACTAACAAAGGTATGGATAGCTATCGATAAACTATAGGTCATATGGAAGTCAGACCTGACCGATGAAATAAAGCGCAGTTTTTTTCCCAAGTAGCGGTCAAGTCGATACTGCGATATGGATGCAATACATGGACGCTAACTAAACGTATGGAGAAAAAGCTTGACGGCAATTACACAAGAATACTGCAAACAATATTAAACAAGCCCTGGAGGCAGCACCCCACAAGACAGCAGCTGTACGGCCACCTACCACATATCACGAAAACTATCCAAGTTAGACGGACCAAACATACGGAACACTGCTGGAGAAGTAGGGACGAACTCATAAGCGACATACTCCTGTGGGCTCCTAAACATGGACGAGCAAAGGCAGGATGACCAGCTAGAACCTATATACAACAGCTCTGTGCCGATACAGGATGTAGCCTTGAAGAGCTAGCAGGAGCGATGGACGATAGAGATGGGTGGCAGGAGAAAATCAGAGAGATCCGTGCTGGCAGTGCGACATGATAATGATGAACTAGCTTAAGGAGAAGCAAAACTCTGAATTCAAACCAGCTGTTCTCTGCTGAACAAATTGGCATTGTTTTGCATCCTGTCTATAATTGGAGTGGTTGAGTAAAAACATTGATTTTCTTGAATGCGTCACATACTATACGATACAGAGTCAATTTTATGAGGTGGCCATGGGTAAATATTTTTCGGTCATAAATCCCAGATCAATTTTTTGGCGCGTTTTATCTAGAGACACGAACCTGACAAAGAACAGTGGACAGATACAACAGTTTGATCCCAGGTTGAAGATCGTAACAGTACTGTTTTTGTTACTTATTTCGATATTTAGGTCTTGGAGAAAAAGCGACAAGTCACCTAACGATTAGGAAACGTACAACAGTAGCAACGAGCTACCAAACTAACTTGATGATCATTACTCTACGGTGAGGCGCCCACCCAGACCATTATCGATAATCTTTATCGCTGTTTCCAAAGACACACATTAAAGGTCGGACTTGAAAAGCTAAATGCTACTTATCCTTAGACGACTCTCTACGCATTAAACTTATTCATAGGTCAGTGCATTGAAAAGTCTCCTGTCATTTTGAGATCTGGGTGGACAGTGATTTTTTAATGTCTGTTTATTTTTCTATTTAGCGTATAACGAAACCAATTTACTTAAGTCACGAGTGAAACTATTTCCTTCCTTGATCGGCCATTTTCCAAAATGACTTCCAACTATACATCTAGAGTGAATAGGTAGTGACAGTATCCGTTCCCGAGTAAAATATGCTAGGAAAATCTGCTGCAAGCCTAACTTGTTTAAAGGTTTGGTTTGGTTCCTTTGTTTAATGGCATATCAACCTTTGTAGGTCATTTAATGTCAAAGCCATTCTCCTAGAAGAACAGTAGTGGTACTATTTAACCCATAGCTGGGAGGGTAACGGGATTCATACCTTTCCCATGGGTATTTGCCCGAAAGTGAACGTAATAGCACAACTGGAGTACGAACTCGCTTATTACGATTCCGTAACCATTACACCATGAGGACACCCCAAACTTAATTAAAGGCCGGTTCAAACAGCTGTTAAGGTTGACGTTAAGCCAATCCCTGTTTATCGAATTTACATTTAATCATATTTTATTTTAGTTATTGCTTACTTATATCATACATCTTCATTGATGCATCGGGTTGGGTCATCAGTTATGTTTCCTTTGGGTTCACGGGGAGGGGTTGAGAATTCCTCGCCCAAATGACCCAGTTGGCATTGATCTTACTCCAACTCCCATCCCGGCAGCTAACCTGCGCATCCACACAAGACAAATGACTACAGAAATGGCTCTATCCATGGGTATCACTTTTAATTTTAGAACAGCTAGGCTCCTTTGATGTCTTCTGAAGCTTTCCTTTAAAATCGGGGGGGGGGTCCACTTTGTTCTTGCTTTCCGGCCGCGATGACGTCATTATTCGGCTATTTGTTCAATCCGGTATATAGTTTCTTTTTCCTTTTTCTTTCTTTTTCCTTTTTCTTTCTTTTTCTTTTTTCTTCTTTTTCTTTTTTTCTCTTTTTTCCCCTTTTTTCCCCGAAACTTACAAAAAAAAAAAAAAAAAATTCCGTACATAAACTAGAGGTTGCTGAATGACAGAGCTATGAATCTCTTGGATGGGGATGCCACCGTAGCGTAATGGTTAGCGTGCTGGATTGCGGAATCGTAGTAAGCGAGTTCGAATTTCAGTTAACCTATTACGTTTATTTTCAGACTTGTGAAAGGAATAAACCACCTTATCCTCCAAGCTATGGGTTAAATTGTAACACTACTGGTTTTCTACAAGGATAGCCTTGGCCTTAAATAATCTATGAAGGTTGATATGCCATTAAGCAAAGAAACCAGAAACCCTTCGAAGGGCTTTAAAATATGCTGACTTTATCCCTTGAAGAGAAGTAAGACCCTCTCCCAGGGGGTTTCTGAGTATGACTCCAAACTGTATCTGATGATGTGGTCCAAGTTCCGAAGGTATGGGGAGCGGAGAGTACCCTTCACTGGCATTAACCCTTGTTCCACGCTGATCCGGATTTGTAATATCTGTTCTGGGGTCAGATAGATCTGTTTCAAAATTAACATTTTAAGAACATCTTTTCAGTATTGTCTGTTAAGCTGAGAAGCTTCTATAACATCTTAATGTTGTATTTTGACCTTCGACCCGGCCAAAAATGCCATTCCAAGGTGATGAACCGGAAGGAAGTGACACATTCTAATGGCAGTTATGAGAGGAAATCGCGTGGGCGGAAATTGGCTGACGAAATGGGACGAGGTAAAAAAAATTCCCATGGTACACTAATAGACTGATGCACCGGAAGACAGTGACCTGTGAACTGCATGACAGTTATTTCCGCTTGATGACGATCAAACATGCGATTTCAAAGATCGAGTAGGCGACTGTGTGGGCGTTGAACTATTATATAGCTCAGTCAAGACAGAAGTCAAGTTAGTTCCAGTTGGAGATCGGACAGAGTTATGGACGAGATGTGGTAAGGAAAGCCACACCAGGCCGAAGGGGCTCAGGGCCCCCGATTGAATTGGGGTCCAGAGAAGATGCTGATAAGATGCAGTAAAGAAAGCCATCACCCAGCAGAGTGGGCCTCTTGGCCTCAGGTTGAGCAGCCCTGGAGAACGAGAAAGACACAACGTTGACGGCCATAAGAATGGGGGTCAAAATATTGCAGTTTCTGGTCGGTCTCCAGCTCCCTCTCACACGCAAACCTTGAATAACCTTTTTGAACCCTTGCAATAAAGTGAGAGGTACATATTTTGTTAAAGAAGTCTTCCTGCGTGCGTCTTTATTATTGTGTCGTTATGATGCTGTAGATGACAATATAACACTAATCTTTTTTCTTCTTCAGACAATAGAATATCCTCATCATGCTTCTAATAATGTCAACACAGCATTTCAGCCAATCCATTCTATAGGCTTTCTTAAGTTTATTCACTTTTTTTTACATTGCAAAAAACGAAACCCCTTTGTTCCATACTGGCAGTACACCTGAGAAAGTCTGTTGAATATTTCGGCTGGACATTCTGAGAATATCGAATGGAAAAAAAGTTTCAATAGTCTGAAAAAAAGAATTGGAAACCACCACAGTACGGAATACGAGAAGGAAATTGTAGAGCTGCTGAAGGGTTTTCGCCAACTCGGGGCACGAATGTCAGTGAAACTGCACTTTCTGCTGTCAAACTTTTTCCAAGGAGTTATGGTGATTTGAGTGAAGAGCTGGGTGAGCGCTTTCACCAAGACATTTGCATTATAGAAGAGCGCTTCCAAAGCTGGTGGGATGTGAACTTTCTTGCTGACTACCGTTGGTGCTTGAAACAGGATGCAGTGGCTGCCGAGCACAGGATGAAGTCCCTAAAAAGACCTTTTATTAATGAATAACTTCTTTTGTGTATTTTTCAGTCTACTATGGCACAATGTGAGCTTTCTGCTAATATATCAGCCCTAAATTAAGTATGATTTTTTAATTCAGCGTAAAAAAATGTCTTAGATTCAGCTATTATATATTCCACTTTGAAAACATCGCAGGCCAGTGTTATCTATTCATTCTTTAGAAATGTATTTATGAATATCTATTATGTGTACAGAATTTGTAGACACTCTTTGAAACATAGTCGCACCCTTACCACGTCAGTGGAGGAGATGCAGTTTCCGTTGATACTAATTATTGAACTCCAGCCTCTTTGGTAGAATGTGATACAAGATCAATTTTTAAGTATAGTAAAGCAAGATTAACTTCAGTGTTTTCCGTCTCCTAGTCAGGTTGCTGTACCAAGGCTGAAGATCCCAGGCTGCCTTACTATTTAATCATAGCCGGAAGCTGAACAAACGGATTTATGCCTTTCTTAAGGGTATTAGTGCGAAGTGAAACACGAAAATCTTCGTCCTGGGTTTGAATTCGGGTCAAGGTTTCCATTTCCAACGATGATAACCGCTGCGATAAGCACGCCGAGGATTTCTATTGTAAGTATGTTCTTATGGGGTGGATCTCTTTGTTTTGAATTCAAAGTTTTTTTCTCTCCTTAACCGGTTTTTATACGGATAGATCTAGAGAGTCCAGTCTACCTTATTGTTTTATTCATAGCTCAGAAAGGTGAAAATAGATGGGCACATGCCTTTCCAAAATGAAACGCAAAGAGTTTCCATGTGAACTTGCCGAGTCAATTTTTTTTAAGACGATGTACGGTTATTCCACCGGCGCTCAGCATTTCTATTCTCTTATTAATTATCAATAAAACTGTTCTAAAAATGTTTGGCATTCTGATCTCGGAATAACTTCGAAAATGTGAAGGAGCCCGTAGTGTAATGGTTATCGTCGTAGGAATTGGACACGATGATACGAGTTCAAATCCTGGACGAGACTGATTGCATTTCACATAGCACTAATACCCTTGGGAAAGGTATGAATCCAATTATTCTCCCTCCAGCTATGGGTAAATAGTAGGACAGATTAGGTTCTTCAGCCTTGGTGAGGCAACTAGTCTAGGAGAAGGAAAACTCTGAATTCAAACCTGTTAAAGTCCGCTTAAAAATTGACTTTGTGTCATATCCTGCCCGAGCGGAGGGGTTGGTAAATATGATAACTTCGAAAATGTATTCTGATTTTACATAATGATTCTGTTCGTTTGCTCTCATCTGCCATTTTGAAAACTCGTTCAACTTTGGTTTTTTTTTCGGGCTGATAACAGTACTTCACAAGAAACGGGAGAATTTATTTGCTTCGTGTATTAACCATGTGATTTTACATCCGGCTTTGTTTCTGCTTCTCTTTCATGGCTGGCTGCTCGTCGATTCGCTCTCTCACAACCAATTTCCTTCGTTCAGAATGCCTTTTAAAAACAACCATCCCTATGTCTACAGATCACTATCGACCGTCACAATTGTTTCAATCTATCTGTGACCAATCCTTTTTTTTTTAATAATTTGTTCGCCGGATGCGGAAGTGCGTGTAGCCTAACGAATATGAATTTACTCTATCCCTCTTGCCACGAACAGAATGTGACACAGACGACTTGTTAAGCGGAGTACAGCTGGTTTAAATTCAGAGTTTCCATTCTGCTTGAGCGGTTGTCATGACAAAAACGTCCTGCTGAAGAGACAATTTACACATCGTTGAAGATTAGAACACAATAAATATATTCCTTTTAGAGGTGTAAACCCTCCACAAAAAAGGTGTCTTATGTATAATACTAAACCGTGTGTGACGATTAGGCTCCAGTTCTAGCGATCTAGAGAATTTGGATTACTTCTTCATAACCATTACTCTCACGTCCACTCTAAGCTATAGTTGTAGTTCCTGTTCGGGTCTCATCTATGTGTCAGATTTCGTTAAAAAATTAACCCCCGTTGTCAAGGGTATGAAACTAAATTTCATCTGAGAGTTTTGGAGCTTTGAGGTGTGTTGAGCACCCACCATTGCCATTACAACCAGGTCTATACAGTATCAGGGTAATAGTACCTGTTAAGCTACCATCAAAAGATTAAACAGATGTTTGTAAATTATCCGTATTTAATAGGAACGAACCTGGGCATAAAATAAATGTGATGTAGTAATTAACGAGTTGGACTGCGACATTGTAGTAAGTCAGTTTGAGCTCCAGCCACGCTATTGCTTTCACTTTTGGACTAATACCCAGAGAAAGGCATGAACCCCCTTATCCTCACAACGATAGGTTAAATAGTATCGCTGCTGTTCTACAAGAATGGCTTTAGTGTTAAATACCCCACGAAGGTTGATATACCATTAAACAAAGAAACCAAGCCAAACCAGTATGTCAATAACCTTGATGCTATGAATAAAGAGATCTGATCACAATAAGGATTGTTGGCGTTCGCTTCGCACTAATGATCTTGAGAAATGCATGATTTCACCCTTTTTAGCTTTAAGTAAATTGTGGGATGGTAAGAATTCTTTAGTCTATCAATAACGATTTATCTTGGACATTCGATAACAAGTCAGAAATCCTTCTTTACTGCTGATACCACGAAACTTAGAACCTGTTTTTTAGAGACGAGGTTGACACTGTCAATTTTCTCTTACTGTTATGAAAAATTGGAATTACACACCATGCCGTTCTGAAGAAATATCCGCTCACATGCTAATTCAGAGGCGAACGCTAAAAATGTTTCCTAGTTACTCATAATAAAACATCGACACTGTTGGTTTGTTTGTTAGAAGCGAATATAAAATAAAGAAATTACCTTTTCTAAATTGACGAAATTACACATACATACATGAATACAGAAAGAGAAAGAGAGAGAGGAAGAGAGAGAGAGAGAAAGATAACACTGATTGGGCTCTTACAGGTCTCATATATATATATATATATATATATATATATATATATATATATAAGTAAAGTTAGCAACCGTAGTCGAGGGCGACCAGAAGGCTCCCTTTTTAATAGCTACTACACTGAGGTGTAGGGAAGGGCGCTACTCCTTTCCCAGGACTGCTCCACTTTACCCTTGATACGTACCTATTATTGCTGAGTGTTAAGCAAGGAGGCATCAAGTACCATTTTTAAAGTCTTTGGTATGACGCGACCTGGGATTGAACACAGGTCTTCCGGACCATTAGCGAACACTCTACTATATATATATATATATATATATATATATCATCATCATCATGCCGTGCTGGTAGCACGGATATCCCTGACCCTCTCTCGCCACTTTTCCCGATCGTTCATCGCCTCAGGCAGGTCTTCTGGACAACATCCTGTATCCTCACATAGTTGCTGAATGTATGTTCGTGCTGGTCGTCCTGCTTTTGCACGGCCGTGTGTGGGGGTCAATAAGAGTATATCACTTAAGAGTTCGTCCCTGCAGGACACTGCTTGAGAATATATATATATATATATATATATATATATATATATATATATATATATATATATATATATATAGATCAAAATAATGTGTTAGGAATTATTCTATTTGAGAATATATAAGATATTTTTTATAAATCTCCAGGAGTGCTCAATGTATAATTAATATAGGATTCTATAAATTTCATACAGAGCCAATTCATACAATTGAAAAACTTAACAAGCCATCCTTTAGCTTTGATAAATTTATTTCAGCTGGCCACTCTATAAGAGAAACCAATCTTGTCAAATAGCAGCAATCAATAGAGAGAGAGAAAAAATCAAATATTCTTTCAATGGATTCTTACACGTTAAAAAAAAAATAAATGAGGGGGTGACAAATTGATATAGGCTTGAAGTTGGTGTCAAAACCGGATGTAATGTAATCGCCTAATGACATGTATTCTTATGTATCAAAAAAAATTTTTAACACGACTCACAAAAGCATCAGCAAGTAAAATCTTTTCAATAAATTAACCTATTTTATCTTAAAGAACAAAATCTATTTGTTTATTTATTTATTTATTAAGGAAAACGTGTCACTAAACACAATTACTAATATCAATCTTATCTTGTTTAGTTACAAAAAATTATAGGTTTTGTTTGATTTCAATTTAAGATAAAACTTTTGTCTTTATTTACATTCTTAATATTTTTTATATATCTTTTATTCTAAATACTGTCATTCTAACTACCGTTAAAACCATTAATATCATTATAATAATTATAAATCAATAATATTTATATTACTACTAATTATTATTATTATTATTATTATTATTATTATTATTATTATTATTATTATTATTCACTCATTAGAGCTTTTCACATCAGCGTTAGCCGATGATTTTTCACTGGGATCTGAGTGACAAGTCTCCTCAAGTCTCCAGGACTCTTCTCAGTATTCTGGCCGTTTTCAATAATGCTGTCGTTTGGATGGTCTCCACTCGTCCGCCAACTTCCAAGTCCTCTAGTCCCTTTAGCAATCCTTTAGTTACTGTTTCAAACGCACCAATTACAATTGGTATCATTATCACCTGCATGTTCCACAGTTTTTTCAATTCCCTAGCCAGGTCGAGGTACTAATCCCTCTTTTCACATTGCTTCAGTTTTATTCTGTGGTCAGCCGGTTGCTACGGCAACCTGTCAAGAAGAAGGAAAATCAAGAATACCTTAAGATATTAAAATGTCATTTTTATGTAGCAGGGTATTTTAATGAAAAGATGGCCCAGGAGAGATCGACATATTCAATGAACGTTTTTTCAAGTATCAAGAATATACAGATGTTTTCAAATAAATAAATCGTTGTGATTTTAAATATTTAAATGGCACGTTTTTCTATTTTCTGTTTAATTCCCACAAATAATAGACTTCCAAAAATTCCTTTGCAAATTTCTTTATCTTAGTTTCTGAAATGCATGTTTTATGAAAAGAGAACACACAATTGTATTTCTTCATATTCCGTGAAATAAAGGTGAATGATTTTTTGGCCTAATGAGTAGAGTGTTCGCCAATGGTCCGGGTGACCAGGGTTCAATCCCAGGTCGAGTCATACCAAAGACTTTATAAATGGTACTTGATACCTCATTGCTTAACACAGTAATATAAGATACGTATCAAGGGTAAAGTGGAGCAATCCAGGGAGAGAAGTAGCGCCCTCCCCTACACCTCAGTGTAGTAGCTACTGAAAAGGGAGCCTTTGGGTTGCTCTCGACTACAGTCGTCAACTTTACTTTACTTACTAATATCACTAACAAGTACTGCGATAAATATTTTACCAATAATAATTGGTTAGTAGTTCGCCAATAATCCGAGAGACCGGGTTTCAATCCTAGGTCGTATCATACCAAAGACTCAAAATATGGTACGTGATACCGCCTTGCTTAACACTCAGCGTTATAAGGTAAGGATCAAGGGTAAAGTGGAGCAATCCAGGGAAAGTAGTAGTGCCTACCCCTACACTTCGGTGTAGTAGCTATTGAAAAGGGAGCCTTCGGATCACTTTCGACTAAGGTCGCCAACTTTACTTTTTACTAAGTTATTTCGTGTATAGATTTTTTTGCCTCCCGTAAAAAGGCTCTGTTTACATAACTATCTGGCCTTCACTTAGTATTGTCTTGCTTTCTGCTTAAACTAAACAATGCTTAGTAAATAGCGTTGTCTAAAATACAAAGGGCACGAAGTGTTTTCCGGTATTTGATGTTCTTCTGCGACAAGAGTACTAGAATGAGGTGATCAAACCTATATTTCATTTGTAAACTAGAACAAACATTGTTATCACTTGGAATAGACGTGGGTCATTGTCATCCAGTCGACCGGAAATACACACCTCAGCATTCTCCGGAAGTTGAAACTGAGTTTTGGTCACCTGTCTTCAGCTAATAAAGGATCAAAGACCTTGGAACCTTTCCTCTTCCAGCGATAAATAATGAATATGTCACATGACACATACGTTTCTTTTTTTTTTTTCTCCATAAATAAGATCATTGCATATGATTGATATAGCTGAAATTAAGGCTATTTATCCCACTCAGCAGAAAAGCTCATTAGTAAAACAATAAGCTGGGGTTTAGATTATCCATGGTTTGATACATCGGGGGAATCGTGGATTCTATACGTATTATGTCTTTTTGTAACATAGTCACAACCAACTATACACATATACATGCGGAAACATAGTCAACACAATAAAGACAAACGGACTCAGTTCTTTAGAAAATTATACCTCTCACACATTATTCGAAATGGTACGAAAGGGTTACGAAAGGGTTATGTGTGAGAGGTGAGTTGGAGACTGAACAAAGCTGCAACATATTGACCTCCAGCTCTTCTGGCCATAGCAGCGCTTCTCTCTCTCGTTCTCCTGGGCTGCTCAAGTAGGGGACCTAAGGACCCATCTCTCAGATGGCTCTGGTTCTCACTCCTTGAACTGCAACAACTGACTCCAAACTCTGATCTCCAACTAACTCGAACTTCCTGTAGCACCGGGTTATATAATTGTTTGACATTCACCTGCTTCAGTGAGCGTCGCATCTGCACTCAATTCAACTCGTCCATAGTCAAGGTTATCCCCTGATATCTTCGACCGGATGCACCTGTTATTTACACAGGTGCATTTTTTATTTGACAGCTCGGCCGGGTCGGATGTCAATATGTTACATTTTTGCCTGAATTTTACCTCTACAAAATTTATCGAATCTACAACAAACCCGGAAAATCAAATTTCATTTTTCAATAATATTTTAATCCTACAAGTGTTGCTTTCACCTTTGTTTCATAGTATATCAAAGTGCTTAGACAAACAATTATTCTTTGATCATCAGTAAGAAAAATAAAGAATATGTCATTATCATTATCTTTTTATGCGGTCTAATAAATAGCTTCTAAATTATCAGATTGATTTAAAGTACAGATTGTACCTCGATGCGTTAATCCGTCCACTGTCTTTGTAGCGCAGCCTACTTAATCTAGCAACACTTTAACCCTGAAACGCCCTTAGTCCCGTAATTCCCTTAGTCTGACATGTTTTAGACCTACCACCATAATTTTTTAGATCTGTTGCGAGAATTCTTCGATTCTATCTCAAACCATAGTTTTAACTGTAACTTCGTACTTTTAAATGTGAATATTCTTGAGCTGTGTTGAATAATGGATTATGCGAATATGTAGGTGCAGATTTAGTTTATAAACCGGAGGAAGAGAAAAAACGTAGATCAAGAGACAGAGACTGACTCAGGCGAATTCCGAAGAAGGGGAATGGGTCAAACTCCAGCTCTGAAGACATAACAGATTATATAGGAAATTTTAACGACACCCTCATATGGACCGTAAGAAAGAATAAGACGTTTAAATACTTTATATGAGAAATGTGAAAGAGTTACTACAGCGTATTCCTTAAGCGGTCAATAGTCTTTAAGAGAAGAAAGTTAAAATCATAATACACTTATCTGTGGTTGGTGAATGTCCAGTTGTCTTTGTATATTTTCTGCTTGTGTTTAAGACTGTTAAGGTTTCGTAGGGCTTAAAATTGTCTTCTGGTTTCTGTTATACGGTTGGGTGGTCTGCTAACACCCTTTTCTGTTACCAGGCTCTCTTTAACCACATCTCGTCACGTGGAGTCCCTAGTTTCTGCTCCTGGCCGTGCCGAAGTCCCGTGCTCCAGTCCCTTCCGTCCTGCTTTCTCCCTCTATATTCGGGTACACAGCCGTCTGGAGGATAACTTCTAATTTTCTTATAATCAAAAGGAAAATTATCATGAGTTGCTAAAAAAAGTGAAATTTAGATGAAAGAAATTCTATCCAAAGAAGTACGTAGCCCTCAACATTTTTCCTTTTGGGAGTCGGGAAATAAATCTTTCATTTACCAATAACTGTTTTAATCTACGAGTACTGCTTTCATATTCATTTCTTTTCAGACTGATTCTACGGCCGTGCGTCATTTACAGAGATTGAAAAAAAAAAAAAAAAAAAAAAAGAAGACGCCTCTTGAGATGCTATAAAAAAACAAATGAGATTAAGATGAAAGAAATCCGAGACGAAAAAGTTCATAGTCCTAAAAAGATTTCAGGATAAAAATCAAATGTCTAATTCGTGAATAATTGTTTAATTGATTTCAGTTTAATTTCATTTCATATCTTAACTTTTGGACATTAATTCTACGGTCTTCAATTAGATATGTAGATCTAAAATAAAGTATATGCCTCTATTCAGAGACATGCTATAAATAGCGAAATAAATCCGAGGTAAATCCGTGCCCTCAACAGAATTTAGTGTAATCTTCTGGTACTGATTGTAATCAACATCAACGTCTGTTTCATTAAAAACGGGATGCATGTTGTTTATTCTCGAAGTGATTCTTTATAAGGTTATTAAAATGGTCGTATTTTAAAGATCACGAATCACTTATTAGGATATAATTTTTATTTTCCTTTCGGGAATTTGTCATCTTCCTAATTTTCTTCTATCATTTCAGCCTTATGAAGCGGAACCTGACTCAGACCCTTCCTTTGAGATTCTACTTAGCCAGTCTTTGTCTCTGCCTCTACGTCTCTCCTCTGGTTTGCTGATTAAAACTGCTAGCCGTCTCCTATTTACATAATTCCTTTCCAGACCATTTCGTTGGATGTGTTTATCAACGCAGCTTAAGAATATTTACATTCAAAAATTCGCTTTTGAGTTTCAAAATTCCTTTTAGATATAAACAACCTTTTTTACCGTGACACATTTCAGTCATGCGACCTTGGTACACTTTTCAGACACAGATTCACTTTTACTCTTTCTGCAATCTCCCTTGTCATTTTAATTGACCCAATTTCGTTATCAACAAACATTTCTTTGTCCGTTGTTTCCAAGGTTAGTTTCATTATTGCTAGTCATTTGATACTGATAGTATCATCTTCAAAAAATCGATAAAAATAAGCAGATATCATTATAAGATTATCAATATGGTATCTTCACTTGATTCATCAATTCATTACAGCAAACCACTGTCGGTTAGATGGGAATATTTTAATTTTTAATCATTCACATTTTAGTCTGCTTTGCATATTTCGGGAAATTTAGTCGTTTGGTGAATGTTAACTATCTCTAGCCCGGAGTGGTAGCACCTGATAGGATTCTATCAAATAGAACTAGACAGTGTGCTTATGCTAAACTGAATTGTTTGAAATGGAACTGTTTTTATGTATAAAAATGGATTTGACATTAAATAACCTACAAAGGTTGATATACTATAAAACCAAACCAAACCGAATACAGTATAGCTTCAAAGAGCCTTTTTATTAATAAGATTAAGAATCCTCACCAAATCTAATCCTCACCGAAGTGATAATCTATTGATTGGTTTTACGGCATGTTGGCAACCCATGTTGAGTTATTTGATGCCGAAATCAGAATGAAAATAGTGATCTACAACAATATAGAGATAAAAACGTTTATCCACAATGATTTTAAGCAATTAAACACTTCATTCTTAGTTACGAAATCAATGTTTTTAGACTGAATTTATTAATCTAGTTCACAATCATTTTAAACGTCTCAAATAGGTGTATAAGATAGGAACCTAAAAGGTACGACCACTTCGAGTCAACGTGGGCCTGAGAGTAATGGCAACAAGGATGTGACTTCCTTTAAACTTCTACAAGGCTCTTACATTTTTAAACATTTTCTATGATTATTTTCGAGCCTTAGAATCGCTGACTGCATCCTCTGCGAAGGGTGTAGAACCACCCAACCAAATGGGGTGTCCAGAATATGACACTACTCTGTATCTGAGATGAGATTGCAGTTCTAAAACTCTGAGGAATGTGGGGTAGCCCGTCATTAACATTACTCTCATGTCCAATTTGACTCAGGGTGAAATTTATGTGTCAAATTGATCAGTAAAAAATTGTTTTTAATACAAAGGATTTCTGGATATCATATAACTGTACGGAAATCATTTGTATTAACAATGGTTACTTAAAGCTATATTTTTGACTAAGGATTATTATTATTATTATTATTATTATTATTTACTCATTAGAGTTTTCACATCAGCGTAAGCTGATGGTATTTCACTGGAGATTGAGTGACAGCAAGTCTCCTCAAGTCTTCAGGATTCTTTTCAGTATTCTAGCAGTTTTCAATAATGCTGTTGTTTGGATTGTCTGCACTCGGCCGCCAACTTCCAAATCCTCCAGGCCCTTTAATAATCCTTTAGTTACCGTGCCAAAGGCACAAATCACAATTGGTATAATTGTCACCTTCATGTTCCAAAGTTTTTTCAACTCTCTAGCTAGGTCGAGGTACTTATCTCTCTTTTCACATTCTTTTAGTTTTATTCTGTGGTCTGCCGGGACAGCAAAGTCGACAATTTTGCAGATTCTCTTTTTTGTTGTTGATTATTATAAGATCTGGTCTTCGGGCAACGTTAGCTGATGATCATTCACTTAATTTTAAGCGACAGCAAGTCTCCTAAAGTCTCCAGGACTCTTCTCTGTATTCTGTCTGATCTCAATAATGTAGTAGATTGTATAGTCTCCACTTGTCCTCTTATTTCCAAGTCCTTGTGTCAATCCTTTGAAGACTGTATCAAGAGCACCAGTAACAATTAGTATAATCGTCACTTTCATGCTCCACATTTTTTTTATTCCCAAGCAAGGTCCAGGTACTTTCTTTTTTTTTTCATTTTCTTTATTATTATTATTACTATTATTATTTTATTATTAACTTGAAACTATAACTGAGCAAAAAAATGATTGTTATTAAATTAAAATACTTACTTCAAACCTTATTAGATAGAAATACTTAAAAGCATATACTTGTTTAGTTTGTTTTGGTGTAGTTTGGTTTTATGACATATCAAGCATTGTTGGTTATCTAATGCCAAATCCTGTTTTTACATATATATTAAATACATGATTTGTAAACGTATCTTGTTGATACATACTGTTAAATGTTAATTCTATTTCTAAGAATTCAATTTAGCATAAGTAAAAAAAAAATGAAATGGTTCCAAGTATTGCTATGTATCACTAGCAACTGAATTAAACATTAATAAAAAAAGCGCCGGAAAATGAATGAATCTATTTTGCATACGCACGTGTCTCTTTACTTGTCTCACGTCAGACCTCTATTTATTTGTCGCTGCCTCCCACCAGACAGAACTTGACACAAGGTCAAAAGCCCGAAGGCCAATTATAGAGGGGATAAAGGGGAGGGGAAGGTCGGGAACGAGCCAAGACTCGAACCCTGCTGGTCTATGCTGCTCATCGGCTCACTTGATGCAATGTGAGCTTGATGAGGCAAGCAATTTCACGTACCCAAATGTGGGTCCGGGCTCGTATGCCGGGTTATGGCTTGAACTAGACCACAAGGTCTAGTGCCATACATAGGTTTCGAGAAAGTCCGCGGGGACCTCTAACTAACCTATTTCTGGCCCGCTATTTCTAATCACGTGAACTCCAGTAGCACATTCCATTTCAACACTGGTATTTGTTGGCTAGAGATCCGTGTTCAAATCACACGGGTCGCTATCAGCACATTCTTCTACTTAACTATTTCAAACTACAATACTATAAGAGACACGTTTTTCTTTCTTTTCTAACTCCTTATTGGTCAGGTTTGTGGTGAAAATTTATAAAATCTCTTATCTAGAATAATTTGGTTTAATCGTTTATAGATACTTAGATAGATCGTTGGATTAAACAGAGATAGAAATAAGTTGGCTTACATTGATAAAGACTGATAGATATGTTCTTGAATGTTTATGATAGGTAGATAAAACCAGATAATATAAGTATTACCATATATATCACCAAGGATCCGAGAGACCAGGGTTCAATCATAGGTTGAGTTATATCAAAGACTCAAAAAATGGTATTTGATGACTCCTTGCTTATCACGCAACATTATAAGGTATGGATCAATGGTAAGTGGGTCAATCTAGGAAACAAGTAGTGCTCTCTCTTACACCTTGGTGGAGAAATGATTGACAAAGGAACTTTCAATTTGCCTTCAACTTCGGTCAGCCAACTTATATATATATATATATCTCATCATCATCATCATCATCATCATCTCGCGCCGCCAGCACGGATATCACAGACCCTATCTCGCCACTTTTCCCTATCGTTCATCGCCTCTGTCAGGTCTTCAGGGCTACATCCCGTATCCTCACGTAGCTGCTGTATGTATGTTCGAGCTGGTCGTCCTGCTTTTGCTCGGCAGGGAGTCCATAGGAGTACATCACTTATGAGCTTGTCCCTGCTTCTCCAGCAGTGTCCTGCGTGTCTGGTTCGTCTAACTTGGATAGCTTTCGTGATGGGAGGCAGGTGGCCGTATAGTTGGTGCCTTGTGGGGTGCTGCCGCCAGGACTTGTTCATTATTGCTCGCAGCATTCTTGTGTAATTGCCGTCTATCTTCTTCAGCTGTTTTGTTAGCGTCCAAGTGGTGCATCCATACAGCCGTATCGCCTGGAAGAAACTTTGCAGAGAAAGAGAGAGAGAGAGAGAGAGAGAGAGAGAGAGAGAGAGAGACGATATGGATTATTTTCTAGATAATCTTATCTTTTTTTAAAAATAAATTTTGTGTAAGTATGTATGTATGTAGATATGTGTGTGTGCGTGTATGTATGTAGGTATGTGTGTGTATATGTATTGGATATATTTGTGTGTGTAAATGTATATATATGTGCATGCCCATATATGTGTGTGTGTATATGTTTGTGTGTGTATATATGTATTATTGCATATTTTTTTGTTCATTCTGTATGCACATGACTATGGACAAAAAAGTGAAATTTTAAAAAAGTACAATTCAAAAAGGGCAATTTAAAAAAGGCTATTTAAAAAAGGGCTATTTAAAAAAGTGTAATATAAAAAGAGCAATTTACAAAAGGGTGATTTAGAATAATGCAATTTAAAAAGTGCAATTAAAAAGGGCTATTTTAAAGAATGCAATTTGAAATGTGCCATTTAAAAAGTACAATTTAAAAAAGTTTAATTAGGAAAGTGCTATTTTAAAAAAAGCAATTTTTAAAAGCGTACTTAAAAAAAAGGCTATTTTAAAAAAAGCAATTTAAAAAATTGCAATTTAAAAAGTGCAATTTAAAAACGTGCAATTTCAAAAAGGCTTCTGCAAAAGAGTGCAATTTAAATTAATGCAATTTTTATAAATGCAATTTTAAAAAGTACTATTTTAAAATAGTGCAATTTAAAAAGTGCAATTTAAAAAAGGGCTATCTAAAAGCGTGGAATTTAAAAAGTGCAATTTAAAAAAAAGCTATTTAAAAGAGTGCAATTTAAAAAATGCAAGTTAAATAAGGTTCATTTAAAACGAGGCTATAAAAAAATGGGCTATTTTAAAATGCAATTAAAAAAGGGGCTATTGAACAAAGTTAATCTAAAATGTGCAATTTTAAAAGTGCAACTTGAAAAGGGGCTATTTATAAAAGTGCAATTTAAAAAGTACATTTTTTAAAAGAGCAATTTAAAAAGTGCAATTTAAAAAAGTGCAATTTGGAAAGTGCTATTTTAAAAAGGGCAATTTTTAAAAAGTGTATTTAAAAAAGGGGCTATTTTAAAAAGTGCGGTATTAAAAAGTCCAATTTAAAAAGTGCAATTTAAAAAAGGGCTATTTAAAAAATTGTTATTTTAAAAAGTGCTAACTAAAAAGTGCAATTAAAAAAGGGTTATTTAAAACAGGGCTATTTGAAAAAAGGGCTATTCAAAAAAGGGGTTTACAAAAAAAAACTATTTAAAAGAGTGTAATTTCAAAAGTGCAATTTAAAAAAAAAGTAATTTGAAAAATTGCAATTTAAAAAGTGCAATTTAAAAAGTGCGATGTAAAGATGGCTATTTTAAAAAGTGCAATTTAAAAAGTGTAATTTTAAAAAGTTCAGTTAAAAGTGCAATTTAAAAGTTCAATTTAAAAAGTGTTATTTTAAAAAAGTGATTTGGAAAAGAGCTATTCAAAACAGCTCAATTTTAAAAAGCGCATTTTTCAAAGGCTATTTTACAAAGTGCAAATTTGAAAAAAGGCAATTTGAAAAAGAGCAATTTTTAAAAATCACGTTTAAAAAAGACAATTTTAAAAAGTTCAATACAAAAAAGTGCAATTTTTTCAAAGTGAATTTAAAAAAAAAAAAAGCTTTCAAAATAGGGCTATTTTTAAAAGTACGATTTAAAATGAGCAGTTTTAAAAGTGCTATTTAAAAAAGTGTTGCGAAATTGACATGTAATGTTCATAACGATAGATTTAGAAAGAACATGGGAATCTCGGAATTCGAAAACACGTAACGACTTCTTGTTCAGGTACGAAACCTTTTATTAACTTTGAGTCAAAGGTTTCGACGTAAGGAGAGACACGATCTTCTATGTTGTCTTATTCATTTGGCCCCCAACTCGAGCGGCCCCCATAGGGCGCACGTTCGCCTCGCGCCTGCGAGCTCCAAAAGTCGATCCTTCTCGTTTGGCGTCTAGTACCCGACTCTTTCTCTCTTCAAATTCTCACACAAACCTCCGCGCGCTTCCGGTGCGTGACGTCACCCGCACCTTGTCACCCAGTATCGTCTCGGACTATTATGACATCTGAGTGACACCTCCAACCGCCCGCGTGCGCCCATGTTAACGCCTGCTTCAATGTTGTACCTAATTAACCCATGTGCTGAGCCGAAAAGTTCTCAGCCTAACTAAACTCAAAGGCATGAACCGAAATCTCTCGGCTATTTTATAACAAAAGTGCTTTTTTAAAAAGTGCAATTTTTTAATAAAAGTGCAAATTTTTAAAGTGCTATATTAAAATGTGCAATTCAAAAAATTGCCATTTTAAAAATGTGTAATGTCACTCTGCAAATAGTCATGATTGCATTAAAACATTTAAAAATCAAGCAAATTTTGGCATCAAATGATTTGATAGACCAAATGATTTGATAGACCATAAAACCAATAAACCAATCCTATGATTATTTTCACTTTCTCTCATGATACCATTGATGTAATACTTATTTCTGATAGCCGATTTATTCAATCATGTTTCTGATAGAAAAGGTCGAAGGTTAAAGCTGATAAAATTTGTTGTTGTTTTGTTAACATTGTTTTTTTTTTGTTCTTTTTGTTTGGTTTCTTTATCTAATATGTTATTTAATGCCCAAACCATTCTTGTTAAGTAAAAGAAATGGTACTATTTAAACGACAGCTAAGAGGTTCTTACCTTTCCCAAGAGTATTAGTCAGAAAGAGAACCTAATAGCGCGACCGGAGTTCGAACTCGCTTACTATGATGTCTCAGTCCAGCACATTAACCACTACACCATTAGAAATCCCGTCTCATTGTTGATTTGATTGTGAAAATGTATAAACCAAAGAAAAACAAAAACAAAAAAATACAACAACACAATTAACTGAGTCATAATAATGGCTCATTGGCCCAGTGGGTAGAGTGTTCACCAATGATGCGGGAGACCTGGGTTTAGTCCCAGGTCGTGTCATACCAAAGACTTTTAAAATGGTACTTGATACCTTCTTGCTTAACACTCAGCAATATAAGCTACGTATCAAGGGTAAAGTGGAGCAATCCAGAGAGAGGAGTAGCACCCTCCCCTACACCTCGGTGTAGTAGCTATTGAAAAGGGAGCCTTCTGGTCGCCCTCGACTATGGTCACCAACTTTACTTTACTACAGTATAAGTCGTAGAGGGCATCTTTGGTGGTGTAATGGTTAACAAACTAGACTAGCAAACCTACATGTGTGAGTTTGAGTCTCATAATTTGATTCATTCATATGGCCTTGTGCTACATCTAAGCAAAAAGCTTGATAAATTATTACAGTATTAGTCGGGTAGTCCCCGTCCTGTCATAGCTAACATTCTGGACTGCAGCCTTGAAGCCAGCGAGTTCAAACTCCAATTATGCTATTACGTTCACTTTCAGACTAATTCCCATCGGAAAGATATGAACTTCCTAATCGTCAGCTATTGGTTAGATCGTACAATTACTTTTCTTTTACAGCAATGGCTTTGGCATTAAATAACCTACGAAGATTTATACGCCATTTAACAAAGGAAACAAACTTTAATTGTAAGTCATTGTTTATTTTAAAAAAAAAGAAAATGTGTTAACAATACAGGGTGCGGAATCAAAATTAGGAATATTCTACTATAATAACAAACGATTCTATAATGAAACAGGGTTGATTTTAATTTTAAAAAAAAAACAACAAAATTAGTAGATAGGCAAAAAACAGTAATTTTACTCAATATGGCCACCATTTTTTAAAATTATTGTATCAACATGCCTTCGAAACGATTTGCATGCCTTCAAAATAAATTCTTCAGACAATCCATTTCTCCTCAATTGCAGTCTTAAGGGAACCAATATTTGGATGGAATGTGGCATTTGTTTTGTTTTCCAAAACGTCCCATATAACGTAATCAAGGGGGTAAAAGTGTGGGCTTGAATCTTGTTTAATTGCTGTTCCCACAGTTTTCTCCTTGACTTTCAATTCATAAGTGTGCTTTCTTATTGATGTTGTGGGGGTCCTTCTTAATCGCCATGATGAGAGTAGTTTAAAAGCCTTCTTTTCGTTTTTTTTGTTGAGTCTTCCACTCGCCCTTTTCCTTAAACAACTCTTTTTCAGTAAAAGGTTTTCCTTTGCTTTGTATACGGTAGACAAAGAAATTTTGGTTTAGTTTCGGCGTTAAGCAAATCATAGATTCTTACTCGTTTCTTTTTTTGCTCACTCATATTTGGGCTGAATTTTGATTAGAAAAAGTCCTTAAATACTAGAGCTATTCATGAAAATTTAGATTTATCTTGTTTTTTTAAAAATTGGACGATGAGGCTAAAAAAACTTTTAAAAAATTATTCCATACTTTGCTTTCTCACTGTTGTGGCCCCGGAAAGGGTCACTAATGAAAACGCAAACACGGATATTAGATAACAGATTATATTACGCAAGAAAGATAGAGTTAAATAGAAAAGGTAAGAAGTCTCGTACTGTTTGTATAACACCGATAGTGATCTGCCCTTCTGACAGCGAAATCTCTGTACTAATAACAGTGAGAAGAGTCCATTATAGTAAGATGGGTAAGGTTCCCACAACACTCACTATGTAAACAAAAATAGTTATAAGGGTAATTATAGAAGTAGTTACAACACTAATGACTTGCTGACCTTGGTGGGTTATTTAATACTGAAGCCATCTAAGTAGGAAGTAGTGGTACTATTTAAACAATAGCTGGGGAGAATTCATACCTTTTCATAGAATATGTAGGAAGTAAGATCAGCGAACCGAGTTCAAATCCTAGACAAGGCTATTTGAGTTTCACTTCACACTAATGCCCTTGATGAAAGGCACAAATGATGTGTTCTCTTCATAGCTATGAGTAAACGGTAGAGAAGACTGGATTCTATAGTTTTGTTAAAGCAGCCAGTCTAGGAGAAAGAAAACTTTGCATTCAAACCAAACGTTCTCCGTTTTAAAATTGACCTTGTGTCACATCCTGCCTATCATGAAGAGGTTGAGTAAAGACAAGTTAACGGTCAAAAAAGAAAAAAACGGCAATTGTTATTTTTAAAGTGGCATTTTTGGAGCCATCGGGACCCACCAAAAAGGCCTTGTGCCTCACTTGTCCGCTCGGTGGGACGTACGACAAATACCGTCGACCTCCAAGCAGAATGGAGCGTATGCACTACTCTCTGGGAGGCGCTGGGCTGGGACGTAAATCAGTCGGCTGCGTTTTATTGGTGCGCAGATCTGGTTTGGTGTGCTCTGGTTCCAGTGGCAGTCGGTCGAAGAGCACCTTGACCGGCATCCTCGAGCCTCAGGAGGCCGTCCCCCCTGGTTCTCACCCTCCTTGGAGGGTCAGGGTTTGTCGCCTGGCGCATGGGGCGTTTCTTTATTGTGGAATGGCGACGAGGTTCGATGCATTTTTGGAGCTGCTGGGCGTGTCTGGGCTATGGCCTACGCCTGGACCCACCTAAAAAAGGCCTTGTGCCACACTCGTCCAGTTGTTCGGATGTGCGACAAATACCGATAACCTCTAAGCTGCCTGACAGTACCGGACGGACATTCCTAACTGTTGTATAACACCTGTATTCTGTATATTTGTTCTGTTATTGTAATATATTTGTTTCAACCAACTTCTCTTGTCTGCGTGTCATCATTTGGACCCCTTAACACTACAACAAAAAGATAAGCTCATAAAACAGAAAATAGATTTATTGACTATATTTTAAAATTATTTTACGCAAATAGAATTAATGTGTGAAAAATATCATGGAATTTTGTTGAGAAATATTTTAAAATAATAGTGAAACAGATTTATTAATCAAAATAAAAATTTCTGAATTGTTAATCCCCTAAAAATGGCCTATTACTTTCACTTTTGTACTGATGCCTTTGGGAAAGTTTTCACTCCGCTTATCTTTTCACATATGGGTTACATGTTATCAATGCTGTTAGTCTAGAAGGATGGTTTTGGCATTAGATAATTCACGAAGGTTGATATACCTCTAAACGAAGAAACCAAACCTAATTTAGCGATAAAACAGTCATAAGTTTGCAGATTCAGCTCTGACATTAAGAAACCAAAATTCTATCCGTTTAGTTATTTCTTGTAGCGACATCGCTTCTCGCTGATAATTGTTTATGGTCAGAGGATCCCTTTCTACGAAAACTACTCTTTTGTAATGTGGTGGCAACTCACAATCCGTGAACCTGGTACTCGACTGTGACACAGACAACAAGGGGTGAGTCACGGTAAGCCTGGCGCTAGAGGCAAGGAACAATCGTGGATTTAAAAAAAACAAGAGTCAGTTAGTTAGAGTGACAAGTGATGACCTAAATTTCGGAGCTGGAGAAACCGTCCCGACTCATGGAGGATGGGATATCATTTAGTAATTCTTTTATCGACTCAAAAATACAACTTCATGTCGCTCTGTTTATAATAATAAAGTGAGTGGCACTTTTCTGTGACCACGTATCTGACTTTCTCTTTTTTCCTTTTCTATAAACTCATTGTCATCTCTTCATTTCGGCTTTGTCTGTTTTAATTTTCTTCAAGACCCCGCAACAACCCTCGGTCAATGTGGCTTAGGAACAGTCGAATGTATCATCCGCAGAGGAATAAGACCCTTCAAAAAAGCGTGACGTTAGAATGATATTTAGCTGCAACTGATGGTGAGGCTCCAGTTCTGGAGATCAAGAAAGTGTTGAATACTCGTTTACTGCTTTTACGCGCAGTTCTACTCTGCCCCGGAGTGGTTGTACTTGTTAATGTTCCATCTATGGGTCAAATAAGACTGTCTAGAAATTATTCGTTTTCGATGGGACCGTGTACATAGAATAACTCTTAAGAAACAACACAAAAATGTAAAATGGCCCACTCGGCTGGTGGGGGGTGCTGCAGAATATACCAATTGCTTCTCTGCAAAGGGGTAAGACTCCCCCAACGAGTGTCCTGGATATGACACTAAACAATCTGATTGTAATACTCGAGTAATGCGGGAGATTTGGGTAATGCAGAGTACCCCTTTATTTCTATCGCTCGCAGGTATACCCTGAACCGGAGTGGTAGCACCTGGTAGGGTCTTATTTATAGGTCAAATAGAAGTAAACTGTGCATTTATGCTAGACTGAATTGTATGAAATCGAACTGTTTTGACATTTAAACTGCGTCCTTATGCTAAACTGAATAGTTTGAAATAAAACTGTTTAATGTATAAAAATGAATTTGGCATTAAATAACCTACAAGGGTTGATATGCCATAAAACAAAAAAAACAAAAAAACTAAAAAAATTTGAAAATAAGATATTCAAGGAATGCATTTAGCCTAAGCTTTTTGTAAAAAAAAATACCTTTAGATGGGTTGATATATCATTAAAATCATCCAGTCAATCACCTCCATACCACACGCAGAACAAACACATTTTACTTTATCAGCCGTTCATGAGTTTCGATTTGTGCGTGACTGTCTACTATAAAATGACCTTGTGTCAAATCCGAATTAGTGGGAAGTTAGATAAATATCAAACACATTTTCCGATAAAACATTCCTCTGAGCCTAATAAGCGACACCAAACTTTTTGTTTGTCAAAACGTCCTCAGTAGAAAAATTAACTTCTCTATAACAATTTCCCAAACAGTGAGTATGAAATTCACTACGCTAAATATAATTAGGGGGATTCTTTTGTAAATTACTATTTAAAAGTGGTAGAATTTAAAAAAATAAACACCCCCCCCAGCTTTTTCCTTTTTTAGTAAGTTTTATTGATGGAAGTCTCCATGGTGTTGTGGCTAACGTGCTAGACTGCGACATCGTAGTAAGCGAGTTCGATATCTAATCACGCTATTATGTTTAATTTCGGACTAATAACCTTGGAAAAGGCATGAACTCCTTTTAAACATTTAGCTATGTGTTAAATAATACGACAACTGTTCTTCTACAAGGATAGTTTTGGCATTACATAACCCATGAAGGTTAATGCGTCATTAAACAAAGAACCCCCCCAGTATAAATGTAAAGCAGTTTCTTCCAGGCAGCGGTCGTATTGATACTGCTGTATAGATGCACTACTTGGAAGCTAACTAAACGGCTGGAAAAGAAGATAGACGGCAATTACAGAAGAATGCTGCGAGCAATATTGAACAAGTCCTGGCGGCAACACCCGACAATGCACCAACTATACGGCCACCTGTCTCCCATCACGAAAACTATCCAAGTTAGACGAACCAGACATGCAGTATACTGCTGGAGAAGCAGGGACGAGCTCATAAGTGATGTACTCCTATGGACCCCTACATATGGCCAGGCAAAAGCAGGACGACCAGCTCGAACATACATTCAGCAGCTATGTGAGGATACGGGATGTAGCCCTGAAGACCTGCCAGAGGCGATGAACGATAGGGAGAAGTGGCGAGAGAGGGTCAGGGATATCCGTGCTAGCGACACGACATGATGATGATGATGATGATGTATATATAATAAATTGATATAAAATCTAATGAAATATATATATACATATATATCATTAGATTTTCATTGATGCAGATTGTGCACTCTGATCCTTCGTAGAAGTGTTATGGAGTGACACTTTCTCTTCTTCCTTGTCAGTCTCAAAGCAAATAAGAAGTTTCCATTCACTGGGCGCTTCGTGTGGTGTAATGTTCTACTTCCGTATATGGCATTAGAAAATCCACGGTCTAGTATATTTACTTTAAGAAATGTCACACTTATCTAAAAAACTCTGAGTTAAGAAATATTCAATTATAAACATCTACTGTTTCATAAAGGATAAACTCAGTCACATCCTGGAAAACAATTATTTAAAAAAAATTAAGAAAAAACACACGCATATATATACACAGCTTAATCATCTGGAGTAGTCGAATAAGTCGACTGCATCTGCAGAGGAGTAAGACCCCCACCCAACTAGTGTATTGGATATGACACTAAACCATCTGATGGTGAGGCTCCAGACCTATATCTTTAGGGTATCTTGAGTACTCCTTCATTGCCATTGCTCCCTAGTCTACTCAGATCTGGAATGGAAGTACCTGTTAGAGCCTCATCTATGAGTCAAATAGAAACATTCTATCATGTACTATTATTGAAACCATTTAAGTATGGAAACGAATGAATAGTGAGGAAAAGAATTATTGGATTTATTTAGCAATACTTGAAACAATTTAATTGGTTGGTTGGTCGGTTTCTTTGTTTAATGGCATATCAACCTTTGTAGGTTATTTAATGCCAAAGCCATTCTCCTAGAAGAACAGTATTGGTACTATTTATCCCATAGCTGGGAGGATAAGGGGGTTCATACCTTTCCCAAGGGTATTTTCCCGAAAGTGAAAGTAATAGCGCGACTGGAGTACGAACTCGCTCACTACGATTCCGCAGTCCATCGCTTTAACCATTACACCACGAGGACACCCCCCAATTTCATTGGGCGCAAACAATGATTAGCAATATTGTGTACAAAAACAAATGACAATACTTAAAACCATTTTACTGTGAGCAATGGTCTGTCAAGGATCAGACTTTAATATATGTACCCTAAGAAATTTCACACTTGTTTTAAAAAATATGAAGTTAGAAATAATCAACGGAAAACATTTACTATTTCAAAGAGAATAAAATCTATTACTTTCTGTTGTATCGTGTCAAGGAAAAGATACACAGTGAAATAGAGTTAATAGTTTATTAACTCAAGTGGTACAGTCCGACTAGTATTATAAGTCTCGCGCTGTTGGTGTTACGTCCGAAATTGGTATTATTACTGACCGACGTCCTTTCAGAGCTGTCTCTCTACTTCTCCTTCTGCTTCCGTCTCTCCCGTGCCTAAGAGACACGGCGTCTTTTATACTCCCGCGATATCGGAAGTAGCGTGGTACGAGCCACTATACAACACTTTCTAAGAAATAAATTTAAAAAAAATAAAAAAAATCTCACATATACACAGAATCATTCTAATTAGTAAAAAAATTAACCACGAAGGTTAATATGCCATTAGACAAAGAAACCAAACCGTCTACCAAATACTATCGTTTCCTGGTTATCAAAATACAAATAGATTAAAATGCACCAGAAATTAATGTTATATCTAATAGAGACCTGATCAAGAAAGGATAATGTTGGGTATCACCCACCTTTTTCCACACAATGAACTAGTCCATCTGCCATATATAACAGATGCTACTAATACCAGGGTAGACTAGAAGGTGAAGAGCAGCTTCTTATAGGAATAGTATTACAGCGTTGGAGACTGGAGATCGCACTAGATCACCTTACTTGCTACCGTAATAACGGAAGCCAATACTATCGTTGGACTATATCTTTATTCCGTATTCACTAATCCTATATTCTTGTCTATTAATAGTCTCAGTATTGTATTTACTTTTTTCCTGAGAATATATCTCTATTTCCTCTCATATCGTGGTTTGTCCTTTATTTAATATTACAAGCGTTCACTAGCCAAAACGCAACAGATAAGAAAGTAGAAAGACCTATAAATCATCATAATCATTATCATCAAAGCTTGCAGAAAGCAAGGATTCGCTTGATTCTCTCTCGCCAACCCTCCCAATCAGCCATCGCACTTGAAAAGTCCTCCAGAAGATATCCTCTGTCTGCCCTCAGCAGATGGGGGTAAGTTTTCGCTGGTCGGCCAACACTGGTGTGTCAATGTGAAGAAGTCTATAAAAGGATATCGATTATGAATTCGTCCTTACTTCACCGGCACTGACCAGCGTGCCTTATTCAGCTTACTTGGATGGTCTGTGAGATGTAGAGGAAAAAATACTGTTTTGAGTGGGGGTGATGATTCCAGAATTTGTTCAAAACAGCACGCAGCATCCAAACTTTTCTCCAAACGTTTCGTTAAAGTCCAAGTTGTGCAATCATACAGTAGTAATGACACGGCTACTGCTGGGAACAATTCCCATTTTATTTTATCAGAGAGATGAGATATCCATATGATTGTTCACCCGTCAATTGCAGTTCATGCCTTGTCTATGCGTATTAAAAGATTACCATGAACAATGATGAGTCATATAAAGATTCATAGGTGGCATTCAAGATATATAATGAAACAAAAGTAATAGGGTTGACGATTTTGTTAACTTTGAAAAGTTATTGTTTTTTTATAGAAAAATCTTTTTTATCATAAATACTTACTTCTTATTGTTATTGATTTCCCTGATATTTCTCATCACTGCGGGATAGATACTTGTGTATTGGTCGAATTTTCGAGATTTTTAGGCAACTATAGGTAGTGACCTATACATAAATAATAATTTGTAAGGTTGAAATTGAAATATAATGATGACTAGGAGCAACCCTTTGCATCAAAAATTAATTCTATAAATCAATGATTTCATGATCATCAATCAAAGGTTGTCCTATTTGTGAGATCAACTTTATATATATATATAGATATACAGAGTCGAAGTTAGGCTTCCTGATGATCCGATAAGGTGAAACTTTAGTAGAAGATTTTCGACTCGCGATTTAGGTTAATTTTATAATTGGCTCCATTGTCTGGTGTTGAGCACTTTAGTAATTGTAGCATTGCAGAATTCGCGGAGGGTTTTTTGGTTTTCTTTTGACCACTGACTGCGTATCCCTTGATTTTTTTCAAGGGGACGGACGAGGTTGGCCTTTCCTTCTTTTTGACCCATAATTTTTTCTTTTTCCCCCTGGGCGGTGATTCGAGATACTTTTATCTCTTGTTTCTGGCAGTTTTTTTTTTTCTGGTACCGTAAATACTGGTAGATATTAGATTAGTAAAGATATATATATATATTCGAAATATCCTATTTTTCTTGATAATATTCTATTTCCGTTGATAGTGTTCGTTCGATATCATCAGCATCTCAGTTTTATCCAACTTTGCGTTTACGTCCTTTTGTAACGTTATAATAAACTTAAAAAAAAACTCTTTTAAAACACAATTTACACATGCAAACAACCCCTGATGATGGACAATGAAAGGTCCGGAAGCACGCGGAACAATTTGGGTAATTTCATCCACCAATTCTAACCTGAAACCAAGAAACTTATCAGGAACCTTGAAAGGATCTTAATAAAATCAAATAGACAAAATGTGTCTTTATTATTTAATCAAACATACTTAAATGAAAGACTGCTGTCCAACTATATATATATTAGGGAAAATCTGGTTATCAATCGGACTGTATGAAAATGTACAATGATAAAAAAACGCTCTCAGAGGATGATTTCATTTATAGAATTATTTGCCGACGTTAAATATTTCTTTTTTTAGACGTTCATCAAAGCGTGTGAGTTATGGAAATTTACTAAGCTTCTTGCTTAGATGTGGCACAAGGCCATATGAAAGGGGCACCCAAAGAGACTCGAACTCACTCGTGTAGGTTTGCTAGTAAAGCGTGTGAGTTATTAAATGAAACGAAAAAATGAGTAAGTTTTAAAACATTCTATTTCTGTTGGAAGCGTTCTGTTTCAAATTTGATGTAATTAGCATTTAAAAGTTTATTCAAAATAATCCATATTACATGAGTTTATCTACCTATATGTATGTGTTATTTAGTTCATATCTACATATTTTAAACATTCCGTAATATATATATATATATATATATATATATATATATATATATATATATATCCATCTTTATAAATGTTCCCTTCTATCTCTATATATTCTATTCATCTATCTATCTATCTATCTATCTAAATGATGAAGCCAATACATTTTTAATATGGTATCTTGTAAATTTCCTGCAACAATCTGACTAATTTGTTCTTTTAATTGGTCAGTTACGTTGGTCGTAACTTGCTGGAAAGTTACGATATACTTTTTCTAAAATATTTTGGTTTCATCGTTTAAAAATATTTATGTATATTCAAATATACTATATATATATATATATATATATATATATATTTGAATGTAACTGAAATAAAAAGTCTAACCATTGGTATGGGCTGATATTTATGTTATGGAATATTCATTAGTGGTTGATATGGATGAAATAATATAGATATTAACACACACACACACACACACACACACACACACACACACACACACACACACACACACACACACACACATACGTACACACACATATATATATATATATATATATATATATATATATACGAGGTGCATACACTAAGTTTCCAGACTTTTTTCGTATAGGCACTTTCATTGATAGTACACACATGAAACTTTAGTCCCCTTCGAAGTAATCTCCTCCGGCTGCAATGCACTTGTTTTACCGTTCCAAAAACTTCTGGAAGGCCCCATGGAAGTCCTCTTGTGTGAGCGTGTCAATGACCTTTGTCACAGCATCTTTCATCTCCTCAATTGTCTCATAACGACAGCCTCTGAGCTTAGGGAATAGCCAAAAGTCACCACGGGCACCTCTGGACAATAGGGCGGCTGAGGAACTGTCTTGATGTCCATCTTGGTCAAATAATCTGTGATACGGATAGAGTTGTGGACTGGTGTATTGTCCTGGTGGAAATGCCACTGACCCGATTTGAAGAGTGCTAGCCTCATCCGACGGAATCTCTTCCGGAACTCCCTTAAAACCTCAAGATAGTAACCCTAAGCCTAACCCTTTGGCCAATCAACTCTGGTGTATTGACTTCCTTACTTCTCCCACACCTCTCATCATCCCTCACAAACTACCTGCCTTCCTTGAATCTCTTATGCCACTCAAAAACTGATGCTCGATTCATGTAAGACGGTCCCAAAGCAGTCTGAAGAATTCCATAGGTTTTTGTGGCATTTTTTCCAAGTTTAAAACAGAATTTTATTGCATATCGTTCTTCTAAAGTGTCAGATTGCATTTTTGAAATTCACCAGCAGTGACAATCAGGCTTTAGTAGGGTGTATTCCAATTGCTGCTGTAGCTGTTCATTTGAAGCTGAAATCATAAGAATTAGTCAGTCATCTCATAAGATGTATAGCAATAACATAGTGAATTTTCAAGAGTCTACGACAAATTTAAATGCCTATACGAAAAAAGTCTGGAAACTTATCGTATGCACCTCATATATATAGTATCGATAATATAGTATATATATATATATAGTATAATATAGTATATATATTTATATATAGTATAATATAGTATATATATATATATATATAGTATCGATAATTACTAACCTGCTATAGTTTCGCCTAAGCGGCTCATCAGGGTACCTTGTCGGGATTATGTACCCTAATGAGCCGCTTCGGCGAAACTATAGTAGGTTCGTTACTGACTCACTAAGTAATTATCGTTACTATTTTGCTCTATTCAGTATTGAGCACTTTTTGCATTGTAGCTTAGCAGTCCGGACGGTGTTTTTTTTCTTTTGACCAACCAATTGCGTGTCTTTTGATTTTTTTCAATTAATATGACAAGGTTGGCCTTTTCTTTATATTTTTCCCCTTGGCAGTGATTCGTTGTATATTTTCAGCTTCAAATCACTTGCCGGGTTTTTCTACCGTAAGGGCTATTATTTAATATATATATATATATATATATATATATATATATATATATATATATATATATATATATATATATATATCCACATAGATAGATAGATAGGTGTGATGTGGACTTTTAAAAAAATAAATTTTGGATCGTTAATTACATTACACAAATTTGAAACAGAACGTTTCCAACGGAAATAGAATGTTTTAAAGCTTTCTCATCTTTTTCGTTTCATTTAATAACTCATACGCCTTGATAAAGGTAAAAAAACCGAAACATTAAACGTTGACAAATAATTATATGAATAAAATCATCCTCTGAAGACCTTTCCATTCTTTTGGGATTTTTTTTCCAGTTTTTCCCTGTTATTTTCTTTTGAAAAAAAAAAAATATTGAGGATTCCAAAACGATCCGAAAATATAAAATCAACTAGTCTCCGCACATTCTATAAAAACGGGAGAACGTATTTAATCAAATGCATCTATAAGAATGTCATACCCATCTGCACATCAATCGGTCTCAGATCTTTCCATCACATTTTCCTGCTACACAAAAATATTTCTTTTGAATCTTCCATTAAGAGTCTAAAATGTTTTAGAAGAATCGACTTTCGAAAAAGCCAGATTTTTGGGAGTCGATCTTCGTAACAAAAATTACATGTCCCATAAAACGGCTGAAAAACTCACGATGGAAATATCAGATTTGAATAATACTCATATTTCTAAATTAAAGCACATGCTACCCGTAGTTGAGGGCGACCAGAAGGCTCCCTTTTCAATAGCTACTACACCGAGGTGTAGGGGAGGGAGCAACTCCTTTTCCTGGATTGCTCCACTTTACTCTTGATACATACCTTATATTGCTGAGTGTTAAGCAAGGAGGTATCAAGTACCATTTTTAAAGTCTTTGGTATGACGCGAACTGGGATTGAACCCAGGTCTCCCGGGCATTGGCGAACATTCTACCAACTAGGCCAATGAACCGGTAAACTGGGAAATCGTAGTAAGTGAGTTCGTACTCCAGTCACGCTATTACGTTCACTTTCGGACAAATACCCTTAAGAAAGGTATGAACCCCCTAATCCTCCCAGCTATGGGTTAAATAGTACCACGACTGTTCTTCTAGGAGAATGGCTTCGGCATTAATTAACCTACAAAGAATGATATGCCATTAAACAAAGAAATAAACCAAACCAAGCCGAAAAATACATGTTACAGTTTTTTATGTAACATCAGCAGATGGAAACAGGATGGGAGGAATGATCTTATTCAAAATTTTTCGAACTGCCAACACGGCACAATCGAACCAAAATCCTTTCAATTTGATCATAAATTCGCTGCAAGAGTAAATAACCGTAAATTGTAAATTTAGTAAACTTAAAATACAGTTACAATGATTCTGATTTCAACAAGGGATTTATACAAGGATGGCGGGGATCTCCTCGTGGTGTAATGGTTAAAGCGATAGACTGCAGAATCGTAGTAAGCAAGTTCGTACTCCAGTCGCACTATTACGTTCACTTTCGGACTAATACCCTTGAATCCCGTTATCCTCTCAGCTATGGGTTAAATAGTCCCACTACTGTTCTTCGAGGAGAATGGCTTGGCATTAAATAAACTACAAAGATTGATATGTCATTAAAAAACAAAGAAACCAAAGAAAGAAAGAAACAAGGATTGCTCGTATTAACCACTAATGTTAACATAAATGACCTCACTTTACCGAGGAGAAGGGCACCTCGGGTGGTGTAATGGTTAGCATGGTAGACTAGCAAACCTACACGAGTGAGTTCGATTCTCATTGGGTGCCCCATTCATGCGGCCTTGTGCTACGTCCAAGCAAAAAGCTTAGTAAATTAACACTTTACCGGGGAGAAACTTTTGTAGCACTATGTGGGTAGGCTGCCAAAGCAGACGATTCAATTGTCTGTTTTGGCGCGAAACCAGACAAAGGATTCTTGGACCTGAAATCTCGCCGTACCCGGAAGTGGTACGGGGAGGCGAATGAGAGTTGACGACGCGCGCCAGAGAGAGGCAGTTGGTAGTTGGACAGGAGCAGAGGCAGTTGGTAGTTGGACAGGAGAGAGGCAGTTGGTGGCTGGAGAGCAGAGAGGCAAGCAGCAGAAGAGAAGTTGGCGTGGAAGAATGGAGGGGCAGTCAACACCAGACACTGAGCAGAGAAACGAGGCAGCATTAGATAGGGTCCAGTGAAGAAGAGTCTCAAGATGTCTGATTCCAGTAGCATTGTGGAATTTTCGCTAGTAACCCACGCTAGCGTTAGTCCATATCTACTATCAGGAATGCACATGCATGTAGTGTTGCAATACCTCTTTTCTGCTCTTGGTTAACCCCAAGCTTTGTTTGTTCGTTTGTCTTTCTATTTTCTCCTGTCTCCCTCGATCGTATTCTTGTGTGGTGACAAGAAATGTGCGTTACCCCCTCAGCCACTAGTTGATCACCGGCCGGCTAAGAAGTGAAATGGTTAGAAGACTGAGATAATGGGGGGGGTGAGGGGGTAACGTTTCACACTTTGTTGTATTGAGAGATTTATCTAAGAATATCATAATCATCAACCTTCTGATAAAAGTGGTAGTGTTGTCATTAAGGATTCCATTCATAATAACAAAATAATGGAATTATTAAATAATAAAAACAAATTTCTTTAAAAGGCCATAAATAAAGATGTAGACGTTTTTAATAAGTCCCATAAAATAATCAATAAAAAGAAAAATTCTGGTTTTTATTCATTGATTATAGCCCCGCAATCTCGAAAATTTATGGTCCTCCTAAAACCGATGAACCTGGAATTCCTTGACGACCAATTATTCTGTGATAGCTTCGCAAAATCTTTAGCCGATATGCTCTCTCTTTGGCACGATTAGTAATTCGCGCATCAAGAACTCGGGTGATTTACTCAAAAAATCAATAAATTTAACATGGAAAATAAATATCCTGCCAATCTCGGCATAAAATCATTATACACCAATATTCCTGTCAAAATAACGTATCAAATGTTTAGAAATTCATCCTAAGAAAAAAACATTACATTGCTTTTACCAATTCACAAAATAATTAAAATTTACTCATTATGCACGAAACATAGCTTCTTTTTTTTTCGATATAACAGTTTTTTTTTTTTACAAACAAATTTGGTTTACCAGTGGATTCTCCTCTTGGTGGGATTCTTGCATGCCTTTTCCTAGAATTCCATGGATCTGGTCTTTTTAAATTTATAATACTCAAAGATTTTAACTATTCCCGTTAAATAGATGCTATATTACTCATATAATCACGAAATAATAACTTAACAAAAATTACGAATTGATTAAACAATATCAAACCTAACTCTGAATTTACTTCTAAACAAGAAACTAACAACACCAGTTGATATTTTACAAATAGATAATAGTAACAAACTAGAATTTAAAGTTCAATACGAATCCACAAATAAAAATGATCACATACATTTTTACTCACATCAAAACACCAAAACAAAGAGGAGAATAATCATAAGTTTTTACCTTGGAGCTTTTAATAATGAATTTGACTATATAAAACTCCTTAACGCAACTTAGATATCCAAAATCTTTCATACGAGATGCCAAAATTAACGCTCTTAAAATTCACAAACGTAAATGTTCTGTAAAAATTGGTTTGGTTTGGTTTATGGCATATCAACTATTGCAGGTTATCCAAATCCATTTTTATACATATAAACAGTTCTATTTGAAACAATTCGGTTTAATATAAGTACGGTTTTTGTTTTCTCACAGTTAAATCTAAAAACAGTTCTATTTCAGAAAATTCAGTTTAATATAAGTACACAGTTTAGATGTCAAAAAATGTTCTATTTCAAGCTATTTAGTTTAGTCGACAAAGTTAAATGGTTACAAGTATTTCTATATAACATTAAAAATTCAATTAAGCATCAGTCATTTATTTACTCACAGTTAAATGTTAAAACAGTTCTATTGCAAATAATTCAGTTTATCATAAGTACACAGTTTAAATTTCAAAACAGTTCTATTTAAAAAAAAGATTAAGTTTAGCATTAGCACACAGTTTAGTTCTATTTGACCCATAGATAGGACCCTATCAGGTGCTACAACTCCGGATCAGAAGGGACATGGGAGCGATGGCAATAAAAAGGCACTCCGCATTCTCCAAAGCTCCAGCATTTCTGTAGCTTCACCATCAGATTGTTTAGTGTTGTATCCAGGACGCTCGTTGGTTTTTTTTTTTACCCCTCTTCAGAGATGTAGTCAGTGTATTTTGCAGCCCCAGCCCACTGGACCATCTGAAAATTCAAAATAATTTTCAAAGAATAATTCGTAACGTAGATATATCATTTCACCCAACAATTCAACCACAAACACCATCGGAAAAAATCAACAGCCTTGCAATTAAAACAGTTACTAAATGTTAAAAGACTACTAGGAATTTAATTAATCATAAAAATAACAATACCCAATCCAGACAGGGGTTTATGAAAATCCATGTTTGGATTGCAATAAAAAAAAATATGTGGGTGAGTCTTCTGGTAATCTCAATGATACGAATTTATGAGCACGTACGAGATTTTTAAAAAGGAAACATTGATAAAGATTTGGATTAAGACGATTTAAAAAGTAATAACTACTTTAATTCTAAAAATTTAAAGATGCTAAGTTTATATACTTAATAAAAAATGCCATGAAATTGTTGAATCTACTATCATTTAAAACTACAATACCATTATACAGAGACCTGAATTTTTCAATTTGTCTCCTTATTTGGTCGGATTCGTGATGAAAAATTATAAAATTCCTTTACTAAAATAATATGGCTTCATCGTTTACATATTCATAGATAGATAGATAGATGTATTGAACTGACAAAGATAGAAAAAGGTTAACATTGATGAAGATGGATAGATATGTTATGGAAGGTTTATAAGTGGTAGGTATGAACTGAATGATATATATATATATATATATATATATATATATATATATATATATATGTTAATTTCTTTAGTTACATATATTTTATGTAACGAAAAAATAAAAAAGAAGAAAATAATCCCCACACAGAAGTTTGTTGTAAGAGGATATTTTTTTTATCTATTCACTTATTTTTTTGTTGTTGTTGTTAGATCTATTTTCATTTAATTGCATTCTTGTTTATTCTTGGAAATTACTTCAAATTAATAGTGGAATATAATATATTTCGAATAAAATAAATTATAAATAAAAAAAGGGTATTTCTAAATGTCAAGTAACCTTTATACCAGCCTCTATAATGTCCGGAGAATGTAATAATGAACATCGAAATAGAGTGTTCGCCAATGTTTCGGGAGACTTAGGTTCAATCCCAGGTCGAGTCATACCAAAGACTTTAAAAATGGTACTTGATACCTCCTTGCTTAACACTCAGTAATATAAGGTACGTATCAAGGGTAAAGTGGAGCAATCTAGGGAAAGGAGTAGTACCCTCCCCTGCACCTCGGTGTAGTAGCTATTGAAAAGGGAGCCTTCTGGTCGCCCTCGACTAAGGTCGCCAACTTTACTTTACAATTATGAATAAACATTACAAAGCTCTGAGAATGATATAGATAAACATCGAAATATTGAAAAACTTATATCTAACACCTATTTTTTAAAAATTTCCAATTTATCACCATGTCTATTCGCATTAACTTTATTTCTCATTGCTTATCTTAAGATTGTTGACAAGTCAAATGTTTAAGTGTTTAAAAAATAATAATACATATTTTATTCAAAAGTTTCTTCTGTTATTTTAGTAGATATTAATTATCTCTAAGTATATTTACAAAGTGGACATATTTGTTATTGTTATTATTTAAAAAGCAAAAAAACAAATTGATAAATAGTTTTAAATCATCGCAATTTATGTGAATCACGCAAATCGAAAAACAACTGAGAAAAACAATAGCAATGTAAACAATAACGATTTTAATGGACAAATATTTTAACGAATACAGGTGTTAGGGAAGATCTGTTAGACTGATAAAAAGCGTATCGTGACATTATCTAGATTTTCGAATGATGTAAGTACGCTTAGTGTTTATATAAGCATAAGTTTAGTAATATACTGGGTGCGACAGAAATACGTCCCACATTTCAAACTGTCACCTGAGGGGTGCAAGTGAACTTAAGTAAGTAGCATTGGTATCTACATCAATCTGTTGTGAATTGAAATGCCATGACCAAAAAATTCGGCGAACACTTACACACGACATACAGAAACACTGTATTAGTTATTAGTTCTCATCAGCAGTGTATACCGTGATCTCCACCACTGGAGATCGAACTAGCGACCTCAGATTGCTGAGCCGAAACTCTACAACTGAGCCAACAGTCCCCAGCGAATACAAGTGACGCCAAATGAACTAGTCATGGTAATTGCGTGGCCAATTAACCTGAATGTGCCTTGCAAGTTACATCCGTACTCTTCCTAGAGGACATGCTCACCTCCAGGTCCACGTCTTCCCAAGAGGATTAGAAATATGCACCCGCGAAATTATTATGGGCAAGGATATAGATGTTTATTTTTCTTTTTTAATTAAAGGAATTATATTGTGAATTGAATTACCATGACCAGAAAATTCGGCGAACACTTACGCACGACATACAGAAACACTGGACAGCTGTTTCGACCTTATTAGGTCTCATCAGCAGGGTATACCGTGATCTCCACCGCTAGAGACGGAACAAGCGACCACAGATTGCAGAGCCGAAACTCTACAACTGAACCAACAATCCATATCGCACAGAATATACATCAATCTAATGTCTTACAATTTTCTTTTCGGATACGATCTGTTACCATCATAACTTGGACTGGTGCACACTCTACGTTTTCTACTAAACTTTTCTTTTATTCTGGGAAATCTATGATAACTACACGGAGAGCTTTTCGTGCTCATTTCATTTTACATTGAAATGATGCTGTTCCGAAAAGAATTTTAAATTCCTTGCAGTATCGTTCTTCTATTCGGAACAGTATAACTATTTTACTCTTTTGAGAGTTTTACACACCAGTTTTAGCTGATGGTATTTCACTGGAGTTTGAGTGAGAGTTAGTTTCTTCAAGTCTGCGGGACTCTTCTTAGTATTCTGGCCGATCTCAATAATATTGTAGTATTGATGGTCTCCACTGGTCCTCTTATTTCCAAGTTCTTCAGTCCTTGTACCAATCCTTCGATGTCTGTATCTAGCGCGTCAATTACAATTGGTATCATCGTCGCTTTCATGTTTTTTCAGTTCTCTAGCAAGGTGTAGGTACTAATCTCTCTTTTCGCTTTCCTTCAGTTTTACCCTGTTGTCAGGCGGAACGGCAAAGTCAACTAGTCAGCAGGTTCTCTATCTTTCTTTTTTTATTGACTATCATTAGGTTTTGTCGTCTGGCTGAGATTAGGCAATCCGCTTGTATCTCAAAATCCCAGAGAATTTTGTGCGTCTCATTTTCCAGGAAGGATTCTGGGTTGTGCATATACCATTTGCTTATATTGTCAAATTTAAACTTCTTGCAAAATTCTCGGTAGATCATCATGCTCACCCAGTTATTATTGCTACTTTATTAAACACTCTTTCTAAGATTAAGAAAGATGAGGTTATATATATAAACATATATATATATATATATATATATATATATATATGCAAAGATCTTTTCATGAATTGTACACTCCAGTAGCCGAAAAGCGTATATGTAAATAAATATATACGTTAAAAATTCCTTTGCTTACGCTGAGAGGATGATAGCTTTTGAGTAATATATCCGAATGACGTAAAGTCAGTCGGCTTTCGATCCAGCTTGAAGCATCACGTGTATCTAGCTACACTGAAGAGTTGTATTACAACGAAACTGTCTGTCGGTGGAAGACAATATATATATGTAGATAAATTATAATGAATTCTATTTTATATTTCATGTTTCCTGGGGAGTTCTTTTATATGAATATTTGTGTTGAACTTTAAAATACAATTAAGTAAAAGTAATATTATTATTATTTTACTCCTTGAGAGTTTTTCACACCAGCGCTGGCAAATGGTATTTCACTGGATTTCGAGCGAGAGCAAGTCTCCACAAGTCTTTGGGACTCTTCACAGTATGTTGGCCGGCCTTAATACTGCAATAATCTGGATGTTCTCAACTTATCCTCCAATTTCTAAGTCCTCCAGTCCTTATACCAATCCTTTGGGGATTGTTCCGAGCGCACTAATTACAATTGGTATCTCCGTCACCTTGATGTTCCACTGACTTTAAGTTTTCTAGCAAGGTCTTAGTACGTATCTCTCTTTTCTCTTTCTTTTAATTTTACTCTGAGTATTATTATTATTATCATATAAATATGCATATATATATATGTGTGTGTGTGTGTGTGTGTGTGTAAGTGTGTGTGGGTGTTTACTCTACCCCCACCTCGTAACGAGTCGAGTGTGACACACGTTCAATTTGTCGAGCGGAGTACAACAAGTTTGTTATCCGAATTTATTAAGACGGTTTGCCTTATCAAGGTTAAAGAACCAAATCTGGCTTACTATTCACCCATAGCTAGGGTGTGGGTGGGGAGAGAGGGATTCATATATTTCCCAAGAGTATTATCGCGAAGTTGAACGCAAACATCTTCGTTCAGGATTTGAACTCGGGACACTAATTCCGTTTCCTACGACCGTAACCGTTTCACCAAGTGCTCATCCATATACATTTTTGCGCGTGCGCGTGTGTTCAGTCTACTTATAATTAATAGTACATTTGTCATTTCAATAATTCCATTTCACTATCTCATTCAGTGGAAGCTGTGCGGTTAATAGGTCAGAATGTTTTTTTTTAGAATTGTGAAATCCAATTCCATGACGCATAGCATATATGTCATTTGATAAACAGTCTTGATAGTTTATTTGATCTGTTTCACGAATTATCGACGTCAAATTATGGGACTTGGGTTTGATTATAACAATTACTCTTTTATTTATTGAATTTTCAAACAAGAAATAAATGAGAAGTAATTTTTTATTTTATTGTATTTATTGCGGACTTTTTGTCCTCATCTTGGTAGTTTTTGTGTTGTTTCTTCTTTCACTACGTTTCGGCCAAATTTCACCTCTGGCCTTCTTCAGGTGATTTACCGCGACCTCGGATAGGAATGCTGAGTCTTGTAACCGTATCACCTGAAGAAGGCCATAGGTGAAATTTGGCCGAAACGTAGTGAAAGAAGAAACAACACAAAAACTACCAAGATGAGGACAAAAAGTCCGCAATAAATAAAAGAAATTTAAAAAATTAATTCTCAGATTAGGAAGCCTCATCTCAAAATGATTCCAATTAAAGACAAGTAAGAAATAAATGATAGCTTTAAAACAGTGCTGGTTTTACGGGAAGATCATTCGATTGATCCTTTTCTTTGTTGGGGAACAAAATATAGTTGTATCCCTTTTAGGGATTTATGGAGAGAACTTCTGACAACCACGTAACCGCTGGTCATGTGACAATTCCAGAGGCTAGATCTACCTTTTTTTGGTTGCAGACATCGGTCGGAAAAGAAACCCCTTGAAGCACGTGCGTCTTAATTGCCTTCTGGGAGTTTACCCTCTACAAGGAAACTATAAGTGTTTAACTGCTACTATTTAGTACTTCTTGATCTTTGGAATGTCATTTGTAACATTTTTTTTAAATAGTTTGGGACATTATCATGTTTTATAATTATGTGTAAATATATGTATATAAGATCGGCTATTTTAGTCTAAATTGACTTGGTGTTTTTTTTCTTACCGAAGTATTCTGTGTTAGGTTTTCATTAATCTAGCCTAAGGATAATGGGAAAATGCTGGTAATAGTCTAAATGAATAACACACACTATTAATTCCTATATGTTTTCTTGACTCCAGCTTGTTATACATAAAAGGTCTTGTGAGGTGTTTCTGATTGTTTTTCAAATTGCCGCACAATTTTGGTACGATTATTTCGAGTCGGAGCCTAGTGCTCCTCTTGTATACAGCAAAGAAAAACAACAACGCTGATGTATAAGAATATAATCTGCTTCTTTTCTTTTCTTTTTTATTGCCCGAAATGTACGTATGGGTTGAATAAGTGTGATTGGAATATGGCTGAAATGTACGCACACATAGGCGACGGCGAGGTTTTTCAGTGAAACTTCTCTGTCTTTCTGCTTCGTTCTGCCTGACCCGAAATCTTCCCTTGCTCATGTAATTTTTCGGACGCCCATGCGTTGTTACTATTACGTGGTCTGCTCATCTGACCGGGATTAGATTGTCCGTTTGTATTTCATTATTATCATATACTCTTTGAGAGTTTTTCTCATCAACGTTAGCTGATGGTTTTTCACTGGAGTTTGTGTGACAGCAAGTCTCCTCAAGTCTGCCGGACTCTTCTCAGTATTCTGGTCATCTTCAATAATGCTGTCGTTTGGATGGTCTCCACTCGGCCGCCAACTTCCAAATCTCCCTGTCACTGTGCCAAAAGCACCAATCACAATTGGTACAATCGTCACGTTCATGTTCCATAGTTTCTTCAATTATCTAGCAAGGTCGAGGTACTTATCCTTCTTTTCACATTCTTTCTGTTTTATTCTGTGGTCATCCGGGACAGTAAAGTCGACAATTTTGCAAATTCTTTTTTTTTTTTTTTTTTTTTTGTGGTTGATTAGATCTGATTGATTAGGTCTGGTCATCTGGCCGAGATTAGGTACTATTATTATTGTTGTTATTATTGTTATCATTATTAATAATTTTGACTATTATTTACGTTATTTACTCGCTGTCGTAGAAATATCAATCCAAATGGGTTGCAATAAAAAAAACAAATGAAATTAAGATGAAGGTAAATAATTTATAATTATTCATGTTTATGAGTGACCAAACTTCATCTATAAATAAAATAAAAGATGTCAAACTATCAACATCACTATCATGTAAGCCGCTGCACACACACACACACACACACACACACACACACACACACACACACACAACATGCACACATGAACACCCTACAATCAACCTCTCCACTCATACACCTAGTTCTTTTTGCTTGAATCCTCTTGTCGATTTTTATGGTTCCTTTGTTTACATTCACAAGATATGAGATGCAGTTTTTCTCTCTCAAGGATGCACATATCTTCTCGTTGCTTTTCTCATCTGATGTTGGGATGTGTGTAAAGAAAGAGGGATGGAAAAGAAGGTTGGGTGTACATTTTGGAGGGCGGTCTTCTGAGAGATTACATTGAAATCGGAGATGATTATCGCTGATAATTTCTTCTTATGCCGAAAGAAGGAGTGACAATTTGATATCTATGGTAATTAGTGCACATAAATACACAAGTAGATTAAGGTAAGAGAGACACTTGAGAGTGGCAGAGCATGAAACTGAAGGTCAGCAAATTAGAGGTTTATTACCAGGTCAAAGACTTGTAATATCAACGAAGTGCCAATCATATTACCTGCGTTCTGATAGTTTTCGAAGATGACTTTTGCAAGAAGTCAAAAACCAGGACTGCTACCTACATTCTCAACTGATAAGTTCATAAGATGTCTCTGCTTTGGAAGAATACGAAATGATTTATACTGTCAAACGATTTAACTGCAGCATTTTTCAATATATATATATATATATATATATATAGGGTGTCTCGAAATAGATGCAAACCATTAATATGATAATGATTTATTACTAAGGTAAGCCTAATGGTGGTCATTTGGAACTCGTCCTCTAAAAAATGCACCCTTTGAGCTACAGACATCAAATCAACGTTTTTTTTTCTGTCATTATATCAGCTTCATTTTTTTTTTTGTGTTTCTTGTCTCAGTAATAAATCATTATCATATTAATGGGTCTATTTTGAGACAGTTTTGAATGATTTTGTCTCCAAATAAGTAGAAACGAAAATATTTTTTCTTTTTTGTCCAAGGCATTGTGATCAAGGATTAATAGTTGTTATAGTATACTATTTTCAAATCTGAAAAAAAAAAACCCACATTATTATTAGTAAAGATATTAGTAGTCACATAGGTCCCATATATATTGAGACATCCTATATTTGTGTGTGGGGGGTACTTTTTGATCGCATTTTGCTCAATGAATATGTTACGTCAACAGGGCATATCAACGTTTTTTTTAAATTATAAAAAGATTTTAAAAACTTTCTAAACTTTTCCGCAAAACCTTTTCTTCTATTGATGACCTAATGTCGAAAGTAACTAACTAAAAAACACGTAAAAGCAATATTCCTATTTGTTTTATCAATTCGTTTCTTTTATATATATAGGAGGGTCATTCAATGAATAAGGAGACTTTTACCGAAGGAATCGGCAATTGAAAACACAGATAACATTTGTACTTTTTTCAAGAAATTCAATTGTGATATGTCCTTTCATGTTTCAGAAGAATGTCGGCATGACCTTATTTAAAACCGCTACACTCAAAACCTCGGTTCTTCTATCTATCTATCTTGAATAACCTTCACACACACACACACACACACACACACACACACACACACACACACACACACACACACACACACACACACATATATATATATATATATATATATCAATATTGAACAAGTCCTGGCGACAACACCCCACGAGACGCCAACTGTACGGCCACTTGCCTCCCATCACGAAAACTATACAGGTTAGACGAGCCAGACACGCCGGACACTGCTGGAGAAGCAAGGACGAGCTCGTAAGTGACGTACTCCTATGGACCCCCACATATACCCAAGCAAAAGCAGGACGACCAGCCCGAACTTACATACAGCAGCTATGTGAGGATACAGGATGTAACCCAGAAGACCTGCCGGAGGCGATGAATGATAGGGAGAAGTGGTGAGAGATGGTCAAGGATATCCGTGCTGGCGGCACGACATGATGATGATGATGATATGTATATAAGGGTCGTTCAATGAATAAGATAAATTTTACCGGAGGAGTTGACAACAGAAAACATTTTTTTCAAGAAATTCAATTTTGATGTATTCTTTAATGACTCATAAGACTGTCCGCATGACCTTATTCACAGACCGCTGCACCCAGAAATTTTTCTTTACCGGAGAGGCAATATCTTTCCACTCCATGCACAATCTTCTCGACTCAGGGTCGTCGTTACAAACTCGTGTTTAGTCCACTTCTAAAGATTTTTAAAAAGCTAAATGATGCTTCTTGCACACATCACACGTTCATTCTTTTGTAAATTTCATGTGGTCTGCAGATCTCAGCCAGCAAAGATTTGATAATAAACATCACTTCAAGCTTGAAACAGTCGCAGCGAATTACCGACGTTTTGATTAGTATCACAACAAATATTTGTGGGGGGGGTATTAAAATAAGTGTTGCTATAAACCACTTCGAAAGAATGCAGGTTTTACCCTCATGGAAACAAAATCTAAAAAAAAAATTTGCTTTAAAAAATCTTTTTCTTTATGTTTAGTTTTTTTTTTAATTTAATGGTATTTCAAACTTTAATGTAAAATCCATTCTTGTAGAAGAAAATCTGTGATACTATTTAACTGTACCTCTGCAGTCAACTGAATTCCTTGAGGTAATTTACAAAGCTCTTTGCTTCGATGTGGCACAAGGCCGAATGAATGGGGCACCCAATGAGACTCGAACCCACTCGTGTAGGTTTGCTAGTCTAGCTTGCTAACCGTTACACCACTCCTTGAAAAAAGTACAAGTGTAACCACTGTTTTCTATAATCAGTGAAGTCATTACGCCAGGGGGAATTTCCTTTGTTTATGCCACTTTCAGTTATCGATTTGACATTCACTTTTATAAGCAAACTTGTATAGGGGTGTCCTCGTGGTATAATGGTTAAAGCGATGGACTGCGGAATCGTAGTAAGCGAGTTCGTACTCCAGTGGCGTTATTACGTTCAATTTCGGACAAATACACTTGGGAAAGGTATGAACCCCCTTGTCCTCTATGGGTTAAATAGTACCATTACTGTTCTTCTAGGAGAATGGCTTTGGCATTAAATAACCTACAAAGGTTGATTGCCATTAAACAACCAAGCCTAAACTTTTATACCAAACTGTTGATGATTATCATTATCGAAAATCGTATCTATCAATCGCTTAATTAGACCCGTCCATCCTGTCGACGGGATTTGCAGAGGGGTAATAACTTCTTTTTCCCTAAGAAAAAAGAGGTAATCGTGGGTATGGCACTAAACAACACCTGATGGAAATAGTAATGAGCGTGAAACTCAACATCTGGAAGTTGCTTCTTCATTAGCATTATTCCAACTTCCACTCTGAGCCATTGTGTTTCTACCTATTTCGATTCCATCTATGGGTCAAATAGAACTGTTGAAAAATTATTTGTATTCAATAGGAATACTTGATGTCTTATAACTGTAAATTATTTGTACTAAGAAGGTTTATCTGTAACTTAAGGTTATCATTAGATACTGGAAACCATATAACTGCGTGCAAACGAATTACTATTATTAGATAAAAAGAATTACATGAAATCATATAATTATTAGTATTAAATTGGAATACTTGAAACCATTCAACTGCACATTAATTATTTGCATTTGGCAGTAATACTTGATATCATATAAATATGCAAAAACTCTCAAGAAAAATTGTATGTATAAATGTACGATGAAAGCAATTATCTTATCTTTAGTCACAAAATAAACCTCGTCAAGTTGCGTGCGCGCGCGCGCACACACACACACACACACACACACGCACACACACAGAGAAATATATATATATATATATATATATATATATATATTACTTTCAGTAATCGATCTTCCTTTCGCTGTTGCTGGCAGACATTTATTCATCCCAGGCTGATAATATTTTATCGAATGTCGTATCTATCAGTCGATCAATTGAACCACATCTTTCTTCCTTTCTTTTTTTCTCATTCATCACTAAACAGCCTACGTTTTCTTTCTTTCTTTCTTTCTTCCTTTCTTTCTTTCTCATTCATTACTTAACAGCCTATGCTTTCTTTCTTTCTTTCTTTCTTTCTTTTCCCCTTGCATCACTAAACAACCTGCCCTACCTTAACTAAATGTCAGCCAATGGTTCTATCTTAAAAAAAAACAAACCCAAAAAACACTGGACCAGCCTGTCCATTTCCAACTTTTCTATTTTTCTTTTGTCATCCTGACCTTCTGTGTGTGTCTCGTCTTTGAAGTGCATCTTGCCATTTTCTTTCCAGACTCTTTATCCATATCAGTTTCTCTGTCCTTGGCACGCACGCCCCACTGGCTTCAAATCGCCAAGATGCATTCTTGGCATTTCCCAACTCCTTTCTCTGTCCGCTTTTCTTCCTCTCATCTCGACTGAAAATAACAAGCTCTTCTGCTAAACTGCCGGCAGGCATTTTGTCTCGATTCAATTGTCTGGTGGAAATACCGTACCTTAGCCTGAATAATTAAGCCCATCTTTTACCTTGACATTCACAGTATTATGCAACGAGAACTTGCATAGTACCCGTCAATAATAACAGTTATTTACCAATACATTGGCATTTTTCGCAGGGATCAGTGTACATATGTGATTTGTTGAGAACTAGAATTAGAATTTCCGGTTTTATCAACTGTGTTCATATTTTGCGGCGTGATAAGACACTTTCCTAATCCCTCACAAAAAAAAAAAAAAATTATAAAAGATTGAAAAATAAATAAAAACAAAAAAAAAAAGAGTTTTTGCTCCTGGGATTTTGATTCGAGTGCGGCACCTCCCTAATTCAGAAAAAAGGAGAAAAATTGAAAGTCGAAGTAGACATATTCTCGTGATGCAGCTTGTTGGTACGGGTCATATTGCTAACACGGTATGTATGCATATTCCGCATTGAATTGGTCATTGTTCACATCTCCCGTGTGAAGGTAGTTAAATGTCGAATCAGGTTGTAGTATCTACATAACGTCACCAGTAATTTGAATGTTTGGAGTCAGGTCACTAATTCCAAAAAGGACGTGAAAGAAAGAAAGAAAGAAAGAAAGAAAGAAAGAGGCAGGTTGTTCTGTGATGCATGAGGAAGAAATAGAAAGAATTAAGCAAATAAACAACTTGTTCTTTCTTTCTTTCTTTCTTTCTTTCTTTCTTTCTTTCTTTCTTTCTTTTCCCCATACACCCCTAAACAACATGCCCCTTTATTTATTTATTTCTTTTACGGTCCCATCGACCGGTCCAATGAAAATATTTACTCATTATCTTTCTTTCTTGATCTTGATCACCACTAAACCAACAATTTCTTTCTTTCTTTCTTTCTTTCTTTCTTAGATTGCTCCACTCACCCTTGATCTGTACCTTATAATGCTGAGCGTTAACCAAGGAAGTATAAAGTAACATTTTTTGAGTCTTTGCTATGATTCAACCTGGGATCGAACTCGGGCTCTCCGACCATTAGATAGATAGAGAGATAGATAGATAGTGAGAGAGAGAGAAAGAGAGAGAGAGGGGGGGAGAGAGTTGGAGATTTGGCTTTACATAACCTACTATGGTTGATATGTAGTAAAACCAACCCACCAATCAACTAACTTAAAAACCCTTTGACCTAATTTAACCAGACCGTCTACATAAATCTAAAATGTCTCCCGGAAATAGAGATCACTCATTTGTCTGTGATTTCTAGTCATTTATTTCTTCTGTATGCTGGCTGACGGGATCATTTATTTATTTACTTTTCGTTTACCCGCACTTAAGATTCATTATCCGTGTATCAGTTGACCGAGTCATCCATTTACTCACTTATTCATCGACTTATTCGTTTTATTTTTCCTGCATCGACTGTTTTCGTACTCTTTTGCCAAAGTTTAAATTTTGTATCATCTTTCTCATTGATAACCAAAATAATCGTTATTTTTAAACGGACGGCTACAAAGAAAGACTGATTTTGAATAATATTAAACCACGAAATACTCAATCACCACATAACAGAATGCAATATCTTGAAAACTTATATATATATATATATATATATATATATATATATATATATATATATATCAGGTCATTAACTTAGTGTTCGCCAAAGGCCCGGGAAACTTGGGTTTAATCCCAGGTCGATTCATATCAAAGACTAAAAAAATGGTATTTGATACCTCCTTTCTTGTACGTATCAAGGGTAAAGTGGAACAATCCAGGCTAAAGAGTTGTGTCCTCTCCTATACCTCGGTGTAGTAGCACTTAAAAAAGAGCCTTTGGGTCGCCAACTTAACTTATATATATATATATACTTATACTGTAGTCATGTTTTGCTATTTTTATGAATAGTTTCCTCAAAGAATTTGAGTCTCATTAGTTACTCCAAACTCTGACCTTCCGTGGTGTCAATGTAAACTTAGTAAGCATCGATCCTTCTCAGTGCTACTTGAGCTCTCACAAAACTCTTGGAGAAAAAACTAGTGGCAAGCTACCCAGGAATGCTACGGGTTGTTTGGAATAAATCCTGGGTGTAAGACCCCCACCAAACATCAGCTGTGCATCCACTTGCCTCCCATCTCACAAGCCAATCAAGTAAGACGAACAAAACATGCTGGGTACTGCTGGAGACATAAGGAGATGTTTTCCTATCGACTCTCGCACATGAATACACCAGTACTGGTCAATCAGCAAGAACTTACATACATTAGCTCTGTTCGGATATCGGATGCAGTCTAGACGACCTCCCAGAAGCGATGAACGAGAGATAGATAGATAGATAGATAGAGAGAGAGAGAGAGAGAGAGAGAGAGAGTTCATGATGATGATGATGATGATATCGACGACGAGGATAATATATAGACTTGTTTATACCCGCCTTTTATATAAATGTAAAGATTTGCTGGTACAGCTGTAATCGACGATCTATAAGTACTCGTATATAGTTATCTGTCTGAAGACATACGTTTCATGAATTTAAGATTCGTTTTGTAGTTGAGAAAATATGGTAAATTATTTCTTCAATGAACATACAAAAAAATGATTGATTTGTTTTAACGGCACGTTCATTGTACCTTTCTACTTACATATTTGTGTAGTTGTTTCTTAAGATTGTTTTTGCACACAGTTAAATAATATCAAGTATTCCCATCTAAACCAAAACCCAGTTGTATTGTTTCAAGTATTTATATCTACAACTCATAATTACATAGTTTCAAGTAACTATCTTCAATTCTCACTGGGTGCCTCCTATTTCTGACTTTCAGTCAAAATGAACTAATCTTATCAAACGACTATTGAGATTTTCTTTTCTTTTCTTGATTGATTGATTGATTTGAATGTCATATCAACCCGTCTGCAGTTATACTATTCCTGGAGGTTTGGTAATCGCGTACATTGTTCGTTTATATATTCCTTTTTGTGTTATTTCTGGAGTTTTTCGTTTTGTTTTGTTTGGATTTTATGGCATATCAATCTTTGTAGGTTATTTAATGCCAAATCCAATTTTATACAAACAAACAGTTCTATTTCAAACAATTCAGTTTAGCATAAGTACAGTTTGATTGTCAAAAACATGTCTATTTTAAGCTATTCAGTTTACGTATCCTCCGTAAAGAGTATGGATGTAACTTACAATACACATTTCGTTTAATAGACCACGTAATTGCCATGGCTAGTTGATTTGGGATCACTTGTGATCGATGTGAACTGGTGGCTGTGCGGTAGATTTTTGGTCGCTGCTTCAATCTCCAGGGGTTAGATCACTGCTGATGAGACCTAAAAAGGTCGAAACAGCAGTCCAGTGGTTCCGTATGTCACGTGCAAGTGTTTGCCCGATTTTCTGTTCATGGTAATTCAATTTACAAAACAGTTCTTTTTCAAACAATTCAGTTTAACATAAGTACACAGTTTAGTTGTATTTGACCCCTAGATAGGACCTTATCATGTGCTACCACTTCGGGCCAGAGTAGACCAGGGAGCGATGGCAATGAATGGTTAATCCGCATTCTCTAAAGCTCCATCATCTCTGGAACCTCACCATCAGATTGTTTAGTGTCATATGTAGGATACTTGTTGTGGCGGGTGTCTTACCTCTCTGCAGAGGTGCAGTCGGTGTATTCTATAGCCCCAGTCGACTAGGCAAGTTGGAGTTTTATGATATCAAATACAAAGGGAGTCCCCTCGTTTAAAGTGTTGGACAGCAGACGAGAAATAAGCAAGTTCAGACTCTAGTCCTGCTATTACATTCACTTTCGGACTAATCACTGCCGTTTTTCAACAAGACTGGCTTTGACATTAAATAACCCACGAAGGTGGATATGCCTTTAAATCAATTGAAACCAAACCTAATACAAACAACGTATTCAAATAATTTTCAAGCATATCTATTTGACCCATAGATTGTACTCTAACCGATATTACCATTCCAGGTGAAAGAGAACCGGTGAGAGAAGGCAATAAAAAGTGCCCCGAACTCCAGAACGGGAGCCTGATCACTTGAAGCACTTCAATTTCATACCTAAGACACCTTTTTTTTTACCCATCTGCAGATGTGGTGGGGGAGTACAGCCAGCTGACTGAGCAGTTTTAACAAATTGTAAGTTAAGTGTCACAAATGGCTGATGTCAAAACTAGAGGCTTACAGTTCTATACGATATGACCGCAAGAATCTCTTTTATTGTCTTTGTTTTAAAAGTTTACAAGTGTATGCATTGACAAGTCTGTGTGTGTGTGTGTGTGTGTGTGAGAAAGAGAGAGAGAGAGAGAGAGAGAGAGAGGGAGAGAGAGAGAATAATTGTATTGTTGTGTAAACAGGTGTGAGGACAGTATAAGTTGAAGTGTGTCGTCTGTTTGTGCAAATGAAATCAGACTCTGAAAGATACAAAACAAAAAAAAAATCCCGCAGAAATGAAGAAAAACGTGCTGCATTTTAACAACTCGTTACAACATATTTGTTGTAACGAGTTGTTATTTACTAAGTCTTAGTTTGGCATAAGATCAGAAGCAAAGAGCATTCAGTAAGAATCGAACTCACTGACAATAGTATACTTAACCATTGTACTATGCGAAGCGCCCAGCATGTGGTAACGAGTTTATTGACTTGGAACTGAAAGAGAAGACTGATTGAATGATTGAATGATTTTAACGGCATATCAACCCGTCAGGGATTATTCTACAAGGTGCAGAAGCAAAATTAGGAATATTCTACTATAATAATAAACGACTCTATTATAAAACAAGGTTAATTTTAATTTTTAAAAAATAGACAACAAAATAAGAAGATAGACACAAATTGATAAATTTACTCATTAGGGATACCATTTATTCAGTTGTCGTATCAACACGCCTTCGAAACAATTTGCGTGCCTTCAAAAGAAATTCTTCAGACATTTTATTCCATTTCCCTTCAATAGCAGTTGTGGACTGGTGCATTGTCCTGGTGGAAATGCCACTGACCTGATTTGAAGAGTGCTGGCCTCTTCCGATGGAATCTCTTGCTGAACTCCCTTAAAACCTCAACATAGTAACCCTAACCCAAACTCTTTGCCCAATCAACTCTGGTGTATTGACTTCCTTACTCCTCCCACACCTCTCATCATCCCTCACAGACTCCCTGCCTTCCTTGAATCTCTTATACCACTCAAAAACTGATGTTCGATTCATGCAAGATGCTCCAAAAGCAGTCTGGAGGATTCCATGCGTTTCTGTGGCATTTTTCCAAGTTTAACACAGAATTTTATTGCATATCGTTCTTTTAAAGAGTTCTCACGTCCAGATTTCATTTTTGAAATTCACCAGCTGTGACAATCCGGCTTTAGTAGGGTGTATTCCAATTGTTGCTGTAGCTGTTCACTTGAATCTGAAATCATAAACATTGGTCAGTCATCTCATAAGATGTATAGCAATAATATACTGAATTTTCAAGAGTCTACGACAATTTAAAATGCTTGTACAAAAAAGTCTGGAAACTTATTGAATGCACCATATAAATTCTTGTTAGTTATTTAATTTTAAATCCTATATATATATATATATATATATATATATATATATATAACAGTTGATAATATTTTTTATACGAGCCAGAGGTCATTTGTCCAGCCTAGTCGGCTGGGTCTAGAGAATACAACTCTGCAGAGAGGCAAGACCTCCCCTGAAGCGAGTGTCCTGGTATGACATTAAACAATCTGATGACGATGCTCCAGCTTTAGAGATTTGGGGAATATGAAGTATCCCTTCATTGCCATTTCTCCGAGGTCCATTCTGACCTGGAGTGGTAGCACCTGAGAGAATTCTATCTATGGGTCAAATAGAATAAATTGTGTGCAAACAAATGACCGTTGCTAAATTGTGACTATAGCAATACTTGAAACCATTTAACTGTGTGCAAAAAATGTTTAAGCTCGTTTAAGAATGTTTTTTACAAAATGTGTTTCCAAATCATATGTATTTAATATATATGTATAAAGAGGGTTTGGCAATAAATAACCTACAATGGTTGACATGCCATAAAACCCAACTAAACCAAATCCAATATATTCAATATATATGGATAAAGAGGATTTGGCAATAAATAACCTACAATGGTTGATATGCCATAAAACCCAACTAAACCAAATCCAATATGTTTAATATATATGTATAAAGAGGATTTGGTAATAAATAACCTACTATCAGTTAGCCTTGATGATGATGATGATGATGATACTTAGATGATAATAAAAAAAAGTAGTTGAACAAGATCAAAAAGACATTCAGTGAGACTTGAACTCAATAGTCTTCTCGCCTTGATCGTTAACCACATTAAGCGGCCAAAGAGAAAAAAAGATAATCAGCCGCCAAAAAATAAGAATATTACAATGTAAAAGTGTCCTTTAGATGACACTAAACTGCGTCTGATGGTGAGGTTCCAGTTGTGAAGAATATGAAACACCACATCATTGCCATTACTCCCTTGTGGTGTAATGGTTAAACCGCTGGACTGTGGAATCGTAGTTAGCAAGTTCGAACTCCATTCGCGCTATTACGTTCACTTTCGGCCAATTACCCTTATCCTCCAAGCTATGGGTTAAATAGCATCACCGCTGTTCTTCTAGAAGGATTGTTTTGGCATTAATAACTCACGAAGGTTGATATGCCTTAAAACAAACCAACCAACCAACGATGTTCATTTTCATATTCATTATATCCCGGATTGCTTGTAGGTGTTAGAGTCCCATCAATGCGTCAACAAGAACTGTTCAATCACTTGCAAAGGATTATTATTAGTTATTTGAAACCATGCAGCTATAAAAAAAAGGATTACTAATGTAGAATGGCAATACATGAGACCATTTAACTATGTGCACCCAAAAGATTAATATTAAATAGAATTACTAATGTTAAATTATGAATATTTGAAATCATTTAACTGTGTGCAAACAAATGATTGATATCAAATAGAATTACTTGTAACCATTTAACTGTATGTAAGCAAATGATAAATATTACATTGAATCATTACTGGTAGATAGGAATTATTTAAACCAATAAACTGCGAAAACCAGTGATTAATATTAAATAGAATTATTAGTGTTAGATAGGAATACTTGAAATCATTTAACTATGGGCAAACAAAAGATTCATATTAAATAGAATTATTAGTGTTTGATAGGAATACTTAAGACCATGTAGGCAAAAAATATCACTATTAAATAGAATCAGTAATGTTTGATAGGATTT
>OY757934.1:44803782-44958782 GCA_963585895.1 Sepioteuthis lessoniana
GTTAGCAGAATGGTTACATCCTCACGGTCTATATATTCCCGGTTTCGGTAGAAGGATTAGACTTTAACGAGCTATAAGATACTTGGTTAAGTAGGATGATCTTACCCTCACGAGTTATACGCTCCTTGGTAAGGTAGAATGATTACATCTTCACGAGCTATACCCTCCATGGTGAGGCAGAATGATGTTACACTCTTGCGTCAGACAATGTCAGACAATATAGTTTTACTCTTTCAAGTAATACACTTCTGAATAAGTTTGCCATTACGAGCTACACACTCATGGGTTAGACAGAATGATCTTACCCACACAATCTATACTCATCTTGATTAAACATAATGATCTTACTCTCACGAAATATACCCTATTTGCTTTGACAGAATGATCAAATCCTCGCTCATGGATACGTCAGAATATTCTTACCCTCACGAGCTATACACTCATGGGTCAGACAGTGTCAGACTGAATGATCTTAGCCTCACGAACTATACTGTCCTTGGTTCCTCGGTTAGGCATAATGATAATACCCTCACGAGCTATACACTCATGGGTCAGACAATGTCAGACTGAATGATTTTAACCTCACGAACTATACTGTCCTTGCTTCCTCGATTAGGCATAATGATTGTTACGGTAGCACCATGAGGCAAAAAATGAGGTAAAAGGCTCGACTGATAAAGAAGTTGTCTATTCGCAATGGGTCTTCGTTCCTTCTTTAAACCCGTCTTTGACCTTTTCACCGTGAAACTAAAAACAAAATAGAAAACAACTTCTGTAATCCCTTTCACACAGATCAATAATTCGGGCAAATACAGATTCAGTGTGTGAGTCTTACCTCTGTTCGCATGAAAGAATGCCCCCTTTGCAAAGTCTAAAATCGCAGCTGTCAGGCAACACGTGTGTTCTGCTCGGAGAAATGGTGATAAAATGCTCGACCCCTTCTGACCGTGTCACGTGTGTGACTGGTCGGTGTACAATGTTAATATGTCCCAACTCTAAGAACGCCCGTACCAAACAAGGGGGATAGCTCCCACATTTACAATGATCTTACCCTCACGAACGATACACCCACAATTTTACTCCCGTGGTTTCGGCCGAATAATTTTACTCTCACGACCTATGCACACTTTAGTTCGGTCGAATCATCTATTCCCTCTAGCTATTCACTCCTGGCTTATACCGAATGATCCAACTCTCACGAACAAATAAGTCCCATGTTCCTCAGAATTATATAACCTCATTATATAACTTCTGGGTACTGGTAGAATAGCGGTCAAGAAACGCACTTAGTTAACCATTCTACGCTAAGATGGCAACTGAAATGGCATAGTTACTGTTGTTCAAATACAGTCGTTCACTGCCACTAACGCTTGTCCGGAGACAATTTTAAATCAGGGAGTTCATCAGGCTAGACCCTTAACATCTTTAGCATCCTCAATCCAGAAAACAGCTCCCGTGAAACACAAGTGTCCCTCAGGTCAAATGTTCTTGGGATTGAGAGTAACATCCGTGCACTCTCGTAAGACTTTTAACACCTGCTGCAAACCCACTTTGTCACAGAATTGATACGAATTATCAATAGATCACGGCGAAAGGACATTTTTAAAACCAGTCTGCAATTATTTGCTGTCATGAGATCTCATTTGACAAGCAAATTCGACTTTGAACAAACAGAGCCTACCGTAGATGTTACAAAAATGTGTCTCGTTCTATCGACAAGGCTTGGCGTACACTCTGGTTGTTTACTCTGTAGAAGAGTTAGACACCCATCCAAAAAGAGAGGTCCTGTGTTTGACTAAATTTCAGCAAATGATGAGCTTTCAATTCTGGATATTTGGGGAGAGGGAAGAATGCTTTCTTTACCATTACTCCCAAGTTGACTTTGACCAGGAGTGGTAGCGCCTGTTAGAGTCCCATAAGTGGATCAAACAATTATATTTAAAACTCAATTCTTATTAGACAGGAACACTTGATACCATATAACTAAAATGCAAAAAAAAAGAAGAAATTGCAGTGTACTTTGAAAATATAAATGGTTATAATTATAATGAAACATTTACAAATGAATCAAAGTTTGGCATTAAACAACCCATTAGGAGTTAATATGCCGTTAAACAAATGAGGTAAATAAAACAAACATGTTCAGGCTCAAACGTGTCCGGGATCGAGATCAAATCCTGCTTCCGAAGAAAAAAAATGGTGAAAAGAAAATTGTAACATGTTATGGAAATCTACTTAATTCTTACTTCCTACTCCTCCTGCAAATATAAATAACAGGGCAGTTAATTTAAGATAAACAATAAGAAAGACTAGCAAACAAAAGCTCTATCTGAAACGTATAAATTGTTCGAGCTAAATTTGACAGTTTTGCGTAAAAGAGAATGAAACAGGACATCCCATCCCAAAATAAAAGTATCTAAAAATGCCAACAAAAATTTGGTTGGGAGATTAGAGTTTACTCAAAGAAGTTACCCCCAGCTTCAACCACAATCTCAAAACGGCTCCAGATCCTGGCGCATGCGTTCCTCACTGTCTGGGAAGATCTTCAAACACCTGTTTGGTCTCGGCTACCAGCTCGGTTTCAGTGTTTTAAGTAGAGTGATTAGTGTCTTTTTAAGCGCGCCTCAAACATAGCAATCCATGCGATTAATATCGATGATGTAGTAATGATGGAGTATGAGCTGATGAAGTTGTAAAAAAATCTCCCACAATCACTTCTGACTTCTCTCAGGAGTATGGCTCCTCTTACCACTCATATGATCATCCAACGGCAACCATTTCCAGCCTGGGCTTGACCCCAGTGTGCAGCATTAAAGAATTTAAAAGAAAGACAAAGATAAGGAAAAGACTGGAGTTATTACCAACCAAAAATTATAAGTTTTGGAAGACACCCTGCATGCATACAGAGGCAATTCTGGTAAAGGTTTTCTGTTTGAGAAACACTCTGTTACTTACAGCAATCGATAGATTATTGATTTTTAACGCAGTGAAGAACAGCAGCGTTTGTTTCCTTTAAAGAAAAAAAAGGAAAACGGCGATTTCTAACGTCAAGTGATTTTTCCATTAGTTTTCGTTTACGTCATAAGCAGCACGGAACTCTAATTGGGTGCGAGAGTGCTTTCTGGGAGAGAGGAATAGGTACGTACAAAAAGCCATGTTAAACGAGGTCTTCAGAGCATCAAACAGGTTGACACGGATGGTTGGCTGGTCGGTTGACAGGTGGGTACAAAGTGGAATACCAACCCTTGTGGGTTATTAAATGCAAAAGCCTCTCTCCCCTCTCTCTGTCTCTCAATATATATATATATATATATATATAAATTCAGTCGGTTGGAGTTTTAGTATCAACCAACTGCATCTCTTTAGAGGGGTAAAGCTCTCAACGAGTGTCTGGGATATGACACGAAAACATCTGATACTGAGGTTTCGGTTCTGGAGCTTTAGGGAATGTAGAGATTCCCTTCATTGCCATTACTCCTTGATCCACTCTGACCTGGAATGGTAGTAAATTTTAGGACCTTATTTATGGGCCAGAGAGAACTGTTTAGTCATTTAAATGTATGCAAACAAATAACTGACGTAGAATAAGATTATAAGAGATAAGACCCATTTGACTAAAAGCCAATCAACCATATATATATATATATATATATATATATATATACATATGTGTGTGTGTGTGTGTGTGTATGTGTGTGTGTGTGTGAGATTTGTAAGTGAATAGTTAATAAGTAATTTTTTGAAACGAATTCTATTCAATATTAGTCATGTGTTTGCTTATAATTAAATGATTACAAGTATTTCTATCTAACACTAATAATTTTATTTTATATAAAGCATTTGTTTGCAAACAGTTAACTGGTTACACATATTCATATTAAACATTAGTAATTGTATTTAGCAAGTATTCTTATTTAATGCAAATGATTTGCACACAGCTGGATGGTTTCAAATAATTAATAATAATTCTTAGCAAATTATCAAACAGATCTATTTAACTCATCGACCGTTATTCCCACTCCGAATAAGAGTGGACCTGGAAGTAATAGCTATGAAGGGGTACTTCATATTCCCTAAAACTCTAGGACATGAGCCTCACTATTAGATGTCAGCCGGGCTTAAAACACATTGACTATATCTCCTGCTGAGGGGTAAGATTATTCCTAGTAGGAGTATCATGGGTGTGATACTAAACTGCATCTGATGGTGAGGTTCCACTTCTGGAGATCTGGGAGTGTGGCGTACGTCTTCCTTATAATTATTCCCATTGGTAAAAAAATCATTAACAGTTAATATGGTGTCATCATATGAACTTTTCCGTCTACCCTAGTATTTATGTATGGATAGGTGCTTCTGTTTGTCTGTGGATGTTGAAATGGTGGCATCAGTTATGCTATTGAACTGAGAACACAGGGACATTGGTCAACTGTAATCATTTCAAATGACTTGAGTAAATAGAAGAACATGAAAGAAAAAAAAAACGTGAAAATGGATAGGAAAAGAAATGCTAGTCTAAACCCTGTAATAAATGATAGAACCACTTATATTTAGAGCCAGCCCAGGTGGCTGGAGCTGTAGAATACATCGACTGTAAGATCCCTCTAACGAGTGTCCTGTATATGACACTAAACAATCTGATGGTGCAGCTCCAGTAATGCTGGAACTTTGGGAAATGTGGAGTACCTCTTCACTGCCATTACTCCCGGGTCAACTCTAGCCAGGAGTGATAACACCTGAAAGAAACTTATCTATGGGTCAAATAGAACTGTTTAACATTTAAACTGTGTGCAAACAAATGACTCATGCTAAATTGAATAGTTTGAAATAGAACTGTTTGATTATTTAACTGTGTATAAACAAATGATTGATGTTTAATTGAATCATTATGCAAGATACAGCTTGGCTCACAATATGAGTCAAGGTAAAAATTCTCACTGTGCCTAAAAAGAAAATTGATGCACCGGAAGAGATTGACCTATGATAGAGATTGAACTATTGATAGTTATTTCCGCTCGACGACGATCACACAGGCCATTCCAAAGGGAGCGGAAGTGACACATCCCAATCGCCTGATATCGGAAGAATTGCGGAGGCGTAGAGGCGTGTCCTTATCTCTGCGTGGGAGTTTGAACGTAATATAAGGCCGACGAATTGAACAGAAGGCAGTTCAGAGGAAAAGGATCCCGCTGTTCACGAAACCTCTCTCGTCGTCACGCTGTGTGCGTTATCTCGGCCATCGTCTCCTGACATCGAAAAGTTCAAGCCTCATCGACGAACGATCCTAATTCCTCTCCTGACTGCTCCTACTTCACGCAAGCGTCCGTCGAGAAAATAAATATATATTGTTATATATAAATTCCGTGTTGTCGTTTGTTTGACCAGAGGGCGGAACGTAACAGTTAGAGATATATCCAGCAATACTTTTAACCATTTAACCATTTGTTTCCTCCATGATGTTTTTCAAACAATAAATAAATAAATAAATACTGAGTTTAACTTCCGAGTTTGTGTAAAGAAATAAAAAAAAGATTTTTTCGAAGATGTATTGATATTTTTGCTGTAGAAGGACAAATGATTTGCAATAAGGTTTCCAAAAAATCTACGTGGGTTATTCAATCATCATCATCATCATATCGTGCTGGCAGCACGGATATCCCTGACCCTCTCTCGCCACTCCTCCCTATCGTTCATCGCCCTAGGTAGGTCTTCAGGACAGCAACCTGTATCCTCACATAGCTGCTGAATGTACGTTCGAGCTGGTCGTCCTGCTTTTGCGCGGCCATGTGTGGGGATCCATAAGAGTACATCTCTTATGAGTTCATCTCTGCTTCTCCAGCAGTGTCCTGCATGTCTGGTTCGTCTAACTTGAATAGTTTTCATGATAGGGGGCAGGTGGCCGTACAGTTGGTGTCTTGTGGGGTGTTGCTGCCAGGTGCAATCCTGAACAAGTTATTCAATAAATAAAGTGAATTTCACAAAAGTAGTTAACAATAAGAAGCACTGATTTTTGTTGTAAATTCTTCAAGAAAATTAATCGTGTTTGGTTCTTTCGTGTTCCTGAAGATTGTCCAAATAATATTCTTTACTGACTGCTGCGCCCCATATATTTTCTTTTCCAAAGTATCCGTGTGTTTCCACTCCATAGAGTGTCTTTTCGCAAAACCATAGTAGCAAATTCACGTTTAGATCATTTGTAAACAATTTTTTGACTAAAACATTTCTACGTACATGGTTTGCACTTTTCAGCTTCCAAAATTTGACACAATTCTGTTCAAGCCTGGAGCACTATTCTTTGGCTCCATCATAAATAACCTGAAACAAATATTTTTGCGAGATTAGAATAACTTTTGCTAAAAACCAATTCCAAACAATGCAGAGTTTACATTTGTGGAAAAAAACTTCGAAAAAAAAACCATGTTTTTGAGATATTCTAAATTCTCTATATCTATGCAAATTACAAAATCTTTATCAACAATTTTCCTCGGGATTAGGTTTTTCCATTAAAATATTTTCCCTCAGCATTGGATTATAACATCATTAATGTTTTCCTCAGCATTGGGTTATTCCATCATAATTTATTTTTCTCAGCATTGGGTTATTCCATTATAAGTTTTTTTTATTCAGCATTGGGTTATTCCATCATCATTTTTTCCTCTGTATCATAACCTTTTTACTCAACATTGGGTTATTCCATCATGGCTTTTTCTCTCAGAGTTGGGTTATTCCATCATAATTTTTTTATTAAGCATTGGGTTATTCCATTATCACTTTTTTACTCAGCATTGGATTATTCCATCATGAATTTTTCCTCAACACTGGGTTATTCCATAATCATTTTTCCTCAACATTGGGTTATTCCATCATAACTTTTTTCCTCCGCATTGGGTTATTCCATCATAATTTTTTTCCTCAGCATTAAGTTATTCCAACGTAACCTTTTTATTCAACATTGGTTTATTCCATCAGAGCTTTTTTCCTCAGCATTGGGTTATTCCATCATAACTTTTTTCCTCAGCTTTGGGTTATTCCATCATCATTTTTTCTATGGCATTGGGTTATTCCAACACAACCTTTTTCCTCAACATTGGGTTATTTCATGATAACTTTTCCCCTCCGCATTGGGTTATTCCATCATAATTTTTTTTTACTCAGCATTGGGTTATTCCATTATAAATTTTTCTTGGCATTTGATTATTCCATTTTATTTTCATCTACAATAATTTAATTTTTATGTTACGAATATTTTAAGAAGCCAAAATTTTCAGTTATTAAATAAAAAGGTTTTGTATCTTATCTGTTATTAGTTTATTTACTGCTTAATAAAAAGCACCTAAATGAACATTCTATAACTGTGCAAATTCCATACGTTTCGCCAATGATTATATATGAATATATTTCATGAGAGATTATTACATAGTTTTACATAATTTTTTTTTTTTTGCATCTAATGAAAATTTAATCAAGTTTTTAAGAATAGTTTTAAAATCCCTTCTTGTTCAGATGTACTGAGAAGACCACTAAACTAAATGTGAGTGTGAAACTCCCATCAGGAACTCAGTGGAGTTGTCCTTTTGCTGCCATTACTCAAAGGTCGACTTTAACCAGATAGTACCAGTTAGGATCAGATCTGTTGGTCAAATAAATTTGAGATAATGTTTAAATGATTTTGTACTAGATTGATTCCTAAAATACTGAAAAAAGCAATTTATCATTAAATGGCAACAACTTGAAACCGTTAAATCACTTCCAAATTATTAATATGAGATAGAAATACTAGAAGTGTTTTTGCTACCCGCTTATCAATATACATATATATATATATATATATATATTTATATATATATATATATATATATATATTCCATTTTATCTTATCAGGGAGAACTGATTTCAAAAGCTGTGGCCATATCAATACTACAGTATGGCTGAAAAAGCTAGATGAGAACTATACATGGGTATGAACAATTCCTAGAAACAGCAATCTATAGAACGGCCTCGGAGAGACTGAATGACTCAATTTGAATGACATACTTTAAGTGCTGCTAAGTATCTTGGGGTTATAAAGTTTGGACCATTTGTATCTTGTATGGAAACATTTTTAAATCCAGTATCCAAATCTTCTGAAGCGATCTTCTGGCGATACCTGGTTGAGCAGAGCAACAACGGTTAGAAGTTGATGGATCTTCAAGGACACTCTTCCGCAGAGTTACCACTGCTGTGTCAGTGTGCACAGTCTGCTGAGAACGTCTTCATGGAAATTCGTCGACTGATCTACTTCTTTCAAATCAGGCGATTAGTTTCCAAATTAAGTTATCACTTGGAGATAATCAGACAGAAAAATGCTGCCGGTATTTTCCCTTAGTTTGTGTAGTAGATCTTCCAAAAGAACAAAATAATTCGAAAAGTTTTATTCGTTGCTGAATATCACACGTTGCTATTTCAACCTTTAAGGGGGCCACCTCTGGTGGTGTAACGGTTAGCAAACTAGACTAGCAAACCTACACAAGTGAGTTCGAGTCTCATTGGGCGCCACATTCATTCGGCCTTGTGCCACATCGAAGCAAAGAGCTTCGTAAATTACTTGGGGACCTTTGGTGGTGTAACGGTTAGAAAGCTTGACTAGCAAATCTACACGAGTGAGTTCGAGTCTCATTGGGTGCCCCATTCATTCGGCCTTGTGCCACATCGAAGCAAAGAGCTTCGTAAATTACTATTTCAACCTTTAAGGGGTGATCTTAAACAAAAAACCCACCAAAAATAAAAAAAATGAAAAAGAAGAGTAAAAAGATGGAAAACGAACAAGTTGTGACGTTTTCAAACCCTTCAGTTTTTCAGTGGCCACTTTGTACCAAATAGCAGATGTATGGTTACTTACCTTCCTTCTCACAGACCATTCAAATAAAACAAGCAAAACATTCTGGACACTGCTGAAGAAGCAAGGAATAATTCATAAGCGATGTTCTCTTACGGACTCCTATACATGGACACATCAATGTTGGCCGACCGGCAAAAATTTTCATTCATCAGTTCTGTGCTGACACTGGATGCCATCTAGGGGACTTACCAAGAGCGATGCTCAAAAGAAACGGATAGTGAGAGAGAGAGCCAATGTACTCTATGCTACAGGGATGCCTGATGATGGTGATGATATATATATATATATATATATACGTATATATTAGCATAGTGGTTAGAATATTCGCCAAAGACCCGGGAGACCGAGGTTTAATCCCTGTTAAACTCTGCTTGAAAATTGACCTTGTGCCGCATCATGCTTGTCATGGAGGGGTTGGATAAATATATATTAAAGATTGAACCTCATAACAGAAAATACATTTACTAATTATACATTTACTATTATACATTTACTAATTATATTTTTACATGATCTTATGACGGTAATATTGTTCGGTGAAAAAAATTTGGGGAGTTTTGCTGGGAACTTTTTAAAAAGTTAATGCCCCTAAAAAGATTTATTGTTTTAAACATTTGTTTTTGTCCAGACTATTAGTCTTAATTAAGCAATCAGCACCCTCCTCCTCATCATCATCATTAAGTCGGACTGATAGCACGGAGTTCCCGGACTCTCTCTCTCTCTCTCTCTCTTTCTCTCTCTCTCTCTCTCTCTTTCTCTCTCTCTCTCTCTCTCTCTCTCCATCCCTATCGGCCAATGTTTCTGGTTGGTCCTTGAGACTGTACCCTGTGTCCGCACAGACCTGTTGTATGTAAGTCCTTACTGATCGGCCAACACTGGCACCTACATGTGCAGGAGTCCTTTCTTACTTCTACAGCAGTGCCTAGCATGTTTTGCCAGTTTCACTTGGATGGTTTGTGAGATGGGAGGTATGTAGCCGTTCAACTGGTGTTTTGTTCAGTGGTGCTTCCAGAATGTGTTCAGAACAACACGTAGTATTCTTCTGTAGTTTCCATATAGCTTTTTCTCCATGCTTTTGTTATAGTACAAGTGGTGCCACCATAGAATAATACCGGCACAGCCACAGCTTGGAAAACATCCTGTTTTATCTTAAAAGAGAGATCATTTTCCCATTTGATTGACAACTCGTTAACAGCAGACCACGCCTTTTCTGAGCGTATGTTGACGTCACCTTCAATTGATAAGATATTGCCATCGAGGTATGTGAACTAGTTCATTAATTTCAGAGGCTTCCAGCTTAAAGTTGAGATGGCTATTTCTTGTTTATTTCATCTGCTTGAACAACTACTGACAAATCTTATCGTGAATTTTTGATTAAATGGGAATATTTCTTTGAGTCAAACAACTCGTTTATTATATATATATATATATATATATATATATATATATATATATATATATATATATATATATATATATGTGTGTGTCTGTGTGTCTGTGTGTGTTATAAAAACTTTCAAAAACTTTTAAAACCAGCATTCCTTACACATGCAAGCGACCCCTGATGATGGCCTCTGAAGGGTCCGAAAGCGCTCGGGATAATTTTGGTAAATTCATTCACCAATTCCAACCTGAAACCAAGACACTTATCAGGAAACTCGAAAGGATCTTAATCAAATTATACAGACAAAACTCGTCTTTACTATTTAATGAAACATGCTTATATACGAGGATCATTAAATAAGTTTCCAGACTTTTTTCAAATGGGCACTTTTATTAATAGTACACACATGAAACTCTAGTCTCCTTCGAAGTGATCTCCTCCGGCTGCAATGCCCTTGTTGTACCGTTCCAACAACTTATGGATGGCCCCACGGAAGTCCTCTTGTGTGAGCGTGTCAATGACCTTCGTCACAGCCTTTTTCATCTCCTCAATTGTCTCGTAACGGCAGCCTCTGAGCTTAGGGAATAACCAAAAATCACAGGGAGCAAGGTCTGGACTTACAGGGAGAGCGAGGAACTGTCTTCGTGCCCATCTTGGTCAAATAGTCTGTGACAAGGATGGAGTTGTGGACTGGTGCATTGTCCTGGTGGAAATGCCACTGACCCGATTTGAAGCGTGCTGGCCTCTTCCGATGGAATCTCTTCCTGAACTCCCTTAAAACCTCAACATAGTAACCCTAACCTTAACCCTAACCCTTTGGCCAATCAACTCTAGCGTATTGACTTCCTTTCTCCTCCCACACCTCTCATCATCCCTCACAGATTCCCTGCCTTCCTTCAATCTCTTATGCAACTCAAAAACTGATGCTCGATTCATGCAAGATGGTCGAAAAGCAGTCTGAAGCATTCCATACGTTTCTGTAGCATTTTTTCCAAGTTTAAAACAGAATTCTATTGCATATCGTTCTTCCTCACGCCCAGATTGCATTTTTGAAATTCACCAGCTGTGACAATCAGGCTTTAGTAGGGTGTATTCCAATTGCTGCTGTAGCTGTTCATTTCAACCTGAAATCATAAAAATTGATCAGTCATCTCATAAGATGTATAGCAATAACATACTGAATTTTCAAAAGTAATGACAGAGAAAGGATTATGTTAAAAATATGAACCCAAATAACATGGCTAGTCTAGAGTTGCCGCTTTATATATTCTTTTCCTATATATATATATATATATATATATATATATATATATACAGGAGGTGCAAATGATATGTTTCCAGACTTTTTTCGTATGGGCACTTTTGTTCGAATTCCTGCTGTAGCTGTTCATTTGAACCTAAAATCAGAAAAATTGGTGAGTCATCTCATAACATGTATAGCAATAACATAGTGAATTTTCAAGAGTCTACGACAATTCCAAATGCCAAGACGAAAAAGTCTGGAAACTTATTGTATGCTCCTCGTATATACATATATATATATATATATATATATAGGAAAAGAATAAAACTCTGTGATCTCTTACAGACCCTTTCTCATTTGGTTTCCCAGCATAAACGTATATTATTCAGCTCTGTTTAAACACTGGGTGACATCAAGAGAACTTTCCGATAGGAGTGGATGAGGAGAAAGAACCCAAGGGAATCTGTTTTGTTGGCACACCTTGATTAATTGACTGATTTATATATGTAAAAGAATTATATATATATATATATATATATATATATATATATATATATATATAAAGAAAGTAAAGTTTGCGACCTTAGACGAGGGTGACCCGAAGGCTCCCTTTTCAATAGCTACCACACCGAGGTGTAGGGGAAGGTGCTACTCCATTCCCTGGATTGCTCCACTTTACCTTTGATCCCTTATGGTTAAGCAAGGTGGCATCAAGTACCATTTTTGAGTCTTTACTATGACTCGACCTGATATTGAACCCCGGTCTCCCAGAGGTTCTTACTAGTTCACTTGGTGAGGAAATGGAAGATCAAATGCTGCAGTATTGTTAAATAGTGCTCACTATCAATGATAGAGCATTTACATATATATATATGAAAGTAAATATGGATTACAATCCGACAGTATGAAGGTAGCAGAAAAAGCATCATCCAAATACGTGAATATATTATGATGTAAAGTCGACGTTAACGTTTCGGTTTCAGTAACCATCATCTGGACTTGGATATCAAAATAGTTCACATAGCGATGGATGCTTGCTGAGATGACAGCAGCAAATGAGAAATATACACCAAAAAGATACATAAACGTGCATATAGCGTTCAGAATTCAAAAGAACGTGTCTGACACGTGAACAAAATATTTGAAAATGTTGGATTTCCCAAAGAAACGTTAACGTCGATTGCCCAGTCGGCTGGGGCTGTAGAATACACTGACTGCACCCCTGCAGGGAGGTAAAACCCACCCCCAATGAGTGTCCTGGATATGACACGAAACAATCTGATGGTGAGGTTCCAGCAGTGCTGGGGCTTTGGGAAATACGGAGTACCCCTTCATTGCCATCGCTCCCAGGTCCACTCTGGCCCGGAGTGGTAGCACCTGATAGAGTCCTATCTATGGATTAAATAGAACTAACAGCATACTTATGCTAAACTGAATTGTTTGAGTAAACTGAATGGCTTAAAATATAAATGTTTAAATAAACCGTACTGCGTGCTTATGCTTAACTGAATTATTTGAAATAGAACTGTTTTTCGACTTTAAACTTGTATTTGCACTTAACTGAATTGTTACATATAATTGCTTGAATAGTTTGAAATAAAAATGTTTTTGACAATTAAACTGTGTACTTATGCTAGACAGAATCGTTTGAAATAGAACTGATTATTTACATAAAAATGGATTTGGCGTTAAATAACCTACAAAAGTTGATATGCCATAAAACCCAAGAAACCAAACCAAACAAAACCAAACCGTTAACGTCGACTTTAAATCATAATATATTCACCTATTTGGATTATGCTTTTTTTCTGCTACCTTCATATATATATATATATATATATATATATATATATATATATATATATATATATTACATGGTACAATCTGTTATGTACTGTTATCATAATGTTTATAAGTGAGAATAGTTTAACTCAAACTAAAACTATTATCACTTATTAATATGACATATTGAGGGGAACCCCACATGTATATATACAGACATGATCAAACATGACCAGAAAAAGATTTACCAATTAGATTATTTATTTAACAAAGTATATATTGTTTTGGGAAATTTTATACGGAATTGTGTCGAGAAATATTTTTAATTAAACTGCATGAAATTTAAGAGTTTTTAAAATAAAAAAGAATATTATCTAAAATCAAATTACATTCTAAATATCATTTGTGTCTTCGAGTCAGAAAGATTTAAAGGGAAATAATCATGAATCATTATGATAAGAAAAATTCGAAATGACGCAACAAGATATTTTAATTTTTAAGTCTTTAAATGAGAATAAATATCAGATAATTTACTTGAATATTTCTTTGCTTGTTGGCATATAAATTTTCGTGGGTTATTTAATACCGAAAACATCCTTGTGAAAGAATTGTAAAGTTGTTGGCGACCGTAGTCGAGGGTGACCCGAAGTATCCGTTTTCGATAGCTACTACACCAAGGTGTCGGTGAGGGCGCTACTTCTTTCGCTGGATTGCTCCACTTACACTTGATCCGTACCTTATAATGCTGAGTGTTAAGCAATGCAGCATCAAGTACTATTTTTTTAGTCTTTGGTATGTCTCGACTTGGGATTGAACTCAGGTCTCCAGGGCATTTGAAGGAGATAAAAGGGTTCTTGCCTTTTCTAAGGTATTCATATTTACCAACCCCTCCGCTCGTGCAGGATATGACACAAGGTCAATTTTAAAGCGGAGTTTAACAGGTTTGAATTCAGAGTTTTCCTTCTCCTAGACTAGTTGCCTCAACAAGGCTGAAGAACCTAGTCTGCCCTACTATTTACCCATAGCTGGAGGGAAAATAATTGGATTCATACCTTTCCCAAGGGTATTAGTGCTATGTGAAATGCAGTTAATCTCGGCCAGGATTTGAACTCGTGTCACCGTGTCCATTTTCTACGAAGATAACCATTACACCAAGGGTATCTCTAAGTTATTGTTCTGACTGACTAAGGTTTATTCGTTTAGTTTGTGTCGGTCAGTTTTAATCTTAGATTCATCATTTATCTTTTACCTTAGAGCACTAAGATCTTACATCTCGTGTATTCATTTCTGCCAAATCTATACAAACAATTACATTATTTCAGTTTCGCATCATATATTGCGAAGTATATATTTACCTACTATAATCCTTATATATTATCATTTACTTTTTACCTAGTATCTTTCACCTTTTACTTAGTATCAAGTACACGTCGCCTTTCATATTTAATTTTTTACTTTTTCTATTTATCCATTCACTGTAGATGACTGGGCCAGTCAGAGAAAAAAGTTACAAAATTTTCCCTGACTGAATAAGCCGCTTATATATATATATATATATATATATATATATATATATATATATATATTGGACCATTCCATAAATAAGAACTTTTCTGAAAAAAAAGCAATATCTTTTTCCTCGATTTTTTCCCATGGATGTAAACTCTGCGTTCTTTGGAATTGGCTTATTGCAACAATTATTCTATGACCGAGTCGGCTGGGGCTGTAACATACACTGACTGCATCTCTTTAGAGGTGTAAGACCCTCATCCCGACGAGTGTCCTGTAACCGACACGAAACAATCTGATGGTAAGGCTCCAGTAATGCTGGAGCTTGGGGGAATGCGGAGTATCTCTTCATTGCCATCGCTTCCAGGTCCACTCGAGCCCGGAATAGTAAGGCCTAATGGGGTCCTATCTATGGGTCAAATAGAACTGCTTTGACATTTAAACTGCGTACTTATGCTAAACTGAATCGTTTGAAATAGAACTGTTTGATCATTTAAATATGTGCAAACAAAAAACTGTATTTAAACAAATGACTGTATAAACAAGAAATTGTGGACTTATGCTAAACTGAATCGTTTGAAATAGAACTGTTTGATCATTTAAATATGTGCAAACAAAAAACTGTATTTAAACAAATGACTGTATAAACAAGAAATTGTGGACTTAGGCTAAATTTAATTGTTTGAAGTAGAAATGTCTAATCATTTAATTGTGTATTCGTATTAGATAAAAATAAGTGAAACTATTAAACTGTGAAAACTGAACCCAGATTCGTTTGAAAATATTAATCATATATTTTGAATATATGTATAAAAAGATTTGGCAATAAATAACTTACAATGCTTGCTATGCCATAAAACCAAACGAAACCAAATGAAACCAAACCAATTATCTTAATCGCGCAAAATACTTATCCCGAGGCTATTCAAAATTGTAGCAAGTCAATCAGAGTGTTCCAAGCTTAAACAGAGCTCTGTCATCAACCTTTTATTGACTAGTAAATGCAAACCATGTGTGATTTACAGAAGAATGTGTTATGTGTATGGTAAAGCATGTTTTAGCGAAAAAGATGTCTAAAAATGGACTAAACATTGTTCTGCGAAAAGACAGTTCATACTGTAACCCTATAAGGTCGGAGACCAATATGAGAAATTTCATTAACCAGAGAAAAAAAGAAACCGATTTGGATTTTGGAAGAAAAGTGTCGTATATTACAAATGTGTGACAGCGGAATGGATGTTTGAAATGAAGTGTAAATAAAAATTGTTCTATTTTCGACGCGAAGGAATTTAACAAAAAGAACTTTTTGAAGAGAAAGGGAAAGCAAATATATTGTTATTGTTTAAAGTAAAGGATGGTTGGTTGGTTGGTATGTTGGTTGGTTGGGTTTATGGCATATCAACCTTTGTAGGTTATTTAACGCCAAATCCGTTTTTATTTATTTTTGTCAAAACAGGTCTATATACATAATATTTCAGTTTAGTGTAAGTACAGTTTTACTATAAAAAACAGTTCGATTTCAAGCAGTTCAGTTTAGCATTGTTTAAAGTAAAGGAGCCAAAAGATAAGTAAATTGCTTTGACAGATTACTCTGTTCCGGGACGGTTTGAAATGAAAAAACGAATTCAGATCAAATCCAGGACCTGTCAATCATCAAAGGTGTCTCAGTATGAAAAGCTAAGATTAGAATTACCTATTTCATAAATTCGAATATGGAATTTTTAAAACAATCCTGATATAATACACATCAGCAGAAAATCATTGACATACAAATTTTAAAACAATATATATATTTTTTTTTTTTTGGTTTCGCCCCTCACCATCTCTCAGACGAATATATACATAAAATGAGAGGGTTTGTCCTTCTTAGATATAGACCAAAGGGAGACTTGTAAAAGACAGCAACTAGATTTCTCGACGCTCTTGGCTCTGACCTTGCGTCAGACTACCCATTGTGGAGAGGCAGAGAAAGCAATACTATTGGACGTGATGTTGTCTTAACTATAGATAACCTTATGAAGAAGCGAAGAAACATTGAGATATTGTGGCACCTAGAAGTAGCCTTGTGCCAGACCAGTAAAGGTAAAGAATGGGAGCAATATCATGATATGATATTTTAGAGAGACAGAGACAGAGAAAAGAGCAGCACGTTAGTCGATGAGCTGTTTCCACGAAGTTTTTGACCTTATACCAGTCTGCCCGGAATATAGGAAGCTAAGAAAGTCGACCATGATACCGCGCTGTGAAAAAGCAAAGAACTAAATGTAATAAGGACTTGTGAAGTCGTACCAATAATTGGGGAAAGTAAACATAACCATCATATGAGATTGCCTTGCGTCATAATATAGACAGCCAGAATTGAAAAGCTTAAAACTTATGCGAGAAATTGATGGACTGTGAATTCGTGAATTGGTCTCCGAGTAAAACTTACCACCACCTGGATTAGTGAATATACGAGGTGCATACGATAAGTTTCCAGACTTCTTTCTATGGATATTTACAGTTGTCGTAGACTTTTGAAAATTCACTATGTTATTGCTATACATCTTATGAGATGACTGGCCAATTTTTCTGATTTCAGGTTCAAATGAACACCTACAGCAGCAATTGGAATACACCCTACAAAAGCCTGATTGTCACAGCTGGGGAATTTCAAAAATGCAATCTGACACTTAAGATGAACGATATCCAATAAAATTCTGTTTTAAACTTGGAAAAAATGCCACAAAAACGTGTGGAATGCTTCAAACTGCTTTTCGACCATCTTGCATGAATCGAGCCTCAAATTTTGAGTGGCATAAGAGATTGAAGGAAGGCAGGGAGTCTGGGAGGGATGATGAGAGGTGTGGGAGAAAGGAAGTCAATACACCAGAGTTGATTGGCTAAAGGTTAGGGTTAGGTTTTAAGGGAGTTCAGGAAGAGATTCCTTGGGAAGATGCCAACACTCTTCAAATCGGGTCAGTGGTATTTCCACCAGGACAATAAACCAGTCCACAACTCCATCCTTGTCACAGACTATTTAACCAAGATGGGCATCAAGACAGTTCCTCACTCTCCCTATCGTCCAGACCATGCTCCCTGTGACTTTTGGTTATTCCCTAAGCTCAAAGGCTGTCATTATGAGACAATTGAAGAGATGAAAGAGGCTGTGATGAAGGTCATTGACACACTCACACATGAGGACTTCCATAGGGCCTCCCAGAAGTTGTTGGAACGGTATAACAAGTGCATTGAAGCCTGAGGTGATTACTTCGAAGGGGACTAGAGTTTCATGTGTGTACTATCAATAAAAGTACCCATACGAAAAAAGTCTGGAACCTTATCGTATGCACCTCGTATACCCCACTTTTGAAAGACATTTTTCGTACTAAATATCATTTTTGCCAATCGTGTTTCATTCTGTGTCTTGGCTTGGGCTTTTATTTTTGCTTACTTAATGACGCGGTCTAATCCATCTACTCATCGTGTTGTATTTTGACCTTCGACCCGGACAAACTTGCCATTCCAAGGTGATGCACCGGAAGGAAGTGACACATTCCAATGGCAGTTATGAGAGGAAATCGTATATATATATATATATATATATAATTTCTTTGTCTGAAGATGCATATCTAATATTTTCAAAAATATTGGGTCTGCTTATATAAATATTATTATAAATAAATATGTATGATTTTTAAGGGTTTTTCTTTTACATTGAATTATTTACTCTGTGTATCGAATATCGATTCTTTTATTATTTTATACTGCGCTCTCAATTGGATTTTGAATTACATGGATATTGAAGAAAGAAAATCCTAAAATAGAATCGATCCCACCATCGGCTGACTTGGCTTTAGGTAATATAAGAATATATATATATATATATATATATATACACACACACACACACACATATATATATATATATATATATATATATATATTCTTATGTTATCCATATCTAATGTTATATATATATCATCATCATCATGTCATGCCGCCAGCACGGATATCCCTGACCCTCTCTCGCCACTTCTCCCTATTATTCATCGCCTCTGGCAGGTCTTCAGGGTTACATCCTGTGTCCTCACATAGCTGCTGTATGTAAGTTCGAGTTGGTCGTCCAGCTTTTGCTTGGCCATATGCGGATGTCCATAGGAGTACATCACTTATGAGCTCGTCGTTGCTTCTCCAGCAGTGTCCTGCGTGTCTGATATATATATATATATATATGAAAAGATCAATCGCTATTGATTTCCTAGAAAAAGAAGCAACTGTTAACAGTTGTGGTAGTTGTTGGAGTCCTATCCGAGGGTCAGGTAGAACTGTTTAGTTATTTGCTACACTTGAATCCATTTAGTGATGTGAATAGTGATGATGAACATTAAATAGAATTATTGGTGTTAGATTACAGTACTTGAACCCTTCAATTGTGTGCAAACGAATAGAATTAAATTAGTGGTGCTTGAAACCATTCTGTTCTGGATATGACATCAAACTGCGTCTAATGGTGAGGCTCCAGCCTCGGAGTTTGGGGAATGTGCAGTACATCTTCATTATCATTCCATTAGATCCACTCAGACCCGGAATGGTTGTGTCTGTCATGGTCCCACCTATGAGTAAAATAGAACTGTTCGATCTTTTATGAGGTATTATAATTATTAGTTATTTGAAACAATACAGCTGTGTACAAGTTGTTTGTATCAGACGAGATGAATAGAATCACTTATGTTAAATGGCAATACTTGAAACTATTTAACTGTGTGCAAACAAATAATTAATATTAGATAGAATTATTAGTGTTGGTTAATGATACTTGAAAGTATTTACTTGTGTGATTACAAATGAAATCTGGCTCATTTAAAAATAATGTTACCATCAAACATGAGAAAAACCAAAAAACTGTGTGCTTACAAATGAAATCTGAACAAATTAGAAATAATAAAAAAGCTCATATAGTGTCTAAATGAGGGTTCTATATTGACTTGATTACAAGTCACATGGGTGTGTGTGTGTGTGTGTGTGTGTGTGAACTGGATTTAGCATCAAAGGACTCACAAGGCTTGATATGCTATAAAACATTAACCAACCAACCAACCAACCAACCTTTTGCCAACTCCGTAGGCAAAATTCACATTATTTATTGAGTAACTATTGTAGGTGCAATAATAACGAATCCAGCTTTCATACAAGTTTTTCAATAGTAAAATTCAATAAAAAAAAAAAAAGTTTCATGTTTCAATAAGAATAATTAGAAATTAGTAGCTTCTGATTAAATGTCTTTTGGTTTTGGGTTTTTCTCATGATGATTAATCTATTTTTAATTTCCGTGGCAAATTTTGACCTTGAGAGGATGGGTTACGCCAGGCAATTCTTGTCCTAGGCAGGTGACATGATTAGCATCCCTACGGTCAAACTGGGTGACAGAATCAGACAGTGAATGAAAACATTTAAAACAATTTTAAATTTAATCTTAATTTTCGTTTTAAATGGAACACAATAAGAGTAGACAGCATTAACAACATATCAAACATAAAACTATTTCCTCACAGTAAGTGAAAAACTCCACTTTGGTTTAAAATTTGCGACTGGAATAAGAAAATAAAGGCACTTTTTAACGTAGAACAACACAAAAAACAAACCAATATCTAATGAGAATTTATGGGAAGCTGCATTTGAAGAATGTATTTTTATTGAAATTAATATAATTACTCAATCCATCCCGTATAAGTAGGGTACAGAACAAGACAGATTTTTAAGCGGAGTGTAGCTGGTTTTAGGAGACGCTCGTGACATAATGATTATCGTCCAAGGAAGTGGGCACAGCGAGCCGAGTTCAAATCCTGAACGAGGCTGTTTGCATTTCACATAGCGCAAAAACATTTGCGAAAGGTATGGATCCAATTATTCTCCCTCCACCTATAAGTAAATACTATGGCAGACGGGATTCTTTAATCTCGCTCTATGGAAGCCTGTCTCTGGTAACTCGTAATTCAAACAAGATGTAGACCGGGAGAGGGATAGACATCGCTTGGTAATAACTGGCCAAGACACGCTAGAGGAGTAGCATCTCAAGACTGAACTAGATTACGGTATCAGTGCGACAGCTAATTTTGAATTCAGAATTTTCCTTTTCTCAAGTCAGCTGCCCATAGATGGAAAGGAGAAGAGATGGGTTCATGCCTTTATGCTTTTTATTGAACTGTAGTGCTGATATATATATATATATATATATATATATATATATATATATATATAGGTAGGTTATTAGTGATTCTGTAGGTATTTGAATTTCGCTCTATTTAGTGTATTGAGCACTGTTACGTTTTAGCTCGAGGTATTCTGTCAGTGTTTTTTCTATTGACTTGGCATTGCGATATTAGTTGATTATTTACAAGCAGTACGAATGTTGTCTTTAATTGGAATCATTTTGAGATGAGGCTTCTTAATCTGAGAATCAATTTTTTATTTATTGCGGACTTTTTGTCCTCATCTTTTGTGTTACGTTTCGGCCAAATTTCATCTCTGGCCTTTTTCAGGTGATTTTACCGTGACCTCGGATAGGAATGCTGAGTCCTGTAACCGTATCCTCAGTAATTACTGCCTTCCATAGTTGTTGTCTATCGCACCACGTTTTTGACCAAGTAAACCTCTGGCCGGCTTCGGTAGGATTTGAAACCGCTATCTTCTGACAATGCTCACCTGGAACCGTAGAGACTCAACGCCCCTATCCGCTGCGCCACGGGCTATTCTCAGTACGAATGTTTTTAGTCTTTTCTTTTTTTATGGAATTTTTTCCCCAGATATCAGTTTGTGTTATATTCTTTATTTGCAAATTGTATAATCATTTTTTAACACCCTGTCGGAATTTATGAATAGTTATGTCTGTTTGTTTGTTTATTTGTTTATATGTTTGTTTGTTTGGGTTTAAGGCATATCAACCCTCGTAGGTTATTCAATGCCAAATCCATTTTATACAAATTACAGTTCTCTTTCAAACAATTCAGTTTAGCATGAGTATACAGTTTATCTGTCAAAAACATTTCTATTTCAAGCTATTCAGTTTAGTCAAACAATACTAAAGATGAGTTATATATATATATATATATATATATATCATTACTTGAATTGTCATACATCAAAAATACTATCATCAGATAGAACTTTTGACTTACATCTTATGATTAAATTGTTAATGAAACCAACGTAAAGAAGAGATATATAATTTCTTTGAGGTTTTATCCTGCTCTGCTGGGCCGCCATTGAACACTTCCTTGATTCGAGAAAAACGTTTTAAAACACAGACGCACGCACAGTTAAGACATCATAGAATCAGTAAACAAAAAAGGCGTAATTGAATTCTTCGAACGATTCTAACAAATCCGGCTCTCAATTAGATAAATAAAAATCAAATCTACGAAATTAGCAAACAAAAGAGGCATACTATATTGTAATAACAGCATGATGTTACAATTTTTAGGGTTTAGCAATCATAAATGGTTACATCTTGGCTGTTTTCACTTCTCCAGCTTGTTCACCCGATATTGCATCTTCGGGTTACCATTTATTCTTGTGATTATAGAATTCTCTTAATGGAACAAATCCCCTAGCTCTCCGGAAAATTGTAAAGCTGTTTCTTGCTGAGAAGAAATTAAAAAGTTCTGGGGATGTGGAATAATGAATTTGCCAGAAATATGTTAAAGAAATCGGTAATTAAATTGTTGAATAAAACATTAAAAAATGTCGAAATTAACAAGTGTTTTTATTTTATTTTATTTAATAAACAGAGGTTAATTAATATTTTAACTAATTGGACTTTTTGCCTCGTGGATGTATTTTTAAAAAATCTTTCTATTTTCTAAAAGAGATTTTAGAATATTTTGGCAGTGTACCCACAGGTTTCGTCTTATGGTGTTGGATTAATGATGTCAACAGTTCATTAGTATCCAAATATACCAGCAACCACCAGTTAAATAAATCAATAACCTGACGAAGGTTGAAGCGTACACAACCGAAACGTCGTAAAAATACGAATAGAAATGTAGATAATAAAAAAGATAGAGACTTTTAAATGGTCTCTGATAATAAAAAATATGAATAACAAAAAACCCAGAGAAAATACGGACATGGCCTAGTCGGTCGGAGCTGCAGATTACACTGACTGCATCATTGCAGAGGGGTAAGACTCCTCCTACACAGAAACTAAGACAGAAATCTAAATTAGACTTTCTAGTTTTAACAGAAATGCTAGTGTTCCGGCACAAAAAATGTTCAGCTATGGTTTTTGTTTGTAGATTATGCTTAGAAATTTTGGAACGAACCTTGTAAGTTGACAAAGGATCACCATTCACGCGGAGTGTAATTTTTGTCATTTAAATGTTAAACAGAATTTATGTTGCCTTTTTTAAAATTTATACTCCACACCTGAGAGATCATTCTGTCAAAACCTTTACTAATTTCAATGTGAAGTTTCAGTGTGAGGCTTCACAGTGAGGCTTCAAGAGTGTGTTGCTCGCGAGGGAAACCTTTTTGAAGATAGAATCTTTAAAACAAATTGATGACAATAACAAAACAACATGACAGATATTGCTCTTTTTATTGTAAAATTAAATTTTGAATACAATCTATGTTGCCTTTTTTATTTATGTTCATGATAAAATTGATCCTTCAACCGGACTCTGTGTGTGTACATATATATATATATATATATATATATATATATATATATATATAATTGTGAAAATTCCTATATGGCCAAGAGCGAGTCTACCAAGTTTTCACCAAACCGCTCTTCAGGATCGCACGTTTTAACATAGGTAATTTTGTCGGTGTCTTGTCCTTTGACTAGACATACCTGCTGCTTGATTATTTTCAAGTAGAATGTGAATTTTTCGTCCATTCTTTTTTTTTCTGATTTTTTTCCCCAGATATCAGTTTGTATAATTTGCGAATTGTACTATCTGGGTTTTTTTTTTGCACAAACAGAATAATAGATTAGATATAAAAATTAATACAGGGTGGAACGATAAAATTGTCGCCCTAGAAAAGACGACATGATTCCATTTCCGTTTGATGAAAACCGGTTTTCTTTTTTTGTTGCTGACCATCTACTAGTTGGCCAGTTGTGTACAAATTCCAAGAGCGATAGGAGCCTTCTATCATGTCTGAAAGTGACACAATATTCAACGAGCGAGATCGGAGATGCACCGCTGTATAACTCATGGTCTCTACCGATCCAAGTTATGACAACAGTACCATTGCCAGCACCCTCAAAATGCAAATCCGGACGGTTCAACGTGCCCAGGGGGATGAAAACAAAGTTTCTGGCTACGGTTATGGTCTTTGGTGTGGTTTCAAGTGAGGGCCACATCATGCCACCTCACATCTTCGAAGTCGGCTTGAAAGTCAACACCAAAGTGTACCTGGATGTGCTGAAGAGTGTGGTGATCCCCTGGTGCAATCAGGTGGCCGGTAGTAGACCCTGGGTGTGGCAGCAGGACTCGGCACCGGTCCAAAGAGACCCAGGGTTGGCTTCAGAAGGAGTGCTACCACTTTGTAGCCTCCTCTCACTGCCACCCTCCTCCCCCGACCTGAACCCGCTGGACTACTTCGTTTGGTCATACGTCGAGAAAATCACCAATATGACCTCCCATAACACCAAAGCCAGCCTGATCGCCGCCATCCGCCGAGTATTCGCCGAGCTCCCGCCGGCGCTTGTAGAAAAGGTATGCTCCTAATTCCGGATCCGTATCGAGGCGGTGATTGAGGCTGAAGGCGGCTTCATTGAATAGATGTCAAAGTTTTAAAATAAAGCTGTAGTGTTGTTTTCTTTAGGACGACAATTTTATCGTTCCATCCTCTGTATATATATATATATATATATATATATATATATATATATATATATATATATATATATATATATATCCTTACGTTTTTGTTTGTTCGTTTTTTTGGCATATTAACTCTTGTAGGTTATTTAATACCAAATCCTGTTTATACATTTATATCAAATGTATATGATTTGTTAACACATTTTGTAGATAACATTTTTAAACGGGCCTGAACTGCTATTTTTGCACAGTTAATTGATTTCAAGTTTTGTTTTATGACAGTAACAATTTAATTTAACATTAGTCATTTGTTTGCACACATTCAAATATGATTTGTTTGTAATTTTAAAAAAATGAATCAGAACAAACAATGTGTTACGTCACACTTCCTCTCCCAGTGGTTGGTAAATGATAGGACTGACTGGGTTCTCTAGCCTTCATAAAGGAACCAGTCTAGAAGAAAAAGGTACTGAATTCAAACCAGCTATACTCTGCTGAAAATTTGGCCTTGTTTTGCAACCAGCTCGTGGCAGAGGGTTAGGTGACTACATAGTTTAGGTTAGGTCATTTGGTTTGATATCAACTCCTGATGATTATTTAATGTTAAGTCCTGCTTGTACGGACACACACACACACACACACACATATATATATATAGTATTCTTTGGTCCAGTTAAACCGGAGTTGGGAGTAATTCCATCAGGACAAGAAAATTTATAATCCTATGTGACCGGTTTTGTTGTTTTTCTTAAAGAATAAAAAAAAAGTATATATGTATATATATATATATATATATATATATTTTAAGTGAATTATTAATTTGTTGGTAGATTTATATTCAAAGGAGTTCTTGGAGCTCATTTGTTTGTACACAACTAAATGGTTTCAAATATTGCTATTTAACACTAATAATTCTATTCAAAATTTGTTTGCACACAGTTAAATCGTTTCAACTATGCCAAATGATCAAATAATTCTATTTAAACCATCAGGTGGTTTAGTGTCGCATACAGGACACACGTTGCAGGTGGGGGGTCTCTGCAGATATGCAGTCAGCGTATTCTACAGTGTCCACCGGCAGTGGCAAATATATACAACAGATACACTGAGCACCATAATACCGTCGGATAGAGCAAATTTTCAGCTAATAGTGGTGATTGTTATTTAACACTGATAGAATTTAATTAGTCTAGATTTGCTTGGTCTGGTACATAGGCCTCAGGTTCCTTACAGTAGCTGCTGTTATTAAGTAATCACCCATGAAAATGTTGATCAAGGTAATCGTTGCTTAACTTTCGTGATTTGGCAGGATCGGTGCTTTTAGAGTTACTTGATCATAAGAAACATTATTCACTGGTTTTATTGTATTCTTTGAATTTGTTGCAGTATACATGGAAAGGAAGAGAAGGCATTATTATCGGCGCAACCCATCGACAGACACGTTAAATATACAAAGAAAAAGTAAATTCGGAATTCAAACCAGCTGTACTCCACTTTAAGAATTGACCTTGTTTCGCGTCTTTGTCGTAGTGGAGGGTTTTAGTGAATACATATGTTTCGTTCCCTCTCCAGCTCTCTCATAACTGTCAGAAGCTTCAGTTCAGGGAATCTTGGGAGTGTGAAGTTACTCTTCATTGCGATTACTCCCTGGTCCACCTTTACCCGGAGTGTTAATACCTGTTAGGGTCACATTCCTATTCGATAGGACGGTGAGCACCCCCCCCCAAAAAAAAAACTCATATGAAACGACTACACACAAAATATAAAAATGAGCGTACAATGTATGCGATTCACTAACCTATGGCATACAATAACCCTTGATGTGTTGAGATGCCGTTAAAATCAATCAATCAATAAATAAATAAATCGGTTCTTTCTGTCGACTGGGGCTGTTGAATACGCCGGCTACATCTCTGCTGAGAAGGAAGACCTTCCCCAAAGAGTATCCTGAGTAGGACACTAAACTATCTGATGGTGAGGCTCCAGTCCTGGAGCTTTGTGGAATGTGGAGTACCCCTTCATTGCCATTACTCCCAGGTTCACACTTTTCCGGTGTTGTAGTTAATATCTTTTAAGGTCCCATCAATGGATGAAATAGAACAATAGAACAATCATTTACTGTACATGAAATCATTTAAATATACACAAACAAACGATTAATATTAAATAGAATTATTTAGATGATTTTAGTGTCAAATAGCAATACTTGATACCATTTAACTGTGTTAATAAATTAGCTTTCATTCATTTAAGAGTAAAGTTACAGACAAACAATTCACTTAAAAATCAACTGTATATAATTCATATGGATTTGGCATTAAATAACCATAAAGGGTTGGCATGCCATTTAACCAAATAACCTAACCTAACCTCTTTCGTTAGAATATTTGTATTATCTTTGCTCTATGTCCAACTTAGTATATCTAAGTTAACTGTATCCTGCTGTTTAAGCAGTCAAAAAATAAAAACTGAGGCAGAGGAAGACATGGCGCTTAACTGTAGATTTAACGTTCGAATGACAGTTCATGTATCTATTTGCTGAAAAATCAGTTCACATCTAATTCTGATTTGATGTCGCTTGTTTAAAGAAGTTCTTTCTTATCAACAGGTCGAGGAGTCTATTTGCGTACTGTGGTCAGACAATACATTGGCGTCTGTCTGCCTAGTTGTGATTTTTATTATCTTTTGTTCTCATTATCTGTTAATAAGAGGTTGAGCTGTGTGGCTCATTGCAGAAACTGGTTTTCTTTTTTATCTTTGTGACGTCAAATCAGATAGCTGGCCAAATATTTTGAGTCCTGAGGATTTGCCATCGTGATATTTCAATGAAAGACTGAGTCGATTGTTTACCTTCGATTTTTATTACACAATATCGATAAGTAGAAGTCTGTGTTTATATGAGAATCAAATATAACTACAGCAATACTTTGAATATTGGTCTGCCGGTGAGGTTTAGAATACGCTGACTGTATGTCCAACTGAGGGGTAAGACACCCCCAAAAGAGGTGTCCTGTGTATGACACTAATTTTCATCTGATGGTGAGATTACAGTTCTGGAAATATAGAGAGTGTGGAGTACCCCTTTGTTGCCATTACTCTCAACTCCATAATGACCCAGAATGTTAATATCTGTTAGTGTCCCATATATTGTTCAAATAGATCTGTTTAAAAATTATTTGTATTCGATAGGAATGCTTCATGCCTTATAACTACAAATGATTTGTATTGTAGAGAAGAGGAAAATCTGGTATTTTGTTTTGGCGCGCTATTTAATTCAACACTGAATTTCACCCAATCAGGATGACTTATCCCATTCAGCCCGGACCTTCATTTCCGGCTAGCAAAACGGGTGAGCGGCCAAACACACTCTCTTCGGCTGGAGGCGGCGACTAGAACGGACGTGTCTCTGGTCGCCCCTGCTTAGCGATGCCTTATAGCTAAACAAGCCACCCGGTGTGGACATATCACCGTGGCTTTAACCCTAGCAGCAGCAGCAACATGGACATTCAACGAGGGAACCTTCTAATTTATGGATTCTTTGCGTCTAATATTTTAGACCAAGGAATCCCAGTTGAATATGAATTAGATACGTTCAACATGCCTTCCACAAGCACCACAGAAATTTACTATGTCGATTCGAGCGCCACTCCGCTCTCGACAAGTTCCCTTTTCACCTCTGGTACACTGTAATGGAGACAACGCACGCCTCTCCCCGAAACACCAGACACACGAAGCTACACGGTGGCCTTGAATACTTCCCTCACACATCCAACGACACGCTGCCATTTCCAACATCCCGCTAAGCTATCGCGTCTCCAAAAAACCCACAAGCCTAAATACCACGAGTTTTGCAGCGCCAAGAACAAACCTCCTCAAAGCTGCAAATAAAGAACTTTCGTTATTGTGTGTTGTTATAAAGCAAAGTCTTGTAATTCATTTCTTGTGCCCAAAATATAGTGTTCGGGAAAATAACTAATTCCCACAAAACACGCTATAGTATCAAGAACAGTTACTTGAAGCCCTAATAATTAGTACACAGTTTGTTTCTATTTAAAAACTGTTCTATTTCAAACATTTCAGTTTAGCATAAGTCCGAGGTACTCCGCATTCCCCAAAGTTCCAGCATTACTGAAACCTCACCATGAGATTGTTTAGTGTCATATCCAGGACACTCGTTGGGGAGGAAGCTTACACCTGGGCAGAGAAGCAGTTGGTGTATTCTATAGTTACAGCCGACCGGGCAAGTATTAGATAGATAGATATAACTGTATGCAAAAAAAAAGAAACTTCCGAAACAATTACACAAAACATACAATCTACGCCTTTCTATGCATAAAATAACCCAAACGGTTTGATATACCATTAGAATCAAAGAATGAATGAATCAATCCCTTTAATCGTGCTGACAATTTGTTCTTCAACTTATCCTTATTTTTTAAACAGTACTGTTCAAAGTCTTGTTTTGAGGGGTTACAAATACCAACCATTCTAACCGGAATAAAAAATAGAATGATTGTAAAAAAGAAAAAAATATTGTTACTCTGAATTAATACCTGGAAGCAAAGGAAAAAAAACAAACATTTGTAATATGAAACGCAGATAAAATATGTTTTCAAAAAAAAAGAAAAAAAAAACATCGCTTGAAATTAAAAAAAAAGAAAGAAGGTTTATTTCCTGAAGAATATTTCAGCGTAGTTAGCAGTGTTTATTTTATTGGTATATTTCTTCTTCTTCTTCTTCTTCTTCTTCTTCTTCTTCTTCTAGCCTCCTTAAACGCCTTCAATCATCATCATCATAAGCAGTAGCAGTAGCAGCAGTAGCATTAGTAGCAGCGGTAGCTATCTCTGTTTTTTTTTCTTTCCTCTTTTTCGCTCTCTCTTTTTTTTTTTTTTTTTTTTGTTCTCTCAGTCACTTTATTTCTTCACCTCAAGAAATATTTTCCTTCACTCCATCTTTTTTTTCTCTTGTGTCTACTTTTCTGTAGTTCTCTCTCTCTCTCTCTTTCTCTCTATCTCACTCGTGCGCGCACACGCGCGTTCTAAACGGTTCTCTCACTCTATCCAGGTCTCTTTCATTCAATTTCACCCAGTCTTATTCTTACACATTCTATTCTATTTTCTGTCTGTCTGTCTGTCTCTCTATCTATCTCTTTCTCTTTCTCTTGTTCTCTTTAGTTCTATCCAGTTCTCCTTCTCTCTCGTTCTTTCTTACTCTGTCTTATCCCCTCTCATTCTCCCTTTGTCTTCCGTGATCTCTCACTCTATCTTATTTTCTCTTGTTCTCTCTAACATCCATAAAAAAAATGTCGACAGCCATAATCAAAATAACAGTGGAACTAAAATCGAGAAAATCGCTTGAATAATATTTTTCGAAAACTATTTACTAGTTTTGAAAAGCAATATTTCCAGACAAAATTAAAATCTGAAACTTACCCCACCCACCATGAGGCACATGCTAAACTGTCTCCTACAAGAAGAATTTGTGTTTAAAATGAAACCTAACCGCTTAAGAAAAAAGATATAAGTAGAATTTTTTCTCGTTGTCCAAATTTCTTAGAAGAAATATTTCTTTCATCTTATTTTTGAGGTTTTTTATCGCAAGGTTCAGGTTGTTTAATTTTCTACTGCATTTTCTTAGAACGGCAGTAACCTGAATGTTACGATAAAAAAATATGAAAAACACAAAATAACATTTTTATAGTTCATGTATAACTGCCTCGTTGCTGTCCTATATTTCAGCAAAACACAAATGTATGTAACGTATGATATTGAGTATTTTTTTTACTTTCTCACCATTTTTATATGCAATCATCTTCAATAAAAACAAGTTTTTCGTACAATAATGAGTATAAAAATTGTATCATACCGACGTATGATTAAAATTACGAAACTACACAGTCGACAAGGCTTAGAACATGGCGGCTACATCCTCGGCAAGAAGATTTCCCTTGATCCTAAAAGGTGTGTCCTAGGTGTAACACTAAACTGCAACCCGGGGTGAGGTTCCGATTCTATAGCTCAATGGAGTCATCAATTTGTTACCATTACTCCCAGGTTAACTCTGATTCGGCGTGATGGCTACCTGTGCCCCCAAAAAATGTTTTCGGAAATTATTAGCATTTGATAGGAAAACTTGAAACCATATAAAAGTATGCAAACAAGTGACTACTGTTCACTTGGTATAGTTACTTGAAACTATATAATTGTGTATAAATTATAAGTATTAGATAAGAAAATTTGAGGCTATATAATTCTGTATAAATTATTCGTATTGGATTAGAAAACTTGAAGCTATATAATTGTGTATAAACTAGAAGAAAACTTGAAGCTATATAATTGTGTATAAACTATAAGATAAGAAAACTTGAAGCTATATAATTGTGTATAAACTATAAGATAAGAAAACTTGAAGCTATATAATTGTGTATAAACTATAAGATAAGAAAACTTGAAGCTATATAATTGTGAATAAACTATAAGATAAGAAAACTTGAAGCTATGTAATTGTGTATAAACTATAAGATAAGAAAACTTGAAGCTATGTAATTGTGTATAAACTATAAGATAAGAAAACTTGAAGCTATATAATTGTGTATAAATTATTAGTATTAGATAGGAAAACTTGAAGCTATATAACAGTATAAAAACAAGTGACTACTCTTCACTTGGTATAGTTACTTGAAACTATATAATTGTGTATAAATTATTAGTATTAGATAAGAAAACTTGAAGCTATATAACAGTAATGATCATAGACATAAATAAAAAAGACTGCAATGGAACTAAATTTATAGTCAATAAGCAAATTTCGGCATAAGATAACCGATGAAGATTCGATATGACGTTAATGAAATAAACCACACCAAATTGTTTTACAAAATTCTAACATGTACTTTTTAGGCCTTTTAGATCCAGAGATGAAGAAAATTTTCATGTTTAAAGTGAGTAAAAGATTCATTATTTACCAACAAAGCTACACTCAATAAATTGTTAGCACATTTTCAACAAAGTTTAAACTTTTACGTAATTGCTAACTTTTACTTAATTGCTAACTTTTACTTAATTACTAACTTTTTTAGTTAATAGCCAACTTTTTTAGTTAATTGCTAACTTTTAAACCTTTAGTTAATTACTAACTTTTAGTTAATTTCTAACTTTTAGTTGATTGCTAACTTTTTTTTTTGTTGATTGCTAACTTTTAGTTAATTGCTAACTTTTAAACTTTTATTTAATTGCTAACTTTTAAACTTTTAGTTAATTGCAAACTTTTTTTGCTAATTGATAACTTTTTTGTTAATTGCTAACTTTTAGTTAATTGCTAACTTTTAAACTTTTAGTTAATCGCTAACTTTTTTAGTTAATAGCAAACATTTTTAGTTAATTACTAACTTTTAGTTAATTGCAAACTTTTAAAATTTCAGTTAATTGCTAACTTTTTATAGTTAATTGCTAACTTTTAGTAATTTGTTAACTTTTAGTTGATTGCTAACTTTTAGTTAATTGCAAACTTTTAAACTTTGAGTTAATTGCTAACTTTTTTAGTTAATAGCAAACACTTTTAGTTAATTACTAACTTTTAGTCAATTGCAAACTTTTAAACTTTCAGTTAATTGCTAACTTTTAGTTAAGTGCTAACTTTTTTTAGTTTATTGCTAACATTTAGATTATTGCAAACTTTTAAACTTTTAGTTAATTGCTAATTTTTTTTAGTTAATTGTTAACTTTTAAACTTTTAGTTAATTGCTAACTTTTAAACTTTTAGTTAATAGCTAACTTTTAGTTATTTGTTAACTTTTAGTTAATTGCAAACTTTTTAACTTTTACTTAATTGCTAACTTTTTTAGTTGATTGCTAACGTTTTTTTAGTAAATTGCTAACGTTTTTTAGTCAATTGCTAACGTTTGTTTTTTTTTTTCAGTTATATGCTAACGTTTTTAGTCAATTGCAAACTTTTAAACTTTTAGTTAATTGCTATCTTTTACTTAATTGCAAACTTTTAAAAATTTTAGTTAATTGCTAACTTTTAGTTAATTAAAAACTTTTAAACTTTCAGTTAATTGCTAACTTTTAAACTTTTAGTTAATTACTAACTTTTAGTTAATTACAAACTTTTAAAATTTCAGTTAATTGCTAACTTTTTATAGTTAATTGCTAACTTTTTTAGTTAATTGCTAACTTTCGGTTATTTGTTAACTTTTAGTTGATTGCTAACTTTTAGTTAGTTGCAAACTTTTAAACTTTGAGTTAATTGCTAACTTTTTAGTTAATAGCAAACACTTTTAGTTAATTACTAACATTTAGTTTATTGCAAACTTTTAAACTTTCAGTTAATTGCCACCTTTTAGTTAATTGCTAACTTTTTTTAGTTAATTGCTAACTTTTTTAGCTAATTGCTAACTTTTAGTTTAATGCTAACTATTGAACATTTAGTTAATTACTAACTTTTTTTAGTTAATTGCTAAATTTTTGTTAATTGCTAACTTTTAAACTTTTAGTTAATTGCGAACTTTTAGTTATTTGTTAATTGCTAACTTTTTATAGTTAACTGCTAACTTTTTAGTTAATTGCTAACTTTTAGTTATTTGCTAACTTTTAGTTGATTGCTAACTTTTAGTTAATTGCAAACCTTTTTTTTAGTTGATTGCTAACTTTTTTAGTCAATTGCTAACTTTTAGTTAATTGTAAACTTAAACTTTTAGTTAATTGCTAACTTTTAGTCAATTGCAAACTTTTAAAATTTCAGTTAATTGCTAACTTCTAGTTAATTGCTAACTTTTTATAGTTAATTGCTAACTTTTTTAGTTATTTGCTAACTTTTAGTAATTTGTTAACTTTTAGTTGATTGTTAACTTTTAGTTAATTGCAAACTTTTAAACTTTGAGTTAATCGCTAACTTTTTTAGTTAATAGCAAACACTTTTAGTTAATTACTAACTTTTAGTTAATTGCAAACTTTTAAACTTTCAGTTAATTGCTAACATTTAGTTAATTGCTAACTTTTCTTAGTAAATTGGTAACTTTTTTAGTCTATTGCTAACTTTTAGTTTATTACTAACTTTCAAACTTTTAGTTAATTGCTAATTTTTTTTAGTTATTTGCTAACTTTTAAACTTATTAGATAATTGCTAACTTTTAGTTAATCGCAAACTTTTTAACTTTTAGTTAATGGCTAAGTTTAAACTTTTAGTTAATTGCTAACTTTTTTAGTTAATTGCTAACTTTTAGTTATTTGCTATCTCTTAAACGTCTAGTTAATTGCTAATTTTTAGTTTTTAGTTAACTTTTTGTTAATTGCAAACTTTTAAACTTTTAGTTAATTGCTAACTTTAAGTTAATTGCTAACTTTTACACTTTTAATTAATTGCTAACTTTTAGTTAATTGCTTACTTTTAGTTGATTGCAAACTTTTTTAATTAATTACCAACTTTTTTAGTTAATTGGTAACTTTTATTTAATTGCTAATTTTTAAACTTTTAGTTAATTTAACTTTTAAACTTCTGATTAATTTCTTTTAGTTAATTGTCAATATATCGATCATTCAATAACACAATAAATCAATAAATCAATCTATATCCCAAAAGATCAATCTATTGGGAGATGGAGTGATATGTTGATTTATTGATTCATTGAATAATCGATATATTGATCGATTGATTTATTGAATGACTAATATATAGATTGATTGATTGATCTAGAGGGGTATTTATAATTTTATTGATTCATTAATTGATCTATTGATTGATATATTGATTGGTTGATCTACTGATTAATATATAGATTTATTGATTGATATATTGATTGATACATTGATTGGTATATTGATTGAAAAATTGATTGATTGATTGGTATATTGATTGGTATATTGATTGATCTAGGGATTGGTGTACCTAATGATTGCTATATTGATTGATTGATATATTGACTGATAGATTGATCAATTGATTTGTATAATGATTGATCAATTGATTGATTGGTATATTAATTGATATATTGATTGATTGATCGATATTGTGATTGATAATTTGATTTATTTATTGATGTATTGATTGGGATATTGATTGGAGTATTGATTGATCTATTGATGGGTAACTTGATTGAATAGTATATTGATTGATTGATTGATTGATTTTAACAACAGTTTGAGAATTGCAGTAATTTTACCTTCATATTTACATTTTTATGATGTGGTTTCTTAAGGGTTTTTTCTCTTTCTTTTTGCCCACGGTACTATCGATTATGAATGATTTTAAATTGATCTATTTTACAAATAGAAGCTACCCTAACAGGTGCCCCCACTTCGAGTCAGAGTGAACTTAGAAGTAATTGCAATGAGAGGATACTCCACACTACCCAAATCTCTAGAACTGTAGCCTTACCACCAGACGCAGTTTAGTGTCCTGTCCAAGACACTTCTTATGAATGAAGGTGTAGTATCTGTTGGAGATACAGTCAGTGTGTACTGAGACCCGTTGATAGAGCGTGAATTCTAAATTTAATCAATGTATACTAGTTAAAACAGGTGTGTGTAACAGGAAGCCCGGTGGGTGACGACTTGGTTCGCCGACCCATTTAGTATAGCCCTCACCAACACTCAGATTTTTCTCCACCATGCACAAATTTTGAATTTTTTCAAATCAGTGAGAAAACTTTCACTAGTGTAGTACTGTAGATAGGTACAGGTGCCTCGGAAAATCGTCACTTTTTTCTAACCCCACTTAGCGTGAAACTGCGATAAAATTATTTAAAAGTAATCAGTTTCGTTTTGGGTGGTGCTGATCCTATTTAGTAAACATTTTTATTCAATAAATAATGAAAACTTTTTTCATAAAAACTTACTGAATTCATTATTTTAATTTTTAAAGACAAATGCGTCAGAATGGAGTTTACGTTGTACGTAATAAATGCATTAGATTTTAAAATTTCAACCACGCTAAAAAATTTTGTTTTTTTTTAAATCAGTCAAATCTCATCTGTTAATTAAAATTTTTAATTTTTTCAAATTTTAAGTAAAAGTTTAAAATCTAAAAATCAACATTAGAAAAATATTTTTACAAAATTGTTTGAATTCAAAAATTTTCAGTTTTATCTTAAAGTTGAGTTGGAATTTTAAGTTGTTCCCATGTTTTTCATAGAAAAACTAAAAATTAAAATTACTGTGTTTTATTCATATTGAAAAAATAAAAGTATTGAAAATTTTTTTCTTGTTGAATTTGAATTCCTTATTCCTTTTTGCAAAGAAAGCTTTTTCGTTTCCTTTTTTAAAATTTTAAATGATAAATAAAAAATCGGATTTTAATTTTATTCATTGTGAGAAAAAATGTGTTGATTTAAAAAAATTTTCAAGAAAATTTTGATTTAGTTTGTATTTTTAAAAGATCTTATGGAGAAATTTAATTAGAAAAAATATTTATGGACATTTTCCTGATACCACCAAGCACCACGTTCCTCCTCCAAGGGTCGCACGGTTTTTACAGCCACTTCACACACATTTTTGTGTACTTACGTGTGATGTCACGTGTTGTCATTACTATCGTGTATAAATCTTTAATTTTTATGGTTATGGAAAGTAATATAATTACATCTTTAGGAGGTGCTCGTGGTGTAATGATTATCGTCGTAGGAAATGAACACGGCGATACGAGTTCAAATCCTGGACGAGACTGATTGCATTTCACATAGCACTAATACCCTTGGGTAGGGTATGAATCCAATTATTCACCCTCCAGCTATGGTAAAATAGAAGGGGCAGACTGGGTTCTTCAGCCTTGGTGAGGCGACTAGTCTAGGAGAAGCAAAACTCTGAATTCAAACCTGTTAAACTCCGTTTAAAAATTGACCTTGTGTCATATCCTCCCCGAGCGGAGGGGTTGGTAAATATATAAATATAATTACATCTTTTAAATTCATAGTTTTTACGATTTTAGAATAATGGGATTTTTTGTCATTTTGAGGCTTCTGTATTTTTTCACTGCTGCTGCAATTAAGTTTCATCTTAATTTTAGGTGCAAAAAGGCGCATTTTTTAACACAAACTTTTTCTTTTTTTAACACTTTGAACTTTTGGTTTTTTAATGAAAAATCGTTCAAAGCACATTTTTCATGGAGTAATAAGCTTTTAAACACATTTTTCATGGAATAATGAGCCTATCATAAGCATTGAAAGATGAACATGTCGGTTGCCAAGAAACGAAAAATTGATGACGAAGGAAGGGTATTCAACAGTGAATGGTACACAAAATGTATTGTTGTCCCTCATAATTAAAGGGTTTTCTGCCTTGTCTGTCAAATTACAATTGCAGTGATGAAATAGTATAATATTAAATGTCATTACACATTGGCCCAGCGGTTAGAGTGTTCGCCAATGGCCCGGGAGACCTGGGTTCAATCCCAGGTCGAGTCATACCAAAGACTTTAAAAATGGTACTTGATACCACCTTGCTTAACACTCAGCATTATAAGGTACGGTTCAAGGGTAAAGTGGAGCAATCCTGGGAATGGAGTAGCGCCCTCCCCTACACCTTGGTGTAGTAGCTATCGAAAAGGGAGCCTTCGGGTCACCCTCGACTATGGTCGCTAACTTTACTTTACTTTACTTACACAATTAAGTACTCCTCCCAATTTGATAAAATTGTTGGTCAGGCACGAGTGGACAAAACTGAACATTTGAAAAAATCCATTAAAAAACAAGGTGTTTTTATCACTTTCGAGAAAAATTCAGAACTGGTGACAAAACTGAGTTTTAAGCTTTGTGAATCAATGGCAGAAAAATGAAAACCTTTCAGTGACGGAGAATTTATTGAAATTGTTTGACAATATTCACAGAATATGCAGGCACGGAGAAAAAAAAAACATTTGGCTGAGCAAACTAGCCTTTCCTGTTTTACTGTCTTGCGCAGGACAAATGATCTTTCAGATGATATCAAAGAAATTTTGAAAGTGATTGAAATCGTGTGAAGCTTTCAGTCTGACGTCAGTGACACGGCCCAACTTGTCATTTTCATCAGTGTTGTCACAGCTCAATTTGATATTGTTGAAGAGTTCTTAGATATGGCAAGCCTTTCCTCCACAACCACAGGATAGCATATCTCTGAACAGGTGCTTAAGGTAATGGAAAAGTTTCAACTGAATCCTGCTAAATTGTGTGGAGTTACAACTGATGGTACTCCTTCCATGACCGAATAAATGGATTCACTACAAAATTTCTAACTCCAGTTGTAGCACAACACGTAGTTGTAAGCCATTGCATTATTCCCCAAAAGAACTTGTGCACTAAAGTTCTGGATTTGCAGAAGTCATGATGCCCAGTGCCTAAATTACATTCGAGCACGAGGATTAAATCGTCGGCAATTTAACGTTTTTCTAGATGAGCTTGACAATGAGTATCCTGATGTTATTTAATTCTCTACTGTACGTTGGTTCAGAAGAGCTGCCACTTTAAAGAGGCTCTGGAATCTGCTACAGGAAATTAAGTTCTTTATGGAGAGCAAACATCAGAATGTGGCCTTCTTGAGTGATGAGTACTGGTTGAATGACTTAGCATTCCTCATAGACATTACACAGCATCTATTTGATCTGAACTTAAGACTACAAGGGAAAAGTCAGCTTGTGAATAAGCTATTTGAGCATATTTGTGCTTTTGAGAAGAAATTAGAACTTTTCTAGGTTCAGTTGAGTAGAGCTGTACCATACCCATGATACGGATATGTGAAATGTACATATATATATATATATAGAACATAGAACATAGGAATCTCGAAACACGAAAAACACTTACGATTTCTTAGTTCAGGTACGAAACTTTTTATTAACTTTGAGTTTAAAGGTTCTTCGACATAAGGAGAGAGATACACATTATTTCTATTCTGGCTTTTTCATCTGCCCCCTATCTCGTGCGGCGCCCGTAGCGCGCAAATTTGTTTGGCCTCAGCGAGCCCCGAAAGTCGACTCTTCTCTTTCGGTATCCAGCTCTCAACTCCACTACCTTTCTTCAAAATTCCCAAAATCCTCCGCTCGCTTCCGGTGCGTGACGTCATTCGCACTCTGTAGCCCCGTTTCCCATCTTGGCTATTGTGACATCTCTGAGTGACACGTCCGCTCCGCGCGAGCGCCTGAACACCTGTGTTAATGTTGCACATAAGTAACCCATGCGCTCAGCCGAAAGGTACTCAGCCTAACTAAACCCAAAGGCATAAAACGAAATTCCTCGGCCATTATATTACAGCGCCACATTGACCCATTTCATGTATCTTGCAACAAGGAAACTGGAATTTCCTGATCTGGATTTCACTAAATATGGAGTTAGTGTACAAAAGCTGATTGATGAGTTTGCAAACAGATTTCCAGATTTCTGACAAAATCAAATTAAACTGAAATTGTTTGCTCAACCCTTTGATTTGTCCTGAGGATTGCCAAATGGAACTCATTAAACGGCAGGCTGACATGAACACCAAGAGGAAATATTCTGAAAACAGTTTGGTAGACTTTTACAAACTCTATGTGTGTGAAAAGTTTCCCAATTTGTCCTGTCAAGCAAAAAAGAATGGCCTCTCACTTTAGTAGCACCTACTGCTGTAAACAATTTTTCTCCAAAATGAAGCTCACCAAAACCAAATGTGACTGACTGATGAACATTTGACGAGTCAGTTAAGGGTGTCCACCACTTCTGTCAAAGCTGATATTGACAAGCTATGCAACGACTCTAAATTTCAAATGTCCCTCTAAAATGGTTTGTAATACAAAAATCTAAAATAGTATTGTTTGTATCTGATTGTAATATTGTAATATTGTGTGTTCAGAAAATAATTTACTCTGTAAAAGTGTAATCAATGTGAAATATTGATATGCACAGTTTTTGAATTTGGTGTCTTAACAACAATAAAAAGTTTACTCTTTATTTTAAATGTGTTGTTGCATTGTGATAATTTTTGAATTTATTGTATACATAAAAAAAAAATCAAATTTTTATTGTAGTTCGCTTGAATGTCCGAATATGTTTATATGGCCCACCGACAAAAAAATGTTGTATACCTCTGACTTAAAAGGAATGGAAAACTTTACTTTTATTTTAATGACTTTTTGGAATTGCTTTTTTCTTTCTTTTTTTTTTTTTTTTTTTTTTGCAAGAAAGGACTGGGATAATAAATTCTAAAGGTGAGCGCGTAATTTTAGTAGGTCTTTTCACTAAATCGAAAAAAAGCCGCACTTGAAAATTTAAAAAGTCGGATATGACCTCAAGGTCACAAGTGTCACCCACCTGGGATTGTCTAAAATATTCAGAAAAATGTTCTTGATTATTCAATCGTTTCTCAAGACTTCTAAGAGTTTCAAAGTATTCTTCTTTATTTTCTTTTTTTCTATAATTACTTTCTAAAAGAGGAAATGAAAGGGAAAAATATCCTCTTTTTCCTAAAAGCAGGTGTTATTTCAGACTGCAACAAAAATACTTCCTACATTTTAAACTGTCACCTGTGTGGTTCTAATAAACTTATACGTGAGAATGGTACCTCCATTTAGTTAAGGTCTTATTATTTTTCCCACAGATACGTTCAGTTAAGTTGATGTCTTGCCACAGCCATGTTTTTAAAAGTTAATACAAAATCCAATCTGGCGGCATTTCTTCCACTTTTTGGTGAATAGAATCATTTAATTTTTCCTGACGAGTTACTTTTAATTGATAAACTAATCGTTCTGAAATTTTCAACTCATAGCAGTATCGAGTGTCTATCCAGAACAATATCATTCCAAAGAATTATGAAATGAGCATAAAAAGCTTTCTGTGTAGAAATTACTGATTCCTCGGTTTTAAAAGATCATTTCGACAATAAACGCATTATGAGCTCTGGTTCAAGCCCAAATCGTAACTCAATTAATAAAAAAAAATTAAATAAAAATGATTAGACATTAGCTAGATATAGCTACTATTACCACTTGTCTGAATTTATTTGTACCACATATGTGACTATTTAAGATGTGGGAGGTATTTCTGTCTCACTCTGTATTTTGTTGAATGTAATTTTAAGAGCAAATCAAATGAAGACGAGGATTGGTTCAAAGTTATCTCCTTCTATTGTAACTCTATATCATAACTGTCCGTTTAAATTCGCCTGTACAGATATAGCTGCTCATCTAGTTATCATAAGGACATTATGATGTCATACTGTCTTAAATAACCCACATTCTACCGTCATCACAGAAGTTCTAAATTTAACGTTTATGTAACTTGTTTTCGAAAGTTTTACTTTTACGACCTACCTCTCCAGTTGTTGGGTTGCATTCGGCAGGCCGTTTCACCTCTGGGAGGTTTTTCCTGGTGTGCCTCGGCACTGGAGATTTCCTCCGGCCTCAGGGGGCTATTCCTCTAAACTTTTACCCCCTTCGGGGGTTTATCGCCTGAGGCGCCCCTAATAAGGGGAATGCCGACGAGGCCGAAGGTATTTTTGGCAACGCAGGACGCGTGTGAGTTTTGCCTTGCGACCAGACCCACCTTTAAACGGCCTTGTGACATATTCGTCCGGTGGTGGGACGGATGATAAATAATCAGAAATTAAAATACTTATTGGAAATGCGGATGGCCTGACAGTAGCACAAATAAAAGAATCACCACACCGATTTCGAATTCCGACTGAAGCAGTCTGCGGTCACTTCACGCTTATGTCTTTCTGTTGATTTATTGATTTTAACGCCATATCAACACGTCTAGGGTTAGTTTATGCCTAAAGGTTAGATAATCAGTTCGTTTTTGTTGTTGTTTTTTTATTTTATTTATAGCATATAATCATTCATGTGTTATTTAATGTCTAAGCCAAACTATAGACAGCCCAGTCGGTTGTGGCTGTAGAATACATCGATTGCATCTCTGCTGTGGGATAAGACCCCACCCCTAACAAGTGTTCTGATATGGCATTAAACTAATTGATGGTGAGTGGTAGCATCAGATAGGGTCCTCTCTATGGGTCATATAGAAGAAACTGTGTGCAAACAAATGACTGATGTTAAATTGTGACTGTTATATAGCAATACTTCAAGTCATTTAACTGAGTGCAAAAAAAGAGCTCAGGCTCGTTTAAGAATGTTATCTATAAAATGTGTTTACAAATCATATATATGTCTAATATATAACAAGGTTTGGCATTTAAACCGTCCTCGTAGAGTTGTGCTATATAAATCACAGCTGGGGGGGCACAAGGGGGTTCATACGTTTCATTGGATATTAGCCCGAAAGTGAACGTAAAAGAGAGACTGGATTTCCAACTCTCTTACTATGACGTCGTAGTCCAGCACGTTAGACACTACGCCATAAGAACTCCATCGTTAGCTAATCACGCTTATTGTATAACATTCATATCGACATTTTCAATGCAATTGTTTTTTAAGAGGTTTTTTTTTTTGCACACGATCCTATTGAATACGAATAATTTTGGAATCAGACCTATTTGACCTATAGATGGGACACTAACAGGTACTACCACTCTAGTTCAGAGTGGACATGGGAGTAATGGTGATGACGAGGTACACCACATTAGGCAGATGTCTAGAACTGAATCCTTACTATCAGATGCAGTTTAGTTTCATACCAAGGAAAACCCCTTTTTTGGTGGGAGGATCTTAACCTCCACTTGAAGAAATAGGAATCTAATTGCAAGCTGTGCCGTTACGGCGCGCTATTGTCTTTAGAAATGTATGCCAGTTCAAAAAGCTATCCGTCTTTATGAGTGTTTGATAAGTCAGTTCAGGGATCGTTCTTTGCAGCAAACAGTTACATGTTACTGGCGGAGAAGCTGGGTGCTTTCTGGTAATCTATATTGCTCTGAGACATCCCATCTAAAATATTTAATTTTTTTATAACCATGATATTATTTGTTATTCAAATATTTTCTAAATTGTTAAAATCTTTTGATGTTTTTCTTTTTTTTCAATTGGCCATTCAACAAAATTGTCAAAGGGAAATTTGCTTGATTATTAATTTGCTCATAAACATAAAACAACGAATTGGTTGAACCGTTACTTAGAAAATTATTGGTTGCGCTTGTTTGGTTGGATTTTATGGCATATAAAACTTTGTAGATCATTTAATGCCAAATCCAGTGTACACACACACTAGCACACTGATACACACACACACACACACACACATATATATATATACATGTGTGTGTGTGTGTGTGCGTGCGTAAAAGTTCTATCCTTGATATTGAGCACTATTTAATAATACTGCAATATTTGGTCCCCATCAACTCGCCAAGGGAACTAGTAAGAACCACAAACCTCTTTAATTTTATATATATATATATATATATATATATATATATATATAAATGAGTAGTTTTTTGGTAACCTTTGTCATCAAACCAGAGTTCATTTATTTGTACACAGTTGAATGATATTAAGTATTGCTATCTAACACCAATAATGGTGGTGTAATGGTCATCGTTGTAGGAAATGGACACGGCGACACGAGTTCAAATCCTGGACGAGACTGATAGCATTTCACACTGAATTCAAACCTGTTAAACTCCGCTTAAAAATTGACCTTGTGTCATATCCTGCCCGAGTGGAGGGGTTGGGTAAATAGGATAATTCTATTTTGTTCTAATCAATTGTTCTCTCACTGTTAAATGGTTTCAAGACACACAGTTTCAAGACACACAGTTTCAAGACACACAGTTACATAGTTAAACAGATATTTAGACCCATAGGTGTGACCCTAACAGGTACTACCACTCCAGGTCAGAGTGAACCGGGAAGTAATGGCAATAAAGGGGGTTCTTCGTGTTTCCTAAAGCTCCAGGACTGGAGCGTCACTCTCAGTTGTAGTTTAGTGTTATATCAATGACACTCATTAGTGAAGGTCTTACTCCTCTGAAGAGATACTGTCTGTGTATCCTACAGCCTTTGCCAACTGGGCAAGCTTAAGAAATAAAAAACAAACAACAATTAGTTTGGTTCGGTTTGGTTTTTATGGCATATCAAACGTTGTAGGCTATTTAATGCCAAATCTTTTTTATACAAATAAACTGTTCTATTTCAAATAATTCAGTAGAGCATAAGTATGCAGTTAAAAGGTCAAAAATGAAACATAAACAATAAAGTGAGGAGTATTTCTTCTGTGATTAAGTGTCTGACTTTTTCCAGCTTCCTGTTATTTTTTCAGTCATGGGGCTACAACGTGGATGGAATAAGTCATGTGGGTCAATCTGGTGCCGTATAAGAAAGAAAATACTGATTATTATAACGTTATCTTACTGGTTAATATATTGTATCTACATATATATATGAAAGGAAAATGACTCTTAAGAGAAAGAAAAAGATAGAAAGAAAGAAAGAACCATAAGAGTTACAATGAAAAAGATAACCAAGTTAGTTGCTAAACAATAAATATGAGAAAATGCTCAGTGCTTCCATAGAACCAGTTTAACAGATATTTACAGGGTGGAACGATAGAATTGTCGTCCTAAAGAAAACAATACTACAGCTTTATTTTAAAACTTTTATTGAAAAAATCAATTCAGGTAACTTGATTATGTAGTAGAGCTGACATCTATTCAATGTAGCAGCCTTCAGCCTCAATCACCGCCTCGATACGGATCCGGAACTAGGAGCATGCCTTTTCCACAAGCGCCGGCGGGAGCTCGACGAATACTCGGCGGATGGTGGTGATCAGGCTGGCTTTGGTGTTGTGGGAGGTCATGTTGGGGATGTTCTCGACGTATGACCAAACGAAGAAGTCCAGCGGGTTCAGGTCGGGGGAGGAGGGGGGCCAGTGAGAGAAGGGTACAAAGTCGTTGCACTCCTTCTGAAGCCAAGTTTGGGTCTCTTTGGACTTGTGGGCCGGCGCAGAGTCCTGCTTCCACACCCAGGGTCTGCCACCGGTCACCTGTTTGCACTAAGTGATCACCACACTCTTCAGCACATCCCGGTACACTTTGGTGTTGACTTTCAAGCCGACTTGGAAGATGTGAGGTGGCATGATGTGGCCCTCACTTGAAGCCACACCAAAGACCATAACCGTAGCCGGAAACTTTCTCTTCATCACCCTGGGCACGTCCCTGTTATTCGTCGCAATCCAGATTTGCATTTTGAGGGTGCTGGCAATGGTCCTGTTGTCATAACTTAGATCGGTAGAGACCATGAGTTGTACAGCAGTGAATCTCCGATCTCGCTCGTTGAACATTGTGTCACTTTCAGACATGATAGAAGGCTCCTATCGCTCTTGGGATTTGTACACAACTGGCCAACTAGTAGATGGTCAGCAACAAAAAAAGAAAACCGGTTTTCATTAAACGGAAATAGAATGATGTCGTCTTTTCTAGGGCGACAATTTTATCGTTCCACCTTGTACTACCCAGGAATCACCAAAAAGGATCTTCAAGAAAACTTTATTAGAAAGTGATTAAGACAAACGGATAAAAATAAAAACGCAGTTGAAGTTTGAATGAGAGAATGGAAACGCGTAAATAGACAGTTAGCGATTGACCAGCTGTTTAATTCTGTGCCAGCATTCATTCAATATCTGAAGTCGTTGATTTAAAAATTCTTTAGGAATGGGTTATAAGCTAGCTTAATTTCCTTTGTCACTGTCATTCGTCAAGACCCAGCAACACAATGTTTAAAACTAACGAGCCTGATCAGGAATTAAATGGGTGACCACTTGAGAATACGGCGACGATGAGCATCTTTCAGACTAAGTTAGGCTTAAGAAATTTTCATGTAATTACCTCTTTAAAGTAGACACGTTATTTTCAAATCATCCATTCGGTCTGGCAAAAAGTTATGATAGTAGAGCGCGTAGTGAGTATCGAACATTGTGCACCATAAAAATATTCTGAGCTTTAGGGAAAAATGGAAACACATCTGAAAATATGATTAGTCGATAATCCACCAATGAAATCAAAGGATGATATTATGCATTGATTTCTTGGTGAACTAATCTACTCTTGTCACCTTCATTAATATTGTCTTCACAATAAGGGAATTTTTGTAGATTATTTTTGCAATTTACTTTTGCCGTGTTTCATCAATAGATTTAGAAAATATAGCTTTCAATAAAAGTTTGAATCAGCGAGCCTCAATGATTTTCCTTTCATTCCAGAACAAAGAAGGGTCTTCAAATTTAGAAAGGTGATATCACAGATTTTCGAGGATACTGTTGATACTTATATCCCTTTTAGACATGGTTATCAGATTTTTCCATTATTTGCTATTAGTTTGTACAAAGGGTTCAATGAATTCTGCATTCACAATAATCAGCAACAAGGCATTTCCTCAACAACTTAAATCATACTTTTATTAAAAGGAGTAAAAATAACAATATCTATCTATCTATTTATCTATCTATCTTGGCATGTCCAAGTCGTTCTCGTTGCTTCTGTCCCTCATTTTCTATCTTGCTTTCTCACTATCTGTCTTTCTGTCTGTCTGTTGATTGGTTCAGGTTTTTCATTTTTATTTTGGTGTGCTCACAGTGATCTATCTCTCTATCTATTTTTCTACTGTTCGATTTTATCCACTTCTGTGTCATCTATTCTTCATTTTCTTTCCCCTCTCCATTTGTATTGCATCCATTTTCTTCCTTTAATCTTTTAAATAGATTTCCAGAATTTTCCTTCTTGTTCAAGCTGATGGGCGCCATGGGCATTTTACATTTAAAACGTCGCGGTCAGTTGACAAACAGGCTAACAGTTGCCATGACAACAGTTATCGACGTTGACATTAATGACCAGACATGTGCTTTAATCAATAATGCTTTCATACAAGGGCAGTGTGCCACAATCTTTGTAAAGGACACAATACACACACACACACACACACACACATATATATATATGTGTGTGTTTGTGTGTGCGTGCGGGTGTGTGTGTGTACGTGTGTAAGTATCATATACACACCACATATCAAAGAAATCACTGATTAGGAAGAACATAATATTTTTAAAAAACTATCATTAAGATGTCGACTTATTGATGTAGGTAATTTTAGTACTTGCATATGCATGTCTGAATATATATATAATTCAGACACGTGGCATACTACTCATCTGAAGATCATGGCCGTGAAACACTGATTCGTGAGTTTTTATCCAGTTTTACACCTTTTACATCTTACATGTTTTTTGCAACAAAAATATATTGTTATATTGCTCTATATGTTTGTGCATTAAGCTCTGTAAGGATTCTACGGATTTCAGCATTGAATTTTGATTATAACTACATATATTTATCTATCTATCTATCCATCAAACTATATATATATATATATATATATATACGAGGATCAACGAATATTTTACAGACTTTTTCGTATGGGTACTTTTATTGAGAGTACACACATGAAACCCTAGTCCCCTTCGAAGTAATCTCCTCCGGCTGCAATACACTTGTTGTGCCGTTCCAAAAACTTCTGGAAGGCCCCATGGAAGTCCTCTTGTGTGAGCGTGTCAATGACCTTCGTCACAGTCTCTTTCATCTCCTCAATTGTCTCATAACGACAGCCTGTGAGCTTAGGGAATAACCAAAAGTCACAGGGAGCAAGGTCTGGACTATAGGGACGGTGAGGAACTGTGTTTATGCCCATCTTGGTCAAATAGTCTGTAACAAGGATGGAGTTGTAGACTGGTGCATTGTCCTGGTGGAAATGTCACTGACCCGATTTGAAGATTGCTGGCCTGTTCCGACCGAATCTCTTCCTGAACTCCCTTAAAACCTCAACATAGTAACCCTAACCCTAACCCTTTGGCCAATCAACTCTGGTGTTCTGACTTCCTTACTCCTCCCACACCTCTCATCATCCCTCACAGACTCCCTGCCTTCTATGAATCTCATGCCACTGAAAAACTGATGCTCGATTCATGCAAAATGGTCGAAAAGTAGTCTGAAGCATTCCATACGTTGTCTCTGTGGCATTTAATCCAAGTTTAAAACAGAATTTTATTGCATATCGTTCTCCTAAAGTGTCCTCATGTCCAGATTGCATTTTTGAAATTCACCAGCCGTAACAATCAGGTTTTAGTAGGGTTTATTCAAATTCCTGCTGTAGCTGTTCATTTTAACCTGAAATCATAAAAATTGGTCAGTTATCTCATAAGAGGTATAGCAATAAGATACTGAATTTTCAAGAGTCTTATATATATATATATATATATATATAAAATATATTATTCAGTCTAGTAAATCCGGAGTAGGGAAAAATTCCAATTTATTCACTTAATATGACTGATTGTGGTTTTTCCAAGAGAAAAAAAATATATGTATATATGTGTGTTTGTGCCTACAAAAATAACATATACGTCGATGTATATTGCTCTTTCTCAATCTTTAATAGGTTAACTAGTTTGGTGAATTCAACCCCCTGCCAACATGTCATGGGTCCACATGGCAAAGTAAGGCCCGTTACCTTTCCTGTCTGTCGAACTCATACCGATGTATTTAATATCATTACTGTGATAAATGCTCTGTCGGTGACGTTAGAATACATTGACTGAATTCTTTGCAGAAGGGTAAGACTTTTATCATTAAGGGTTTTCGGACTATTGTCTTCATCTTTATTGATATTTCCACAACGTTTCGGCTGATATGTCCTCTGACCTTCTTCAGGTGTTTGTCGAACTCGGAAACTTACACCGAACTACGTCCTTTATTGAATCCACGGGGATCGCTTGTTCTGATTCCGTTAGCCATAACCGGGTACAAGTGTTAAGTATTCTTGTATTGTTACTCGCCTGTAGTCAGGATTGAACCTGCAACCACTTGATGATTGTCTCTTTAGAAGCTTAGGGAACCAACGCCTATAACCGTTACGCTATGTGTCCAGCTAGAAATTCAGACAACAAGAAGAGTAAGACATTCCTCAAAAATAGATGTCCTGAGTATAACATTAAATTGCATCTAATGGTGAGGCTACGGTTCTGAATTTTTGGAGAGTGTGGAGTACCCGTTTATATCTACTACTCTCATATTCACTCAGATTCCGATAGGCAGTACCTGTTAGGATCTCATCAGTAGGTTAAATAAATCTGTTTGAAAATTATTTGTATTAAATTGGAATACTTGAAACCATACAACAGCGTATAAATTATTTGCATTAAAAATAGTCACTTAAAGCTATAATCATTTATTTAGGATCTTTATTAGCTACTTGAAGCCATATATCTGTGTAAAAGTAATTACTCCTAAATAAAAACTACTTGAGGCCAAATAATTATTTGTATTATATAGAAGTACTTGAAACCATACTACTGTAGGCAAATTATTTGTATTAGATTGTAATACTATATAACTACATTAATCGTATTAAGAAGAGGTTTGGTTTAGTTTGGTTTCTTTGTTTAATAGCATATCAACCTTCCTTGGTTATTTTAATCCTAAATTCTTCCCGGCAGAAGAACAACAGTGATCCATATCATGTAGGATAAGGGAGGTCATATTTTTTTTCTAAGGCTATTAGTCCGAAAGTGAATTTAATAACGTTAACTCACTTCGATTTCGGAGAGAAGACTTACCCAGAGCAATAACCGTTTGTGAATTATTGCGATTGGGTGACAAAGGAATCTACGTCGTCGGCACGCTTTGATCACACACACACACACACACACACACATATATATATATATATATATATATATATATATATATATATATATATATATATATATATAATGCACTGTCCTGTCAATCTTGACGTATGAGAACCCAGCACTTCTGTAAAAGATATGATCTGTTGGACTACCCCCAGAAATGATTTGTTTATAGTGGCGAATTTTTATGTAGAAACCACCCACCCTTTTTAGATAAACTGATAACTAAAAAATGGTGTACCAATGTGTCACGGATTCTCCTAAACAACATACTTTGAGTACTGATTTTCTCCTTTTTCATATATATATATATATATATATGTGTGTGTGTGTGTGTGTGTGTGTGTGTGTGTGTGTGTGTGTGCTTTAGGCAATTGCTATGTTTTGGACTAAAGTCTACATAAACGTTGAAATTTTGTATTTCTTTTGATTATCGTAGACAAAAAATGCTATGTAATGACCGACAAAGATATCTGCTGTGAGAGAAATGAATTCTTCATTTTTTCGTGTCTGAAGCAAAGAAAGCAAATTCATTGGTTTCAATTACAAACGTAGCCGAAGGAAGTAGAAGAAGAAGATATTTGATATGGTTTAAAATGAGAAGAAAAATGGCCGAAAACTAGCAACAGCAGCAGCAACAGCAGCAGCAGCAGCAGCAGCAGCAGCAGCGTCAGGCATTGGGATGAAAATACATCGAAAAGCAGTAGAGAAGAATGATAATAAAAGGGAGAAGAAGAAGAAGAAGAAGAAGAAGAAGAAGAAGAAGAAGAAGAATTCTGACATTTTCGAATAGAATTATACTAAGCAACAAAAGCAACAGCCGAAGAAAAAGAAGGGAAGCAAAAATAAAGGAGAAGAAGAAGAGTAAAAAAGAAGACAAATTCAAGGAGCAAATATGAAAAACGAAAAGAAAGAGAGAAAGAATAGTAAAAAAGAAAACATGAATTCAAGGGGAAAATAGGCAATATATTTCAATTTTTTTTGTCTCAATTTCTCGGCAAGCCTTCTTTCTTCGTTTCCCTTTCTCTCTCTCTCTCTCTCTCTCTCTCTCTCTCTCTCTCTCTCTCTCTCTCTTTTGAAAAAAAAAAAACGTCCGTAAACACGCATGTGGTCACTCAGGACAACTTCACCATTGCAAACCCTGCCATATATGTTACAAGCCAAAAATCTATCTTGGGCGTTGGCATTAACCACGTACATGCCATATGATTTTATGGGTTTGCTATAGACCCACACAACTTGTCACAGAATTGACATGAATTTCCTGTTAGCTGCTGAGGATGTAGAAGCGTAAAATCAGCCTGCAATTGTTTGCCGTTTTGAGATCTCATATGACTTGTAAGTCCAGCAATGGATCAAGACACCCTACTATTTATAGCACAAGCATGTTCAGGCTGAAAAGTGACCGGGACCAAAGTCAAGTCTTGTTTTTGAAATGCTCGTTTCAAGATAACTGAAATATATATATATATATATATATATATATATATATATATATATATATATATATATATAAATAGGAAAGGCAAAAGACAACGATGAAAGAAAGGGGGAAAAAAAGAAATATAGGCAAAAAAATAAGAGAGAGAAAAGGAAAATTGAAAAAAAGTAAAAATGTAGAAGGACGAAGTAGAGCATAAAAAGGAAGGAAGGAAGGAAGGAAGGAAGGAAGGAAGGAATACAGAAAAAGAGGAAAACGTGGTCATCGAGAAAAAGAAAGAAAGAAAAATAGAGAGAAATATGGCCAAATAAAAGGAAAAGAAAGTAGAACCGCAACAATAACAACAAAAGTGACATGTGAAAAAAAGAAAAAGAAAAAGAACATGTTCATATAAAGAAGAAGAAGAAGAAGAAGAAGAAGAAGAAGAAGAAGAAGAAGAAGAAGAAACGGTGGAAATTTCGACAGAATCTGAAAGTGAAATATGGAGAAAAAATTTAAAGATCCTTCTAAAATTCAAAAATACAACATAACAAAATAACATTAAAAACTAACAAACTACTTGCAAAAATAATGAAATTTTTGAAGGGAGTTATGTAATAGAAACCAAAAATATTCCAGTCATAATTTCGCATCCTTTTCCGCAAATATGAAACCAGATCCCTTTTTGTTTTTTTTTAAGAGAATATTTCCAGTCTAATAACGAGCCCTTCTTCCTTTCGCAAAGCAATAAAACATTCAGTTGTTGTAATTATTGATATTTATAATGTATCAAATAGGGAAAATGTCTTACGATTGCCATGCATATATTTTACTCTTTAAACAATTAAATGAGAAAGAGACGAGTTGATTTCACATTCAAAATATCTCGACTACAAACTTCACAGTGAAGATCTAAGTGAAGTGCCTGTTCTTATTTAATGAAAGATAAATTTTGATATTAGAACTAATAAATAAAGTAGTGGATCTTAAACTCGTCTCATAGACTGCTATCGTTGTTAAGAAATCGTTCCTCACTGAGTCATTTTGCATTTGTGGCCGTGTTCGCCTATGGTCCGGGAGACCTGGGTTCAATCCCAGGTCGCATCATACCAAAGACTTTAAAAATGGTACTTGACACCTCCTTGCTTAACACTCAACAATATAAGATGCGTATCAAGGATAAAGTGGAGCAATCCTTGGAAAGAAGTAGTGCCCTTCTCTACACCTTGGTGTAGTAGCTATTGAAAAGGGAGCCTTCTGATCGCCTTTGACTACGGTCGCTAACTTTATTTTATATATATATATACATACATATATATATATATATATATGTATATATCAACGCTTTAAATATTTTTTGTTATTTACTCTGCTTACTGTGGCACACAGGCTAGCCTTGACTGTATGGCTTAGAATATGCTGACTGTATCCACTACAAAAAATGTCGAGAGTGTTCTGGGTATGACAATAACCTGGCGTTCCAGTTCCGAAGATCTCGGAAGTTTAGGGTACCTCTCCATTGCTAATGCTCTCATTTCTAACTAGGAGTGTAGTACCTGTTAAAGTTCCATCGATAGGTAGAATTGATTTATATAACCGATGGGACCGTGTGCAATAAAAAACAAAAAACAACACCAAAACATAAATATGAACGCACAATGAATACGATTCCCTAATCACCGGCCCCAGTCGGATGAGGTCAAAGAATACACCAACTGCATCTCTTCATAGGGGTAAGACTCCTCCAACAAGTGTCCTGGATATGACACTAAACAATCTGATGGAGAGATTCCAGGAATGCTGGAGTTTTGAGGAATGCCGAGTACCTCTTTACTGCCATCGCTCTCAAGTCCACTCTTGTTCGGAGCGGTAGCACCTAATAGGGTCCGATCTTTAGGTCAAATAGAACTAAACAGTGTACTTATGCTAAACCGAATTTCTTGAAATAGAACTGTTTCGACATTTAACAGTGTGTAAATATCACTGATGTTTAATTAAATTATTCGTGATGCATAGGAAGACTTGGAACCATTTAACTTTGAGTAAACCGAATAGTTTAAAATAGAACTGTTTTTGTCATTTAAACATCTGAATTGTTTGAAATACAACTGTCTGTATGTATGAAAATGGATTTGGTATTAAATAACCAACAATAGTTTATATGCCATAAAACCAAACCAACCCAAACCAAACCTATTCACCGGAAATAAAATAACCCAAGAAGAGTTGGCATACCGTTAAAACAAATAAATCAATCAATCATGGATTAGTCACATATTCCTCGGTTTAGCTATACGTTATTTACGGATCAGCAATCGACTTTCTGGTGGAGAGTACCCGTTGCGTAGTTGCTAACATGTTGGTCTACGCCATCGTAGCAAGTGAATTCGAAATCCAGTCGTACGATTACGTTCACTTTTGGACTAATACACTAGCGAAAGCCATGAATACCCGCATCCCGTCAGCTATGGGTTAAATAGTACAAACTACCGTCTTTCTATAAGAATGGCTTTGGAGTTAACCCATAAAGGTCGACGTGCCCATAAGCAAAGAAACCAAACCAAAACAAAACAAAAGGAAACGTTCTGAAAAGGCTCATCAATGCTTAATGGGTTCATGCCTTTCTTTGATTAACTGTATATTTTATAACTTAACCCCATGTGTGCTTATAATAGCGTCTAAAGCAGAGATAAAAAGACATGTTGTAACTGTAAAACGGTAACATGAAGCAAGACTTTTGTGAGGGGGAGGAGAAGTAGTGTATTCTCTATTGTTCTATTTAGATAGCGGTATTGTTTTGAAGTAACTGCGCACGCTATCAGTGGATTTATTACTTGTTCGTCAGCGAAAGAATTTTTATTCTGCACTTTTCTCTTTTTTTTATTATTTCTACCTACTCATCCGAGATGACTCGTAGCTCGGCCACCTGTTGTTGCCATGCAACGCACGAGAAGGTATCAAGACGTCAAGTCTACGAAGAAAGATAGAAACTCATATAACGCCGGCACCTGGGTGTTCAGTACTCGTAGCCGGGGGGAGGGAGAGAAAAAAGAAAAAAAAACAAAAACAAAACAAAACTACAAGATTCGCGGAGTCAGCATCGGTATTTCTTAGTTACCCGCCGCCATCGACTTCATAAACAGTACTACGACCGTTTTCCCCAAAGTAGTTTTATCATCGACGCCTCTCTCTCTCTCTCTCTCTCTCTCTGTCTATCTCTCTGTCTGTCTCTGTCTGTCTGTCTCTCTCTGTCTCTTTGTGTGTGGATTCTCGTCTCATTCACAACTTCTCACTGCTGAAAACGTGATCATCAAAATCCTAATAGCCTAAATTATTTGGAATTATCATTATATGCACTACGAATGTCAACAGATCAAATGAAAGAAAAAGATTTCCACTAAAAAAAGACAAGTAGTCAACAACTCTCTGAAACCATGACTAATGCAGACTAGGCAGATGATCCAGCGCTTCATGCAAACACACCTGTTCAAGCCGAATCTCTGCATCATGGCCTGGAGCAGGTAGCAAGAGTCATTGGTCTCTACTTGAAGTCAGATAAAACAAAATCCATGTATTTCAATCAACATGATGCCATCTCCCCATTAAATGGCTGATGAAATAAGTAGACCAGTTTGGATACCTCGGTAGCAATATCTCATCTATTGAAAGTGATCTCAAAATAAGCATAAGTAAAGCATGGACTGCTATTAACAGGTTTAACTGGCCATACTGAAATTTGATCGAGAACGATAATTTTCTAAGCTGTAATAAAATACCCGGAGAAAAAGATGGGATCAACACAACAATGCTTCATGCTACTTTGAACAAATCCTGGGAGCAGTATCCTATAAACCAGCAGCTGTAGGGCCACTTACTCCTGATCATGCAAACTATTCAAGAAAGACGAACAAGACATGTTGGCACAGTTGGTGAAGTAAGAACCCACTCATAAGCGACGTTCTTCAATGGACTCCTACACATGGACACACCAGTGTTGGCCGATCAGCAAAAACATCCATTCTTCAGTCATCTCTGTGCGGATAATGGATGCCGTCTAGAAGACTTGCCATGAGAGATGGCGGTTACGAGCTGATGGCGAAAGAGAGTAAAAAAACCGTTATGTTGGTATGACTTGATGATGATGATGATGATGATTAGCAAGCCTATCTTGTTAATCTATTCAACAAGAAAAAGTTGTTAGATGTTCTATTACAAAAGAATTGTGCTATGGAGACATTCTTGCTCATGCGGAGTTGGGTGGGTAAATGCATATCTCAGTTGATATTTGAACTCTATTCTATTTTCAATGAGGTTTTCTGGAAATATCAACTTCCGTGAAAATTTAAAAAAAAAAACAGACAAAAAATAACAAACTGATCCCCTCAAACAAACAAACTCTGAACTCTGACCAGAGAAGAATTGATTATCTAAAGCCAACATATCCAGAAGGAAAACTCTGAATTCAAACCAGTTTTATTCTGCTTAAAAATTGACCTTGTAATCCTCCCCATGGCAGAGGGGTAAACACACACTGGATATGAACTCCAGCTCTCATCATCATCATCATGTCGCGCCGCCAGCGCGGATATCCCTGACCGTCTCTCGCCATTTCTCCCTATCATTCATCGCCTCCGGCAGGTCTTCAGGGTTACATCCCGTGTCCTCACATAGCTGCTGTATGTAAGTTCGTGCTGGTCGTCCCACTCTTGCACATCCATGTGTGGGGGTCCACAGGAGTACATCGCTTATGAGCTCGTCCTTGCTTCTCCAGCAGTGTCCTGCGTGTCTGGTTCGTCGAACTTTTATAGTTTTCGTGATGGGGGGCAAGTGTCCGTATAGTTGGAGTCTCGTGGGGTGTTGTCGCCAGGACTTGTTTAATACTGCTCTCAACATTCTTGTGTAATTTCCGTCCAGCCTCCTCTCCAGCCGCTTCGTATCCAATTTAGGAATTCATATCGTACGTAACTAGACGACTCGTGAACTCATTAGGTTCCCGTACTAACAAAGGTCCATTATTTAAGCAAGAGTGAAAGATTTTAATTAGCATTTCGTACATTCGTTATATTAAGAATTTGGGTTATTTAAAAATGATTCTCATTGTCAACACAACCCCAAAAAAGAATCATTCTGATGCAAAGTGGACTGGAAATTGCTTTAATCTCTAATCTAGAGCCCATTAATCCCAGATTCAATCTGACTCAGAGTAAGAGTAGCTGTTAGGGTCCCATCTATGAGTCAAATAGATCTATTTAAAAATCATTGGCATTCGATAAGATTATGTACACAATAAAAACTTCATAAGAAAAAGGATGTAAAAAATGCATATATGAAAGCGGTTCCCGAACCTATCTGCATAAAATAATAATAATAATAATAATAATAATAATAATAATAATAATAATAACCCAAGACGGGTTGAAATATCGTTAGAATTAATCAATCAAACTAATTTAGAGAATTTTAAGCGAATAGTTCAAATAAAATGTCCAGTATAATGTACCATTATATAAATATCATCATCATCATGATGTCTCGCTGGTAGCACGGATATCCCTGATCCTCTCTCGCCACTCCTCTCTATCGTTCATCGCCCTAGGCAGGTCTTCAGGACAACATTCCGTATCCTCACATAGCTGCTGAATGTATGTTCGTGCTGGTCGTCCTGCCTTTGCACGGCCATGTGTGGGGGTCCACAAGAGTACATCTCTTATGAGTTCGTCCCTGCTTCTCCAGCAGTAAAAGGTCAAATAGGAAAATATACTAGCAGCCAACAGAAAACAAAACAGGTGGATAATATATAAAGAATAAAAAGAGAAAAACTAAAATATGATACTGAGATTAAAATACAAGACATTAGAATGTCAACGATGTTTAATCCGATTGCTTTTGATGTTCCACCTCCTATTAATGGTTGGTTTTTCGGGCTTTTTTAAGGAACAATGATTATGAACCTCACTTTCCATTTTGTGAAAGCTATCTGATGAGGCGGGTTGCGTCGGCGGCCTGTCGAAAGAAATTCATAGTAACATAATGACAGTCCGTTGAATTTTCTTTCATACATATATATGAATTGAATTTTCTTTCATATATATATATGAATTGAATTTTCTTTCATATATATATGAAAGATGATACCTCTAGAATTTATCATCAACCAGATTGTAATACCACTAACTTCATCTACCTTTTATAATACACACGTTTTTCCAAATAATTTATAAAGAAATCAGAATGATCTTTCAATTTTAGTATTAACAACTATAGTCAAAGAATTAAATCTCTGAATCATAATTAACATCTCCCAACTTAAGCCTGTTGTCTTGTGTCATATTCAGAACATCCCTTTTGGGAGTTTCATATCCTTTTGTAAAGGATAGAGACAGCGTATTCGCAACTCCGCAAACTGGGGTTTTAACATTTGAATTTTCACTACTATTGTTATATAATAGCCGAGGGATTTCGGTTCATGCCTTTGGGTTTAGTTAGGCTGAGAACCTTTAGGCTCAGCACATGGGTTAGTTAGGTGCAACATTGAGGCAGGTGTTAACGCGGGCGCGCACGGGCGGAGGGAGGTGTCACTCAGATGTCATAATAGTCCGAGACGAAACAGGGTGCGGGTGACGTCACGCACCGGAAGCGCGCGGAGGTTTGTGTGAGAATTTGAAGAAAGACAGAGTTGGAAACTAGACACCAAACGAGAAGGATCGACTTTTGGAGCTCGCAGACCCGAGGCGAACTTGCACCCTATGGGGGCCGCTCGAGACGGGGGCCGCTCGAGATGGGGACCAAATGAATAAGACAGCATAGAAGATTGTGTCTCTCCTCCTTACGTCGAAACCTTTAACTCAAAGTTAATAAAAAGGTTTCGTACCTGAACAAGAAGTCGTTACGTGTTTTCGAGATTCTATGTTCTTTATATGTTCTAGCGTAAAGAACATTATCTGTCTATTTCCCAAATAGCCGTATCTGCTGATGGTACACTATATCTGTACGTTTATAAAAAAAAGCGTATTTATTTACTCTGATGAGCACACAGTAAGTGTCTTGTATAGTATTTTAGTAGGACGAGTCAAAAGTTTTGCAATATTTTTCTAGCCTATTTGCTTTATTCTTCAAGTTACAACAAAGGAAATTTAGCATTCTATATAGAGGATATCGTGTCGCACCGTCAGAAGCAACTTTTCTGCCAGGTCTTTGATCCTATGCTAATACCAGTTCTTATTTTTCGAGGCGAGGAACACCTTCACTGGAGTTTCCACTTCTTTGATGAAGTGTCGTGAACGCAGGAAGTGAAACATAGATCGGAATAAATAATAATTCGAGGGAGCTAGATCCGGACTAAATTCAGTGTATGGTATCAATTCTCGGTATTTGTCGATCGCTCAACATTCGTGCGAGTATGGTATATAGCTTTTTTTTATTGTAGGAACCAAGCACAGGACAGTAGCTCACACACGCCCGGGGGTTCCAAAAATGCCTAGAGCCCCGTTTACATTAACATGAAAAGAGGTGCTTCAGGCGCCAGGTGATGCTCCTAGCTCCTCCGGAGACGGTTAGAACCTGGGTGACGGCCCCCTGACGCTCAAGGAGCGCCGGTCTCAATTTGCAAGACGTGAATTCTGGGCTTACCAGGTACCCGCGTCAGTCAGCCTCGATAGACTGCCACCGGAGCTAGGACATACCCGACCTGATCTGTATATTAAGGAACACGGATAGCCAAAGTATGTCGAGACCAAGTGATAAGATAGCGACCCGGCGATCAGTTCAATTCCTTTAAGTTCCTGGAGTTTATTCCGGGTCATTTGAGTGTTATGAGGTTGTACGTTGCCTTGTTGCAGGAGAATTAGCTTTCTTTTTATCAAAATCGGTTATTTTTACAACACAAACTTATTTCAGATTTTCGGATTACAGGTTGGCATCGATTATTCAACTGTCTGGGACGAGCATGTAGTAAATTGCCTCCTCATACCTCCAACTAACTCGGAGCATCACCTCGTGTTTGAAACGTAAATAATGCGGAACATTTCACTCAACCCCGTATTTAAATTACAATCGAAAATCACTTTTACTTTTTGAAATTTTCCAAAACACTGAAATATATTTCAAAATGCCTTGAGTAACTCTAGAAAATTTGGTCGCTAAATATTTGATCGTCCTTAATTTATGGTGATGACAGGCAGATGTCTAAGAAAGACATATGGTGAATTAAAGAAACATTATCATCCTATTATTTTTTGTGATTAACACTGTTACCCACTTTTCCTTTGGTTTAGCTCAGTTCATAAAAGTGGGTGGCCCTACCACATACAGCTGTCTGACATTTAATGAGCAGATTGTGGAAATATGTTTGTTAAGCTCATTTTCTCATTTAACTTTATAATTATCTACCGGGTATCAACTACTATCATACAGAGTTTAGTTCTATTCGACCCATTAATATGAGCCTTTCAGGTGCTATCATTCCAGGCCAGAGTGGACCTGGGAGTGATGGCAATGAAGGAGTACTCCTCATTCCCCAAAGCTGCAGCATTACTCACCATCATAGAGTTTAGTGTCAGAAACAGGACACTCATTGGAGTGGGGAAGTCTTAGCCCTGCGCAGATACGCAGCCATTGTAATCTGCTGCCCCAAACGACTGGGCCACAATTTCAGAATTGCTTCGACTACTCATCAATCATCAATCGACAGCATCCTTTCGATCAATAATCATCATTTGACTGAAATAAGTGTTGAATACCAAGGGCACTATTTTGTAGAAAATTAATGATTCACTTATTGTTCATTTCTGTTAAGGTAGATAAAGCTTCAGTCTCAATATTTTTTTTAACAAACCTCGTATCTATCGATTTATCCATCTAAACACACACACACACACACACACATATATATATATACCCAGTCGGCTAGGTCTGTAGAGGGTAAGACACCCCGCCCCAAAAATAACAGTGTCCTGGATATAACACTAAACAATCTGATAGTTCCAGTAATACTGGTTTGGGGAATGCAGAGTACTCCTTCATTGCCATTGCTCCCAGGTCTACTCTGGCCTGGAGGGGTAGCACCTAATAGGGTCCTATCTATAATTCGAATAGAATTAAACAGCGTACTTTTGCTAAACTAAATCGCTTGAAATAGAACTGTTTCGACATTTAAACTACTTACTTATGCTAAACTGAATTGTTTCAAATGGAACCATTTTTGTATGCAAAACTGAATTGTTTGATATAGAACTGTTTTTGACATTTGATTGTGTGTAAACAAGAACTATAATTATGCTAAACTAAATAGTTTGAAATAGAACTGTTAGATTCAACTGGATAGCTTGAAAAAGAAAGGTTTTTGACAATTAAACATTGTACTTATGTTAAGCTGAATTGTTTGAAATAGAAGTGTTGTTTATACAAAAATGGATTTGGCAATAAATAACCTACAAAAATTGATATGCCATAACAAACAAACAAACAAACATATGTATATATATATGAGGGTCATTCAATGAATTAGGCGAATTTTACCCGGTAGTTGGCAATCAGGAGCGCCGTTTATAGTTGCATCTTTTTCAATGAAACCAAAAGTGATGGATCCTTTCATGTTTCAGAAGACTGTCATGACCTTTATTCATCGATGCGTACGCAAACTTTTCTTTATCAGAGAGTTAGTGTATTTCCACGACATGTTTAGTCCATTGGTAAAAAAAAATTATACACATGATGTATTCTTCTGTAAATTTCGCGTGATTTGTACTTCTCAGCAAGCAAAAATTCGATGGCAGACCTCTGTTCAATTCTGAAGCATTCTGTTTGATGTGAGATTATTTGGAATCGCATTAAAAGAAATATTTTGAAGAGATTAAAATTTTTTACTCTTAACCCGTTCTAAACCATGCACACACACACACACACACACACATATATATATATATAAATTGAAGATTTGGGTAGCCAATGAAAAGAAGATGAGGAAGATTTACTACACCTGGTGGGTAATTGTTAATGATTAGTAAATGTGCTGAAGAAAAAAACAGGTGGGTGAAAGTTGCCACAACAAGCAAGGGGCACAGAATATGAAAAAATGGAGGGAAAGGTACTTGTGTTTGTTAGGTTTTGATTGAATTCTTAGCAAATATACAAAATATTTGTGGAAGTTTTATAATTGATCTGTCGAACTGGAGCTGTTCGACGTGGATCGTGATATGGTTTGGTTTCTTTATTTAATGGCATATCAACCTTCGTGGGTTATTTAATAGCAAAACCATCCTGACGGAAGGATAGTAGTTGTGCTATTCAAATGGGAGGATATGGGGGTATAAGATATGATACTTTACCCAAGGGTATTAGTCCGAAAGTGAATGTAATAGGGCGTGTTCGAACTCGCTTACTACGATGTCACAGCCCTGTTCAAGATCCAGTTTGCAATGAGGACTCCCCAGTTGTGCCATGCCCCATAAAAGTTTTAGTAATGGTGAACAGTTTTAAAGGTAAAAGTTTTATATTTATTTTGATCTACGGGATGTAGAAAACTTTTTTTATGTTTTAGTAATAGATTATATATATGTGTGTGTGTGTGTGTGTGGAGAAAAATTGAAAAACAAAGGGATCCAAAGTGATGAATTTATTGTGAAAGAAAGTCGACGTTATAGCGTTTCGGTTTTAATAAGCCATCATTAATAGTTTAAAAATGATAATACCCAGTGTCGTTAGATCAACGCGGGATATTTAATAAAATAGAAAAACAAGGGAGGAAATTATATATACAAAGAAAGAACATACGACCGTTCAAACATTAAATCAGCGTTCACATTTCAAAAACTATCTTCTTTTTCTCTTTTTAATCCCTTGATGGTTCCATTTGTTTTACATCATTGCCTATCATCATCACATGATATTTTTTGAATTTCAACTTTATTTTTGGGTTTCTTACGGCTCCTCTGTAGCGAGAAGATGTCGTCCTAACTATTAGAGAGCTGTCGCATTTCCCAAATAAGACGTTGAAATGTACTACTCGTTTTCGGTGATTGATACGTCCAAATTTGATGTTTTAGTAGTGGGTATTAAATCCACTGAGTGCTTTTAATATAGGCTGCTGTTGGCAGAGATGACTGCTACTGGCAGAAGATTGAGCCAGCGTGCCGCTTGGCGGACACGTAGTTATCCCCGACCAGCAGGAGAGAAGTAGGTATTTCCAATCCAGTCAGTCACTGCTGTATGTGCATAACTTTCTTTCTGATGCCAGTAAGTCTATCTCAGGCATGCGCAATTCCAGCTTTCTGTCAAGGGCCTTTGGGAACTTCTACACATCCTAGATTTACTTTATTTCATCTATTTTATTCTTCTCTTTTTTATTCCCTAGACTCCTAGACTCATTGTCTAACCAAGGCTAAAAGATCTTAGTCTGTCCTACTATTTACCCATAACGAGGGGGGAACAGATGGATTCAGGCCTTCCCCAATCATATTAACCCGAAGTGAAACGCAAAGAACTTTTCCCAGGATTTTAATTCGAGTCGCCGAGTTCATTTTACTACAACAATAATCGTTACGCTAAGTGCGCATCCATCTGATACTGTCAACTTAGATACATATATATTAATACATTCTTTGATTTCCTTTTTATAAAAAGAATCTCATAGAAATTCAAATATACATAGGAATAAAATGTGTGAAGTTTTATTTGTCTTATTGCTTTCAAGCAGCTGAAGACCTGAAGTTAGTCTCTTGTAACTCTAACATCAAGTAGGTTTGGCTTATACTTATTATATTGCCAATTGAAGGGAATACACTTACTGAGCTTTGCTTTGTAGAGCACAAAACCCGCAAGCTGTTTATAGTACATTACATTCCTTAACAATTACTCAGCTGTATTGATTAGGCTCGATACTACTGTATTCTAGTGACCACACGATGATCTGTGCTTTGAGGGTGTCTTGAAGGTAAGAAATGTGGAATGTGGGGAAATGTGTGGGGAAAGCTCCTTTTACGCTAATCATTCAAGTGGCATGTGTCTGCTGGCTTAGAATACCAGCGTTGAAAATATCTTGGCTTTTCACTCGGCTTTAACTTCGACCTTTGATTCCTTTAGGAAATACGGAACTATTCTAAGCATTAGGCCATCTTATTCATGTTAATTAACAATATAATCAAACCCAGCTGAACTTCAAAAATTCCCTTAAATACATTAATTAAAAAACGGATGCACATTTTGGAATTTAAACTTTTAATAGGATTGTGTGATAAATCGTTTTCAATTTCTATTGAAAATGTTGGTATAATTTCTTTGTTTAACGGAATATAAACCTTTGTGGTTTATTTAATGCTGATAGAAGAACAGCTGTAGTATTCTTTAACGCATACCGGGAGGGGAGGCATGAGGGTATTCATACATTTTCCAAGAGAATTAGTCCGAAAATCAACGTAATGACACGACTGGAACTCGAACTCTCTTTCTACAATGTCGCAGTCTCACACGTTAACCACTACGCCATGAAGTCTTCCGTCTTAGAACTCTGGTGAATTAATAATTAAGCATATACCTCAGAAAAATAAACTGCCCAGTCGGCTAGGGCTGTAGAATACACTGACTGCATCTCTGCAGAAGGGTAAGAACACCCCGCTACGAGTGTCCTCAGACCCAGTTGGCCAAGGCTATAGAATACGCCAACTATATCTCTGCAGCGGGGTAAGAACCACCCTCTCCAATGATTTTCCGTGGTATGTTAATAAACCATCTGATAGCGAGGCTCAACTCTTCGAGTTTTGGGAAATGCGGAGTGCTACTGATTGCCATTACACCCAGGTCCACTCGGAGTGGTAGTATCTGTTTGGGTCCCATCTAATATTAAAGAGAAATATTTAATAATTTTTTTGATACTTGAAACAATATTGATGTGTGCAAACAAATTACAGTTAAATTGAATTATCATTGATATTGCATCGCAATCGATTGATATTACATTGCAATCAGATGATATTACATTGCAATCGGTTGATATTACATAGCAATAATTACATTATTATTGATATTACATAACTGATTATATATATATATATATATATATATATAATTACATTATTATATACATAATTATATACACAATTACATAACGATATATAATTATATCCATAATTAAGAACAGAATTATATACATAATTACATTATTGAATTATTATTGATACTACATATAAATAAGTGGAACTATGTAACTGGATGCAAGAGAAAAAATACTGTTGAATAGAATTACTAATGTTAAATAATAAAGCTTACTACTATATAACTGTGCAAATAAAACAATTAGTTTGATTTGGTTTGGTTTGGTTTGGTTTGGTTTGGTTCTATGGCATACCGACCATTGTAGATCAATCAATGCCAAATCCTTTTTATACATATCTTAAATATACGATTTTTAAATACATCTTGAAGATAACATTCTTAAACAGGCCTGGTCCCGTCTCATTTGCACAGTTAAATGGTTTAACTTAATTTCAGTTTAGCATCAGTACAGTCTTTTTTACTCAGTTAGTCATTGGTTTAGAGTTTTTTGTTTACTAACAGTTAAACGATCAAACAGTTCTATTTCAAGCATTTCATCTTAGCAGAACTACACAGTTTTTTGTTTGAACACTGTTAAATATTAGTAATTAAGTAATATAAAGTTGGTGACCTTAGTCGAGGGTGACCGGAAGGCTCCCTTTTCAATAGCTACTACTCCGAGGTGTAGGGGATGGCACTACTCCATTCCCAGGATTGCTCCACTTTTCCCTTGATCCACACCTTTTAGTGCTGAGTGCTAAGCAAGGCAGCATCAAGTATCATTTATAACGTCTTTGGTATGACTCGACCTGGGATTGAACCCCTGTCTCCCAGACCATTGAGGAAGACTCTACTCATTAGGCCAATGACCTGTTAAATGTAGATACAGTAAATTTCAAATAATTCAGTTAAGCATAATTACACAGTTTAGTTCTATTTGACCAACAGATAGGACCCTATCAGGTGCTACCTCTCCCTACTAGTGTACACCTGGAAGCGATTGCAATGAAGGGGTACTCTGCTTTCTCCCAAAGCTTCAGCATAACTGGACCCTTACAATTAGATTGTTTAGTGTCGTAACAGGACACTCGTTGGGGAATCTTATCCTTGTATAGAAATGCAGTCGGTATATTCTGCAGCCCGACCCGACTGGACCAAAAGCTTTTAATATTCAATAGTTATACATATATATACATATATATGCTTTATCGCTGATATTGAGAATTCTTTATTTATAAATAGAACAAACTATATTATTACTATTCACTCATTTGAGCTTTTCACATCAACGATAGCCGATGGTTTTTCACTGGAGTCTGAGTGACAGCAAGTCTCCTCAAGTCTCGAGGACTCTTCTTAGTATTCTGGCAGTTCTCAACAATGCTGTCGTTTGGATGGTCTCCACTCGTCCGCCAACCTCCAAGTCCTCTAGTCCCTTTAGTAATCCCTTTGTCACTGTTCCAAACGCACCTATTACAATTGTTCCACAGTTTTTTTAGTTCCCTAGCAAGGTCAAGGTATTTATCCTTCTTTTCACATTCTTTCTGTTTTATCCTGTGGTCTGCCGGGACAACAAAGTCGACTATTTTGCAAGTTCTCTTTTTTTTTGTTGATTATTATTAAGTCGGGATTAGGTGATCCGTTTGTATATTAAAGTCCCATAGGAGTTTATGCGAGTCATTTTCTAGGACAGGTGCTGGGTTGTGCATATGCCATTTGTTAGTATGGTCGAATTTAAATTTCTTACACATTTCCCAGTGAATCACCTTACCGACCCAGTCGTGTCTCGCCTTATATTCCCGCTGTGCTAATTTGCTGCATTCGCTTATTACATGATTGATGGTTTCATCTCTGTCGCCACATAGCCTGTATTTGCTATTTTGTTGTGTCTTATCTATTCTCGCTTTGATATGATTCGTTCTTATGGCGTTGTCCTGTGTTGCTATTAGGAGAGATTCTGTTTCTCTCTTAAAATTTCCTTTTCTTGGCCATGTCCAAGTTTTGTCGTGTGAGATATTGTTTATTAGTCGTTTAAAGTGCCCATAAAGTTGTTTTCCTTCCCATTTTTGTTTCCTAGTTACTGTCATTCTGTTCTTCATCGTGTTCTCAGTTTTGTGTCTGGTATTATTATTATTATTATTATTATTATTATTATTCCTTGCGAGGTTTTCACATCAGCGTTTGCTGAGATCTTTCACTGAAGTCTGAGTAACAACAAGTCCCTCAGCTTTCCAGTACTCTTCTAAGTATCCTGGCTGATTTTAACAGTGCTGTGGTTTGGATGGTAATTATTCTAACTCTGATCTCCAATTCCCTTGCCCAGTCGGTTGGGGCTGTAGAATACACCGACTGCTTCTCCGCAGTGGAGTAAAACTCCCCAATGAGTGTCCTGGATAGGATACTTAACAATCTGATGGTGAGGTTCTAGCAATGCTAGAGCTTTGGGGGATGCGGATATCCGTTTATTGCCATAGCTCCCAGGCCCACTCTGGTCCGGAGTGGTAACATCTGATAGGGTTCTATCTTTGGATCAAATTGAATTAAACTGTGTACTAATGCTAAACTGAATTGTTTGAAATAGAACCTTTTGTATATATGAAAATGGATTCGGCATTAATAACCAATTATGGTTGATATGCCATAAAAAAACAAACCAAACTAACAACCACATAACCTACTCTTTCTATTCCTATGTGTATTATCAATTTTTGCTTTTTTTTTTTTTTTTGTGGTCCTATTTACCAACCCCTCCGCTCGGGCAGGATATGACACAAGGTCAATTTTTAAGCAGAGTTTAACGGGTTTGAATTCAAAGTTTTCCTTCCCCTAGACTAGTTGCCTCACCAAGGCTGAAAACCCCAGTCTGTCCTACTATTTATTTGTAGCTGGAGGGAGAATAATTGGATTCATACCTTTCCCAAGGGTATTAGCGCTATGTGAAATGCAATCATTCTCGTCCAGGATTTGAACTCGAGTCGCCGTCTCCATTTCCTACGACGATAACCATTACACCATTGTGGTATTAGTTTTTACTGTTATTAAAAGCGATGCAGTCTCTCTATAGAGGTTTCTTCTTCTTAGATATTTCCTGGTTATCTTGTGTGTAATTTCCTTCGTCTGTCGCTTGAAGTATCCATAGTGTTGATTTTGGTTCCATTTTTGTTTTCTAGATTTTGTTGTTTTTAATTGCTTTTTCCTAAAGTTATTTCTGTTGAAAATTGCCATTTCTGGCCGCTGTAATTTGTTTTCCTTTGCCTTTTTTTAAAATATATTTCTTGAGTCTTTAAATTGTTGCATCTACGAGAGTTCTCTTCCTCTTTCTTTTCTTGACATGTAGAATTTTTTTGTGTTTTCATCCGAGTGCAAGACCATGTGCATCGTCATTAAATTGCTGGTTCTAAAGTCCCTCTGTCTACGTTTCTCCCTCGTCTTTTTCAAGAATAGTCCTGAGGATCTTTAAAAAAAGTGACTGTCCACGTATTTATTACCTTGAACAGATTTTTGCTGCACAGCTTGGTTTCAAGAAGTTTTCTTGTTTTTCTGTGGAACTTTTTTCTGATTTTGTCTTTAATCTTAACTTGGTTGTGTCCTCTTCTAATATTCTTAGGGATCTATAATTTTCGTTTTCTACAAATTTTCTTATACTTCCCTGATTGGACAATTCTATAAATTCTATTGTTTTTCTTTTCTCTTTTTTATTATAAGCAAGGCACATTTTTAATTCCAAATTCTATTCCTATATCTTGGCTGTATATTCTTATTATCATCATCATCATGTCGTGCTGGTAGCATGGATATCCCTGACCCTCTCTCGCTACTTTTCCCTATCGTTCATCGCCTCTGGCTGGTCTTCAGGGCTAAATTCCGTATCCTCACATAGCTGCTGAATGTATGTTTGTGCTGATCGTCCTGCTTTTGCCCGGCCATATGTGGGGGTCCATAAGAGTACATCACGTATGAACTTGTCCCTGCTTCTCCAGCAGTGTCCTGCATGTTTGGTTCGTCTAACTTAGATAGTTTTCGTGATGGGAGGCAGGTGGCCGTATAGTTGGTGTCTTGTGGGGTGTTGCTGCCAGGACTTGTTCAAGATTACTCGCAGCATTCTTGTGTAATTGCCGTCTAGCTTCTTCTCCAGCCGTTTTGTTAGCGTCCATGTAGAGCATCCATATAGCAGTATCGATACGACAGCTGCCTAGAAGAAACTGCGTTTCATTTTATCGGTTAGGTCTGATTTCCATATAGTAAAAGTACGATCACCAGATGGAGACACAGAATACTTCGACATTGTAGCAGGAGTACTACAAGGGGACACGCTAGTTCCATACTTCTTTATCATTTGTCTAGACTACGTACTTAGAACATCTATTGACAAAATCAGAGAGAACGGCTTCGAGCTGACAAAGAAAAGAAGCAGAAGGTACCCCGCAAAAACAATTACCGACGCCGACTACGCAGATGAAATAGAGATACTGGCAAATACAACCGACCAAGCCGAAACACTACTGCATAATTTGGAACGAGCAACCACAGGCATAGGCCTCTATGTCAATGCACACAAAACGGAATATATGCGCTATAATTAAACGGGTGACATCTCCACTCTAGACGGAACCCCTCTTAAACTAGTAAACAAATTCACTTACCTAGGAAGCAGCGTCTCATCAACCGAAAAGGACATCGACACGAGGTTAACGAAAGCATGGACAGCTATCAACAGGCAAAATATTCTTATAGTTTGTATAAATGTTTCTGGTTCTTTTTCGTTTTTTGTAAATATCTTTATATCATCCTTATATATGAGATGGTTTAACTTTTCTTGCGATTTTTTAAATATTTGTAGCCTTTTTTGGTGTATAATTAAGTGGCATCATTGTTATGACAAATAACTGTGGTGAGAGTGAATCATCCAGAAAGATGCCTCTTTGAATTTTAACTTTCCTAAAGTTTTTGTGATGAAGCTTATAATTTTTTTGGGGTATTTTAAACATTGTCAGACATTTTATTTACCAAGTTTGTGGTACCATTGTAGCGAATTTTTTATGGTTTTTTTTTAGCTCCTTGAAGATGTATTGGTCATCTGTTTCTCCTGTTCCCTAGCTATATTCTTCCTATTCTTAAGGAAATAGTCAGCGGCATTCAAGCAAGTAATGTTTTCCTCCTTTTATCTGTAGAATTTTATATATCAAAAGTTAAAAAGGTAATCAATCTGTAGTTTTCTTAGTATAACTCCTTTTTCGAGGTCGTTTAGGATCATGATAATTTTTTTTCCTTTCCCTATCTATTCGAGTATTCTTTCTTCTTGTTGACATTTTTATATTTCGTGAGATAATCTTTTCTGGATGGATGTGAATATTTAAAATCAGAATGAATGTATGCCATTACAGCCAGGTGTTTTCCAATTTCGTATTTTCTTGAGTATTTTTATTTCACTCCTTGTGAGTGTTTCACGCCAACATTAGTTGGTGGTCTTTCGCTTGAGTTTTTTTAGCCGATTGTAACGGTGCATAAATATACTATCTCAAGACGAGAGTTTATTTTACGCACGTGTGACGTCGAGGCAGTCTGGCACTTGACCCATCGCAAAATAAGTCCTAGTTAAGACTCATGTTTCGGGCATAAGGTAACTGGAAAATAATGTGAGAGTTAATTTGGGGCCAGACTCATCTTGACGCTTGCAAGGGGGATACCAATTTCACTTTTACATACCCCACCAAGCCCCTTCGTTTTCCTACCCCCCTCGGATAACGGAAAGCATGGACTTCTAGGTTAAAACAAAATATATTTCACTTTAGTCAAATTTTCAAAATTCCCTTGTAATGTTTTTAAGGCGAATAAGACATTTAGCGAGAATAAATTAAAGCCCTACGAAGCTGAAAAAGATAATGTGCAAAAGAAGGCAACTCGATAGATAAACAACAAAACGAATAGATTTCAACATAAGGGAACATTTAAACTGTAACAAAATTTTAATAGGCGAGGGCCAAACATATAATTATGAGATTTAAGAGACAATTCCTTACTCTTTTCTTTCTGTCTTTTTAAAGTGCCGGCAATATTAAACCAGCTCTTCTTTTCTTTTTCTTTCTTTTCTTTTCTTTTCTTTAAATTTTTCTTTCTTTAACTTGAGAGAGTGCATATAATTTCAATATTTAGAAAGGGTAGGAGGAAAAACAGTTTTAAGTTGTACTTAGCTTTTAGAAGGGTTTACTTCTTATGTTCCTTTCTTTTACGGGCGGGCGGCATTTCTCTAGAATCTGGCGGATGGCACTGTTATCTTCTGTCCAAAGATTCTGTTCCACTCTTTCCCCGGAGTTTTGGCTAATAAATCAGCACGTCTTTTCACGCCGACTGCTGTCCTAAAACTGAAGATTCTTTTTGCGGGCAAGGTACCCGGAGTTTTGGCTAAAGTTCAGCACATCTCTTCATATGCTGTAGTCTGAATGGTCTCGATTGTCCCTCTGATTTCCAATTCCTCCAGACATTTTCCAAGCCTTTCGGTACCGCTACAAGCTCACCAAATATAATTAGTATCACTGCCACCCTCATTTTATACAGTTTTTTGAGTTCTCTGGTAATGTTGTGGCATTTGTTTATTTTTTCGCTTTCTTTTATTTTCACTCTAGGGCCCGCCGGAATGGTAAAAAAGTTCTATTTTTCTTGTTAATTAACGCTAGGTCATTATTATCTATAACATTATTGTTGCTGATCTTGTTGTTGCAGTTGTTGTTGTTGCTGTTGTTAATACTATTTTGTCAAATTCACACGGCTACCACTTTCATTTTTGCAAAGCTGAGAGAAAAAACATTCAAGAGTTATATATATATATATATATATATATATATATATATATATATACATGAAAAAATTTGATTTTGGTGTTGTTTACATTACACTTTTTTTTTTTTACAATTTGTGATATTTATTCAAAAGAAAAATAATTGAATAATTATTTTTCAACAAAAATTCAAGCGTCAATTTTACTCATCATTTAAACCAACCATCGTTCATTTTTTTTTCACATTCCTGTACTTATTTTTTCAAAACTTGAGAAAAAGAGTAATATTGCGTTTTCTATGAATTTATTTTATTCTACGCATTTTTTTAAAAAATATGAATTCAATTTTTCTTTTGAAAAACTTTTATTACTTCATTTGATAACTTGAACGTATTATTTAACCAACTGATTGATATTTTCACAAATAATGTTTTCTTTTTTATTTATATTGATGAGTTTCGAGGATGTTCAGTGAACAGAACTCTTTAGATTCAGTATCTAAAATACTTTTGAAAACAAAGTAAGCTTCTTTACAATTCAGAAGAAAAATGTCATGACATTATTTATTACATAACAACAAGTAGTATTTCTTACAAACAAACCATTGGCATCATTAAAACATATTTTTTGGTGAGTCATATATCCTTTTAAAATAGAAAGTATTAACATTTCCCTTTTTTTCTTTTTTGGGGTCACAAAATGTAGTCTGGAATTTTTGGTTATTGGTTTTAAGAACTTCGAGGGATTATTTTGTTTCCGTGTTATCGATTTACACAGTTGTATTTTTGGCATTGTTAGCACACCGGGCAGATTGGGAGATGATAAGAAATCTGATTGGAAAGATAAGAATTACTCTATTATGTGTCAGGCATGAAACAGAATAAGTTTCTGGTGTTAATAGTGCAGCAGGTAACAAATGGACATTGAGATTATTAAAAATAATAGAATAAACTGATATGCTGACATATATATATATATATATATATATATATATATATATATATATATATAGATAGATAGATAGATAGATAGATAGATAGTAATTTTTCCAATAATAATATTAACTATTCTAAATTGACAAAATTTGGACCAAAGATGAATATTAATGCAGCTATGTAATTTCACATGACTTGATTATAAGACGATGTCTTGATACATTAAAACATGCTTCCTATATCTGTATTTGCATGAAAAAAAAAATCTGATATGTAAATTAATAATGTCATAACAATAGAATTACTCATTAATCTGAAACAACACAAGTTTAAAGACATGTCACATTGTGTATTATATATGGATGGTTGGTTTGGTTTTATGGCACATCACACTTGATTATTTAATGCCAAATACTGTTTATACATATATATACATATGATTTGTTTGTTTGTTTGTTTGTTGGTTGGTTGGTTTTACGTCGTATCAACCTTTTTGGGTCATTTAACGCCAAATTAAATTTCAAACGATTCAGTTTAGTATAAGTATTGATTTTGTTTACAAACAGTTAAATGTCAAAACAGTTTTATTACAAACAGTTCAGTTTAGCATAAGTCTGCAGTTTCAATGTCAAAACAGATCTATTTTAAACAACTTAGTTTAACATAAATACACAGTTTAGTTCTATTTGATCCTTATATAGGATCCTATTAGGTGCGACCAATCTGAGCCAGAGTTGACCTGGGAGCGATGGCAATAAAGGGGTACTCCACATTTCCCTAATCTCGATTATTACTGGAACCTCACCATCAGATTGTTTAGTGTCATATCCAGGACACTCATTGGAGGGAGTTGTACTCCTCTACAAAGAAAGCTGTCAGTGTATTCTACACCCTCAACCGACTGGGCAAATATGATTTGTAAAAGAATAATTTGTATCTCATTTCTTTGCACCCAGTTAAAGGATTTCGAGTATTGCAATCTAACACTAATAATTCTATTTAACCATATTTACCAACCCCTCCGCTCGGGCAGGATATGACACAAGGTCAATTTTTAAGCGGTGTTTAACAGGTTTGAATTCAGAGTTTTCCTTCTCCTAGACTAGTTGCCTCAACAGGACTGAAGAACCTAGTCTGCCCTACTATTTACCCATAGCTGGAGGGAGAATAATTGGATTCATACCTTTCCCAAGGGTATTAGTGCTATGTGAAATGCAATCAACCGCGTCCAGGATTTGAACTCGTGTCGCCGTGCCCATATCCTGCGACGATAACCATTACACCACGGGCACCTCCTATTTAACACTCTTCAATCATTTGCACAGGCACACGTTTCCAATATTGCTAAGTAATAGCACTAATTCAATTTTCGAAAAGAATTAAATAGTTTAAAGCATTCTTTTAAAACACAAATAATTCTATTTAGTATAAATAATTTGTTTGCACACAATTAAATAGTTTCAAGTATTGCTATCTAATATAAATAGTTTTATTAGCACACAAATGGTTTCAAGTACTGCTATGTAACACTAAAAATGTAATTCAACCTCAGTCATTTGTTTTTACACTGTTATATGATCAATAGTTCTATTTGACCCCAAAATGAGACCCAACAGTTTCTACCACTCCGGGGCAGAGTGGACATGGGAGTAATGTCTATGAAGGGGTACTATGCATCCCCTAGAGCCCCAGGTTTGGAGCGTTACCATCAGATGCAGTTTAATGTCATATCAAGGACACTTGTTGCTGAAGAAGAGGATCTTATTCCTCTGCAGAGATACAATCGGTGTATTCTTCAGTCCCAGTGTTATATATATATATATATATATATATATATGAGTGAAAAGGAAACAGTAATGGAAGTAAATTTTTAAAACTTGATTTTGGAGATTAGCTGAAGTATATGATTAAAAGGTTTTGTGAATTTTTTGATAAGTGGACAACTAGAAAAGATGAAAGCCCATTCCTTTAAAAGTGATTTTAAAATAGGGTAACATTATTTTTAAAAATTTAAATGTTAAGCTTTTGAAAAGTTGGTTTGGTTTGGTTTGGTTTTATGGCATATAAACCATTGTGGGTTGTTTATTGCCAAATCCATTTTATACATATGAACAGTTCTATTCTAAACAATTCAGTTTAACATAAGTATACCGTTTAAATGTTCTATTTCAAATAAAACAGTTTAGCATTAGTACGCAGTTAAAATGACAAAACAGTTCTATTTAAAACAATTCAGTTTTGCATAAGTACGCAGTCTGAATGTAAAAAAAAATTATTTCAAATAAATCAGTTTAGCATTAGTACACAGTTTAGTTCTATTCAACCCAAAGATTGGACCCTATCCGGTGCTACTATTCCGGGCCAGAGTGGACCTGGTAGCGATGTCATTGAAGGAGTACTCAGCATTCCCCAAAGCTCTAGCATTCTTGGAACCTCACCATCAGAGTGTTTAGTGTCATATCTAGGACACTCGTTGTGGAAGTTTTATCCCTCTGCAGAGATGCAGTCGGTGTATTCTATAGTCCCCAGCCTACTGAGCCCTTTGCAGAATTGATACATTGACATCTGAAAGACTTCTTGTTGAATACCTTTAGATACTTCAGATACAAATAATAAAAGAAACGTTTTTATGATGAAGCTTTGCAGCGCGATTCATTAGTTTTATTGATTCCTTTTGGAATGTGTTCCTTATGGCATTGGATATTCTTTATCATTCACATACTTTATTCATTTATCTAAAATGTTAATTCTTTTCAAAACTTCAGAATATATTTCTGGCTTTTATTCTGATTTGTTTAAGGATGGTAAATCTTCACAGAATCAGATCAACTGAGGAATTCTTAGTAGAGCCAACCTATTTGTAAATGGGTCGGTGGTAACAAGAATTTCTTAAAAAAACTAGATTTAGATTAAACACTTATTAATTTCAAATTTCAAATTCTTTCTCGTTGCTCTTTATCACGACTTTCAAGTTGTTTTACATTATTTAACGATTAAATAAGATTTGGACTCTCCTTAGTAGCCAACATGAGAAAAAGATAATGCTTCACATATTTCACCATGGTGTCCCAACGGCAGGCAAAGTTCATATCAAGTCTGAGTATTATTATGACACTGTAGTCTTTTTCGTCACTGCATAAGAACCAAATTAGCGCATGGTCCTAGTAAAAATAAGGTTCGGTTTGGTTTGGTTTCTTTGTTTCTTCTAGAAGAACAATAGTAATACTTTTCAACACAAAGCTGGGAGTTTAAAGAGGTTCATATCTTTCCCAAGGTTATTTGACACAAAGTGAACGCAATAGCGCAACAAATTTGGTTTGATTTGGTTTCTTTGTTTAATGGCATATCAACTCTTTTTAGGTTATTTAATGCCAAAGCCATTCTCCTAGAAGAACAGTAGTGGTACTGTTTAACCCATAGCTGGGAGGATAAGGGGGTTCATACCTTTCCCAAGAGTATTTGCCCGAAAGTGAACATAATAGCACGACTGGAGTACGAACTTGCTTACAACAATTCCGCAGTCCATCGCTTTAACCATTACACCACGAGGACACCCCTAGTAAAAATAAGATATTGGCATTATTACCATTTTGCATAAAATAGCGTCGTTATGTCGCTACGTTTTTTTTTATTGCTTCCTGGTGAGTCAAACTATATTTTTAGAAATTAGGATTGTTGTAAACATCTACGACGTATAGTGACCTTCAAAGTGTTTTTGGTATCATCGAACCGCTGGCTGATCTTCCTCACGAGGGTATACCCGACAAAGTAGTCTCCAGAATTCAAATCAGAAGAGTTAGCTTGAGGATGTCATAAACATGAAAAAAAAACAAACGAGTCATCCCTGGATCATTTGAGCTTTGAGGGAGAGAGCAGGGTTCTGTTGGAACATATACGCCCTACCTTTGTTCACTCGCCTGATCAAATGCTTCACCAGCACTTCGACGTCGGCCTTGGCATTCACCTGATATATGTGTGAGAACCCCAGTGTATTATAGTTAACGTACGGAACTGCAACGTCGAAGTAAATGCTGTTATAATCACTTTGGAATTGAATCTCTACGAAGTTTGATATACCATTAAGCAAAGAAAGCAACCAACCAAACAACCAACCACACACATGGTGGAGGTGCCCGTGGTGTAGTCGTTATCGCCGTAGGAAATGAACACGGCGACACGAGTTCAAATCCTGGACGATACTGATTGCATTTCACATAGCTCTAATACCCTTGGGAAAGGTATGAATCCAATTATTCTCCCTCCAGCTATGGGTAAATAGTAGGACAGACTAGGTTCTTCAGCCTTGGTTAGGCAACTAATCTAGGAGAAGGAAAAACTCTGAATTCAAACCTGTTAAACTTCGCTTAAAAATTGACCTTGTGTCATATCCTGCCCGAGTGGAGGGGTTGGGTAAATAGTACCACACACACACACACACACACACACACACACACACATATACATATATACGTGATATATATGTGTCAGTTATGAATCCAACTGTTCTCCCTCCAGGTACAGGTAAATAGTAGAGTAGACTGGATTCTTTAGCCTTGCTAAGCCAACCAGTTTCGGAGAAGGAAAACTCTAAATTCAAACATATTAACCTCTGCTTAAGAAATTGACCTTGTGTTACATATTGCCCGCGCGGAGGTGTTTGGTAAATATATATGATTTGTGATCGAACATTCCTTTAAAATACTTTAAATTTTTCAGATTAGACGCAAGAAAAAAAAGCTCCCAACATACACTCATCAAATAAACATTCTCATTATTCCTATTACCCACAGACCTATCTTTCTACCCACTAACACACCTAACAAACCTCTCTACGATAAATGAATCAAATTAGGAATACTAATTATACAAACCACTTCACAAACCAATAGATATCTTACTAATATCTCGAAACACACCAACAACATAACTTCTTTTCACGCAGTCATATATTCTATTCCATGTAAAGATTATGATAAACATTACATCGGCGAAACCCAACGCAACCAAGAAAAAAGAATCTACGAACACAAACGATCAATCAAATTAAATGACGACTGCAATGCCTCTTTCTCGCATATGTTAGATCTCAAACATACTTTCAATTTTTCCCAAGCCACTTTAATTAAACCCATTCATTGCAAAAAAATCTGCAGATTGTTAGAATCAACAGTTTTTTCCAAAATAAAACATATTAAGCAAAGACCTAGGTTCTTCCAGATTTTACCCTACTTAGACATTATTTTACATGAAAATAATCTCAAAATAGAAAATGGATAATAAATAGCAAAAACTAAGACATTTTTATCCAACAAGACTTCTAAACTTTCAGTCGATTTTCCTTTTCCTTTTAATTTAGATATTACTGTATAGTTAAAGTCTTTGATGAAACGGGATATGTTTGAAACGTCTGCCTCCACCACTCTGACATACATATCTCTATTTCACTTCCCTTCCATTTCTCTTTCTCAGAATCTCCCCCTCTTCATATTTCTCCCTTTCTCACTCAAATTAATCCACCTCTGCTTGTCATATCTCTTATGAAACTTGATACGCCTGACAATGCCCAGCCTTGACCATCTGCCCAGATGATCACAGTTAAAACCAATATCCCCTACTACTATCACTCTAACCAACATCTTTTTCACTCCCTTTATTTCATTTTCTGTCTCTTTTCTTCTTACCCTTCCCTCCATTTATATTTTCAAATTTTTATCCTTATCTTATCTATTTCCTCAATTGCCGAACTTTAAAAGAGCTCATTTTTATTCTGATAAAGTTCTTTTTCCAGTAAAGAACGAAGTAGTTAATCCGTTGTCAGTATTGGTTTATCCACTTTCCCACTTGCTGTTATCATTTTGTCAGATTTACCAAAATCTACCATTTCACCTTATATAAAGTTAGTGACCTTAGTCAATGGTGACTCGAAGGCTCCCTTTTCAATAGCTACTATCCCGAGATATAAGAGAGGGCGCCACACCATTCCCTGGATTATTCAGTTTACCCTTCATCCTTACTTTATTACACTGAGTGTTAAGCAAGGCGGTATGAAGTACCATTTTTTGAGTTTCGGGTATGACTCGACCTCGGATTGAACCCCGATTTTCCGATCCGTTGGCGAACACTCAACTCATTAGACGAGATCTTAAGAACTTAAACGTTCCTGATTCTTGCAGTTATGAATTTAAAAGAAATCCACTTTCACATTGAATAAACTGGGATCATTAGACGATACATTCCGTCACATGCCGTCTGATGATTTTTACTTTTTCCATGACATTCCCGAAAATCCTTTATTGAAACATGATTTAATGTCAAAGAAACATGAAACATATCTCTTTTTAAAATTTTGAAACCCTTCCGTGTGAGACATATTCTTTGGTTTGGCTTCTTTGTTTGATGCCATATCAATCTTCATGGGCTATTTAATGCCCAATCCACTCTTCTAGAAGAACAATAGTAATACTTTTCAACACAAAGCTGGGAGTTTAAAGAGGTTCATATCTTTCCCAAGGTTATTTGACACAAAGTGAACGCAATAGCGCAACAAATTTGGTTTGATTTGGTTTCTTTGTTTAATGGCATATCAACTCTTTTTAGGTTATTTAATGCCAAAGCCATTCTCCTAGAAGAACAGTAGTGGTACTGTTTAACCCATAGCTGGGAGGATAAGGGGGTTCATACCTTTCCCAAGAGTATTTGCCTGAAATTGAACGTAATAGCGCGACTGGAATACGAACTCGCTTACAACGATTCCGAAGTCTATCGCTTTAACCATTACACCACGAGGACACCCCCTCGCAACAATTTTGAACTCGCTTACTTCGAGGCTGCTGTCCAGCAGTTTAGCCACTATACCATTAGGACACCCACCTCGACATATTTGTTTAGTGAAAATATACTATTTAAATTATCTTTTCTAAACTCTCAAAAATGCACCATTTGATTGTGAAGAGAAATAGTTAAGGAAGTAATAAATAGATAATTGAAACAAATAGATACATTAATCAATGCCATAATGATTGTTAATGGCATCAGATGTTCCATCAAGATAAACCTACTAATGTAGTATAAATATTATTCGAGGATCTTTTCAATACTTTCCTATAATAGAATAACATTCTAATGCATTTTTAGAGTAGATAATTTCCAATGCATTTTTATTGTAAAATCATCTCCAATACTTTCTTAGAAGAAAACCAGTTCCACTGTTCTTCTATAGTGAAATCATTTTCAATGGATTCAGATCGTGAAATTATTTCTAATCTTTTTCAGATTAAAAAAAAATTTCCAACATATTCTCATAGTAAATCATTTCCAATGCAATCTTACTGTAAAAATATTTCCAATTCATTCTTATAGTAAAATCATTTCCACTGTATTTCTATGGGAAAATCCTTTTCAAACGATTCATATCGAAAAATCATTTCCACTGTAAAAATATCTTCGAATACATTCATAGAGGAAAATCATTCCAATGCATTTTATAGTAAAATTATTTACATAGTTTGCTTAATGCAAAATCATTTCCATTGCATTCATATATGTAAATCATTTCTAATGTGCTTTTAATAAAAAGAATCATCATACTTTACTCCTACCTCAACATCATTTCCAATGTATTCTTATTGTAAAATCCTTTTCAATGCGTTCTTATTCTAAAATCATTTACAATCCATTCTTATTGTAAAATTATTTCCAATGCATTCTCATCGTAAAATTATTTCCAATGCATTCTCATCGTAAAATTATTTCCAATGCATTCTCATCGTAAAATTATTTCCAATGCATTCTCATCGTAAAATTATTTCCAATGCATTCTCATCGTAAAATTATTTCCAATGCATTCTCATCGTAAAATTATTTCCAATGCATTCTCATCGTAAAATTATTTCCAATGCATTCTCATCGTAAAATTATTTCCCATGCATTCTCATAGTAAAATTATTTCCAATGCATTCTCATAGTAAAATTATTTCCAATGCATTCTCATAGTAAAATCATTTCCAATGCATTCTCATAGTAAAATCATTTCCAATATATTCTTATGATTTTATTTTCAATACATTCTTGGGGTAAAACAATAGCCAATGCATATTTATAGCAAAATCATTTATACTATGTTCTCATTTTAAAATAATTTCTAATGCGTTCTTAATGTAAAATCATTTACTGTTGAAAATGTAAACGTTACAGGAATTGCTACCATACTGAATCTATTACATTAGTTTAAATGCTCTAAAAAATACTTTTTTAAGCAATGCCGTAGTAAACACCTTCCGAATTCATTTTTATCGTAAAACCGTTTTCACTGTATCACGATATCACGAGGGTTATCAATAAATTAGATGAATCTTGCAGATAGAGTTGGCAATGGGAATCACTGTTTTTAATTAAATATTTTTCAACGAAATCAATAATGATAGGTCCTCTCGAGTCCATGAAGACCGTTACCATGACCTTTGTTTCTGACTAATACATCCAGAACATTTTCTTTGCGGGAAAGTTAGTATATTTTAAATACATAAAGTCTTTGTCGGCTTGTAGAAGCAGACTCATGTTTAGCACATTTGTAAACATGAGTCTACTTTTTCTTTGACTAAAACATGATTCTCTCTTCTCATTCCAAATTGCTCTGCAAATTTGTCTTGGTTTGAACTTTGAAGTCACTAAGAATTTGATGACAGACCCCTGTTCAAGCCTGGAACACTGTGGTTTGCCATCATTTTGAGTAGCCTGCAAACTTATATATTTGATGAGAATAAACAAAAATCAATCCAAAACAATGATCTATGGAAAATAATTCTGAAAAAAATCCTCTTCATTTTTGGAATTATCAACGTACCTTTCCAATACATTACTATTGTAAATAATTTTTCATTGAATTGCTATATTAAAACCCTTCTCAATACATTCCTATAATAAAATATTTTCCAATTTCTATCTTTTGTAAACCCTTCGAAATGCATTCTTATTGGAAAATACCACTCCATTCCATTTCTATCATAAAAGTTAAAAGTGTTTATTGTAAAAAAAATACGGGTGTGTGTGCTGGAGAAATGTCACTGACTTTTTGTTACTCCCCAGTATCCTAACATCCTCCCACTCTTATATCAAGAGACAACTAACTGTAAAGATGTACAAAGCTATTCCAGAACAACTGACAAAATAAGAAAGAGAAAAATTTACTTTCTATAATCATAATCTATGATCTTGCGTTTATAGCAGATACACTTTCTCAAACTGAATATCTGTTGCATAACCTTGAGCAGGCAGCAAGAGACATTGGTCTCTGGGTGAATTCAGATAAAACAGAACTCATATGTTTTGATCAAAATGGCACCATCACTTCATTAAATAACAAGCCACTCAAATTAATAGAGAAGTTCATATACCTAGATTGGAATATCTCATCTATAAAAAGTGATCTCAACATATGTATTGGTCAAACATAGACTGATATTGAAAGGTCATTGGCCAAGTAGAAATCTTATCTCTCTGATAAAATAAAACAGGAACTCTTCCAAACTATAGCCGTGTTAGTACTACTGTATGATTACTCAACGAATGAAAAAGCTACATGGCAACAACACAAAGATTCTCTGTACTGTTTCGAATAAATACTGGAAGCAGGAACCTACAAAACAACAAATGTAGGGCTAATTACCAGATCTCTCTCTGGGGAGTTCCCATTCGAGGTGGCTAAGTTGCTCGACCCCAACATCTTTGTAAGTGACTCCGAAGTTAGTTCAGTCACTGTATCATGTTCACTTTTGGACTAATACCGTTGTAAAGATATGAATCCCTTCACCTCACTAGGTATTGGCTAAATATGGCCCAGTCGGTTGTGGGTGCAGAATACACCAACTGCATCTCTGCAGTAGGGCAAGACTCCACCAACGAGTATCCTGGATATGACACAAAACAATCAGATGGTGAGGCTCCAGTAATGCTTGAGCTTTGGGAAATGCGGAGTACTCTTTCATTGCCATTGCTCCTAAGTCCACTCTGGGCCGGAGTGGTTTTACCAAATAGGGTCAAATCTATGAGTCGAATAGAACTGTTTGACATATAAACTGTACTTAAGATAAACGGAATTGCTTGAAATATAACTGTCTATATTTATAAATATTGATTTGGCATTAGATAACCTACAATAGTTGATATGCCATTAAACCTATTTAAATAGCAACACACCCGTCTTTCTACGAGGATGGTTTTAGCATTGAATAACGCATGAAGGTTGATATGCCATTTAAAAAAAGAAAGCAAAAGGAACCATCCTAACTTACAAACCATCCAAGAAAGACAAAGAAGTCATGATGGGAACAGCAGTAGATCGAACTCGTGACATTCTCCTATAGACTCCTCGACATAAACACATCTATTGATTTGTTTGTTTTTTCTTGTTTTAATGGCATATGGAAGTAAATAATGCATTGTAATCTGACAATATATAAAGAAAAATTGTAGAAGGAGAAGGAGAGATTTATTGAGAAGCAAAGACGACACTATAGCATTTCGGTTCTAATGAACCATCATCAGATATTTTGGGGATGCTATTAGTGATGTTAAATTTTTCGAGGCACATACATTTAAAAAAAGTCAGACTTATAGGATTAGAACTTCATCGAAAACAAGGAATGATTCGAAATCTTTCTCGATAAACAAACGGTGTTGTATAGCCACATTATACAATATGCATGCAGAAACATATTCAACACAATAACGACGAGCGGACACAGTTCTTTAGAAAAATATACCTCTCACTTTATTTGAAAGGGTTGTGTGTGAGAGGGAGTTGGAGACCGAACAAAGACTGCAACATATTGACCCCACAACTCTCCTGGCTATCACAGCCTTTCTTTCCCGTTCTCATGGGCTGTTCAACCAGGGGCCTGGGGGGTAGCCTCTGCTGGGACATAGTTCTCATTCCAGCATCTTCTCTCCAACTGATCTGAACTTCCTGTCGCCGGGGTGATATAATAATTTGACGTTCACCTACTTCCTGCGAGCGTCACAATTCGCACTCAATTCAACCCCTCGACAGTCAAGGTCGCCTCCTGATATCTTCGACCGGATGCACCTGTTATTTACACTGGTGCATTTCTTCTTTTGACAGCTTTGCCAGGGTCAATATGCAACAAAGGAACATAAATTCTACGTAATATTTCTAAAAAGTCAAATGACGTATTGCACAGTCGGCTGGGGCTGAAGAACAAACCATTTGCACCTCTGCAGACAGATAAGACTCTCCTAACGAGTGTCCTGGATATGACACTAAACAATCTGATGGTGAGGTTTCAGTGATGCTGAGGTTTTGGGGAATGCGGAACACCCCTTCATTGCCATTGCTCCCAGATCCACTCTGGCCCGGCGTGGTAGCACCTGATAGGGCCCTGTCTTTGGGTTAAATAGAACTAACGGCATACTTATGCTAAACTGAATTGTTTTACTAAACTGAATAGCTTGAAATAGAAATATTTTTGACAATTAAACTGTACTTACATTTAAACTGCGTGCTTATGCTAAACTGAATTATTTGAAATGGAACTGTTTTTTAACATTTGCTTATGCTAAATTGCATTGTTTAATATAGAACTGTTTGACATTTAACTGTGTGTAAACAAAATCTGTACTTAAACTAAACTGAATTAGCTGAATTAGAACTGCTTGACTAAACTAAATAACTTGAAATAGAAATGTTTTTCACAATTAAACTGTACTTACATTTAAACAGCGTACTTATCCTAAACTGAATTGTTTAAAATAGAACTATTTTCATAAAAATGGATTTGACGTAAGATAACCTACAAAGGTTGATTTGCCATAAAACCCAAACAACCAATCAAATGACGTAATTTAAAACAACAAGCACTGATTCATTAATCAAATGGCCAACTTTCTCTTGTCATAAACGGCCAACCTTTTCTTGTTATACAAATTTTCCCGAGTTTTTTTTATATTTTGCCCGTTTTACACATCCATCGTTGATTTAACATCACTAATATCATCCCTAATAGACCTGATCAGGGTTCATTAGAACCGAGACGCTATAGTGTTGACTAATAGCATATACACCCTCATGAGTGAGTTAATGCCAAAGCCATTCTTGTAAAAGGATTTGCTATTAACCCATTAATGGTGGAGTGGTAAGAGAGTTCATACCTTTTTCACCGGTATTAGTCCAAAAGGAAACGCAATAACGCGACTGGAGTTCGAACTTGTCCACAACGATATCATTGTCCAACACGTCAGCCACATCGTCCTGAAACTAGACACGCCAATATTGGCCAACCAGTAAAAACTTCCATTGTTCAGTTCTACCAGCATCTGCGTAGAACTGAAAACTTACCAAAACTATGGGGCGTGCACAAGCGAGAGAGAGAGAGAGAGAGAGAGAGTGAGAGAGAGAGAGGGTGAGAGAGAGAGAGAGAGTGAGAGAGAGAGAGAGAGAGTGAGAGAGAGAGAGAGAGAGAGTCAAGGTAATCCGTCCAATCAGTATGCCTTGATGATGATGATGATGATGATGATTACGATTAATTTGAAATTTGTGGTGTGTGTGTGAGATGATCATCTAAAACGCCCCGAATATATGTCCTTAATAATCATAAAATAAATTAATCCAAGAAAAAGAGAAAAAATTATAGATTTCCTGTTGACAGTTAATGCGTTTGTATTATAATTAGTCCCTCTATCCACCATTCTTCAAGGTCTCGATTCGTGAGATCAAATCTGAGTTACAGGGGGAAAAAAAAGAAAAAACTTTGAAATAAAAAAGTGTTCTCGTTTTTCACGACAGGATGAGAATCGAATTTCTTGAGGAGATAACTGACTGTCCTTCTTGGTCGAGTCACCAATGACGTCATTTCCTGTTATGCGCAGTTATAACTGGCAATGAACCTTTCTCGTCATTATTTCTTTCACAATTTTCATTAAATCTTTTCTTTGACATTAAAAAAACAATTCGTTTCTATCTAACTTGATGAAATAAGAAAAAGTAGTTTCAATGAATAAATAAAAATTTTGTGTGAAGTCAGCTAGGTATACCACTAAACTACACCTGATGGTGAGGCTCCAGTTCTGAAGCGTTATAAAGTACGGAGTCACTCCTTCATTGGAATTGCTCACAGTTCCACTTTGTATTTCATATAAGCTGGAACTGCCAGGTATCTTGAAGTCTTTGTGTTCGTTTCTTGATCATACCAAGTGCTCCCACAATTACTAGCATGGTGGTAGCTTTAAGATACCTCATTTTTAAAAATTATCTTACTCCTTTCGAGTTTCACACCAGCATTAGCTAATGACTTTTAACTAGATTCTGAATAACAGCAAGTTTCCTCTGGTCTCCAGGACTCTTCTGAGTATTCTAGCCGATCTCAACTATGCTATGGTTTAGATGGTCTCGATTCTTCATCTGATTTCCAATTCCTCCATTTTGTGGGGATCATTCAAAGCTTACTTACTACACTGTCACTTTCATGTTCTACGGTTGTTGTTGTTGTTTTACTTCTCTGGTGAGGTCCTAGTGTTTGCATATCTTTATTAAAATTTATGGATTCATCTTAAATAAGTTGCCTTGTCGGCTGACTGTATCACCTGCATAGGGGTGAGACAGCACCCACCAAGGATGTCCTGGATATGACACTAAACTGCATCTCATTATGAGGTTCCAGTATTAGATCTCTGCGGTGTATGGTGTACTCTTTTGTAAATATTACTCCCAGGTCCACTCTGACTCGGAATAGTAGTACCAGTGAACTAGCGAGTACCATCTATAGGTCAAATAGATTAAATTGATAATTATTAGTATTGGTTTTGAATATTTAAAACCATTGTGGAAATACGTAGCGTAACGGTTATCATCTTTAGATGAAGATGTTTACATTTCACTTCACGCAAATGCCCTTGGGAAAGGCATGAATCCATTTCTCCCCGCTCCCAGCTAGAGGAAAATTGTACGAAAGACTAAGCTCTTTAGCAATCGGTCTGAAAGAAGGAAGACTTTAAATTCAGACGAGCAGTACTCCTCTGAAAAAATGACATTGTGTCAAATCCTGTCTGTTGTAGAAGAGCTGGGAAGATACAAATTTGAAAATATGTTCCTGTGCGCCAATTATTATTATTATCATCATTATTATTATTCCATGCAAGTTTTTCACACCAACGTCAGCTGATAGTTTCTCACTGGAGTCTGAGTGACAGCAAGTCTCCTAAAATGTCCAGGACTCTTTTCAGTGTTCTAGCCGATCTTAATAATGCTGGATGGTCTCGATCCATCCTTCGATTTTCAACACTTCCCTTCACCTAAACTTTCTAGATCGTTTCAAGCGCACCATTTGCTATTGGTATCATCGTTATTTTCACGTTTCATTGCTGTTTTAAGTTCTGTAGCAAGGTCTAAGTAGTTGCTTCACTTTTCATTTTCTTTGATTTTTTCCTTTGCGGTCAGCCGGGACGACGAAGTTCACCATTTGACAGGTTCTTTTTTTTTTTGTTATTATCTATTTACTCATTAGAGTTTTTCACATCGGCGTTAGCTGATGGTCTTTCACTGGAGATTGAGTGACAACAAGTCTCCTCAAGTCTCCAGGACTCTTCTCAGTATTCTGGCCGTTTTTAATAATTCTGTTGTTTGGATTGTCTCCACTCGGCCGCCAACTTCCAAATCATCTAGTCCCTTTAATAATCCTTTAGTTACCGTGCCAAATGCACCAATCACAATTGGTATAATTGTCACCTTCATGTTCCATAGTTTTTTCAATTCTCCAGTAAGGTTGTGGTACTTATCTCTCTTTTCACATTCTTTCTGTTTTATTCTGTGGTTAGCCGGGACAGCAATGTCGACAATTTTGCAGATTTTCTTTTTTTTTTTGCTGATTATTTGTCGGTTTTCTGGTCGAGATTAGGTGATCCGTTTGTATGTCAAAGTCCCATAGGAGTTTGTGTGTGTCATTTTCTAGGACAGGTGCGGGGTTGTGCATATACCATTCATTATTATTATTATTTAATTCTCCGTTTTATTTTCGGTTCATATGATCTTTCATCGGGTCTTTAGCACGAACTTTGGGTGAAGAAAGGTGGTAACTATATGTATTCTATGCACTTATGTTTTTGTTGTTTCTTTTGGGTGATATGTTTCAGTAACACTGATTGTACTCTCCCCCAGGAGATGAGCAGTTCCACAAATTGCAATTTTTTTTATGATTTATATAGGCTGAGACAGCCGGGTATCTTGTTAATGTGTTTATATCTGCCTCTTTGTTGATCATTACAATGGCTCCTTCTATCATTGTCAGGGTAGTAGTTTTAAGGTGCCACATTTTTTTTTTTTTTTTCAATTTCTTATTTCCAGGTTTTTGTATTTACTTATTTTGTCATATTTTTTTATTGATATGTTTTTAGCGATTGGCACTGACATATCAATTAGAAGGCATGTTTTTGTTCATAGTCATTAACTAGTTCATCTGGTCTTTGGTTCTTTGCATCTTTCATGTTTCTTTGACATTAGAATAATAACTCTTTTTGCTTCTGTAATTGGTTCTAGTTGGTGTTGATACTATTTTTTCAGACTTCAGTATTCCAAAGTGTTTGCATATTTTAAATGAATATATCTTATTTTATTATGACTTTCTTTTAATACTATCAGAGCTAGGATTAGGCAACTAAATGTCAAGTGCTCAACTGATTCAGTTTTGTGTACATACAATGTACATATTAGATTTGATCCATTTTTTAAATATTATTTGCTCTATAGTTTCTAATTAGTTGGTTTTGGTCACGCTCTTCTATTATTAACCCCTCTGTCCTCACTTTCAGTCCAGTATTTTTCAACAGTTGATTAGTTTTTATAATATCTATATCAGCGTTTCTAATTCTTAGTACGTATCATCCTCCTAGGTGTTTTTTGTTCCCAGACGTTTTTTTTTTAATTGATTTAGTTCTCGTGTTTTTGCTACTTTTCTTTTATGTCTAATACTTCTTTCCATGTGAAGTCGAATTGTTTAGCAAATTCATTGCTTTCTTTACTTGATTAATATTTTTTCTTTTGCTTTTTGTGTATGCTTAAAAACTATAGCAACCAATCTGTCGTTGTGTCTAAGTATTTCTTTAATCCTGTTGTGGTTCTTTAGTAAGTCAATTCCTGTCTTGATGTGAAGACATCCTGTATCTGCTCTCGGGTAATACATTCCATGGTAGGTTATTAGTTTCCTAACTTTGGAGGTGCCCGTGGTGTAATGGTTATCGTCGTAGGAAATGGACACGGTGACACGAGTTCAAATCCTAGAGGAGACTGATTGCATTTCACATAGCACTAATATCCTTGGGAAAGGTATGAATCCAATTAATCTCCCTCCAGCTATGGGCAAATAGTAGAACAGACTAGGTTCTTCAACCTTGGTGAGGCAACTAGTCTAGAAGGAAAACTCTGAATGTAAACCTATTAAACTCCGCTTAAAAATTGACCTTGTGTCATATCCTGCCCGAGCGGAGGGGTTGGTAAATATATATTAGTTTCCTAACTTTACGAATCATCATTTTTACTTATTTATTTCAGCTAACATCCAGGTTATCATATATAAACTATATATCATTACTGGTATTTCCAGGGTTTTAATTGCTATAACTTTATTTTTTTGCATTCAATTCTGTTCTTAATTTTTTTTATTTATAGTATGATTGATTCCATTCGGCTCATTAATTCTTAAATATTTATAGCTTTTACTATGTTCTTCCTCGGTAATTTTTGTCTTTATAACTAGAGTGATATTTTGGAACTTTCTTAGTGAGCCTTTCCGAAATATGTTTTTCATACATTGATCCGGACCAAATTGTATCCATAATAGAAGACTTCCTAAATCGTCATTTTTTGCATATGACTATAAATCGTCGATATAAACTAGGTGCTTAATTTTTAGTAGTAATTTTTTCATACAGACTATGATTTTAAGTCCTGTGGAGAGAGTTATTTCAGCTATAAAACAAAGAAAAGAAGAAAGTGAATCCTCTTGGAAGATTTTATTGTTAATGTTCAGATTATCAGTTTTAAGCATGCCCTTTTCATGGATTAATCTGACGTTAGTTTGTCTCCTTACCGTATTGTATTATAGGAACGTTATTGTAACTGGGATTAGTTTAAAATCTCAAGTATTTTTATAATCCATTTGTGGAGTACGAAATCCAAAGCTTTTTTTATAGTCAATCCAAGCCATACATAGATTTTTCTGTTTTACTCGACAATTCAACATGATCATCTTGCTTTTGAGACGCTGAACAAAACAGTAAATGTAGGCTATGCGGTGACAGAGACGAAACGATCAATCACATAATAAGCGAATACAGCAAATTAGCACAGAAGGAGTACAAGGCGAGACACGACTGGGTCGGCAAGGTGATGCACTGGGAAATGTGCAGGAAATTTCAATTCGATCATACAAACAAATGGTATATGCACAACCCGGCACCTGTCCTAGAAAATGACTCGCATAAACTCCTATGGGACCTTAACATACAAACAGATCACCTAATCCAGACCAGAAGACCAGACCTCTTAATAATCAACAAAAGAAAGAGAATCTGCAAAATTGTCGACTTTGCTGTCCCGGCGGACCACAGAATAAATCTGAAGGAAAGTGAAAAGAAGGATAAGTACCTCGACCTTGCTAGAGAATTTAAAAAACTGTGGAACAAGAAAGTAACGATTGTGCCAATTGTGATTGGTGCGTTAGGCACAGTAACTAAAGGATTATTAAAGGGCCTGGAGGACTTGGAGTTGGCGGAAGGGTAGAGACTATCCAAACGACAGCATTGCTGAGGACGGCCAGAATACTGAGTCGAGTCCTATAGGCATGAGGAGACTTGCTCTCACTCAAACTCCAGTGAAAAACCATCAGCTAATACTGATGTGAAAAACTCTAGAGGAGTAAACAATATTAATAATAATAATTATCATTATTATTTATTACTTATCTACGAATAGGCGTTTTAAATGACTAATAAACAACATCTCACACGAGAATACGTGGACGTTGCTAAGAAAAGGAAACTTTAAGAGAGAAACAGAACATCTCATAATAGCACCACAAAACAACGCTGTAAGAACGAATCATATCAAAGCGAGAATAGATAAGACGCAACAAAATAGGAAATGTAGACTATGCAGTGACAAAGATGAATCCACCAATCATATAATAAGCGAATGCAACAAATTAGTGCTGAAGGAATATAAGACTAGAAAGGATTGGGTCGGCAAGAAAGTCACCTCCATCCATGACAGAATAGCACTCGAAGTGAACAGATACCTACAAGGAGCACAATTATCCTAATGGATGACCAAAGGAAAGACCACATTGATCCAAAAAGGCCGCCTCAAAGGAAACGCCTCAAACAACTACAAACCCGTAACGTGCCTATCTATAATGTGGGAAATACTAACTGCACAAATAAGGGAAGAGATTTACAATTCGCTAACAAGCTGCAGATTGTTCCCCGAGGAAAAGAAAGGATGCCGCTAGTGGACCAGAGCCATAGGAGAGCTACTTTACATTGATCAGCACATCCGCAAGTCGAGACGGAAAAATCTAGATATGGCATGAAATGACAACAAAATCGGATATGATATGGCCTAACAAAGCTGAATAATAAACTGCCTCGAAATGCACACGATATCAGATGAAGTCATAAACTTTATCGAGAAAACCATGAAAAATTGGAGTGGAACTGACAGCAACAGGAAAAAGGTTAGCTGAAGCGAAGATCCAAAGATGTATATTCCAAGGAGATGCACTATCACCATTACTGTTTTAATAGCGCTGCTACCACTGAACCACATTCTTAGGGAATGTACAGCCGGATACAAACTTAGTAAATCACAGGAAAAGATCAATCAATACATGGACGACATCAAACTGCTAAAAATGAAAAAACATTGGAAACTCTAAAACACGCCGTGAGAATATACAGTTTGGACATAGAGATGGAATTTAGCAAAGAAAAATGCACCATGCTAATAAGGAAAAGTGGCAAACGACACATGACTGAAGGAAGGGAACTACCAAATCAAGAAAAAATTAGAACGCTTGGACAAAAGGAAACCTATTAATATTTGGGAATATTGAAAGATGACACCATCAAACAAGTGGAGATGAAAGAAAAATTAAGAAAGAGTATCTCGGGAGAACTAGAAAGCTACTTGAGACAAAACTATATCGTAGGAACCTTTACAAATGGATAAATAACAGGACTATCACCCACATAAGATATTCGGGACCATTCTTGAAATGGACCTGAGAACTCAAAAGATGGACCAGAGAACAAGAAAACTAATGACCATGCATAAGGCATAACATCCCAGAGATTATGTTGACAGATTATATATGCCAAGAAAAGAAGGAGGAAGAGGACTTGCCTTCATTAATAACGACGTTGAAGCACCGACAGAACAACTCGAAGACGAAATAAAAAAGCGCAGAAACAATACTGATAACAAGAGGACCAACAGAACGGAAGTAACGAGAAAAATACATTGGAAGAAAATCAACTCTGTGGACGTTTTAAACGACTAACAAGTGAGGAAACGTGGACTTAGCAAAGAAAGGGAAACCTTTAGAGAGAAACTGAATTTCTTCTTATAGCAGTACAAAACATCACCATATAGACAAATCAACAACAGAAAAATCACTAGAAGAAAAAAAAAAACAGAACTGTGAGGACATTCCAAGTGACAAATAATCAAAATTTCGCACGAGAAACTTTGACGTGACTTAGAAACGGAAATGTTAAAAGAGAAACTGATTCTCTTCTGATAGCAGCACAAAATAACACCTTAAGGGCCAACTATGTCAAAGCAAAACTAGATAAGACACAGTTGATTAGCACATGTAGGTTATGTTGTCTTAGAAACGAAACGCTCAATCATATAATAAGTGAATGCAGTAAATTAGATACAACTGGGTGGGCAAGGTGATCCACTGGGAATTGTGCAAGACGTTTATATTTGATCGTACAAACAAATGGTATCACTAGATATGCTAGTTCATGTTCACTTTCATTTTCCAAATGGTCTATGCACAACCCAGAAACCGTCTGAGAAAATGAAATACAAACGGATCATCTAATCTCGGCCCGACGACCAGACCTAGTGATAGTCAACAAGAAAAAAGAGAACTTGCCGAATAGTGGACTGCCGTTCTAGCCGACCATAGGGTAAAACTGAAGGAAAACGAAAAGAAAGATTAAGTACCTAGACCTTGCCAGAGAACTGAAAAAATATGGAACGGAAAAGTGACGGTTATACCAACTGAAATTGGCGCACTCGGTGCAGACACCAAAAGATTGATACCGGGACTGGAGGACTGGAAAAATAAGAAGACGAATGGAGACCATCCAAACTACTGCATTGTGATTGATTATAATGTGATTGATCGTTTCGTCTTTGACACCTCATTATCTACATCTGCTATTTTCTTGCGTTTTGTCTATTCTTTCTTTGACAAAGTTGGCGACCTTAGTCGAGGGTGACCAGAAGGCTCCCTTTTCAATAGCTTCTACACCAAGGTGTAGGGGGGCGCTACACCTTTCCCTGAATTGCTCCACTTTACCCTGCATACGTACCTTATATTGCTGAGTGTTAAGCAAGTAGGTATCAAGAACCATTTTAAAAGTTTTTGGCATGATGCGACCTGGGATTGAACCCTGCCTTCCAAACAATCGGTCCAGGTTCGACTCCTACCCGGTGCAGGTTTCAGCAGTTCTTTGACATCATCATCATCATATCGTGCTGGTAGCACGGATATCCCTGACCCCCTCTCGCCACTCCTCCCTATCGTCCATCGCCCTAGGTAGGTCTTCAGGGCAACATCCTGTATCCTCACATAGCTGCTGAATGTACGTTCGAGCTGGTCGTCCTGCTTTTGCGCGGCCATGTGTGGGGATCCATAAGAGTACATCTCTTATGAGTTCATCTCTGCTTCTCCAGCAGTGTCCTGCATGTCTGGTTTGTCTAACTTGAATAGTTTACGTGATAGGGGGCAGGTGGCCGTACAGTTGGTGTCTTGTGGGGTGTTGCTGCCAGGACTTGTTCAGGGTTGCACGCAGCATTCTTGTGTAATTGCCATCTAGTTTCTTCTCCAGCCGTTTTGTTAGCGTCCATGTAGTGCATCCATATAGCAGTATCGATGTGACCGCTGCCTGGAAGAAACTGCGTTTCATTTTATCGGTTAGGTCTGATTTCCATATAATCGATAGCCTATTGATAGCTGTCCATGCTTTCGTTAACCTCGTTTCGATGTCCTTTTCGGTTGATTCGACGCTGCTTCCTAGGTACGTGAATTTGTCTACTAGTTTAAGTGGGGTTCTTTCTAGAGTGGAGATGTCCCCCGTTTGGTTATAGCACATATATTCCGTTTTGTGTGCATTAACATAGAGGCCTATGCTTGCTGCTGCTCGTTCCAAACTATGCAGAAGTGTTTCGGCTTGGTCAGGTGTATTTGCCAGTATCGCTATGTCATCGGCGTAGTCGGCGTCGGTAATTGTTGTTGCGGGGTATCTTCTGCTTCTTTTCTTCGTCAGTTCGAAGCCATTCTCTTTGATTTTGTCAATTGATGTTCTAAGTACGTAGTCTAGACAAATGATAAAGAGGTACTGAGCCAGCGTGTCCCCTTGTAGTACTCCTGCTACAATGTCAAAGTATTCTGTGTCTCCATCCGGTGATCGTACTTTTACTTTAGTGTTTTTATAGAGAATCGTTATTGCCGCTACGGTTTCTTTAGGTATGCCGTACGCTAGTAGGATTTGTTCCATCTTTCCTCTGTGAATGGAGTCGAAAGCCTTGGTAAAGTCGACAAATATTAATGTCGCTTGTAGGTTCTTTGCCCGTACACCTTCAAGGATTCTGCGGATGGTTAATATTTGTGAGGTCGTAGATCTATTTCTTCGGAAGCCATTTTGGTTTTTTCTAAGTATGCTGTCGATTTTGGGTTCTATTCGGTTTCGTAGTCGGGTATTGTAGATTTTGGCAGCTATGGATGTAAGTGTTATGCCTCGGTAGTTTTTGGCTAATCCGAGGTCCCCCTTTTTAGGGAAGGGGAGTATGCATCCCTTCGTCCATCTATCTATCGGATTTTGATTGTATACTGCGTTGCAGTGGCGGAGCAATATGTCGTCGAATTGTCTGGTCTTCCATACTTCCGGGGGAATTTCGTCTAGCCCTGCAGCTTTCCTATTTTTAATTTTTCTGAGAACCGAGTCGAGTTCTTCTTGTGTGAACGGTCCTAGTTTAATGTCTAATTGTTTGCTAATTATTCTGGTGATTGGTTCATGCGTTATTTTTGGTGGATTTCCAAGTAAGTTTTCGAAGTGCTGTTTCCACAGTTTTATTCTTTCTTGTTGGTTTGCTGCTTTAAGTTTTGCTTTGGCTGTGTTCTTTCTTCTGCTCACTTCGTTTATTGTTTGCCAGGCAATTCTAGATTGTCTATCTTCCACCGAGTCTCTAATCTTATCTATCTGATTTTGAATGTATTCTGTCTGTTCCTTTATATATATGCCTGCTAATTGATATTGTGCCGTTTTTAGTTTTAAGGCATTTGTGTTTGTTGGTTTTTTTCGATAGTTTTTGGAGGCTGTTTTCACTAGTGCACGTTTTTCTCTCACCGCTAAAGTTTCCCATGGGACTCTATATTTAGTTTTAATTTTTGTTGGAATGTATTTTGCTGCTGCCTCGAGGTGTGCATTGACGAAATTTTCATATTCGTCGTTTGGTGTACTTTTTTCCGTCTTTTCTTGTAGTGTTTCGAATCTGTTTTTTAATTCTAATACGTATTTATCTCTTATATCTTTGTTGTTTAATAGGGCCCAGTCATAGTGTTTGGTGGTCGCTGTTCGTTTGGCGTTTTTTCGTAGGCTTAACCGTATTTTCGCTGTGACTATTCGGTGATCGGTGGACACACCTTCAAAAGAGGAGTATGCCTCGCAATTCAATGCACTATTCTTCTATTTCTTGTTTATAAGGACGTAGTCTATCTGAGCTTTAGTATTGTTTGCGTACGTGTATGTCCATAGTTTGCCCTCTCTTTTTTGGTAGTTTGTATTGAGGCATGCTAATCAAGTCAGTCATTATGGTATTGTTTTGTGCTGCTATCAGAAATTTAGTTTCACTCTTCAGGTTTCTATTTCTTAGACATGTCCACGTTTTCTCGTGTGAGATTTTGCTTGTTTGTCGCTTGAAATGTCTGTACAGTTGTTTTTCTACCCATTTTTGTTTTCTTCTTCTTCTTCTTCTTTCAAAATAAGACGTCAAAAACTGTAGGAAATTTCTTCTCGACAAACATTTTTAGTAAGTTTGTGACACCGGTGTCTCATTTGGGATTTCAGTTTTCAGCATTCCTGGGAGAATCAGTTAAATTATTAAAAACCATACCATGGGGGAATTTAAAAACATTCCTTTTTCAGCGCCAATAAGAAAATGCTCATTATGGTATCGAACCATTTCTTCCTCATCTTCTTTCCTTTTCCTTTCCTCTTCTCCCTTTCCCTTTTCTCTCTTTCTCTCTACCCTGTCTCTGTCTCTCTCTCTCTAGTGCCCTCATTCACTCTCTCTCATACACATCAGGAAATCCCGTGACAAACCTCTCATTAAATGTGATATTTTATCCGAATTTCATGGAAAGCAGCATCAGAATAAAGAACCAATTTGAAATCTGGGTGTAACTTTTTAATGGAACCCTTACGCTCTCTGCTGATGTCAATAGCTGATTAACACTAACGATTGGATTGTATTCAATATCTGCGTTCAGAAAATTCTAATTAATATTGTTTTTTTTTTGTGGGGGGGGGGTGCCTTAAACGCTGTCCTGGTGGATGATGTAATGTTCATCAATTTTAATTTCATATTCCGAAAAGATGAGTTTAATCAATAATTTTGGATTTTTACCAAGAAATGACGAAGTAGTAAGCAAAATTGTTTCATGTGTTTTGAACAGTTACAGAATGTCTGTAACAAAAATAGTGCTTCCATCGTGCTTAATTTTCTTTCTGCATGCCCAATATTTCAGGCTGAGCCACATTTTTCTCTGCATTGTAAACCCTACATTTAGGTCTGAGTGCAATTTTACTATACGGTCAGGTTTCTTTGTTTAATGGCATATCAACTTTATGGGTTATTTTATACCAAAGCCTTCTTTATAAAAAGGACAGTAGTAGTACTAATAAACCCAAAGCTGGAGGATTGGGGGATTCATAATTTCCCAATGATATTAGTCCGAAAGTGAATGTTATAGCATGACTGGAGTTTGAACGCAATTAGTATGATGTGGCATTTCAGCACGTTAGCCACTGCAACACGAAGATTTCCCTATTTTACTAAACACGGTGATCCAAACATTTTGTCAATTTTTCTATACAGTATGTTGTATTTTATACAGTGTAAGCCCGGGATTTCGAGTTGAGCATTATTTTACTATACATCGTAATTCAAGCATTTCGATTTCAGGGAGACCAGAGAAAACACTATCATATACTAATAGTAAAATACTTTTATAACAATCATTCTCAGTCTTTCTTTTAATGGAATAATGGGATAGATTCCAACTAAGATATTTACACACTGAAGTGAAGTTTGAATGTACATATTTTTTTGGCTCCATATGAGGACAAAATGTGATACTAGCTAGCCACCTGAAGAATGTTAGAGGTTTGGTTTAGTTTGGTTGGTTTGGCTTAGTTTGGTTTGGTTTTATGCCATATAAACCATTGAAGGTTATTTAATGTCAAATCCGGTTTACACACACACACACACACACACACACACATATATATATATATATATATATATATATATATATATATGGGGGTGATTTTTAAACATAAGCCAACATAGTTAAATAGCTCCAAGTATTGCTCTGTATTACTTACAATTCAATAAAACATTAGTCATTTTTTACGTACTGTGAAATGATCAAACAGTTTTTTTCTAACAATTCAATTTAGCATAAATCAATAAAGTTCAATGGTTCCAAGTATTGCTATGTATCACTAACAATTCAATTAAATATCAATCATTTGTTTATACACTGTTAAAGATCAAACTGTTCTATTTCTAACAATTCAGTTTAGCATAAGTCATTTGTTTGCACACAGTTTAAACGCCAAACTGTTCTATTTGACCTACAGATATGACCCTTTCAGGTGCTACCAGTCCGAGCCAGAGTTGATCTTGGAGTAATGGCAATGAAGGGGCACTCCGTATTCCCCAAAGCTCGAGAATTACTGGCGCTGCACCATTAGATTGTTTAATGTCATAAGTAAGACACTCGTTGGTCTTGCCCGTCTGCAGAGAAGCAGTCGGTGTATTCTACAGTTCCAGCCGACTGGGCTTGAATGCCGGAGAGTGCAACGACTGAAACGTTGTGACTAACATAACCATGATGAAAACACTTGACTAGATAGGTTAAGCATATTTCTTGGATTTACTAAATGTCTTTGTTGTCCGTCTATCGTCATCTAACGCAAAAATCGACAGAGCAATGGTCATCAAATTTTCGGTTGTTTTTAATGAGGTTATGAAACCTGCTTTTCGTATATTAGATTCTGAAAATTCCAGAAGTCTTTTTTTTTTCAGTTTTTTATAAGTGGTTTGATTTACGTCTTAAGTATAAGGTTAAACTGAATCTTAACTTTTTATTCACTGGATTTGCTATATACCGAATCCTTATTTCCATTTAACCGTTTTAAGTTGACATATAACTGAAAAATTCCTTGTTAAAAATCGAAGTTGTGATCATTTTTTTAATGAAATTCTTCCAGTTACCAAAAATTTCAAACATTACAAAATCATGGTTTGATTATATTTGTCATGCGAGAAGAATTAACCAGACGGGGGTAAAAACGTTATCTTCTCTTCGGTGTTTATTAACTTTTAATTCATTTTAAAAATATACATTGTGTTATGCTTGTGTTTATGGCTTTATTAAAAAGTGGGATGGGTAAATTTATGTCCAGTGAATTCTTCCAAGCTGTAGCCATGCTAGTACTACTCTATGGTTGCACAACTTGTACTCTTATGAAACGTTTGGAGAAAAAAACTAGATGGAAACTACCCAAAGATACTGTTAGCTATTTTGAACAAGTTCTGGAAGCACCAACTGTATGTCCACTCACCACCAATCCCACAAACCGTCCAAATAATGCAAACAATATATGTTGCAGGCAAAATAAGGACGAATTAAGAATGTACTTATAAGCGACGTTCCACAATGGACTCCTGCGCATGGACACACTAGTATGAGCCAACAAGCAAAATCTTGCATTCACCAGATGTGTGCGGACACTGGATGCTGTACAGATGATATATCAAAAGGAATTCAAACAATTAGCACGCTGTGATGACGATGAGGAAGATTATGTAACTTAAAATTTCTGCCAATTAGACGGGTTTTCAATTTTTAGTGATAATTTTTCATACCAGACTAAAAAAAAAAATGAAGAAAGAAAAGAAAAGATGTATCATCGAAGGTAACAAATCATTGAATCAGAATAAAAACCTGAAAGTGCTCACGGCTATTTGGTGTTTGATGACAGAGCAGGAGAAGGAAAGCTTTGAATTCAAACCTGTTAAACTCCGCTTAAAAAAAATTAACCTTATGTCATATCCTGTCCGAGCGGAGGGGTTGGTAAAAAAAAAAATGGGAAGTGCCCGTGGTGTAATGGTTATCGTCGTAGGAAATGGACACGGCGACACGAGTTCAAATTCTTGACGAGACTGATTGCATTTCACATAGTACTAATACCCTTGGGAAAGGTATGAATCCAATTATTCTCCCTCCAGCTATGGGTAAATAGTAGGGCGGACGGGGTTCTTCAGCCTTAGTGAGGCAACTAGTCTAGAAGAAGGAAAACTCTGAATTCAAACCTGTTAAAGTCCGCTTAAAAATTGACCTTTTGTCATATCCTGCCCGAGCGGAGGGGTTGGTAAATAAGGTTTGATGACAGAGCAGTCGACGGTGCTTTTGGCCTGTGATTAATCAAGTAGTTGACAATGAGTTGATTTATTGCTGAATGTTCTACGTTTGTTTAGATTGACTCAGACCGACAAATATTTGACAGCAAAGCTAACATATGTGAGATAGTCAACCCACAATTTTTAAACTAATTTTGAAAGTGGAGGAGCGGGGTGCTTGTAGCGGAGACTAACATTCAAGTAATACAGCCTGTTTATTTACGGAAACTATAACATATACTAAAACATATACGAGCACCGTCTCATTGACCCAGTGGGTAGAATGTTCGCCAATAATCCGGAAGACTTGGGTTCAATCCCAAGACGCGTCATACCAAAGACTTTAAAAATGGTACTTGATACCTCCTTGCTTGACACTCAGCCATATAAGGTACGTATCGAGGGTAAAGTGGAGCAATCCAGGGAAAGGAGTAGCGCCTTGACTACACCTTGGTGTAGTAGCTGTTGAAAAGGGAGCCTTCTTATCGAACTCGACTACGGTCGCCAACTTAACTTACTTATAACATATACGTTGGGCACAATAACATCGTTGGATAAAGCGAGTTTTTGGCTAATGGTTGTAACTGGATGTAAAAAAGGCCTTTTCTGTTTACTTTTTTTTTCTTAGTTACAAACTTACTTTATCCACCAATGTTAGAATTTACTCAAGCTGCTTACACAACCTTGTCGGTTTTAGAATACACTGGATATATTCCCTGAAGAAGGGTAAGATCACTAAGTAAAGTAAAGTAAAGTTGGTGACTTTAATAGAGGGTAACATGAAGTCTCCTTTTTCAATTGCTACTACACCGAGGTGTAGGGGACGGCGCTACTCCTTTCTCTGGATTGTTACACGTTACCCTTGATCCTTAGCTTATAATGCTGAGAGTTAAGCAAGGAGATATCAAGAACAATTTTTTTAGTCTTTGGTATGACTCGACCAGGGATTGAACCCTGATATCCCGGACCATTGGTAAACACTCAGCTCATTATGCCAATCCAAAAGGTGTTTGGGATATAAAAGTAAACTACATTTGACGTTAAGGCTTCACTTCTGGAGATTAGCGGAATATAGAGTACCTGTTCATTGTCATTACTCCCAGGTCTACTTTGACCAAAAGTGGTAGTACCGGTTAAAGTCACTTGTATGGGACCAATAGATCTGTTAAGGCCAAGTCTATGGGTCATATCGATCTAATAAGGTCACTTCTATGAGTCCAAAAGTGAACATAATCACGAATCTGGAGTTTGAACTCGCTTACTCCGAGACTGCAGTAGAGCTCTTTAGCCATTTCACCACGAGTACTGTCCCCGTTATCATTTAAAATGTAAAATCTCTATGGATTCAGAAAATAATGATAGTAATAATATGAAACATGAAAGGGATGCTGATACCAATTGTGTTTGATGCACTTGGGACAATCCCCAAAGGATTGGTGAAGGGACTAGAAGACTAGGAAATAAGAGGACAAGTAGAGACCATCCAGACTACAGCATTATTCAGATCAGCCAGAATACTGAGAAAAGTCCTTGGGACTTGAGGAAACTTGCTGTCACTCAAACACTTATGAAAAACCATCAGCTAACTTCTGGTGTAAAAAAACACAAAGGTGTATAATAGTAATAATAATAATAATAATAGCAATTAAATTTACCATGTAGAAAAGGGTTCAACTTGTAATTATCAACTCTCGAACATTAATGGAACAACTGTTGGGTATTTATGATATTTAAAGCAAAAAGAAATGAATGTGCCAGTGATACCAAGTTATACTGAATCAGCAGTTTACATACGACATCTAAAATTAACGATACAAAAGGTTCAAGAAAGGTTAGCAAAGAAAGGTTAAAGGTTAGTAAATAAACGTTAATAAAGAAATGGTATAGGTCAATAAAAAAAGGCTAATAAATAAAGGTTAAAGGTTCAAGAAAGGTTAATAAAGGGCCAATCAAGACCCTTAAAATTCTGAAGAGTTATAATGTCTTTTAGAAAAAAACAAAACAAAAAACAAATTTGAATTTTAATGTAATTCTTCGAAGTTCGTTGTATGTATTTACCAAAGCTCTTCAGTACAAGCAGTATGCAACATAAGGTCATTTTTAAGAGGTTTACGACTGGCTTGAATTCTGCTAGACTGGTTGATACACAAAAGTTTAATAGGCCTGTCTGCCAAATTGCTTGGGTAAATAAAATATTTTACACTATTTTGTTACATGTTCATTTACAACACATCTATTACGTGGTCGAAATCGTTCAAGCCGTGGTAGGTATCCACTGTGGTTGGTAGTATCGTGGTAGTTGGTGTACTGACACTTTTTCATTGCTTCAATTCGTGTGTGATTTGAAAGCCTCACAGAGGAATGTGCAACTTATTCTGATTCGTAAGTTATACTTTGTTAATTCGAAATGGGACATAATGCCGCGGAAGTGACTAAAAACATTTGTTGTGCGAAAGATGAAGGCGTAAATGATTAAAGCAACCAATTGGTTCAAGAAATTTCGCTCGACTTACAAGACCCCGACGGGCAGATAAGATCTGTTAGGACTAAAACCGTGGATTCCGAGGCATAGAGACAAATCCGTTGAGCAACACACGGAGACTATCCGGTGAGGCCGTCATCTTGTGTGAATACCCACCTCTGCAGCTCGTTGCATAAGTTACTAACTCCACTTCGAGAACTTATGTGTAGCCGGATCGAGCGAGTGGCAGGTTCACAGGGAAAAGAACAAAAACACAACAACAACTTTGTGGTTAGAACGCCAGGGGAGGATAATTAGTTCTAGGCTGGGCTTCGGCTGGCAAAAGATTATCTTAACAAACTGGGTCCGGCTGGTAATGTCGCAGTTCGTTGTTTCTTTGTTCCAGCCTAATCAACTTTCCTCGAACCCAAACTAAGTCTAACTGCTAGGACCCAAAACGCACATGCATATATATAGAATGTTTCATTATTATTTCCGGCCAAGGGACACCCACGAATAAACCCATAACTTTTTGGGGGGGCCATTTCTCTCTTAAAAAAACTGGACTTAAAAATATTTTCTAGCCTGGTCGTCTCCGATACAGGGACATTAAATTCAGATCCTTTTAAGTTTTTGGCCAGTACCCGACAAGTACTTAACACTTACCCACACCCGTAGCCATATGTATAAACATTTTCTTATCTAGATTTCCTTAATCTAGTTAATGGGCTTTCCTAACATTTGAAATTTGATACCCAGACCGTATCTAACTCATCTTGTCACATATATATATGTATATGTGTGTGTGTGTAGGCGTGCGTGTTTGTGCACACACATTTGCGTGGGCGTATATATATACACACACACGCACACATGTATGGGTGCACACACGCACACACGCGCGTGTATACATGTATGTGCATATATCCAACTCATAGTCTCACAATCTCACAATCCAGTGTGGTTTGTCACCTTTCCTGCCTCGGCAAAACTATCCGTAGCGCCCTCTCCTACACCTTGGTGTAGTAGCTATCGAAAAGGGAGCCTTCGGGTCACCCTCGACTACGGTCGTCAAATTTACTTATTTATTTTTGGTTAAGAAGAACTTAATCTTTTTATAAAAAATAGTTGAGAGTTTACTTATTGATGAACGATATTGTATACATGCGTAAAATCTGACTGAAGAAAACTAATATTTATTTACACACTGTTTATATAACATGGTTAATCAAGTTATTTTTTAAAATCTCAAAATTTTAATTCTTCCAAATTATTAAGTATATTGTTACACAGAAAATATTAAAATCAGGTTAATTAGACAAAAATTATTTTATCATAGACATACATTATAAATAATTTTATGATAATTTACAGGAAATGATTTTACTATAAGAATTCATTGGAAATGATTTTACTATAAGAATTCATTGGAAATGATTTTACTATAAGAATGCATTTTAAAGGATTTTACTATCAGAATACAGTGAAAAGGATTTTACAATAAGAATGCATTGCAAATAATTTTACTATAAGAATGGATTGTAAATGATTTTACTATAAGAATGCATTAGAAATGATTTTACTATAAGAATGCATTGCAAATGATTTTACTATAAGAATGCATTAGAAATGATTTTACTATGAGAATGCATTGGAAATTATTTTACTATAAGAATACATTGAAAAGGGTTTTACAATAAGAATGCATCGGAAATGATTTTACTATAAGAATACATTGCAAATGATTTTACTATAAGAATGCATTGGAAATGATTTTACTATGAGAATGCATTGGAAATGATTTTACTATGAGAATGCATTGGAAATGATTTTACTATGAGAATGCATTGGAAATGATTTTACTATGAGAATGCATTAGAAATGATTTTACTATAAGAATGCATTAGAAATGATTTTACTATGAGAATGCATTGGAAATAATTTTACTATGAGAATGCATTGGAAATGATTTTACAATAAGAATGCATTGGAAATGATTTTACAATACAAATGCATAAGAAATGATTTTACTATAAGAATGCATTGGAAATGATTTTACTATAAGAATGCATTGGAAAGGATTTTACTATAAGAATGCATTGGAAAGGATTTTACTATAAGAATGCATAATAAATGATTTTACTATAAGAATGCATTGGAAAGGATTTTACTATAAGAATGCATTGGAAATGATTTTACTATAAGAATGCATTGGAAAGGATTTTACTATAAGAATGCATAATAAATGATTTTACTATAAGAATGCATTGGAAATGATTTTACAATAAAAATTAATTGTAAATGATTTTACAATAAAAATGCATCGGAAATGATTTTACTGTAAGATTGCATTGTAAATTGTTTTACTATAACAATGCATCGGAAATGATTTCAGTATAACGATGAATCGGAAATGATTTTACTATAAAAATATACTGGAAATAATTTTAGTATAAGAATGCATGGCAAATGATTTTACAAAAAGAATGCTTTGGAAATGATTTTACTATAAGAATACATTGGAAATGATTTTACAATAAAAGTGCATTGGAAATTATGTTACTCTAAAAAGCATTGAAAATGATTTTTCAATAAAAATCTATTGAATATCATTTTACTGTAGAAATACAGTTGAAATGATTTTCTAATAAGAAAGAATTGTAAATGATTTTCCAATAAGAATGCATTAGAAATGATTTTACACTAAGAATGCAAGAGAAAAGATTTTCCCGTAAAATGCATTGGAAAGGTTTTTGTGATAAAAATGCAGGCAAAAAATTATCCAAGATTTTTTCAAAACAATCAATTAAGCAATTCTATAAACCTAATGAATGCATTAGAAATAATTTTACGATAAGAATGTCCTGAAAAGTAATTAAATGTAAACAATAATTTTAATACGATAATTCGTTAATTTTTCCTTGTAAACTTTTGAACTTTAAATTTTGTGCAATCAGCTTCGTATTGCATTAACATGGATTCCCACTGATAATTGTTAAAAGACCTTCTCGATCAGAGCTCCTTTTCCTTATAAGAGACATTTTCTTTTATATTTAAAACTTCTTCTGAATCCAATAAGTATTTATAGAGAACTTGGCAGCCCTCTATCAAACAATTTGGCGATCTATAAAAGCTTAAGAATGTCTTTCTAAGTATTAATATTTATATTTTTACTTTCTTATAGTCAATATTTTCCATGAAAAAATATCATATATATGAAAATACTCCAACCGTTATCTTGGGCAACACAAAATATTTCTTTTATTTTTTTGTAATCGGAGAGAGATGCTTTAGAAACACAGACAGATACCAAATATCTTATCAACATTCTTGAGACTTTGTCGTCATCTATTACGCAAAAATAAACTAAATTCTGAAATATAAGAAAACTGCTGCTGTGCATCAAACCGCATGACCATCTACAGCTGACACACAAATATCCACTTCTCGGTTATTAAGATAGAAATTAATGAAATAGACATTTGATAAGTTGAACATGAATATGATGTCATTCAAATAGTTTACCCACCCAATCTGTAGGGCTTAGATTGTACCCGCAGCAGAGGGACAATATCTTTTCCAAAAGGGTTTCCTGCGTATGACACTGGACTGAATCTTATAGTGAGGCTCGAGTTTTGGAGATCTGGGGTGGATGGAGTTCCCCTTCATTGACCTTACTCTCAAGTCAACTCTTATATTGATTGTTTTGATTGTATAATGTTCCACAAGAAATAATAAAACCCTCGTACAACCGGCTCCTTAGCCTAGTGGGTAGAATGTTCTCTAATGGTCTGGGAGACCTGGGTTCAATCCCAGGACGTGTCTTACCAAAGACTTTAAAAATGCTACTTGATACCTCCTTGCTTAACACTCAGCAATATAAGGTACGTATTAAGGGTAAAGTGGAATAATCTAGGGAAAGGAGTAGCGCCCTCCCCTACACCTCGGTGTAGTAGCTATTGAAAATGGAAACTTCGGGTCGGCCTCGACTACGGTCACCAACAACTTACAATTGGTTTAGAAGAATATTTACTTTCTGTTGCTTTTTTTAAAATTACTAGATACGTATTCATTTACAGAGCATATTGTATATATATATATATATATATATATATATATACCGAGAAGTTCAGGAATCACCTTCATCGTACGTTCATATTTACATTTCTAGGTGCTTTTATGAGAATTTTATTTTTCGCAAATGGTCCCATCGAATACTAATAAGTTTTAAACATATCTATTTGACTGATAGATGGGACCCTACCAGATACTATCACTGTGGGTCAGCGTGGATATGAGAGTAAAGTCAATGAAGGGGTACGCCACCCTTCCCAGATCCCCAGAACTGGAGCTTCATTACATTATAAACTGGGATGTCATACCCAGGACATCCCTTTTTGGAAATACATATATATATATATACCAACCTCTCCACACAAGCAGTGTGTAACGTAAGGTCACTTTTAAGTAGAGTTTGAATTAAGAGTTTTCTTTGATCAGTTGCTGTACCATGGTTAAAGAGCTCAGTCTGCTCTATTATTTACTCATAGCTAGATCACGAATAGCTAGATTCACACCTTTTCCAAGAGTATAAGTGATTCGTTATATGCAAATAGCCAGGATTTGAACTCAGGTCACCGTGTTCATTTTTTAGAACGCAACCATTACCCCATGAATAATTGAGCACTCTGGTAACCGGTAAGGTATAAATGTAAACAAACGAACGCTACTACTTAATACTTTATAATTCCCTAGCTGACGTGGTACGCTTGTTCGCCGTGCGGTCTGATATTAAGTCTAACGTAAAGTTTGGCGGGTTTCGATCCCAGCTTCAAGCGTCCTACGTGTCTAGCCATACTGACGAGTTGTGATACAACGAAACAGTCTGTCTGTGGATGACAATATATATATATATATATATATATATATATATATATATATATATGTGGGGGTGAGTGTAAAATAGATAGTATTCCCATTCGATCCGACCGTGTGCAAAAAAAAAAAAATTAAAAAATTCGTAGGTAGTAACTAAACAAATATGTAAACATGAACGTATAATCAACACAATTCCCTAACCTCTCGGCATAAAATAACTCTAGACGTGTTGACATGCCGTTAAAATCAATTAATCCATCAAATAATGTCTGAGAGCTATCTCTAGAACCAAGGGAACGGTGACCAACTGATCAACAATAACAATGAATACAACGTCTTACGATCAATTCATGCTGAAAGTACTAGTTCCAGTCAGATTCATCGAGTCAAGCAACGACGTGCTTGTATAAAACTGAAATAGGTTACCAAGTAACAATTGGTGCTGTAGCAAACCCAAGAATGTATTCCAGACTAAACAATGCCTTAAAAATCAAATCTAGTTCTAGATATAATGTATTTATAAATATCTATAAGAAGTGGTTAGTGTAACGGCTATCGTCGTAAGAAATGAAATAGGTTATCTGAGTTCAAATCCTGAACAAGACGGGGTGTCCTCGTGGTATTATGGTTAAAGCAATGGACTGCGGAATTGTAGTAAGTTCGTACTCTAGTTGTGCTATTGCGTTCACTTTCGGGCAAATACCCTTGGGAAAGGTATGAACACCCCCCTTATCCTCCCAACTATAGGTTAAATAGTACCACTACTGTTCTTCTAGGAGAATAGCTTTGGCATTAAATAACCTACAAAGGTTGATATGCCATTAAACAAAGAAACCAAACCAAACCTGAACAAGAGAGTTTGATTTTCCCTTCGAACTAATGACATTTTGAAAGGCCAACCCCCGTCACCATCCTATGGGTCAATATTTTTTAGCCTTGGTTTGCCAACCAGTGTACGTGAAAGAATGATCTCTGCTTAAAAAAACAATTGTCCTTGTGTCACATCCTACCCGTGGCAGAAGAGTTTGCAAAATACACACTGCCCAAAACTATTTTGATTCATTCGTCACAGTCAAGATTAGGGTGACATTTTCATTACTCGATTGGCTCTAATATCAGCCAAAGGCAAATGATTAATTGTCTCGAGTTATTTTATATCAAGAAGTTTGGGAATCACCTTCATCGTACGTTCATATTTACATTTTTTTGGTGTTTTTTTAAGGATTTTATTTTTTCGCAAATGGTCCTATCGAATACTAATAAGTTTTAAACATATCTATTTGACTGATGGATGGGACCCTACCAGATACTATCACTGTGGGTCAGCGTGGATATGAGAGTAAAGTCAATGAAGGGGTACGCCACCCTTCCCAGATCCCCAGAAGTGGTGCTTCATTACAAGATAAACTGTGATGTCTTACCCAGGACACCCCTCTTTGGAAAGATGTCGAACCCCTATGTAGGGAATTCATTCAGCGTATTCTTAAACCCTCTGACAAAACGGGGGTATCATCGTAGTGTAATGGTTAAAGCACTGGCGTGTAGAATCGTAGTAAACGAGTTTGAACTCTAGTCGTGCTATTACGTCCCCTTTCAGACAAATACGCTTGTGAAATGTATGAAACCCCTTATCCTCCAAGATATGGATTAACTAGTACCACTACTCTTCTTCTATAAGTATGGATTTGACATTAATTAACCCGAGAAGGTTGATATGCCATTTAACCAAATCAAACCAACCCAATCTGACAAAACGTACAACAGACTGGTTTCTATATCCTTGTCTAAGCAACCATTCCAAAAATTTAAAAATAATCTTGTGTCACTGTTGTATATTGTCCTAGTATCGGAAGAATCGTTTCGGCCATGTTTGACAGGTTGTGATAAAAAGGCGGAAGTGGGTATTCCACCATATTGGGTACAACTGGATAACGTTGTTGTTGTTATTCACGAGTATTTGCGAAAGCAAATTGAATAGTCATATCCTGGCCATGGCAGTGAGGTTGGTTAAAAATAGGTACATTTCACTTACTCGCGGAAGTTTGTTCAACGGCCATATTTTCAGAAGTCAGTTGGTCGCAATGTTAACTTAAGTTAAAGTGCAATTGATGCAAAACCAAAAAAAAAAAAAAAAAAAAAAATATACGTGCTATGATCAAATTGATATAGAAACATTTTGGAAACACTTAAAAGAGAAAGTTTTTTTCTAACAATTTTATCTCTTTGTATTCTTGTATTTGTTTTGTTTTTTGTTTTGTTTTGTTTTTTGCAAAAGGACAAGCTTCGTTTGTGAGATAGATATAAATGTATTTATTTCGTGAGATTGAATAGTGAATACTTTTAAAAAAATCGAAAAAATTAATGTTGAGCTCATGAGAGGAGTTGAAATTTTCCGTAGAGACGCCATTTGTATTTGACATGACATTCTCAATAGCTTTAAAGATAGCTGATATCTACACTCATGAAACTTTTCAACCTCTAGTTTCCACACCGGACATTGGCCTAGCGGTTAGAGTGTTCGCCAATGGCCCGGGAGACTTGGGTTCAATCCCAGGTCGAGTCATACCAAAGACTCAAAAAATGGTACTTGATGCCTCCTTGCTTAACACTCAGCATTATAAGGTACGGATCAAGGGTAAAGTAGAGCAATCCAGGGAAGGAGTAGCGCCCTCCCGTACACCTTGGTGTAGTAGCTATCGAAAAGGGAGCCTTCGGGTTACCCTCGACTATGGTCACCAACTTTACTTACTTATATACACTGTAGGGGTGGTTAATTGGTTTGCGAGACCCGAGTGCTTACAATCGCACTGCAGTTGGCTCTTCACACACACACACACACACACACACACAAAAGTCACTCTATAAATAAAGTGAATTTTGCCTGAGGAGTTGGCAAACGGAAGCACTGTTTACAGTTCAACCTTTTTCAATAAAATCAATAGTGATCGGTCTTTTCATCTCCCAGAAAACTGTCAGCATGATCTTCTTTACTGACTATGCGCTTGGAACTTTTTCTTTACCAGAGAGTCATCGACTATTTTTTTTGACTCAGACTCCTGGTGACAAACTCTGGTCTTGACCATTTGTTAACATTTTATGTCTAAAACACGCTTCTTCGTACATGTCACACGTTCTTTTTTAAATTTTACATGATTCGAGCTTTTCAGCAAGCAAAAAATTGATGTCGAAATTCTGTTCAAGACTGGAGCACACTGATTTGATTCAAAATTTCGAATACTCTCAAAACAAATACATTTGGGGAGATTTAAATAATCTTTACTATATTACAATTATGAACAAAACGGAGTTTATATTTATGGAGAAAATTATGGAAAAAATGTATTTTGCTTTTTGCAAAAACCTTCACCTTACTGACTGAATAACTCTCGGATATATATATATATATATATATATATATATATATATATATATATAGTATTCCCATAGAATATACTCTACTCATCATCATCCTCATCATCAAGGAATGCGGATAGAATGGATACTTGACTCTCTCTTTCTATCCGACCCTGTTGGGTATCGGTCTTAACATGTTAAGACAATACCCAGGGATCGTACTGAGCTTATGAACGTAACTCTTTGCTAGTCGGACAACTCTAGTGTGTCTATGGGTAGGAGTTCATCAGAGAATGTCACTAATGAGCTCGTCCTTGCTTCACAAGCAGTGCTCTATATGTTTTGCGCGTATGGCTGCTTTTTTCTGGAATGCTGACTTCAGAATTGTTGTGCAACTGTACAGTAGTTCTGACACAGTTTCAGCTTGGAGGAATTCCCGTTTATATTTAATCAGAGAGATCAGATTTCCATACGATCGATAAGTTTGTCAATATCCATATTTACCAACCCCTCCACTCGGGCAGGATATGACACAAGGTCAATTTTTAAGCGGAGTTTAACAGGTTTGAATTCAGAGTTTTCTTTCTCCAAGAAATCAGTCTGTCCTACTATTTACTCATCGCTGGAGGGAGAATAACTGGATTCATACCTTTCCCAAGGGTATTAGTGCTATGTGAAATGCAATTAGCCTGGTCCAGGATTTGAACTCGTGTTGCCGTGTCCATTTCCTACGACGATAACCATTACACCACGAGCAATTCCAAGTTTGTCAATATCAGTTCATGCCTTTCCTCAGCGTATATTGACATCATTCTTAGTTTGGTTAGGCTTCTTTTCTTAATAGCATATCAATCTTGGTGGGTTATTTTAGTGATACTATAATAGAGATACTATATAATTCATAGCTGGGGAGGGGGCGATAAAGGGGGGGGCGATAAATATTCTACAGTCAATGAAGGAAGGAAGAGGCCATAATACTTATTAAAAATATATCATCATCATCATGTCTTACCGCTTGCACGGATTCTTCTGACTCTTTCACTCACCATCCGTCTCTGTCATTCATCACTTCCAACAGGTCTTCTAGACTACATCCTGTGTCTGTACAGAGCTGTTGTAGATAAGTTCTCGTTGGTCGTCCAACATTTGCTCGTCCGTGTGAAGGGGTCCATAGGAGAACGTCGCTTATGAATTCGTTCTTGTTCCTCCGGCAGTGTCCCGCATGTTTTGTTCGTCTAATTTGAAACATTTTTGAGATGGGAGGTTGGTTGCCGTACAGCTGCTGTTTTGTGGGATGTTGCTTCCCAGATTTATTCAATATAGATCATAGCACTCTTGTAAGCCTTTTTTCTATAGACTTAGTCAGTGCCCACGTGGTGCATCCATGGGCACAACCGCTGTTTGGAAAAAATTTGCGTTTTATTGTATCTGATAGATCTGACTTTCATATTACCGATAACCTATCAATTGCTGTCCATGCCTTTGCTGGTCGTGTAGTGATGACATTTTCCGTAAATGAGAAGCTGCTTTCGGACACGACCGCTTCTTGGAAAAAAATTGTTTTATTTTATCGGATAGGTCTGACTTCCATATTACCGATAACCTATCAATTGCTGTCCATGCCTTTGCTGGTCGTGACATTTTCCGTAGATGAGACGCTGCTTCCGAGGCAGGTTACCTTGTCAACAAGTTTCAGAGAACCACCATTTTGTGTGGAGATAAAAGCTCAAGTGAACGCAGACAAAACGGAGTACATGGGCAATATATATATATATATATATATATATATATATATATATATATATATATCTTCTTTATTATCACGAAAGGGTCGAAACGGCTACAAGTGAGAAGGAGAGACAACGAGAGACTAAAACTTATGGACGACTGCTACGGTTGACATCATATCTTCTTAACTCACATTGCGATTCTATATTCAGAGCCCCCACTGTTTCTCAGCCGTTGACTGTTCTCCAAACCTGATCGAATCTCTGCCCAATTTGTGTGCGATTGTCTTATCCTTATATTATATTCTCAACGCCTACGCATTTTCTTCAGGTTCTCAATTCACATGTTTTATTTCCGCATTCCCCTTGTTTACACTGATGGAATATCCTGTTTAGAAATCCACTACTAACATGCCGTCAAAGGTCAATATGTAACAATACCTTTCCTAAGGTTATTAGTTCAAAAGGGAAAGTAATAGCGTGATTGGAGTTCGAACTCACTACTATGTGGTAGTCCAGCACATTAGCCACTTCGTCACGGGAACTTCTCACCACTACGCCACGGGGAATATCCCTATCAAACTTTCGATTGCGGCATTAGATGTAATCTACATTTTTTACATACGGTTAAGAAGATAGATTTACTCGGATAAAACACTGCGCTCAGAGATAACAGTATTTAGGAGATGAACTGATTGCATCATGTGCTAACTTCATTTAAGCAGCCATTTCTTCGTGTTGAGTTAATTATATAATTTCTCCAAAAAGGAAAGTTGTCTTATTTTACGTGTATGAGGCGAATCCATGTTCCCAATAAGTCGGCAAAAAATGGCGTTTAAATAAAAAAAAATAATGAAACTGGTGGTGTATATCAATAAAATCAAAGAAGCTCAAGTTGTAATTTAATGGCTGAAGGATTTCGTTTTATATATCCTGCCTTTGAGTTTAGTTAGGCTGAGAACCATTCGCTTAGCACATGGATTAGTTAGGTGCAACATGAGCGCAGGTGTTCACGCGCACGCACATGTAGGATGTGTCATTCAGATATGTCAAAATAAAAATTCCAGATAGAAAATTGTGACCGGGGGGGGGGTGAATGACGTCAAGCACCGGAAGCGTACACGGAGTATTTTGGGAGATTTGAGAAAAGTCAGTGAGTTGAGTCCTGCCTCGGAAGAAGACGGTTGACTTTCCTTAGCTCACCGTGGCCTTGTGTCGGGTGCGCACGTGGTTTGGGGCAGATTGAAAAGTCAGTTGTATCTCTCTCCTTATGTCGAAAAACCTTTAAACTCAAAGGTAATAAGAAGTTTTGTACCTGAACTAATAAGTCGTAAGTGTTTTTCATGTTTCGGGATTCTTATGTTATCTATGTATATATGTTATACATGAACATTTTATGAACATTATATGTACGCTTCACATATCCGTATCATGGGTATGTTACAAAGTTAGTAATTTTTTTCAAACTGTTAAAATTCTGGATCTGCCTTTTATTTCAATCTTTTAACAAGAATATCTCATAAAAGCTTAATTAGATTTTGTGCGTAAATAGTTTTTGCCTATAAATAGAGTTTGGATTTAAAATAGTTCAAATACAATGAGTCAAACAGATGAGTACATCTTTCTGAAGGAACTTGTTCTATCTCTCTCTCTCTCTCTCTGTCTTTCTCTTTCTTACACACACACACGCGCGTGTGCGCGCACACACACACGCACACACACACACACATATATATATATATTCTAACAAAAGGGGCGCTCGCAGTGTAATGGTTATCGTCATGAAAAATGGACATGGTAACTCGAGTTCAATTCTTGGACTTGGTTGTTTGCATTTCTAACAATGCTAATACACTTTGGAAAAGTATGTATCCAACTATATTCTCTTAAGCAATGAGCAAATTGTTGGGCAGACTGAGGTCTTTAATATTGGGAGAACAACTGGTCAAGATGAAGTAAAACAGTTAAATTTGTTTTGCATCCTGTTCATGTGGAGAAGTCGGGTATATATATATATATATATATACTGACTGAGAATAAAATTGCAGCACATTGTGTGTGTGACACAAAAATGCAACTGAAGGAGAAGCTTCAGTTCTGAAGATCTGGAGATTGTGGAGTACCTCTTCATTGCCATTACTCCCAGGTCCACTATGACATAGTTTAGTAGTATTTTTCGGGTCTCTGAGTCAAAGAGATCCGTTTAAAAATTATTGATATTCGATAGGAATTTTTGATATAATATAACAGTAATCTATTTATATTAAGAATAGTTATTTGAAGTTATGATTATTTACTAAGAATTATTACTATTAACTACTTGAAACCATATAACGGTGTCCAAACAAAAGATTTAATAAAAATGTGACACGACGAGCGGTTGAGTACTTGATTAATATGTAAAAATTAGAATTTATGAAATATATTCTAATTAATATATATATATATATCAAAATCAAAAAAAAAAAAGATCCTTAAAATAAGTATCTTTTTTGTTCAAGGCTTATATGACCTAAAAAGCTGGTTGATCGTTTTTGATTTTAAAGGTCAATTAAGTGCGAGACAATTGTTTTGGATTTTAAAGGTTAGCAAATTTATTTAGTTTTTCGGTTGTCAACTGAAACTTCATCAATCCCAATGATGAAACAGGTCATTTCGTAAAACATATTTTTCTAGTCCTTATCTTGAAGGTCAGTGTCAAAAAGGAAATTTAATTTTGCTCCACCCTAAATAAAGATGAGTTGGGCATGCCTCATCCAGTCAGGTGAGATAGAGATTTTTTTTTCAACTCCATTGCTCTAAACCTGTTCCCATTGGTCAAAGCATCTAAAAAGGGTTTTCCCTATACCTAAAAGATGTCGTCCTGAACTAGGATTGGCTGACCAATGGTAATATGACTCCTAATTGTCTCTTATTGGACAGACAATCAGAAACCATTTTTAGTCTGGATATTGATCTATAAAAAATGGAATACTTAAACAAATCCTCAGAGAGGATAAGGAAGAGGGACCAAGAAGAAACTCAAGACTGTCAAAGAAGCACCACTTCCATTCCAGACCCGAAGTACTCAGAACAACCTTTAGACATAACAAAATTTCAAAGTCCCAGACTTTAGAGACGATAGTATTACTATAACCCCACCTCATCGTCATTCTTCCTCTCTCGATATTCTTTCTTCTGTTATTTGTTTGTTTGTTTGTTATTTATTGTCTCACAAACGTGTTTCAATAACAACGATTTGTTGTTATTAAACAACGGGTTTTCTCTATTCCTTGAGTTGCTAGATAATCTAGCCACTCATATTACCTGACCGTCAGAAGAAGATCCGGCTGAATTGTGTCACCCAACCTCCGTGAATCTTTCAAACACAACGTGGGCACTGAAGGATTTGACAAAGCAAACAGCCGGAAGCTAATGTGGTAGTCACGAACACAATAACCACAAGTACTGTGACTAGTAGTCACACCACATTGGGTTCCGTGACTAGTATAGGACCACAAAAATATTTACTTGAAATCATATAATAATAGATATTAGATAGAAATGTTTGAAGCCAAACAACTATATACAACTTGGATTATGTTGGAATACTTGATGTATATAACGGTAGGCAAAATATTTTCCGAAAAAAAAAAGATAAACAAAAACATGGATACAAAGATGCAATAAATGCAATTCCTAATCTCTAGGATTAAAATAAATCATGGCGCGTTGAAATGCCGTTAAAATCAATCAATCAATCAGTGCATCCATAAGTTTCCACTCAAATGATAAAAATGTAATTTTTATCATATACACTATAATTATTTATTTTCCACCATAGTCTTCTTCTTTCAAGGCACTTAATTCATTAGTGAATATTAAACACGTTGATCAAACATTGTATTTTCATATATTACTCTTAGCTAGAATTGTTTTGACATAGAATCGACGTCAGTGTACAACTGACAGTTTCTCGCCTTTGTGATCGTCAGGTCAAGTGGTGTGTAGTGTTAGGCATATCTTTGTATACAAAAAGATACCTACCACGTGGGAACCACTTGATTTAACGATCGCATCAGCAAGAAACTGACAGTTACACACCGCCGTTGTTTTTGTCTTTAGGCTTTTCTTAATTAGATGCTCTATCCATCTCAGTCGGCTGGAGCTGTAGAATGCAACGTCTGTATAACTGCAGAGGGATAAGATCCCCCCACGAGTGTCTTAGATATGACATTAAACCATCGGATGGTGAAGCTCCAGCCATAGAGATTTGGGAAATGTGGAGTACCCCTTCATTGTTATTGCTCTTAGGTCCACTCTGACTCGAAGTGGTAGTACCCAATAGGCTCCTATCTGGTCAGATGGAACAAACTGTGTACAAGCTAATGAATGATGATAAACTGTGTGCAAAAAAGATCTCAGGCTCGTTTAAGAATGTTATTTACAAAATGTGTTCAGAAATCATATATATATATATATATTTGATACATATGTATAAAGAAGATTGGCATTAAATAACCTACATTGGTTGATATACCATAAAACCCAAACAAACCAAACCAAACCAAACTAGATGCGCTATCACCGATATTGAGCACTCTTCATTTATAAATATGGCAAACTACATTATTAATATTGATATATACATATTAGATACATATTTTAAATCAAAATTCAACGTTCCACATCTTTTGCCATAAGAAATAGGACAAAAAAAGCATTAACAAAGAAAGCAAAATAATACAATAAATGATTTTTAAATGCAGTAAACAATCAAGCGCCATTTTGTTTTTCCTTCTTTCAACCCAAATCTCCCCCACCTTTCTCTTTGTCTATGATGTCTTTTCTCTCAGTGCCGACTCCAAATCCCAGTTCAGCTCCAAATTCTAATTAACTGTCAACTGTTTGGAATGTTTTTCCAAAACTTGTGGGACTTGATGATCGGTCTGTGAAACATCTGGACTTACTTAACTCTGCAGTCATATTACTATTCTAGTTTTTGTTTCGTTTCGTTCCTTCATTAACCTATTTCTGATTTTTGGTGTCTAACCTTCTAAGCCTGTAGCCTGCCTACTTCAGAATATGTCGACCAATTAAGAGAACGTTGGCTAACGGCATAATCTGGTTGATACTAGCTGTCCATTCCCAAGTCCCACCTTCAACAAATTCTTCATAAATTATCGATCTCTTGAATAATTTTATACGTAACTTGAATACTGTGCTTGCTATGACAAGGTGAGAACAAGTATTACTACATATACAGGGTCAACCACTTCACATCTAGGACGAATATCATCATCATCATCATTATCATCAAAACATGCGGATAGCACGGATTCCCTTGATTACTGCTCGCTATTTGTACCTATCGGCCGTCCCTCAACGCAAGTCCTCTAGACAGTAGTCAGTGTCCACACAGAGCTGGTCGGCCAACACTTGTGTATCCATGTGCAGGAGTCCACAGGAGAACATCGTTTACTATGTGATTAATTGTTTCATCTTTACACTTTCTCTTTTCAACATTTTATTATTACAGGTTTTCTTTTTCTTTCTTTTTTTTGTTGACTATTCTATTTCTGGTTTTCTGATCGATATTAGGCAATTTGTTTGTATCTCAAAATTCCAGAGAAGTTTGTGCGTTTTATTCTACTAGGTGGGTTCTGGCTTGTACATATATCACGGTCAAATTTCGATTTTTTGCACAATTCCCAGTGTGATCACCTTCCCCACCCAGTCGTGTCTAGTCTTATATTCTTTTTGCGCTAATTTGCTGCTTTCGCTTATTATATGAGTGATCATAATTATCCTTATTATCATTGGAAAGGAATAATTGCTTGATACCATACAATTGTAAAAAAATGTTTGGACTCAGCATAAAATAAACCCCGAATTGATTGACATGCCGAAAAATTAAACCAACCAACCAACCAACCAACCAACCAACATAATTTTGATCTGCTTTATATTAGATTTATATTATGCACGGAAAAATGTCGTATAAGTTATATTGATCAAAAAGGAAATTATGTTGAAAAATTAATATTTGTTACACAAAATGAAAGATCTTTTTCGTGATAAGGTTACAGAAGTAACATACATAGCTTAAAACAACTAGTTTAGATATTTTGACGATAGTTTTAAAAAAGTAGTATTTCATACAAATAACTCCGCCATGTATTTCAGTGGGTATAAAATGTTAATTGAAAGCACGAGAATTAAAAGAAAAAAAGAATAAAAACTCTTTAGTTCTTTTCTAAGATGAATTTAGCCTGAAACAAAAGCGCATTACAAGTTTTTGATTGTGAAAACAATCCTCGTGTACTTAACCCGGATACTAAGAGGAATTATTTATTTGCTTAGAATACAAAATAGCATAAATAACTATTTCTATACACAGGATATGACATTAATAACACACCTATTTTAAACTGTCACCAGTGAGGTGCAAGTGAACTTGGGCAAGTGGCAATGGCAGCTCCATCTAGTTTATTTCTTTTACAGATATGATCAGTTACAATCATGATTTGTACCGATGTATCCGCGACGTTTGCTCTTGAAACGTTCTTTTAAGACCTGTGAATCTGTAATCGCTACAGTGGTAGCTTTTCAAGCTCATTTCCTGTTACGTGGGAATGATGTTGTTCCCGATAGAAAATTTATACTTCTATAGGTTGAAAATTTCAAATCCATTGGTTCATCAATGAAAATGAAGCCACCTGGAAAAATGAAAGGATTCCAGTCCCCTCCGAGCCTTGATTGTATATAGTCAAGTAAATTTGGCAACCGTTGTCAAGGGTGATCAGAAGGTTCCCTTTTGAATAGCTACTACACCGCGATGTAGGGGAGGACGCGAAACCTTTCCCTGGATTGCTCTACTTTACCCTTGATACGTACCTTATATTGCAAGGAGGTATCAAATACCATTTTTAAAGTCTTTGGTATGACTCAACCTGAGATTGAACCCAGGTCTCCTGGACCATTGGCGAACACTCTACCCACTAGGTCAATGAGCCGGTTTGATTGTATATAAAAGAGGAAAAAAGATGATTATAGATAATCTACCACTTACCTAAATTCACTTGCACCCCACAGGTGACAATCTAAATTGTGGGAAGTATTTTTATCACAACCTGTATAATAAATCTGGCAAATGTTTTATAACATAAATGTCTTTCTCGATATATCTATCAAGTATTTACTTAAACCCCTTATCGGATCAATTTTGTTTAAGTTAGTCATCGTCCTAAACACCTTTGCCAGCTTAACTATTTCTTCAAAGAGGTTCATTTTCGAGCGTTTTTTTATTTTTCTTAAAAATATTTGATCTTTTTTTAATTGGAAGTATATAACGCAAGATTCATGAAAACAATTTTTTCTTAACGTATTAACTAAGATTTGCTTAGTTATGGCACAAGGCCAGAAGTAAGAGGTATCCGTGAGATTTGAACTCTCCAGCTATTGTTTGCCTGTTTAGCTTGCTTTCCAATACACCCGGGGAAATTTCTTCTTTAAGTTATTTACGAACCTGTGTTTAGTTTTGGCACAAGGTCAGAAGTATAGGACACTCAGTAAGACTCAGACTCACGCGTAATGGTTTAGCAATCTGGCTTGCTACCCATTACAAAACATGAGACTCGAACTCACTAACAACGGTCTGCCAGTCTAGCTTGCTAACCAAAACAACAAGGGAGACGCTCATACTTTTCTTTTTTCTTTATTTTTTGTTATTAGCATATCAACAAGACACAGAATGTGACCTTCAGCCTATACACCTGGTTGTGAGAATGGTAAATTAAAATCTTCGTACCTAGTAGGTAAAGTGTTAAGTGCTGAAGCTAAAATATGGCTTCCTACTCTTTAATGTAAGGCATATTCTCCAAAATCACATGAACTTAGAATTAACTATATTTTTAGCAATAGAAAGGGATATACGAGGTGCATACGATAAGTTTCCAGACTTTTTTCGTATGGGCATTTAAAATTGTCGTAGACTCTTGAAAGTTTAATATGTTATTGCTATACATTTTATTAGATGGCTGACGAATTTTTACGATTTAAGGTTCAAATGAACAGCTGCCGCAGGAATTCGAATACACCCTACTAAAGCCTGATTGTCACAGCTGGTGAATTTCAAAAATGCAATCTGACACTTTAGAAGAACGATATGCAATAAAATTCGGTTTTAAACTTGGAAAAAATGCCACAGAAACGTATGGAATGCTTCAGACTGCTTTGGGGGCATCTTGCATGAATCGAGCATCGGTTTTTGAGAGGCATAAGAGATTCAAGGAAGGCAGAAAGTCTGTGAGGCATAATGAAAGGTGTAGGAGGAGTAAGGAAATCAATACACCAGAGTTGATTGGCCAAAGGGTTAGGGTTAAAGTTACTATGCTGAGGCTTTAAGAGAGTTCAGGCTAGCACTCTTCAAATCGGGTCTGTGGCATTTCCACCAGGACAATACACCAGTCCACAACTCCATTCTTGTCACAGACTATTTGACCAAGATGTGCATGACGACAGTTCCTCACCCTTCTCATAGTCCAGACCTTGCTGCCTGTGACTTTTGGTTATTCCCTAAGCTCAGAGGATGTCGTTATGAGACAATTGAGGAGACGAAAGAGGCTGTGACGAAGGTCATTGACGCGCTCATACAAGAGGACTTCCATGGGGCCTTCCAGAAGTTGTTGGAACGGTACAACATGTGCATTGCAGCCGGAGGAGATTACTTCGAAGGGGACTAGAGTTTTGCGTGTGTACTATGAATAAAAGTGCCCATACTTAAAAGGTCTGGAAACTTATTGTATGCACCTCGAACAATTTGTAACTGCTCTATATGCGGACAAAAGGCTGCATATTTCATTTCTTGAAAATAGTATTTCTGATTTCATCGAGAGGTTTTTATTAACCAGTCCGTTGGTTAAAGTGTTCGCCAAAGGCCCGGGAGATCGGCAGTCAATCCCAGGTCGATTCATACCAAAGACTAAAAAATGGTATTTGATGCCTCTTTGCTTAACACTCAGCATTATAAGGTAAGAATCAAGGGTAAAGTGGAGCAATCCATGGAAAGGAGTAGCGGTGTAATAGTAACTAAAAAGGGAGCTTTCGCGTCCCCTTCGACTACGGTCGCCAACTTACTTATTTCCGTTGTAAGACTATTCACGAGGCTTAGTTATACGTATGTATATTTGGTTCCACTCAACGGTAAATTACTTTAGAAATGCACCATCGACAGTCCTACCGTACATGTCAGTGTGTACTCCTGATGCTACCCCTTACAGCCAAAAATGCATGTATATATATATATATATATATATATATATATATATATATATGTCTCCATTCATACGTTGAGCAATCGAGGATAGTTGGTTGGTTTGGTTTTATGGCATATCAACCTTTGTAGGTTATCTAACGCCAAGTCCATTTTTATGTAAATAATCTGTTCTATTGAAAACAGTTCAGTTTAACATAAGTACACAGTTCAATTGTCAAAAACATTTCCATTTCTAACTATTCAAACAGTTATATGTAATAATTCAGTTAAGTGTAAATACAGTTTTAATGTCGAGAAACAGTTCTGTTTCAAATAATTCAGTTAAGCATAAGCACGCAGTTTAAGTGTAAGTACGGTTTAATTGTCAAAAACGCTTCTATTTTAAGCTATTCAGTTTACTGAATTCATTTTAGCATAAGTATGCTATTAGTTCTATTTAACCCATAGATAGGGCCCTATCAGGTGCTACCACTCCGGGCCAGAGTGGACCTGGGAGCAATGGCAATGAAGGCGTACTCCGCATTCCCCAAAGCTCCAGCACTGCTGGAACCTCACCATCAGATTGTTTAGTGTCATATATAGGACACTCGTTGGGGGGGGGTCTTACCCCTCTGCAGAGGTGCAGTCAGTGTATTCTACAGCCCCAGCTAACTGGGCAAAGCAATCAAGGAGGGTATTTGCTGGTTGCCACATACGCTGAAATGCAATTGCTCTTTTCATGAATTGAACACCCCAGTAGCCGATAACGTATCTGTAAAAAAAAAAAGACAAATAAAAAATTCCTTCACTTATACTGAGAATGACAACGGCTCTGGGGTAAAATGTACGACTGACGTAAAGTCAGCTGGGTTTCAGTCTTCGTTTGAAGCATCTCGCGGGTCTAGCCACACTGAGGAGTTGTGATTCAACGAAACAGTCTGTCTGTGGATAACTATATATATATATGTAATGTTTGTTGTTGGTCCAAAGAAAGAATTAAAATATATTTAAAATAGGTAGGTCCACAAAGAGCTTTGTAAACAATACCAATCTCTTCGTGGACCTACCTATATATATATATATATATATATATATGTGTGTGTGTTTTCGTGTGTGTGTGTGTGTGTGTGTGTGTATTTACCAACCCCTCTGGACAGGTGGATGTGACAAAAAGTCAAATTTTAAAGTGGAGTTTAACGAGTTTGAATTCAGGATTTTTATACTAAGGTTAAAGAAACCAGTCTGCCTTACTATTTAATCTAAGCCTGAAGGAGAGTGGTCAGTTTCATGCCTTTCTCAAGGGTATCAGGGTTATGTGAAATGCAACTTCGTCCAGGATTTGAACTCAGGTGATCGTGTCAATTTCCTACGACGATAAGATTGTACCACAAGCGTCTCCTATATTATATAAATAGCAAACAATCGCAGGTTGATATTATACAGGTAACAAAACATCGAAATAAAAGTGATATCACACACTCTAAGTAAACGACTGAGCTTTAAAACATTTAAAGATTTCAATCTATTCACATAGAAGATCCGCTTAGGGGCTTTTACGTCAGTCCAGCAGAAAAATAACCAAGAGAATTCTTCTAATTTTATAATAAATATAATCTAATGCCTTAGGGTGTTGAAGAATGTGGGTTTGTCACTAAATTTAAATTAATTCGGGACGTTTGTTCAACTAGTCGTATTTATTTCTATCTGAATGAATAGATCTCGTAAGATATCCTACAGAAGGCTGCATTTTTCATAAAATCTAACAAGCAACCAAATGCTACCAATAATAACAACGAGCTGAACCAGGGGAAACCCCATGGTTTAATTAGTATATATATATATATATTATAGAATTGAAAGAAAAAAATAAATTTTGTGGTTTCATTATAAATTTATTTCGGTTCAATAAAATGACCCTCATCAGATCTAAAGAAAGAAAAAAAAGAATACAGTTGTATATTAGAATATAATTTAGTTGGTTGTTTGTTTGGTTTTTATAGCATATCAACCTTTGTAGGTTATTTAATGCAAAATCCATTTTATACAAATAATCAGTTCTATTTCAAACAATTCAGTTTAGCGTACAAAAACAGATTCATTTCAAATAATTCAGATTAGCATAAGTACGAAATTTAAATATAAATACTCAGTTTAATTGTCAACAACATTTCTATGATAAGTTATTCTGTTTAGTCAAACAGTTCTAATTCAAACCATTCAGTTTAGTATAAGTATAGTTTTTGCTTCCACACAGTTAAAGGTCAAAACAGTTCTATTTCACACAATCCAGTTCACCATAAGTATGCAGTTTAGTTCTATTTGACCCACAGATAGGGCCCTATCTGGTGCTACCACTCCGGACCAGAGTGGACCTGGGAGCGATGGCAATGAAGGGGTACTCCGTATTCCCCAAAGCTCTAGCATTTCTGGAACCTCACCATCAGACTGTTTAGTGACTTATCCAGGACATTCATTGGGGCTCTTACCCCCTCAGCAGAGGTGCAGTCGGTGTATTCTACAGCCACAGCCGATTGGTCAATACACAGTATTCAATGTAAAAACAGTTTTATTTCAGATAATTCGGTTGATCTTAATTACACAGTTTAAATGTGAAAACAGTTCTATTTCGAGCGCTTCAATTAAGCATAAGTACGCAGTTTAAATACAAAACATTAAATTCTCGAAACACTGGTTTAATTCTATTTTACCTACAGAGAGGACTCTTATCAGGTGCTACCACTCCGGGCCGGAGTGGACCTGGGAGCGATGGCAATGAAGAGGAGCTCCCCATTCCCCAAAGCTCCAGCATTACTGGAACCTCACCATCAGATTGTTAAATGCCACTCGTTAGCGGTGGGTCTTACCCTTCTGCATAGATACAGTCGGTGTATTCTACAGCCACAGCCGATTGGTCAATACACAATATTCAATTTAAAAACAGTTTTATTTCAGATAATTCGGTTGATCTTAAGTAGACAGTTTAAATGTGAAAACAGTTCTATTTCGAGCAGTTCAATTTAGCATAAGTACACAGTTTAAATGCAAAAAATATTAAATTCTCGAAACTCTGGTTTAGTTCTATTTGACCTACAGAGAGGACTCTTATCAGGTGCTACCACTCCGGGCCGGAGTGGACCCGGGAGCGATGGCAATGAAGAGGAGCTCCCCATTCCCCAAAGCTCCAGCATTACTGGAACCTCACCATTAGATTGTTAAATGCCATACCCAGGACACTCGTTAGTGGGGGGGGGGTCTTATCCTTCTGCAGAGATGCAGTCGGTGTATTCTACTGCTCCAGCCGCCTGGACAAAAATACAATTTAGGTAGGTTCATATTGCTTAGGCCAGAAGATATATTTTTTTTTATTTTAATCTTTTTCTGTTTTTTAATTAAAAAAAAACGCAAAAAACTCTTTAACGATGGAAGTATCATTACATATTATAAAAAATAATGTTTATACATTCTTCTTTTAAAAAAAAACAAACAAAATAAACCGTAACCAATAATTTAAAACATTACTGAATTAAAAAAAAACGGTGAATACTGAAAAAATTAATTGTGGTTTGAGAGTAAATCAAAAATTGTAAATAAAAAATGAATTTCTAATTTCCTTGAAATTATTGTGAATTATAAAGATTACATAATGTAATCCGTGTGGTCTAAAAATAATAAATCAACGCTAATATTGATTTATTATTTTTTGACCACTCGGATTACAGTATCTAATCTTTATAATACACAATATTTAACTAGGTTTATTATTCAATAGTCTAATCCTTAGACTAATTTCCTATATATATATATATTTATCTATTTATTTTAGTCTAATAATTTAGTATATTGTTTTATATATTAAAACTATTAGTAACGCAAGTGAACAGACTGAAACTTATTGCTTTTATGTTGCTTTCTTTCCTTTTGTAATTCTTGTTTTAGTTTCCTTTTTGCTTCTTTTTGCAACTTTTAACTCACGCAGAATTGAGCAGAAGAGTACCTTTTAAGCTAAAATCGCTCTCGCTTTGAAGTGCTTTATTAAATAAAGACCTTCTTCTTCCTATTCTTCTTTTTCTTCTACAAATTCAGCACACTAGAACAAGATGAATACAAGAGAAGACATCAATCGGCAGGAGAGATTATCACTAGGAATTGTGCAAGAGATTACAATTTGACAATGTTGAAAAAATGGTATATGCATAAATCAGAATCTGCTGGGAAAATGCATGGGATTTTGAAATACAAACGGATCCTCCGATCCCGACCCAACAACCAGGCGTCATGTTGATTAAAAAGGAGAAAATAACTGGTCTAATGGATTTTGCCATTTCCGCAGACCACCGAGTAAAAATAAAAGAAAGTGAAATGATAGACAAATACTTAGATCTTTCCATAGGGTTTTGAAAAAGCTATGGAACACGAAGGTGACAGTGACACCAATTGCAGTTGAGTCACTTGGAACAGTATTCAGATGCCTGGAAAAAAGACTGAGATGATTGAAAATCAGAGGAAGAATCAAGATCTTCCAGATCATAGCACTGTTAAATCAGCTGGATTACTGAAAAGAGTCGTGTAGACTTGTGAATAATTTGCTGTCAATCAGACTTCGGTAAAGGAACCTCACCCAACGCTGGTCTGAAAAATTTGTAAGGAGTCATCATCATCATCATGTCGCGCTATCAGCACGGATATTCCTGACCCTCTCTTTCCACACCTCCCTATCGTTCATTGCTTTCGGCAGATCATCAGGGCTATATCCCGTATCGGCACAGATCTGCTGTATGTAGGTTCGAACTGGACGTCCTGTTTTTGTTTGTCCATATGAAGGGGTCCGCAGGAGTACACCACTCACAAGCTCGTCCCTACTTCTCCTGCATTGTCCTGCCTGTCTGGTTCGTCTAATTTTGATAGTTTTCGTGATGGGTGGTAAGTGGCCGTATAGCTGCTGCTTTGTGGGGTGCTGTCTCCAGGACTTGTTCAATATTGCTCGCAGCATTCTTGTCTAATTGTCTTCAATCTTTTTCTCCATCCTTTTAGTCAGCGTCTATGTGGTGCATCCATATAGCAGTATCGCCATGATCGCTGCTTGGAAGAAACTACGCTTCATTTTATCGGTCAGGTCTGACTTCACTTATATGTGAGGAGTAATACATTAATAGTAATAATGATAATAGTAATAGTAATAATGATAAAAAAAGAGAACCTGTCGAATAGTGGACTTTGCCGAAGCAGCGGACCACATAGTAGAAATAAAAGAATATGAAAAGAGAAATAAGTTCCCAGACGTTACCAGAGAACTAAAAAAAACAGTGGAACATGAAGGTAACGGTGATGCCAATTGTAATTTGTGCGTTCGGAACAATACCCAAAGGATTGGTAAAAGAACTGGAAGACTCTAAAATAAGAAGGTAAGTAGAGACCATCCAAAATTACAACATTGTTAAGATCGTTCAGAATACTAAGAAGAGTTTTGGAGACTTGAGTTGACTTGCTGTCGCTCAACTCCAATGAAAGATCATCAGTTAATGCTGGTGGGAAAATCTCTAAAGGAGTAAAAATAACTACAAAATAAAAATGGGAAAAAAAACCCCAACTATATGGATATTTCGAGCGACAAACAAGCGAAGACTTAGACATGGCTAGGAAAGGGAAATTTTAAATGAAAATCCGAATCTCTGTTAGAGCAGCATAAAAACAAAACTCTAAGAACAAGCTATGTTGAAACAAAAATAGACAAGACGCAACAAAATAGCAAATGTAGGTGCTGCATAGTGGCTCGTGCCACGTGAGTTCCGGTATCGCGGAGGTATAAAAGACGTCATGTTTCTTAAGTTCAAGACTTCTGCAAGATCTCGGTCAGTAGTAAGACCAACTTCGGACGTAACACCCACAGACCGAGACTTATAATATTTGTTGGACTGTGCCACTTCAGCTAATAAATAATTAACTCTTTATTTCACTGTGTATCTCTTCCTTACCACGATACAACAGTAGGTTACGTGGTCATAGAGAGGAAACGATTAATCACCTAATAAGCGAAAGCAGCAAATTAGTGTAAAAAGAGTATAAAACTAGATCAACTAGGAATTATGCCAGGAATCGATATTTGACATTACGAACACGTGGTATATACACAACCCAGAACCCGTCCTGGAGAATAAGACGCACACACACCTATCTTGGATTTTGAGATACAAATGGATCACCTGACATCGGCTAGACGATCATACCTCGTGATAATCAACAAAAAAGAGAACCTGCCGAATAGTGAATTTTGCTGCCCCAGTATATCACTGAGTAAAATTTAAAGAAATCGAAAAGAGAGATAAGTACCGGTTGACCTTGCAAGAGAACTAAAAAGGATATGGATCATGACGGTGACAGTGATACTAATTGTAATTGGTGCGTTCGAAACAATATCAAAATCTTAAGAAAAGAAACAGGAAGATTGAAAAATTTAGGGCAAGTAGAGACCATCCAGACTACAATATCATTAAGATCGACCAGGATACTAAGAAGAGTCCTGAAAACCTGCGGAGACTTGCTGTCACTCAAACTCCAGTGGAAAATCATCAGCTAACACTGATGTAAAAAAAAAACTGTCAAAGGAATAATAATAATAATAATAATAATAATAGTTTGGTTGCCTTTATTTGGTTTTATGGCATATCAACCATTGTAGGTTATTCAATGCTAAATCTTTTTTATACATATACCAAATATATGATTTCTAAACACATTTTGTCGAAAACATTTTCAAACAAGCTAGAGCTGATTTTCTCTTTGCACAAAGTTAAATGGTTTCTATTATTTTCAAATAATTCCGTTTAGTATAAGTACACTTTTTTATTCTCAGTTAATCATTTGTTTAAATACATTTTTGTTAACACCCAGTTAAATGTAAAAAAAAAAGGTCTATCTAAAACAATTCAATTTAGTATAAGTACAGTTTAAATGTCAACAGTTCTATTTCAAATATTTCAGTTTGGCGTAAATACACGTTTTTTTTTTGTTTACACACCGTTAAATGTAAAAACTTCTATTGGATCCATAGAGAGCACCCTATCTGGTGCTACCTTTCCGGACCAGAGTGGACCTGGGAGCGATGACAATAAAGAAGTACTCCACATTCCCCAAAGCTCCTGCATTACTGTAGCCTCACCATCAGATTGTTTAATGTTATATCGGGAAAACTCGTTGGGGCAGTCTTACTCCTCTGCAGAGATACAGTCTGTGTATATTGCAGCCCCTTGCCGACTGAGTAATTTGCAAAATTGTCGACTTTGCTGTCCTAGCGGACCACAGAATAAATCTGAAGGAATGTGAAAAGAAGGATAAGTACCTCGACCTTGCAGGAGAATTGAAAAAGCTGTGAAATATGAAAGTAACGATTGTGCCAATTGTGATGGGTGCTTTAGGCACAATAACTAAAGGATTATTAAAAGGCCTGGAGGACTTGGAAGTTGGCGGACGGGTAGAGACTATCCAAATGGCAGCATTGCTGAGAACGGCCAGAATCCTGAGACGAGTCGTGGAGACTTGAGGAGACTTGCTGTCACTCAAACTCCAGTGAAAACCATCAGCTAACACTGATGTGAAAAACTCATAAAGAGCAATAGATCAGATATAGACGTTAAGGGCTATAGAATACAAACATGGCTTCTAATTGATATGTCAATTTACTTCGGTTTCAGTTTCTTTGATTAAATGCATATCAACATTCCTGGGTTATTCAATGCTAAAACCATCATTGAAGAATAACAATGATACTATTTAACCCATAAACCTGCTCATTGGCGTAGTGGGTAGAGTGTTCTCCGATGGTCTGGGAGACCTGGGTCCAATCCCAGGTCGCGTCATACCAAAGACTTTAGAAATGGTACTTGATACCTCCTTGCTTAACACTCAGCAATATAAGGTGTGTATCAAAGGTAAAGTGGAGCAATCCAGGGAAAGAAGTTGCGCCCTCCTCAACACCTTGGTGTAGTAGCTAATGAAAAGGGAGCCTTCTTTACTTACTATTTAACCCATACCTAAGGGAAAGGCGGGTTCATACCTTCCCTAAAGATATTTGTACAAAAGTGAATGTAATATAACAACTGTCGTTCGAACTCGCTTATTTCAAGGCCGCTGTCTCGCACTTTTCGCCATTACGTCCGGAGTACTTCCCCTGATATATCTGTAAAAAAAGATAACAGCATATACTACAAAGACCTGGAAATAGAAATTGAAAAAATATGGCACGTTAAAACTCCTACTATCGCAGTAATAGTGTGCGCCCTGGGTATGATTTAAGGAGGAGACAGATGATTACATTAATACAATACCAGGCAGCCCCAGCCTATTAAAAAAATTGCACTTTGCTGTACTGCTCATCTCCTTAGAGGAGCGCTATAAATGTGACTAAAAAATCTCACACAAACAAAGTAGCAAAGAATATAAATACGTTGGATGCATATAATCACAATCTTCCCTCATGCTAGGTCTCGGGTAAAGATCTGGTGAAGGGTTGTAAAATAAATAGATAAAGCTCTAAATTAGATAGATTAATAATAATTCCAATGAGAACAGGAAAATAGTATAGGAAATCTGATTGACATATTTTGCTACAGGGTTAGCGTCATGAAACTTGCAAATCTCATGTTCTATACTGTCTTATTTTATGTCATTAATACGATTATATATTCATATCATTATCTATCTTGGTTTGGTATTTAATGGCATATCAACCTTCTTGTGCTATTTACTGCTACATCCATCTTTCTAGAAGGAGAGTAGAGGCACTATTTAACCCATAGCTAGGAGGATACGGGGTTCATGCCTTCCCCGATGGTATTTGTCCGAAAATGAACATAATAGCGGGACTGGAGTTCAAACTCGCTTATTACGATTCCGCAGTCCAGCACTTTAACCATTACACCACAAGGACACCACCTCTATCTCGCTATCTCTCTCTCTCTGTCTTTCCGTCAACAATTTATCTATCAATCTATCTGTTTGCTTGTCTGTCTATTTAAATCGTTTGATGAAAAACAGAAATCATATTAAGAAAACTACCTTGAAATTAATAATTTAGATATTTCATCCCAGAATACAAAAGCGACTTAATGCCTATAATTCTCGTCGACTCTTGACAGAAATTCAACCTCCAGTCGTACTATTAGGTTCACTTTCGGCCAAATACCCTTGGTGAAGGCATGAGCTCCCTTTTTCTCCCAACTAGGAGTTAAATAGTACTACTATTCCCCTACAAGGATGGCTTTGGCTTTAAATAACCCACTAAGGTTTATTTGCCATTAAACAAAGAAACCAATCAACCAACGCTGCTACAAGTAGTAGACAGTAATGAAATATGATTGAAGCTGCAGGGTTTTATTTTCTGTCCAATGATTAGGTTACCGCGATCGAATTGGTTGAGGCGTCTTCTGTTCTACGATATAATTTCAAAACTAATCAAAAACTGTTTCTTCTTTTCAAATTTCACGCTGACTAATTTAAAAGTCAGAGAATAATCGACATAAAAAAGAAAAAAAAATGTAATAAAAATTAACACCGCCCAGTCGACTGGGACTGTGTAATACACTGGCTGCATCTCTGCACAATAATAAGACCCCCTCAACGAGTGTTCTGGATATGACACTAAACTACCTCTGATGGTGAGGCTCCAGTCATAGAGCTTTTGTGAATAACTCCTTCATTGCCATTGCTCATATGTCTGCCCTGATTCGGTGTGGTAGAATCGGTTAATGCCCCATCTATGGGGAAAATAGAAATATTTAATCATTTACTATATTTGAAATGACTAATATTCAATGCAATTATTTGTATTAGATTACAATTTTGAAATTATTTAACTGTGTGCAAACAAATTAACTCTGGTTCGTTTGAAAATAATGCTATCAAAAAACTATTCATATATATATATATATATATATATATATATATATAGGATTTGTCATTAAAAACTCACAAGGGTTGATTTGCCATAAAACACAACCAAACCAAAATTTAATAACACCTTATCTCATCAACAATTATATGTTGAGGGATGGAAACCATTTGTACGTGTCAGGATGGTGGCCATTTCTGACACATTTTGTAATCAATCTCATTATCTGCCTTGATCAAAAAGTCCTTTCTGAAGTAATCAGTCTAGTTTTTTTTAGTTTTTTTTTTTTTTTTTGCTGTTGTATTTTTTGTTAAATACGTGACTCTTGACTAACGTTTGTTTTAGGTTTCAAATAACGGGAAGGAAAAGAAAAGATCGCTGCTCAAGCGTTGGGTGATAGTTCTTGTAAAATCTTTATTAGATTAGTTGTATAAATAATAGGCAGGCGAGGCGTATGAGAGAGCGGCAAGCATCGAATAAATTCGTCACCGGCAAATTACCGAGTGTGCTATGGAATCGTTTCTTTCGAGTTGCCTACCGTAATCAGTAGTTTGGAGAGAACACTGAGTGACAATAGCTAAACGTGACGAAAGGATCTGTTGTAACTAAGGCTGAAAATGTTGAGTGTTTCGACTATCAACTTCAAGGCCGGACATTTTATTTGATAAATTCAATAGAAGAGGGACATCGTCGTTTATCGTTAAAAGGAACAGACCCGTTGAATTGCTGACTGCAATTTTAGACTTTTCTCTCTTTCTTTTCTTTTTCGAGTGGAATTCGGCAGATGTTATATAGTTCAGTTTAGATTTATCCTTTTTTCTTTAAAAAAAAAAAACAAACTTCGATTCCTAAATTTACTAAAAGTAAAAACAAAAAAAAATTTGAATGTTATACTGAAAATATTGACAAATATGATTAGAGACAATTACTTGTAGTATGAATAATTTCTGTAGTTGTTTTATCCGTGATTACAAGAAGGTTTCCAATCAGATTCTTAAAATGTTACTGCGTGTTGTTTTGAATAAATCCTTGTTGCAGAATCCTTGAAAACAGCATCTCTACGGCAACTTTCCTCCCATCTCATAAAACATCCTAGACGTGCAAGACATGTTGGGTACTGCTGGGAGAAGTAATTACGAACTCATAAGCGTCTTTCTCAAATGGACTTCAACATATGGACACACCAGTTTTAGACGATCAGAAAAAACTTATATTTATCAGCTTTCTGTGGATACAGGGTGTTGTCAAGAGCGATTGCAGATAGGAAAAGATGACGAGGGAGAATCAAAAGAACCCCTCTTGTCAACACGCCTTGACGACAATGATGATGATGATAATGAATTGCAACAATTTTTCTAATATTATTTTGATTTTTGATTTTTAAAATTTTTATGAATAATTATCTATTTAATATTTTAATTTTTTCAATTTCTTAATGTTTACCACTTTGAGCACTGAGCTGCTGAGCCTAAATTTACCCTCTGTCGTTTGAATGTGATCTCTTTATTGTTAAATCGGTGCTACAGTGTGAATTTGTGAGGGTGAATAAAGCTACCACCGGTATACTGGAATTACAGGCTCAAAGGGTTCAACTTGAAATCATACAGCTGATTATCTTAAAAATGTTTTAAATAAAACAGACTTCTAAAATTTATAATGATCAAACGTATTTATCAAAAATGTAAAAACCTCAACCACCAACTTTTTAGGGGAGTTAGGTATTTGAGTGTGTCGGAGTGGTGACGTTACTGACTAATTTTGTAATCAATCTTATTATCTGCTCTGATAAAAAAAAATTCTCTTATCTATGATTTAATATTACATCTTTTATTTGCCATTTTTCTCCGGATATTTTATCTATATTGATTAATTGATTCTTACGCATGTCAACTCATCTAGAGCTATTTTATGCCAAGGGGTTAGAGAATTGCATTCAATGTACGTCGAAATTAATATTTTTTGTCTAATTGTCCCTTAAAGGCTTTTTGCGTATATATAGTAGAAATAGACTGTCCCATTAAATAATGGGAGCTTCCATAGGCAAGGGTTGAACTAGAGAAGTTACCTCCTCCGATAATATAAAAGAGCCCAGTTTTTAGAGGCAGAACTTTGGGGGTTTTCTATTCGCTTGAGACTGAATAAAGTAATTGCGTATCAATACTACAACTACTTCGTCATGGCTACTTTACAGCGCACAGTTATATTATATATAGTATTTCTATCTCATACAAATAATCTACGAAGTTGTATACTTTCAAGTATTTCTATGAAATACAAATATTTCATACTCACTTATATGGTTTAAAGTGATTAATAATAATGATGATAATCCTTAGTAAGTAAAGAAAGCTGGCGATCTTAGTCAAGGGTGACCCGGAGGCTCAGTTTTCAATAGCTACTACACCGAGGTGTAAGGGATGGCGCACCAATCCTTTGTAAGTAAAGTAAGTAAAGTTGGCGACCGTAGTTGAGGGTGACCCCAAGGCTCCCTTTTCAATAGCTATTCCACCTTGGTGTAGAGGAGGGCGCTTCTCCTTTCCCTAGATTGCTCCACTTTACCCTTGATACGTACCTTATATTGCTGAGTGTTAATCAAAGAGGTATCAAGTACTATTTTTAAATCTTTGGTATGATACGACGTGGGATTGAACACAGGTCTCTCGGCCCACTAGGCCAGTAAACAAGTATAACTTCAAGTTAGTATTTTGGATAGTGACTTGATGACCTCTTTTGACGTGCCGCGTAAATTGCGTGGGTGGCATAACAGGAAATCGACCTGTTTCCAAAAGTAAACATGACGCAGGTGTTTCCTCCGCAGATGTGCTGAGCAAATTACGAGGGAGGCATGCTAGAAGAAGGCGTGTCAATGTGCAACATGTAGGCAAAAGGTGTAAATACGAGGTTTTGCATGGGGGGTCCGGAAAATTATATAAACCAGGGAAAATTTCCACCCGGAGAGAGAAAACGAGCTGAAGACAACTACTAGTTGTCACTTCGCTCTAGGCTCTGGCTTTGCACCAGACTGCCCAGAGTTGAGATGTGAAGAAAAGCCTGAGATAATGCTTGACTCGCGAAAGTAGAGAAGCGAGGAGAAACTAACATTATTCGATGGCATGACTTGGCTCAATACGAGACTCGTGAAAATAGAGAAGCGAGGAGAAACTAAGACGATTCGATGCCTTGGCATGGCCCTGTACCAGTCATGTGAAAGTAAAAAATCGAAGTCAAAAGGCAGAGAGGTTTCACTGAAAAACTGCACCGTCGCTCCTGTGTGTGTACATTTCAGCTATCTCCGACTCTCTCTTACTCTACCTATACGTACATTTCGGGTATTAAAAAAAAAAAAAAGAGCAGATTATATTTGAATACATAAGCATTGTTGCCTTTCTCTGCTATACAAATATTCTAAATACAAATAATTTATGCACCGTTAATTGGTAGAATGTTTTCCTGTCTAATGCAAATAACTACGCAAACAGTTGTATGGTTTCAAGTATTTCAATCTAATGCTAATAATTATATGGTTTCAAGTATTTCTATCTAATACTAATAATTATATGGTTTCAAGTATTTCTGTCTAATACTAATAATTATATGGTCTCAAGTATTTCTATTTAATGCTAATAATTATATGGTTTCAAGTATTTCTATCTAATTCTAATAATTATATGGTCTCAAGTATTTCTATTTAATGCTAATAATTATATGGTTTCAAGTATTTCTATCTAATTCTAATAATTATATGGTCTCAAGTATTTCTATTTAATGCTAATAATTATATGGTTTCAAGTATTTCTATCTAATTCTAATAATTATATGGTTTCAAGTATTTCTGTCTAATACTAATAATCATATGGTCTCAAGTATTTCTATCTAATACTAATAATTATATGGTTTCAAGTATTTCTATCTAATACTAATAATTATATGGTTTCAAGTATTCCTATCTAATACTAATGATTATATGGTTTCAAGTATTTTCATCTTATACAAATAATTATATGGTTTCAAGTATTTCTATCAAATGCTAATAATTATATGGTTTCAAGTATTTCTATCTAATTCTAATAATTATATGGTTTCAAGTATTTTTATCTATTACAAATAATTATATTGTTTCAGGTATTTCTATATAATATTAATCATTATATGGTTTTAATTACTCCAATCTAACGCTAATAAATATAGGGTTTCAAGTATTTCTATGTAATGCTAATAATTATATTGTTTCAAGTATTTCTATGTTATACTAATAATTATTTGGTTTCAAGTACCTATTTGTGATAAAAATAATTCACAGTATAATTTAATATAAAGTATTCCTATCAAATTATATCAAAATATAATTTCAACTAACTGATATTGATAACCCTTAGTAAACAAAAATAGCTTCAAGAAAGTATTCTTAATGCAAATACTTTACAGTACGTATTGTATCGAATATTTCTATCTAATACGAATAAGCGCCTCATTTTTAGCAGGGTCCAAAAACCATGATTTATTGATTAATTTTAACGACATATCAACCAGTCTAGAGTTATCCTATGCCTTGAGGTTAGGGAATTGCATTCACTGTATGTTCATGTTTACATTTTTGTATAATTTTTGGAGAGATTTTTTGCTCACAGTTATATGATATTAAGTAAATTGGCTCGGCGATCTGATTTATTGATTGATCGATTAATTTTGATGCCATGTCAACCCATCTTATTCTCTACCTTATAATTAAACAACCGCCGTCTCCGTACATTCATATTGACATGTTTTTAGTTGTTTTCCCAGAGTTTTTTTTTTTTTTTGCAGATAGTCCTATCGAATACAAATGATTTTTAAATAGATCTATTTGACTCAGACATTGATGTCTAACTAGTACTACTACTCGGGGTAGGAGTGGAACTGGGAGTAATTGCATTGAAGGAGTATTCCCCACTTCACAGTTCTGAAAAACGAGAGCCTCACTATCATATGCCATTTAATATCATACCCTTATAAAGTCAGATAATTCTGAGCCTCATTGACCGGGCCTCAGGCTATTTGGGTTATATTTTTGGAGATACAGGTCAGACATACATATTTTGTGTACCAGTTTAACAAATAGGTCGAATAAACAATAACGATACATTTGTAGTATTTCTATTATTATTTCTTCCTGGTTTAGTTCCAAATTTTTGTCAAGTTTGAGTTTTGCTCAATTTCGAAGTCACGAGTGTTTGCAGTTATTAAAAAGGCGTCAGGATCTAAAATTAAATGAAATAAAAATTAATAGGATTCTTATATCGTTATAAAAACATTGTCTATGAGTAAGTTCCTCGTAAAGAAATGGCATCTACGAGCCGGGTTAAATACTATACGACGCGATTTTCGTTTGAGTTCGAACTCATGCCCTTAGCAAAAGTATAATTCCTTCTCTTTTCCTTCAAGCCGCGAGAAAATGGTAAATGAGACCGGATTCTTTAACTTTGGTAAAGAAACTAGTTTTGAAGCAGGTAAAGACACTGAATTCAAAATCTGGTGTAAGTTGTCTTGGAGAATCTGTAGTACATTAGTGCACAATTCTTATGTTATCGGTTCATCCAAAAAATATGGCTGATTCAACACAAACCTTCAACATTATAAGCAAATCATCGGCGTAGGTCTGATCTCAAGTTCTTTGAATCTCTTTTCAATTTTCTTCGAAACTGTTCAAAACTTTTTCAGCTCTCAGGCAATGTCTTAGTATTTGTCCAAGTTTTCACCTTCCTTCACTTTCATTCTATAGTCCGCTGAAACGGTCGAATCAATTCAATGACCAAATCTATTCTTCGTGTTAATGAAAACAAAGTCTGGTCTTTTGGCCTGGAATGAGGGACCCGTTTGCATCATTCAAAAAGTGTGACTGGTCCTGCATAAATCTTTACTACTCTTAGCAAATCATCAGCTTAAGTCGTCCAATGGTCCACATGTTTCACTAATTGTTCAGTCCTCATACGTGAAGATCAACAGGATATGTTAGGTTTGGTTTCTTTGTTTAATGGCATATCAACCTTCTTGGGTTATTTAAAGTTAAAGCCATCTTCAGAGAAGGTGACCAGTGGTACTATTTAGCCGATTGATTGAAGGACAATATGTTATACATTTCCCACAATTATGAGTTCAAAAGTGAACGTAATAGTGAGACTGGAGTTCGAACTCTCTTCTTACGGTGTGGTAATCCAGTACATTAGCTACAACGCTACGAGGACTTCCTTGAGTTCGACAAGAGAGTCCGCTATATATATATATATATATATTGTCATCCACAGACAGACTGTTTCGTTCTATCAGAACTCTTCAGTGTGGCTAGACCCGCAGGACGCTCGAAGCCGGGATCGAAACCCGTCTAACTTTACGATAGATTAAGGATTGCCTTGTGTTAAACTATATAGTATTAATTTACTTGCAAGTTTTTCCCATCAGCATTAAAATGTGATTTTTCGCTGAATTCTTTGTGACAGCAAGTCTCGTCAGATCTCCAGATTCTTGCCGATTTTAGCAGTGTTTTGGTTTGGATTCTTCGACTGATTTCAGGTTCCTCGAATCTCTTTACTTTATTATTGGGGACTGTTCCAATGGCATCAACTACGATTGCTATTACTGTTTCTATGTTCCATAACATTTTCAGCCCTCAGGCAATGTCTTAGTATTTTTCCAAGTTTTCACCTTCCTTCACTTTCATTCTATAGTCCACTCAAACGGTCCTATCCATTCGATGAACAGATCTTTTCTTCTTGATAATGAAAACAAAGTCTGATCTTTTGGCCGGGAATGAGGGATCCATTTGTGTTTTTAAGTCCCTTGGAATTTTCATTTTTCCGGATAGATTCTTGTTTGTACGCATACCATTTTTCAGTACGATCAAATTTCAGCCTTATTCACTGTTTATAGAGAGTCGTCTTCCCTATTCATGTCTGTTTTTGTATTCTTTTTGTGTCAACTGCATTCACTTATTATGTAATTGACTGTTTCATCTCCTTATCGCTGTACTATAGCCACAATTAACGCCATGTGCGAAATAGACATATAATGTTCATAACGATAGAACATAGGAATCTCGAAATTACGAAAAACACGTAATGACTTCTTGTTCAGGAACGAAACCTTTTTATTAACTTTGAGTTAAAGGTTTCGACATAAGGAGGAGAGACACAATCTTCTACGCTGTCTTATTCATTTGGCCCCCATTTGAGCGGCCCCCTTAGGGCGCAAGTTCGATTCGCGTCTGCGAGCTCCTAAAGTCGATCCTCCTCGTTTGGCGTCAAGTATTCAACTCTCTAACTTTCTTTCAATTCTCCACAAACCTCTGCTCGCTTCCGGTGCGTGACGTCACTCGCACTCCGTCACCCGTTTCGTCTCGGACTATTGTGACATCTGAGTGACACCTTCGTCCGCCCGCGCGCTCCCGCGTTAACAGCTGCATCAATGTTTGCACCTAACTAACCCGTGTGCTGAGCCGAAAGGTTCTCAGCCTAACTAAACTCAAAGGCATGAACCGAAATCCCTTGGCCATTACGTTACATCGCTACATAGTCTAAACTTGCTATTCTACCGCGAATTATCAATTTCTACTCTGATACAATTAGTCCTAATCGAATTAATTTATGCTGCTATTAATAAAGGTTCAGTTTCTCTATTTATGTTCCCCCTTCGTAGCCATTTCAAAGACAACACATGTAGAATATTCTTAGTTTGACTCTGTTGATCTTGTTTCTTTGTGACATCCTTTCCTTTCTTAAGGAAATAGCCTGCAGCTTTCAAAAGAGTAATATCATTTTTTTTTTTTTTAGCTATCTTTTTTATCGCAAATCGTTCGAGTCGTCAGTTCTACGACCGTGAGGAGCAAGGCGTATCGGCGACAATAATAAAAGATTAACTCTCGGCGAGACTTGAAATCACGAGACTTGCAATCGCGAGACTTGAAATGCAGTGGAGAAGCCTGGTAAACAACACCAGATTCTTAGCAAACTTCGAGAACGATTGGTTTGTAAACATTCAAATCAAACCAATAAGAAAAGAAGCAATTGATGATTAAAAACTGAAAGAAAATACAAATCAAAATTGATAATTACGAGACGACCCGTGAACCCATTAGTTCCTGTTTAAATGGCTGTCCTTAATAATATTGACACTTCTTTTCGGGAATGGATGGAGAATTTTTATGAACTTTTCAAAATGATTCCCATTAAATCGAAAATTTGGATGATAAAAAATAATGTTCACCCAAGACACAGATCCCGTAAAATAATGATTTAGTTTTAGGTTAGACTGAAAATTGACTTGGGCTATATTTTAAGTGTATTTCTCTATTCAAAATCTCTCTACGATGTTCTGTTTTCTTTTTTCTATATTACGGTTACATAAATACAGACACGATAAAAATTCTAAGTTAATGATCGACACTATCTAAAAATATAAAAAGGTAAATTATATTGTTTTTGTAATTTATCTATGTCATGAACTGAAGTCTCCTGGTGGGGTGGGGGTAAAACAAAGCATAAAAGGGTTAACTGCGATGTTCTGTCAAGGATCAAATTAAAAAGTACTGGTGTAACTCAAAAGTTTTCTTTAGTTAACAAATTGATACAGCAATCAAATTAAATCAATTTTGCCCTTAGATTATCGATCAGCTACGAACAAAAATGAAGCCCACTTTAATCAATGAAAATCAGCTGTTTCATGAAGTTCAATACTAGCTGATATAACAGCTACTCTTTAGTTACATAAAAATCAAGGTCTATCGCCAATGGTCTGGGAGACCTGGGTTCAATCCCAGGTCGCGTCGTACCAAAGACTTTAAAAATGGTACTTGATACCTCCTTGCTTAACACTCAGCCATATAAGGTACGTATCAAGGGTAAAGTGGTGCAATCCAGGGAAAGGAGTAGTGTCCTTCTTTACACCTCGGTGTAGTAGCAATTTAAAAAGGAGCCTTCTGGTCGCCCTCGACTAGGGTCGCCAACTTTACTTTTACTATTTACAAGAAGTTAGTTGACAACCATAGTCGAAGGTGACCTGATAGCTCCCTTTTCAACACTTACTACACTGAGGTGCAGGGGAGGGCGTTACTCCTTTACCTGGATCGGTCCACTTTATCCTTGATATGTACCTTAAAATGCTGAATGTTAAGCAAGGAGGTGCCAAATACCATTTTTTGAGTCTTTGGTATGACTCGAACTGGGATTGAACCCAGATCCAGGGAAAGGAGTAGCGCCCTCCCCTACACCTCGATCTAGTAGATAATGAAAAGAGTGCCTTCGAGTCACCCTCGACTACGGTTGCCAATTTTACTTACTTGTTAACAAGAAGACCGGATGTCGCTAAGACATTGAGGCTTTAAACCACGTGGTAGAACAATTTTCGAGACAGATATTTTCTTAAAACGCGGTAATTTCTTCCTCACCCCTGACTATGTTAGAATCTACTTAAATATTTCACTTTCTTTTATTTCAAGATCAGAAGCTGAAAAGTAAAAATAATCCAATTTTGTGAGCTTAAAGGAAAACTTTCTTAATATATAACTTTAGTGAAATCTACGTTGGCTTTTGTCAAAGATCTTTTATAGTGAGGGATGACTGAGTTTATAGAAAATTAACTCACGCCACATAATATGTGGAGTTTTTTTGTTTTAAAACATGAGTAGTGGTAGATTTGCAACGCTTATTTTATAGCATAAGAAGAAAAGGATTTGTCTTTCATAGAGGAAGGTGTACCAAAGATAGCAGACAGCACAAAAAAAAAAAAAAAAAAAAAAATAATAATAATAATTGAAAAAACGTTTGAGAGTGAATAGTTGGATAAACAAGACTTATCTGTTATTTCTTTAAATATGATAAAACTGGGTTTTGCTTTTGTTTTCTTTGTTTTGATAATATCTCTTTGACAATTTATTTAATTCTACCCATAAAATAAAGTGATATAGTGAAGACAGAAGTTATCAAAAGTGATATCATCCCACGGAATTTAGGTTTGGTTTGGTTTGGTTTCTTTGTTTAATGGCATATCAACCTTTGTAGGTTATCTAATGCCAAAGCCACCCTTCTAGAAGAACAGTAGTTGTACTATTTAACCTATAGCTGGGAGGATAAAGGGGTTCATACTTTTCCCAAGGATATTTGTCCGAAAGTGAACTTAATAGCCCGACTAGAATCCGACCTCGCTTACTACGATTCCGCAGTCCATCGCCCAACGGAATTTAGAAAAAATTGAAACGGTAAATGTGTCCTATATTTTGTACTACATATTTCACTTACTATCATGTGCGCATTTATTTTGATGAAAAAAATATATATTAGATTTTTTTACAGCTTATGAGTACATCGCAGATTAGAATTATTGCTGGGGGAAATCACGCCCTCACGTCACTTTTGGCCCGCTTCCCAGGACGTTATGACCCTTTAAAGTCCTTGAGTTAAAAACCACTGCTTTAAACCTTTTAGACAACAGATAGTGTCGACTTACGACCTATGCGACTTACAACGACTACATAGAAAAGGGAACGAAAAATGTTAAAAATAGATTCGAAATTTCGTGCCAGACCCAGTGTTCCGTACTTGTTCACGTATCTATCTCAGTCTCTCGCGAGTAAAAGTTCTATGCAAATTCAGCTACAATTTAACCAACTGTTTACGAATTTTATTGCGAAGCCTTGAAACACCGGTAGCGAAATTTTATTTGGGCTCTACTAATTGAATTATCCTATAACGCTCTCTTTCTCAATTAGGCGGTTAAATATCCAAGTTTTTAGCAAAACTTGATGCATAATCCCTGTGAATTTCTCACTGTACACAAGTTCATTCGATCGATACAAGTATTTACCAACAGCAGAATTCCACAAATGAAACATGGTGATGCAAATGAAGGTCACAGGAAAGGGGTAGAAAAATATCAATGATAAAAAAAATAAGTAAATGAAAAAATATTTTAAAAGTTAAAAGAGAAATAGTGGAAATACGTGGTACACTCAATAAGTTTCCAGACTTTTTTGTACAGGCATTTAAAATTGTCGTAGACTCTTGAGAATTCAGTATGTTATTGCTATACATTTTTTGAGATGACTGACTAATTTTTATGATTTCAGGTTCAAATAAACAGTAACAGCAGGAATTCGAATACACCCTACTAAACCCTGATTGTCACAGCTGGTGAATTTTAAAAATGCAATCTGACACTTTAGAAGAACGACATGCAATAAAATTCTGTTTTAAACTTGGAAAAAATGCCACAGCAATATATGGAATGCTGCAGACTGCTTTTCGACCATCTTGCATGAATTGAGCATCAGTTTTTGAGTGGCATAAGAGATTCAAGGAAGGCAGGGAGTCTGTGAGGGATGATGAGGGGTGTGGGAGGAGTAAGAAAGTCAATATACCAGAGTTGATTGGCCAAAGGGTTAGGGTTAGAGTTACTATGTGGAGGTTTTAAGGGAGTTCAGGAAGAGATTCGGTCGGAAGAGGCCAGCACTCTTCAAATCGGATCAGTGGCATTTCCACGAGGACAATACACCAGTCCACAACTCCATCCTTTTTGACCAAGATGGGCATCAAGACAGTTCGTCACCCTCCCTATAGTCCAGACCTTGCTCCTTATGACTTTTGGTTATTCCCTAAGCTCAGAGGCTGTTGTTATGAAACAATTGAGGAGATGAAAGATGCTGTGACGTAGGTCATTAACGCACCCACACAAGAGGACTTCCATGGGGCCTTCCTGAAGTTGTTGGAACGGTACAACAAGTGCATTGCAGCCGGAGGAGATTACTTCGAAGTGGACTAGAGTTTCATGTGTGTACTATCAATAAAGGTGCCCATACTAAAAAAAAGTCTGGAAACTTATTTAATGATCCTCGTATATATATACTAAAATTTGGTAATTAGAAGTTGAGGTGAAAAGTTCTCGGTTTGACCACAGTATCCGTTGAAGTATGTATTTGCCAAAACCTTCCGATAAGTGCAGGAAACGATACAAGGTCCTGCTAGAGCTTTAGGGGATGCGGAGTACCCATTCATTGCCATTGTAAACTCTGGCCTGAAATGGTAGCATCTGATATGTTACTATGGGTCAAATAGAACTGTTTGACATTTAAACGGAGTGCGAAAAAATGACTTATGCTAAATTGAATTGCTTGCAATAAAACTATTTGATCCTTTTACTGTGTAAACAAATCACTGACGTTTATTGAATTGTTAATGATACGTGGCAATACTATGAACCATTTAACTGTGTGCAAGAAAATGAACTTAGGCTTGTTAAGAAACTTTATCAACAAAATGTGTTTAGAAATCATATATATTTAATCTATATGTATAAAGCAGATTTGGCATTAAATAACCTACAATGGTTGATATTCCATTATACCCAACCAAACCAAATCATATATATTTAATCTATATGTATTAAGAGGATTTGGCATTAAATAACCTACAATGGTTGATATGCCATAAAACTCAACCAATCCAAATCCTATATATTCAGTATGTATATATAAATATAAAGAGGATTTGTCATTAAACAACCTACAATGGTTGATATGCCATAAAACCCAACCAAACCAAAGATACAGCGTCAGTTTTTCAGCTAAGTAGCGTTGGCTAGGATTCAATTTTTTTCTTTTCATTGACCAGTTACTCTATCAGGTGTGAGGAAGCCTGTCTACCCTTCTACTCATAACTGGGGACGGGGAGATTGATTCATGCCTTTCCTTATATATATAAATATCCTTTGAGGTAGTTCTAAAACTAATTTAAAAAACAAATAAAATAAGCTTACTAGAAATAGCTTCTTAAAAAATTCCTCCCTCCCCCACAAAAAAAAACGACAACCAACCAAACAAAAAAGCAAACTTTCAAGTGACAGTGATAAAACAATAAGATAATACTCATTTTTTTGGAAATGGGCCAGGCGGATATCTTTTTTGGCACTCGTATGTATGAAGAATAATTGAGATTATGGAATAGAAAATAAACTGTGAATAGTTAAGTCCTGTATCTTTACAAAAGGTTACTGAATGAGAAATAACCAAAACGGAGGTTGAAAATGAAATAGAAATCTTTATAACATTAGCAAAATACAATACTCGCCGGTGGCGTGACAGTGATTACTTAGTCAACGCATTTCACCCCACTTACAATAAGGTCCAAAGTATATATGCGAAATGGGACATACCCATTGTTCTTAGGTAGGATGTATAACGTCAAGCATTGAATAATTTGTGAATAGTCTAGTTTTTCATCTTTAATACTTGTAAATGGCCTGTCGATAGGGTTTTGAATATACTTACTGTAACCCCTGCGGAGTGATAAAACCTGCACACACTCAAGAAGAGAGTCCTTGGAAGTGAGGCACCTGTTCTACGATCTGGGAACTATGTAGTACAGCTTCATTTCTATTACTCCCAGTTGCACTCTAATCTGGAGTGGTAATACCTATTAAGATCTCATCAATTTCTCAAATAAATCAATTTGAAAATTATTCGTATTTAATTTAACCTATTGTAAAATGAACCACCATGACAAGAAATTCCGGCGAACACTTACGCACGACATACAAAAACACTGGACAACTGTTTCGACCTTATTAGGTCTCATCAGTAGTGTATACCGTGATCTCCACCACTAGAGATCGAACCAGCGACCACATATTGCAGAGCCTAAACGCTGCAACTGAGCCATCTGTCTATATCGCACATAAGTGACGCCAAATTAACTTGTCATGATAATAGCGCGGCCAATTAACCTGAATGTGTCTTGCAAGTTACATCCGTACTCTTTGCAGAGGACACGGTCACCTCCAGGGCCATGTCTTCCCAAGAGGATTAGAAACACGCATCCGCGTAATTATTTTGACATCAAGGCCAAGAATACAGATCTACATTTTCTTTTTTTTTTCATTTCACAATATAATGCATCTGCTTAAAAAAAGATAATGTTAATAGAACCGAGTACAAAAAGAAAACTCTTAAGAAACGACTACATATTAATGTAAACATTAACATACATTCCCTAAACTCTTGGCATAAAATCACCCCAGACAGGTTTAACACACCGTTACAATCAATCAATGAATCTATTGCTTGTAAGCTGAGGCGAGGTGAAGTTTGGCCTTTCTTACTTTCAACATCGATGTGTTCAATGACTGATATGCTGTGGTTGTGAATGAATTAATGATCTAGCATTCCCACAAAGTGACAGAAAAAACAAGGTCTGGTGGTATTGTAAGGTACTACTTGGGCGCTTTGGCACTGAAACCTAGCCTGACGACTGCATTGAACTTTGCGGAGCCTAATTTATTTTTTATGAATACATATCCATATTTACCCAACCCCTCCGCTCGGGCTGGATATGACACAAGGTCCTTTTTAAGCGGAGTTTAACAGGCTTGATTTCAGAGTTTTCCTTCTCCTAGACTAGTTGCCTCACCAAGGCTGTAAGATTCCAGTCAGCCCTACTATTTACCCATAGCTGAAGGGAGAATAATTGGATTCATACCTTTCTCAAGGGTATTAGTGCTATATGGAATGCAATCAGTCTCGTCTAGGATTTGAACTCGTGTCGTTTTTAATGAATACATATCGAATTCAATATTGAAAATAAAATCAGATGAGCTTGTCTCTATTCCAAATGCTTTTGAAGTTATTAACCTCTTGAGATAATTATCCTGTCAACACTTTTCAGAGCAAAGAAAACCTGCTCAAAATTTTATCCGTCATTTCCTATCAAGTAGCAATGAAATTGATTAAAAATCAAAACAAGATGACGATTGATTGATTTAAAGAATTTTCTCCTGTTCTCATAAATTTAAATCCAAACATCAAAAGTTTTGCGAAGTCAAAAACAAAGTCTTATTAAGGGAATTAATGTTTATCGTTTTTGTAATAATTCAATAAATTATGTGAAAATACTATTTTTTTAAATACTTTAATTCATAGCCTAAATAATAGCCCTAAGCACAATAATGGCGCTGTAATCATTTCAAAAGCGGCACAATTTATAATGATACGAAGAGGTTGCATCTTGGTGTAGCACTCTTACAATGGGAAGGAAAAAACAACTACAACAACAGCAAAAAAATAAAACAAAGTCAGTTGATAAAACTGGTGTACTCTAGGTTCGTGGCAATAACGATTTGGCGCCAAAACCTTGCCTGACCCGAGAGGAATTAACATTCATCTTGTTTTTATACTAAATCAATAAATAACTAAAAAAATACGCAATGTTTAAAAAGTATGTTCAAATGCTCTAATTTATATTTTAAATAACAATTATAAACTTAATTTCTAACATAATAATCATTTGATTTTTTTTTTTTTTGTGCTTTATGGCAATCAGCCATTGTGGGTTATTTACTTGCATAGTTAAATTGTTCTAAGTATGATAAATGGTTAAGTAGTTCTATTTGACTCAGAGATGTAACCCTAACAGGTAATTCCACTCCAAGGCAGAGAAATAGTAAGGAAGGAATACTCCATATTCCCAAAACTTGAAGACTGGAGCGTCGTCTTCAGATGTATTTTAATTTCAGACCCAGGACACAATAATCATTTGAAAAAAAGAAACATAATCTAATACAAAGAGTCTGCATCTTGATCTGGCATTCCCACAATAAGATGTAAAACCAATAAAGCCTGGTGGTATTGTAAAATACTGCAAGGGCGTTACGAATTTGTGGTAATGATGCTTCTGCGCCGAGCCGAAAAATGGAGTCATCATCTGGTGTAAGCTTTGTTGGCCACACAGCTGTTTTCTTTCTTTCTTTCTTTCTTGCAGCATGACTATAAGATATTACATGATGCTGTAGTGTTCATTTTCTTTGGTCAGTACCTTAAATATCAAGATTTACTTTATGAAGCAAAATTTATGGATCAAACTATTTAAAGAAGTACTAAGATTGTTTCCGCCCAAGTCACAAGGCTAAAAATTTTGGGAACTCAGGGTCCTGACCAAAAACCTTTGGGGTTGATCTATCATTTGATGTCATGTGCGAATACTTTTTTGATCCATGTACCTCCGGCTGCATAATAATCTGACAGCACGTTGCGTTATTTTTCTCCGCAGGTCGAGTCAAAATTCATGAGTCCAAGACGGTTCCACAAAGGAAGAACAAAGCGAAAACAAAAAACTGAATAAATCTTGCTTAAGGAGAGGAGGAGATGATTGCTTGTGAAGTCCTCACTTTGGCAGGCGAAAATTTCCTTAACTAAAAACTAAAGCTGACGGCTAGATTTTCGGGATTGACGTCACACCGCCCCATGTGTCTCTGGTCCTATCTGTATTTGTTGTCCTCCCTCCTCGGTATCCGTTCTGTTCTTCTGACTGACCCTCATCCTGACCCTATACTCTGTATATCTTTTGTGTCTGTTCTGTTTTTTCCCAACTTAACCTCCTGTACATATAAAGGGGTGACCATACTTATTTCCGGATTTTTAGCCACCCACAGACTAGATATTAAAACACTGCCAGACTCTACGTCTCCAGGAGACCCTTAAAGGTGTGATACATTTTTTTATATCGTGGAACCATTTTATCTGATGTCTCCACTTAACACGCAGGGCTGAATTAGTAGTTCCCACGCAAATATATCTCGGCTCCAATGTGGACACACACATATAAACACATGCGCATATTCATACCAATGGTCAACTCACAACCATACTCATGTATACACCCGCACGTACATACATACACACATACATGTATTCATGCCTACCCACGTGTCCACACATATGCACACATAGAGCCAAGTCTTTATATCATAAACAATTGTGTCACAGTAATGCCTTACTGAGTTTCATTAATAATTGCCGTTTCATTTATTTTTAATCTAATTCCATCACCCGCGGAAGAACATGTTTGTGAATGAACAGAATGTTTATTTGCAGAAGTCAGTCCTTATAAATAGCAATTTAAAAAAATGAGATAAAATACTTGAAGGTAATCAATTTTCTTTAATCAATACGAGATATTGCAAGATTCTTTTTTTTTTGTTAAATTAAAATCTAAGAAAATTTATAGGGTTAAACCTTAAAACAGTATCCTTATCATGGTTGTTATTATAATCAAAGAATTTCAGTCATTATAAGCCTGTGATCTTCTTCATAACCGACCACAGCACTTATCTGAAGAAAGAAAGAGAGTAAAAAAATCGAAACACAAGTGAAACATTTTAATTTCATTGTCACCTCATTTATATCAAAAATTTGTATAATTAGAAAATGACGTTCATGAATTCAACAAAATGATCATTCTATTGCAAATTGAACAGGAAAATGCTTTATTCCCTAAATCAGAGCATTTTCAGTATATTACACTAATGAAAATCTTCATTTCCTGACCCATTATTCTTGAGTTATGGTTATCTATCTATCTATCTATCTATCTATCTATCTATCTATCTATCTATCATGAGAATTTAGTAATATATAGATGTTACTGTTGATAGATTGTTTCGGCTGTGTACTCTTTGGTCATCTCCAGCTGTTCATTTTTAACTGATAGGGTAGATCTTGTGTGTGTTGATTATTGTGTTATTTTCTTAATCTGATAACGTTTATTTCATTTTTGCTGAGCTATTACTTAGAACGTATTCACTCAACCTCTTCACCACGAGCAGAATTCAACAAAAGGTCTATTTTTAAACGGAGTACGGCTGGTGTGAATTCAGAGTTTTAGTTCTTAACCAAGGCTAAAGAAATCAGGCTGCCCTACTATTCACCCATAGCTGGAGCAAGGATACATTTTTGTGGTATTATAGATTGGTCCTAGACAGAACGCCAAGTAGTGACTCTTTCATCGTAGGAAGCGAATAGAAATACAACACTGAAGTGGAAAGCTAAGGATAGTTTAGATATTTTGATCATTGGCCGAAGTACCAATCGATTTAAAAATAATCCAACAATTTTTGACGGGTAATAGGCTAATAGTCGCAAATTTTCTATTCGATTTCGTAGACCGATTTACAATGCAGAAATAACATTTTTTTTTTGTTTGGAACTTTGCCATTATCTATTATTACTTGTCGTGTTTGACTTTGTGTCAGACTGAGTTAAAGCCTAAAAGCTAATAACAATAAAGTAGGGAATGTCAAGACGAAAAATATTTGAATTGACAATTCCTTAAAAAGAATGTATGTATTCAGCAGATAAATATTCGCTGTGTAGTAATAGCTAAGCAATCACGTTCAATAATTAAACATTCACAATCCATCGCAAAACATTCTCATCCAATAACTAAGCATTTTTAATCAATGATTAAGCATTAATGATCTGTGGTTAGCATTCAAATTCAGTGATTAAGCATTCTCGTACTATAGCTAAGCATTCACAATCAATTACTTAGAATTCCTCAACATTGGCTAAAAAATCTCAATCGCTAAACATTCCCAATCCATGGTTAAATATTCACAGTCAATGATCAAGCATTCCCAATCAATGATTAAGCATTCTCAATCCATAGCCAAACATTCACAATCCATGATTAAGCATGGCAAAATATTCCCAATCAATGCCTTAACATTCTTAATACATGACAAAGTAATCCCAATCCATCGATAAGTATTTACAATCAATAACCAAGCATTCATAATCCACCAATTTTCAATTACTACACATTTATTTTCCACAGCTATGTATTTACAATTCTTGATCTTTGATAATTTGACATTCAGAACTCATTCAAAATGAAGGACTAAGCATTCAAAACTCATAGCCGAGCATTCCTTTTTGATGGCTAAGCATTTCCAATCAATGACAAAACATTCACTATCCATGCAGAGATATTCCCAACAGTTGGCAAAAGATTCACAATCCAGGGTCAAGTATTCACAATTCATATCTAAGCATTCGCAGCCCTAAGCAAAATATTCCCAATCAATGCCTAAATATTTATAATCCATGACTAAGCATTCACATTCAATAATTAAACATTCCTAATCTTAGCATTCATAATCTATAGTTAATTATTACTAATCAATGCCTAAAAATTCCCGATCCATCACTATTCCATCACAATCCTTGACATTCAATGATTGAGCTTTCATAATCAATAGCTAAGCATTCACAATCCATAGCTAAATACTCGCAATACAGGGCTAAGCAACTATTCACAATCCATGGCTAAGCATTCACAATATATATCTAAAAATTCGCAGTACATATATAAGCATTCACATTCATGAAGTATTTACAATCCAATACTAAATCCTTCCAGACAATGATTAAGCATTCCTATTCTTTGATTAAGCATTCACAACCCATGGTTCAGCATTCAAAATCCATGACTACGCATTCAAATTCAGTGATTAAGCAGTCACAACCCATGGTTAAGTATACTTAAATAATGATCAAGTCATCATACTTCATGGCTAAGCATTCACAAACCGTAGCTAAGCATTCACAATCAATGAATAAGTATGCGAAATACACGACTAAACATTTTCAATCCATTGCTAAGCATTCTCTATCAGCTGTGAACAAAAACCTCTTAAGAAACAAGATGCAAATATAAACGAAGAATGAACGCAATTCCCAAACCACTTGACATAAAATAACATCAGGCAGGTTGCCAATCATTAAAACCAATCAATCAATCAATAACAATGTAAAAATAACAAAATCGGCAACAGGATGATTTTCTTGTTGAGATGTAATTATTAGCCAGCAAGTCTTGCGTATTATTATCACTAAGTAGTGAGATTGATCCTCACTGAGCATCCTAAACTTTTTCTACCATTGTTCGTTTTTTTATTCGTTCACTTGAAAATTCGAGGTAACGAAGATGTCCCTTAAACTCAGTGACAAAAGAACACGCTGTTACAAAACTCCACTCACGTTTATTTTGGGTGTTACACGTTCTTGTGGACCGGTCTCATAAACAGACCGATGTGAAGGGGTTTCTTGTTCAGTCGATGGAAGTAAGATTCATTCTTTCATAAATCGTTGCTAACCCCTAATTAAAGCAGGGAACGAGTGGGTGTGGCTAATGTCCCAAATTATACGTCTGAAACTCAACTGTACTCTTGAATCTCTCTTTTAATTTGCACGTGAATGTCCACCGCCAACCAAAAGGACACTCATAGTTTTCGAAGGATAGGTATTGGAACTTTGATCCGCAATCAGTCGATCACTCCTTCCGAATGTTCTCCATGACCAGTTGGTTGCTAGGACAAAGCCATTACATAACACTTGTCACCTGGTTCTGAAATAATGTCTACCAGGTAAATAGCGCTGTGGCACTCATAGAGATCGAGAATAGAGTTAAAGATGAATCTGATTTGAACTTGTGACTGGTAGCAGTTCTTGACTGATCAATGCATTTGACCAGTTTTAACGCGAGGCAAATTGAAAGTGATTTCTAATCCGACCTACCGGTTATTGTTTTTATTATTTCTGATACAAGCTGTTCCTTATTGTTCAAGATTGATTCCTCAAATGAACTGTGATTTTAAAAAGTACCAAATCATTAATATGGAAGAAAATACTAGTCAAGATTAATTGTTAGGTTGGGTTGTATGGTATATCAACCATTGTAAGTTATTTAATGCCAAATCCTGTTTATACAAATATATAAAATATACGATTAGTAAACAAACACATTTTGCTGATGACATCCGTAAACGAACCTGAGTTCATTTGTTTTCACTAAGTTAAATGGTTTCAAGCGTTGCTGCGCAAAAGTAACAATTTAACATCAGTCATTTGTTTGCATACATTTAAATGAATATATATACGTGTGTGTGTTTGTGTGTTTTGTAAGTGAATAGTTTCAATGTAATTTCATTCTTAAATGGAATTCGAAAAAATGTGTTTGCACACTAGTGTTGTTGTTGTTTCTACACAGTTAAATGGTTTCAATTATTGCAATCTAAACCTAATAATTCTTTTCAATACTAATCATTTGTTTGCAGATAGTGAAGTGGTTACAGATATTTCTATAAACACTGATTATTGTACTGAATACTATTAATTTGCACACAGTCAAATGATTCCAAGTATTTCAATGCAATGCCAATAATTCAATTAAGGCACACAGTTGGAGAGTTTGAAGAACTGCTATTTAACACTAATAATTCTATTCAACGTTACTCATTAATTTGCGTGCAGTTAAATGGTTCCTAGTATTGCTCTGTATCACTAACAATTCAATTAAACACAAGTCATTTGTTTACACACAGTTAAATGATCAAACAGTTCTATTTCTAACAATTCATTTTCGCATAAGTAATTTGTTTGTACACAATTTAAATGTCAAACATTTTCATTTGACTAGACATCTAAACATCTGTTTAAATGAACCATTGCATATTCTCAATACTTTTGATTTTCCGTCTTTATGATGAGCAGTTTTGGGCGAAACACAATATTGTGCAAGTGCATTACCCTTCTAAAAACTCACCAAACCAAGCTAAGCGCAATTTTCATTTTATTTCTCATCGTTAAGATCTAAGAACGTGGAGAACATTAAAATATTATGAAGCATGAATACATTATATCAAAAGAAGAGTTTCAGATGTGCTTAAACCAATGAAATCCTCGCTGTAATAGGTGTGATGAATTCCAAAAGGACACTTTTTAAGAAAATCAACTTTTCATTCATTGATCATTTCTCTTTTGGTAAATACAGCTTCAGTATTGATACATATTTAATGAGCCTCCCGAATTATGTGACCGTTATCGAGTAGTTGTAAGGTATTTACGAATTAATCAGTCAAAATAAAATATCACGTAAAATTGTCATAGTAAAAAATCATTACTAATGCATTTTTATAGTAAAAATCATTACCATAGATTTTTATATCAAAAATAATTTCCAATGCATTTTTATAGTGAAAATTATTGGCCACTGCATTTTAATTATTAAAAATCATTGGCTAATTTTGATGTAGATATGCAGTTTTATATTAAAAATTATTGGCCAATTTTGATATCAATTTGCTTTTTGAAATTAAAACTCATTGTATAATGTGAAAAGCATTTCCAATGTATTTTTACAGTAAAAATTATTTCCAATGCATTTTATAGTGAGAGTCATTTCCTATATATTTTTATTGTAAAAATGATTTCCAATATATTTTTAAGGTTAAAATCCTATCTACAGCATTTTTATAGAAAAATGATTGGTCAATAAATTTTCCTATTAAAAACAACTTCAAAAACATTTAATTGTAAAATCAATCCTCCTCTGATAACCGAAATTATGCAGTTCAGTTCTGAGATGGGTGACCACTTAATAACAATAAATATCGAAGGCTGTGTGAGACTAGCATGAGAGACGAAAGGTGATTTTTACAAATAAGATGTGAAATAGTTGAAGTAAAGTATACTCTCCATTGATCATACTAGTGAATGAGACACATATGAGACTGTTGATGCGATAATAATCATTGTGAATGTGTGGGCTAACACTGTAACATAGATGAATCACGTTACGTGTTTGGTTACTTTATATCCATGAATAAAGTGGATAAATATCCTTCATTGATTTTTAGATTTGTTTATTTTAAGCGATAGTTAGTCAGTATGACGTTAAACGTTCTGTCAATGACGTCATGATCTTTAACCAATCAAAAACAAAATTGCCTTTCAGAGTTTCTCTTTCATTCCTGCCCTAGTACTACTCACTCTTATAGCGAAGAAGATACGACTGCAGCACTGCAGATGGGGTAAGATACCCCCAACGAGTGTCCTATATATGACTCTGAACCATCTAATGGTAAGGCTCCAGTCCTGGAGCTTTAAAGAATGTGGAGTACCTCTTCATTGACATTATTCCCAGGTCCATTCTGACCTGGAGTGGTAGTATCTGTTCAAGTCGCATCTATGGATCAAAAAGAGCTTTTTTTACTTGGAATTATTATTATTATTATTATTTACACATCAGCGTTAGCTGATGGTCTTTCACTGGAGTTTGAGTGACAGCAAGTCTCCTCAGGTCTTCAGGACTCTTTTCAGTATTCTGGCCGTTCTCAATAATGTAGTAGTTTGGATGGTCTCCACTCGGCCGCCAACTTTCAAGTTCCCCCAGTCCTTTTTGTAATCCTTTAGTTACTGTTCCAAACGCACCAATTACAATAGGTATAATTGTCACCTTCATGTTCCATAGTTTTTTTCAATTCCCTAGCAAGGTCGAGGTACTTATCCTTCTTTTCACATTCTTTCAGTTTTATTCTGTGGTCAGCCGGAACAGCAAAGTCGACAATTTTGCGAGTTCTCTTTTTTTTGTTGATTGTAATTAGGTCTGGTCTTCTGGCCAAGATTAATTGATCTGAGTGTATTTTGAAGTCCCATCGGAGTTTATGTGTTATTTTCTAGGACAGGTGCAGGTTTGTGCATAAACCATTTGTTTGTATGGTCAAATTCAAATTTCTTGTACATCTCTCAGTAGATCACCTTGCCGACCCAGTCATATCTAGCCGTGGACTCATTCTGTGCTAATTTGCAGCATTCGCTTATTAATTGATTGATGGTTTCATCTCTGTCACCGCTTAGCCTACATTTGCTATTTTGTTGCCTTGATATGATTGGTTCTTATGGCGCTGTTTTGTGCTGCCATTAGGAGAGATTCTGTTTCTCTCTTAAAGTTTCCTTTTCTTAGCCATGTCCCGGTTTTGTTGCGTGAGATGTTGTTTATTAGTCGTTTAAACGCCCATAGAGTTGTTTTCCTTCCTATTTTTGTTTCCTAGTTATTGTCATTCTGTTATCTACCGTGTTGTCAGTATTGTTTCTGATGGCCGTGATCAGTCCTCCTTCGTGTTTTTGTTGTATAGTCATATAATAAATATGCTTATATACACATATACATATTCATGCAGAATGAATCACAACGACACAACGATAAAGGACGAGCGAAGACTTCTTTAACAAAATATACCTCTCACTTTATTGTAAGGGTTCGAAAGGGTTATTCAAGGTTTTATGGTGAGAGGGAGTTGGAGACCGAACATAACTGCAACATTTTGAGCCCCACTCTTATGGCCGTCAACGTTGTGTCTTTCTCATTCTCCAGGGCTGCTCAACCGGAGGCTCAGGGACCCAGCTCTCTGCTGGCTTTCTCTACTACATCTTATCAGCAACTTCTCTGGACCCCAACTCATCAGGGGCTCCAAGGGCCCCTTCGGCCTAGTGTGGCCTTCCCTACCACATCTCGTCTATAACTCTAACTGATCTCTAACTTCTTGTCTTGACTGAGTTATATAATAGTTCAACGCCCACTCAATCTTTGAAATAGCATGTTTGATCGTCATCAAGCGGAAATAACTGTCATGCAGTTCACAGGTCACTCTCTTCCGGTGCATCACTCTGAAGTGGGACCTTCACCTTGTCCCATATTATCAGCCGAGCTCAACTGCCATTGGAATGTGTCACTTCCTTCCGGTGTATCACTTTGAATGGCATTTTTGGCCGGGTCGAAGGTCAAAATACAACAATTTTCCATGTAGTCTTCGAGTCGTTGTATTGATGCGTTAACGCTGTCTTCGATGCTGGTAAGTCCTCTTCCTCCCTCTTTTCTTGGTACATATAGTCTGTTAACTTCGTCTCTGTGATGTAATGCCTTGTGCATGGCCATTAGTTTTCTAGTTCTTTGGTCCATTTATCTAAGTTCCTCTCTGGTCCACTTGAGAAAGGGTCCCGAGTATCTAATGAGGGGTACAGCCCAAGTATTTATTCCTTTGATAAAGTTTCTGCTAGAGAGCTTTGTCTCAAGTAGTTTTCTAGTTCTCCTGAGATATTCTTTTTGACTTTTGTCTTTCATTTCCACTTGTTTGATGGTGTCAGCCTCCAAGATTCGTAAGTATTTGTAGGTTTCGTTTTCTGCGAGCGTTCTGATCTTGTCTTAATTTGGTAGTTCTATTCCGTCAGTTTTATGTCGTTTGCCACTTTTCCTTACGAGCAGGGCGCATTTTTCTATGCCAAATTCCATCCCTATGTCTTGACTGTATATTCTAACTGTGTGTATCAGGGTTTCCAGTTCTTTTTCTTTTTTTGTAAATAGTTTTATGTTATGCATGTACATTAGGTGATTGATCTTTTCTCGCGATCTACTAAGTTTGTATCCGGCTGTGCATTTTCTGTGTATGTGGTTAAGTGGCATCATGGCAATTATGAATAGTAAGGGTGATAGTGCATCCCCTTGGAAAATACCTC
>OY757934.1:44963782-45068782 GCA_963585895.1 Sepioteuthis lessoniana
GCCAACATAAAGGAATGCTCTAGTTTATACGAGTAAGTATATTATTGACTGAAATACCCGTGTTTTTTTGTTTTTTTTTCATTTGTCCAATGTATGTTCCTTTGTTTGGGTTTTATGACATATCAACCTTTGTAGGTTATTTAACGCCAAATCCAGTTTTATACAAATAATCAGTTCTATTTCAAACAATTCAGTTTAGCATAAGTACATGGTTTCATTGTCAAAAACATTTCTATTTCAAGCTATTCAGTTTAGTCAAACAGTTCTATTTCAAACCATTCAGTTTAGCGTAAATACAGTTTCAATATAAAAAACATTTCCATATCAAACAATTCAGTTTAGAATAAGTACAGAGTTAAAACATCAAAGTTCTTTTTGATCCCTATCAGGTACCACTCCGGGTCAGTGGACCCTGAAACGATAGCAATGAAGGGGTACACGGCATTCCCCAAAGCTCCAGCATTACTGGAACCTCAGTATCAGACTGTTCAACGTCAAATGGGGACACTCGTTGGGTCTTACTCCTCTGCAGAGATGTAGTCGGTGTATTCTACAGCTCCATCCGACTGGGCATGTCAAATTGTATGTTGGCCATAGAAAATTTGGGAACCATCACAAGCGGTCTTGATGAGAGATGGACAAAAGATATTTGATAAATTATTTTTTCTCCTTTGAGGGTTTTTCACCCCAGCGTTAGCAGCTGATTTTCCATTAGAGTTTAACTGACAGCAAGTTTCGTCAAGTCTCCTAGACTTTTCTCAGTATTCAGGCTGATCTCAACAATACTGTACTTTGGATTGTCTCTACTGATTCTAAGTCCTCTTATCACTTTATCAATGCTTTGGGGATTGTTCCAAGTGCACCAATTACTATTGGTATCACTGTCACCTTCATGTTCTATAATTTTTTTTAGTTCTCTTACCAGGTCTAGATATCTATCTACCTTTTCGCATTCTTTTCTCTGCAAGTTTTTCACTTGTGGTTTTTCACTGAAGTCTGAATGAAGTCTCCACACATCTCCAGGACTCTTCTCAGTATTCTGGCCGATTTTAACTATGCTGAAGTTTGGATAGTGTTAATCGTCCCCCGATTTCCAACTCTTTCTGCTCCTTTTCCTAGCCTTTGAGGACCATTCCAAGTGCGCCAATTACAACTGGTATCAGTGTTACTCTCACGTTCCACAGCTTTTTCATTTAGCGAGGCTCAAGTATTTGTTTCTCTTTTTGTTTTCTATGATTTCCTCTGTGTGGTCCGCCGGGACGGTAAAGTCCACTATTCGGTAGGTTCTCTTTAGTTTATAGTTTTTTCATGTTTGTATCTCATGAACCATTTGGTAGTGTGGCCAAACTTAATCCTTGCACAATTCCCAATGGATCACTTTCCCCACGCAGTCGTGTCTAGTCTTAAATTATTTTGGCACTAATTAGCTTCATTCACTTAATAGGTGATTAATAATTTCGTTGCAATCAACACATCACTTGCTATTATTATTATTATTATTATTATTATTATTATTATTATTATTATTATTATTATTATCATAGTAATTAATGTGTTCTTCTAATATCACCATTTTACAGAACTTATGCTTTCTTTTTCTCCTCTATCTTTTTCTACTTTGCCTTTTTTCGCAGTGCATTCGGAAGAAGAAAGAAGTGAAGGAAAGGGAAAAAGAAAAAGAAAAGAAAGCATCAGCCAAGAAAGAGGAGACGACGCCCAGCACAAAATCAACCAATCACATTTCACATTTTAAAAAGCTTTTCATTTTTCAAACCTGTTTTCCCGCCTTGTATCTTATTTTATTTATTTATTTGTTTATTTTTTTCAACTTAAAGTAGTTTTTGAAACTTTTTTCAAATTATTTCTCCACAATGGTCACGAAAGTCTATTAAAATTCAAACCGAACTGTTGTCGCTTAGGTCCCTCGCTGAGCCCAACACAACACATCAGCGACACCAGCTGAATTCGCCTGCCTATTCTAAGAATCTACAATTTATTTGATACGCATCGCTGGCTATATATAGAAAGAGCTATCTATATAAGGAAAAAGGTACACACACACACACACACATACACGCATATATATATATATATATATATATATATATATATATATATATATATATATATACTATTTCGTGGTGTACATCTTAATATGTCTGTGAATACACACATACGCACACACACACACACACACACACACACACACATATATATGTATATATATAAATACAACAACACACATACGATTAATATCAAGTACAGTTTTTCATTGATAAGAAAGAATATTACTTCGAGACATATTTTGCAATATATAGAAACTGTTACCTCCATATTGAAAAATATTTATTTATTCATAAAATGCAGAACTTGTCTATGTATATATATATCTTTTCTTCTTTTTCCTTTTTTACTTAGCGAGCTCGCGTTAATGTAAATGTATGTATGTGTGTGCGTATGTGTGTTTGAATACATGAGTGTGTGAATATATCTAGGTATATATGTGTATATCAGTTTGGGCATACGTAAGTATGTTTATTCACACCGTTATTGGCAGCAAATCTGTCACACCTGTTCAAAGAATGGTAAATTTTGAGAAAGCCATATTACCATCCTTCGAGAGACTCTGATGCCAGAAAAACCCCAAAGATTCTTGATTTTTTTTAATAGCTTGTCTTACAGATTGCCAATATTGCCTGAGGTTTTTGTCAAAAGACTGAGTCACTTTCCTGAAAAAAAAAAAAAAAGACAGAAAGAAAGAATCAGATACGATTGTGTTTGAAAAGTAAAACAAGAATGACTAAAAAAAAATGGCTGCTTATCGTCTGGCCCAGGAGTCCCTAACCTTTCAGTGTCGAAGATCGCATTCATGCTTAACAGTAGCGCGGTGGGCAACATATACCCTTGAAGACAATTTCATATTTGGATTTCATAGTAAGATATCTTATATAATAACATTCAATTCCTATTTAAGATAATGCAGAAAACAAATTCCTGCAAAACAGCACATCTTTAGAAATTGTTTACGCATTTATCCAACCACTTCGTCACAGGTAGTATGCGACTCAAAAATCAATGTTTTTAAGCGAAATAATATTCTAATTTGAATTCAGAGATTTACTTCTCAAAAACCTTACCGAAGTTAAAGATCTCAGTTTGCCCTCCTATCTACCCATAACCAGGTGGTGGGGAAACTAGAAGGGTATTAGCGAGAAGTGAAATGAAAATAGCATTGTTCAAGATTTGAACTCGGGTCTCGGAGTCCATTTCTAACAATGATAGCCGTTACACTAAGTGTTTATATTAAAAATATCAAAGAAGACTTATAGTTTTATCTAATAATAAACATGATAATGACAGACATAACTGTTACATAATAGAGTGATGAGATCTATCATCGACATGTAGTGTAGCATTCGAAGTCCTGAGCCATTAAACGTATGGAAAAACACAGTGGTTCAAACATCATGATTGAAAGCTATTGAACCTGTGGTCAATCTGAGACCATGGTTCTCTTTGAATGGTTTCAATCAATCCAGTCAGTTCGAAAATCGATTGAAATGCTCCATTTCTACTCTTATCACAGACTCCTCGTTTAATCACACAAGTGATGAGAATTTAAAAAGTCATCATGAAATAAGATATGTGCAGATGAAGATATGGTGACGTTGTTATTCAGCATCCTTGCAGAGAAGAACTTAGAACAACGGGAGAGGACGACAAAGGCTAATGAACACGAACAAAGACGGTGACCGACAGAACGACTGAAGAACGAAATGAAGCGAGGAGATGGGTGCTGGTCGATCGTAGAGAAAGAGCTATATAACACATATCATATGAAAAGGGGTGGTATACAAAATAACATCTAGTTCTTTAGTTATAAGACATAAACAATTGATTCATATAAACTGAAAACAAAATATTTCCCATCAAGATTATTTTCATAACAATTATTAACTTTTAATTGTTTTGTCTTTTGTGCAAAAACTAAATTATTAAGATGTAAGATTTATAAATATTATTTTGGAGGTGCCCATGGTGTAATTGTTATCGTCGTAGGAAATGAACACGGCGACACGAGTTCAAGTCCTGGAAAAACTGATTGCATTTCACATGGCACTAATACCCTTGGGAAAGGTATGAATCCAATTATTCTCCCTCCAACTATGGGTAAATAGTAGGACAGACTATGTTCTTCAGCCTTGGTGAGGCAACTAGTCTAGGAGAAGGAAAACTCTGAATTCAAACCTGTTAAACTCCGCTTAAAAATTGACCTTGTGTCATATCCTGCCCGAGCGGAGGGTTTGGGTAAATAGGATAAATATTATTTCGCGCACAAAAAATGTTGATATAAATTTATTGCAATTTGACTGTCATTTGTACTTGGGGTAAAAAAAATAAAATAAAATTCTAAGAATGGTTACTGGAAATAATTCAAGAGAATCGACAGCTTGTTAATTTATCCTTTAACGTTTTTTTGGTGGTAATACGGAAAATTCAGCGTAAAAAGGTATGCGCTGAAAGAGTTAAAATATTTCATTGAAACATTTTGAAAGGTTAAAAAGATTAACATTAGATCGTTGGAGATACATTTTCTTATTCGTATTTTTGTTGGATGGATTATTTCCCTTGTCTGTGTTTTTTACAACGTTTCGTACACTTTGATAGCCTTAAAGTTGCCGTGGCGAAACATGATTGATTTTGACATGTCAACTCGTCTAGGGTAACATTATGCGTAAAGGTTATGAAATTGCATACATTGTACATTTATATTTACATTTTGGTGCTGTTTCTTAAGATCTTTTTTTGCACACAGTTTTATGATATCAATATTCCTACGAATACAAATAACTTGATAAGTTCTATTGTTTTAACAATTGAATTGACTGTTCGCCAATGGCCTGGGAGACTGGGGTTCAATCCCAGGTCAAGTCATACCAATGACTCAAATATGGTACTTGATGCCGCCTTGCTTAACACGCAGCATTATAAGGTACGGATCAAGGGTAAAGTGGAGCAATCCAGAGAATGGTGTAGTGCCCCTCTTACCCCTTAGCTATTGAAAAGAGAGCCTTTGGGTCACCCTAGACTACGGTAGCCAACTTTTTTACTTATCTAATACGAATAATTATATGATTTCAAGTAATTATTTTTATTCAATAATTGTCTGGCCCAGTCTGCAGGGGCTGTAGAATACACCAACTGCATTTCTGCAGAGGGGTAAGACCCCCACCTCAACGAGTGTCTAGGATATAACACTAAACAATCTGATGCTGAGGCTTCAGTAATGATGGAACTTTGGAGAATGCGGAATATCCCTTTCTTGCCACCGCTCCCAGGTCCATTCTGGCCCAGAGTGGTAGCACCTGATAGGGTCATATTTGTGGGTCAAATAGATCTAAACTGTGTACTTATGCTAAACTGAATCATTTGAAATAGGACTGTTTTGACATTTTAACTATGTACTTATGCTAAACTGAACTGTCTGGAATAGTACTGTTCATATGTATAAAAATAGAATGGCATTAAATAACATACAGTAGTGGATATGCCATAAAACAAAACAAAACCAAGACAAAACCAATAATAGTCATTTGTTTGCACACAGTTATATGGTTTCAAGTAATTAATAATAATCCTTAGTAAACAATTATAACTTCACGTAACTATTCTTGAAACAAATAATTTACATTTACAGTTATGAAGTTGCAAGTATTCCTATCCAATACAAATAATTTTCAAACAGATTTCTTTATGAACAGAGACATCGTAATAAGTGAGTTCAAATTCCAGTTGTGAAATTACGTTCATTTTCGAGCTAATAACCTTGGAAAACCATGAACTCCCTTCACCCCCCCCCCCATGATGGGGTTAAATAGTATCACTGCTGATGTTCAACATGTAAAACTTTCCACTAAAGTTGATATTCTAAAGAAAGAAACCAAACCAAACTAAATCAAACGAAGAACTCTTTGATCTAAAGAGGTGAAGCGGATACTTACTATCACTCCGAGTCAGAGTGGATCAGTGAGTAATGAAGGGATCCACCACAGTGCCAAGAGTATCGTAATTGGAGCCCCACCATCAGATGCAGTTTAATGTCATACCCAGAATACATTTGGTTGGGAGGGAGGTTATTATTCTTCTGGGTGGATACAGTCAGTTTATTCTAAGCCCTACCAACATGGCGGTTTCATTTTGATAGGGAGTAAATTTTGTTTAGAACGACATCAACCTAAATAAGACCGAAAGATTTTTGTGAGAAAAAGTTTCCATAAAAGTATGTTTCTTCTCTATTTTTCAAAAAAGAACCGGAAACTTTTGCACACGCTTAATACATAGTCTAAAACTTTGACCCCAGTTATCTCAGGTAAAAAGAATAATCAGCTCAGCTTGTGGAGTAATAATTTACAAAACTTTTTGCTTAGATGTGGCACGAGGTCATATGAATGGCACACCCAATGAGACTCGAACTCACTCGTGTAGGTTTGCTAGTCTAGCTTTCAAACCGTTATACCACCAAAGGCGCCCTAGTAATTTACTAAGCTTTTAGCTTAGATATGGCACAAAACCATATAAATAGGGCACTCAGTGAGACTCTAACTCACTCGTGCAAGTTTGCTAGTCTAGCTTGCTAACCATTATACCACCAAAGGTGTCCTCAAGCTTGTGGAATACTTTGTTCATGGCGTAACGTTTGTAACGTTGTAAGAAATGAACCCAGTGACCCAAGTTGGCTGATTGCATTTCACTTTGTGAAATACCTGATAAGATTTTAAGTTCACAATTTTTTTTCTCTTTAAATGACACAGATTATATTTACTATGGTAGAGTAACATACTTTGCAGTCAAAAATCGGTTGTTTTTTTTTTTTCGCCTAGTCACTTGTCCACCCGACTACAAAAATGGAATTTAAACCAAAACTGTCTCTAGTTTTTGTACTTGCAATTGTATCATAATGCAACAGTTCTTGACACTTTGATACTTAGAGTTATTAAAGAGAGTAAATTTAATTCAGTTCGAATCGAAATATCGAAGAATATGTGCTTTTCACATCAGTTTCAACTGGTAGACTTTAAAAAAATATTTTTTGAAGTCTGAGTGACAACAACTAACCTCAGGTTTCCATGGCATTTTTAAGTATTCTAACGAGCTTGAACAGTGCTGAAGATGATTTCAGTTCTTCCTCTAATCCCTGGTTCTTTTCCAGGATTTGGGCACTGTTACAAGGGTTCTAACAACTGGTGTTATCGTCTTCATGTTCCACAGCTTTTTCAACCCTCTAGCAAGATCTTAGTATTTGTCCATCTTTTCGCTTTCTTTCATTTTTTTTTATCTGTGCTTCAATGACACGGTAAAATCTAGTTGGTGATAAATTATTTTTTCTTGTTAATTAACACGAGGTCTGGTCTTCTGGTCGAGATTAAGGGGATGGTTTATATCTTAAATTCACAGAGAATTTTATATTCAAGGTCAGATTCTGGTTCCTATGTTTACTATTTGTCAGTATGATTTAATTTTAATCTCTTACACAATTCCCAGTGGATCACCTACTCCACCCAGTCATGTCTTGTTTTGAATTCCTTAGGTGTTAGTTTGATGCATTTACCTGCAACGTAATTCTTTTCAATATATATATATATATATATATATATATATATATGTGTGTGTGTGTGTGTGTGTGTGTGTGTGTGTGTGTGTGTTAAAGACAGCGTTTCGACCTTACTTCGTCGAGTATCTTCAGATGTATAATTTATGGGGATTTCTTATATTTAATTACAGTGATTCTGTTGATGCTCGTTCCTATGGTACTAAAGTATATATGAATTTCACGGTAAGATCCTGGGATGGTGGATGTCTGGAGAGTATCCGGCCGAAACGTTGTGCACATATATATATGTATATATATATATATATATATATATAAACCCTTGTGTATATCTATATATATAGTGTCATCATTATCATCAAGGCGTACCGAGTGTACGGATTCCATTGATTCTCTCTCTCTCTCTCTCTTTCGCTTTCCATCGTCACTATCGCATTTATACTTGGTAGGCCCTCTACTCAGTATCTAGTGTCCACACAGGGCTACTTAAAGTAAGTTTTTACTGGTCTATCATTACTGGTGTGTCTATCGGAAAAAGTCACTTATATATTCGTCCTTAGTTCTTCTGCAATGCCCAGCATGACTTGTTCGTCTTTCTTTGTGATGGGAAGTAAGTGGTCATACAAGTGCTGCTTTGAGGATACTTGCTTCTAGGATTTGTTCAAAATAGCATTTAGCATCCATTTGTGGTGTCCTTTTCTCCAGTCGTTTTGTTTGAATCCAAGTGATGCAATCAAACAGTAGTACTGATGCGGTTACAGATAGGAAGAAATCTCGTTATATATATATATATATATATCATAACGAAGATAGGAAGACTATTCGAATGAATCAATATATAATGACCGTTCCTCAAAACTCAGACAGATATAAATATTTGATGCGTGAATAAATGGTTTTTTTCATCCTGAGGATAGAGATTTATTGATTAGCCTACATACATGACTGAAGAATTTCTCAATGAAACCCTCTGATTACAACTGACTAGTGAATGGTATAAATCCGCTCAAAAGTTCTCAAAGAGAACGCAATGTGAAGTACTAAGGATTCTGTCTAGTGCGTGGGAAAGTAGTATTCTTTCAAATATTGCTATCTGATTATTTTTACAAAGAGATCGAAAAGTTCAGCCACTGGCCACCTGAAAACTAAGTTAATGTAATTACATAGCACAAAACAATAACCAAACAACAATACCGAATTTGAGAGAGAGGAAGTTATTCTTCCTCATCTCTCTCTTGGCCCTGCATCTCTGCAGAAGGGTAAGACAGTAATGCTGGAGCTCTGTGGAATATAGAGTAACCCTCCATTGCCATCACTCCCATGTCCACTCTGGTCTGGAGTGGTAGCATCTGATATACTCCTATCAATGGGTCAAATAGAACTGTCTGACTTTTAATCTGTGTACTTTGACATTTAAACTGAGTGCAAACAAATGACTTATGCTAAACTGGGTTCCATGAAATAGAACTGTTTAATCATTTAACTGTGTCTAAACTAATAACTGATGTTTAATTGAATTGTTAGTGTTAAATAGCAATACTTGAAAACATTTTCGTGCAATCAAATGATTAATAGTAAATAGAATTATTCGTATTAGACAGAAATAAGTAAAACCATTTATATGCAAAAATATGAGCTCAGACTCGTTTTAAAATGTTATCAACAAAATGTGTTTAGAAATCATACATTTGATATATACATATAAAAAAGATTTGGCATTAAATAACTGTTGTATAGCCACATAATACATATACATGCATGCAGAATCACAACGACGACACAATAAAGACGAGCGACACAGTTCTTAGAAAAATATACCACTCAATTTATTTGAAAGGGTTGTGTGTGAGAGGGAGTTGGAGACCGAACAGAACTGCAACATATTGACCCCCACTCTGCTGGCCATAACTGCGTTTCTTTTCCGTTCTCCTGGGCTGCTCAACCGGGGGCCTGGGGCCCAGCCTCTCTGGGTGCTGGTTTTCTCTACCGCATCTTATCTCTAACTCGTTTGATCCCCAACCGATTGAATTTCCTGTGCACTGAGTTATATAATAGTTCAACACCCACCTTCTTCTTGTGGGCGTCACAATTTTGCACTCATTCAACCTGTCCACGGTCAAGGTTATAATATCATGATATTCATCGACTGGATGCACATGTTATTTACACATGTGCATTTCCAATTTTGACAGCCCGGTCGGGTCGTAGGTCAATATACAACATAACCTACAATGGTTGATATGTCATAAAACCAAACCAAACCAAACCAAATCAAGCATCATCCCTCCTTTTTTCTTTCCAAATCTATCTCTCAAATTGAAATTTTTTTTCGTCATCAGCGAGACCCTTTCACTTCCCATGATTCTGTCTGCCAGGCTTTTCCTGCTTCATCGGTTCTCTGTTAGTTGACAGCAGTAGGTGGGTAAGACCCTCCTCCCCTAAAAAACACGTAACTGCATTTGATGGTGATGCTCCTGGAGTACCCCTTCATTGCCATTTCTACCAAGTCCACTTTCAGGGTTCTATTTATTGGCTCTAATAGATCTGTTGGCAAATTTTTTATATATCGATAGCAGTACCTGTTATCATATGAGCATACGCAAGAATCTTATGGAACTTCACGAATAAGTGTACATTAAAACGTACAATGTGCGTCATCCCTAACCTCTAAGTATAGAATAAGTCTATCGGCTGAAGCAGTGGAATACGCCACCAGTGGGCAGTGGGTTGCAAACCATAATATTTGAGGACAGGATCCAGGTTGCTGAGCAGTCCTTGATCTTTCAACCGAAGTGTTTAAGTGACTTGCAACATTTCACTTTGGCTCTTACTGGGCTAGACGAGCGGTCGAAGAGACCCGATCCGATTAATCGGCTGGTTATGTCAAACCCTAGCACCTTTCCCGAGTATATTCTTTAAATTGTTTTTGTGGAAAACAAGTATCCAAACTTATTTAATCTTAAAGAAGCTAGAAAACAGTGGCTGAGGGTCAACTGCGCTGAGATAGCAATAGTTGAAACCATTTAAACTACGTACAAACAAATGATTAATATTAAATAGAATTATTATTATGGGAAAGGTATGAATCCAATTATTCTCCCTCCAGCTATGGATAAATAGTAGGGCAGACTGGGTTCTTCAGCCTTGGTGAGGCAACTAGTTAAGGAGAAGGAAAACTCTGGATTCAAACCAGTTAAACTCCGATTTAAAATTGACCTTGTGTCATATCCTGTCCCAGCGGAGGGGTTGGTAAATATGGATAGCAATACTAGAAACCGTGTCCTGAGTATGACATTAAGCCATCTGATAGTGAGACTCCAGTCCTAGAATTAGGGAAGCGTGGGGTATCCTTTCATGGCCATTATTCTCAGGGTTAATACTTGTTAGAGGCCCATCTATGAGTCAAATATAACTATTCAATCAATTAATAAGTATTATTATTATTATTTTCTCTTTTGAGAGTTTTTCACATCAGCATTAGCCGATGGTCTTTCATTGAAGTTTGAATGACAGCAAGTCTCCACAAATCTCCAGGACTCTTCTTAGTATTCTGGCCGTTCTCAATAATGTAGTAGTTTGGATGGTCTCCAATCGTCTTGTTATTTCCAAGTTCTCTCGTCACTTTAATAATCTGTACCAAGAACACCAACTACAATTGATATAATAGTCACTTTTATGTTCCAGTTTTTTCAATTCTCAAGAAAAGTCGTGGTACTCGTCCTTCTTTTCGTTTTCTCTTAATTTTATTCTGTGGTCAGCCGGGACAGTAAAGTCCACAACTTTTCAATTTCTCTTTTTTTATTATTATTATAAGGTCTGGTCTTCAGGCCTAGATAAGGTGATCCGTTCGTATGTCAAAGTCTCGTAAGAGTTTGAGTGTCTTATTCTCCGGGACACATGCTGGGTTGTACATATACCATTTTCTCGTATGGTCAAATTTAAATTTCTTGTACAATTTCCCATGGATTACCCTTTCCACCCAGTCGTATCTACTCTTATACCCTTTCTGTGCTAATTTGCTGCATTCGCTTATTATGTGATTGATCGTTTCGTCTCTTTATTATTGCTCTTACTTTTAGTTTATTGACACCATACGGCTGTGTGCAATTTTTTTCTGTATTAGGTAGTAATACTTAATGAATAGAATTATTAGTATTAAATAGGAATACTTGATATTAACTGTGTGCAAACAAATAAGTTGATGAGGTGCATGGAGTAACAGTTATCGTCGTAGGAAATGTATACTACCACACGATTTTAAAACCCTTGACGAGGCCGTTTGTGCATTACCTTCACGCTATCACCTTTAGGAAAGGAATAAATCAATCTACTCCATCTAGCTCCGGGCAAATGATAAGACAGATTAGGATGTTTATTTCTGGTATGGCAACTGGTTTAGGAGAAAGAAAATTCTGAATTCAGAAGTAAATGTGCCTTGGCACCATATATGGATATCAATCCCCAAGAAACTCGATGTGTAAATACATATTTGGAGCCGGTTTAACCTACATCAGGTGAATGCTGTTTAATATATATATATATATATATATATATATATATATATATATATATATATAATAAATATCAAATAAAATGAATAGTGTTGAAACCATTTAGCTGTGTGCAAACAAATGATTCATATCAAATAGAATTATTAACGTTGGATAACAATACATGAAACCATGAAACTGTTTGCAAATAAACATGCTCAGGTTCGTTTAAAAAATGTCCCCTGACATTTGACATTACACCACTGGAACTACCCTCGACTGAATTGAATTATTAAAAATATTTTTGTACACCAAACAATAGTTGTACTATGGAACTATGGAAGGCAGTAATTACTAGGGATACGGTTACAAGACTCAGCATTCCTATCCAAGGTCGCGGTAAATCACCTGAAGAAGGCCTGAGGTGAATTTTGGCCGAAACGTAGTGAAAGAAGAAACAACATAAAAACTACCCAGATGAGGACAAAAAGTCCGCAATAGTTTGTACACCAAACATATATATATATATATATATATGTGTGTGTGTGTGTGTGTGTGTGTGTGTCGAAACATGTTGCAGTGGATAAAGCATTTGGTTGTAAAGTGGTTATGAGGGAAATCATCTGGAGTTTGCAGGTTCAATCCTAACTACAGGTAAGACTAACAAGGAACACTTACTACAACTTAACACTTGTACCTGGTCATGGTTAACAGAATTGGAACAGTCAACTCCTGCGGATCAAACCAAGGGTTCCGTTCGAAGTTCCGTGTTGGCTTCAGAGTTCGACATGAAGCACCTGAAGAAGACTGAAGGATATATCGGCTGAAACGTTGTAAGTATATCATTAAAAGTGAGATTAATAGTTCGAATATTCTAAGTGATAGAAATACTTGACTATATACAATCATGTCTTGATGATGATCATCATCATAACAATTGTTAACTAAGGATTATAACTATCTACTTTAAACTATGTGCAAACAAATGACTATTTCTTCATAGAGAGAATTACTGTAGACCGTACAATTATTAGTATTTGATAAAAATACGCTAATCTACACAGTTCTATATTGATGAAAATGACATCATGATAATAATTTTTTACTAAGGACAACTATAATTATTAGTTACATAAAACCATATCACTGTGTGCAAAAAAAAAAATGACAATTATTAAATAAGAATAACTCCTTGAAAGCATGTAATGGTTACTATTAGACAGGAATACTAGAAACTATACAATCGTGTGCAAATTGTTGGTATTATATAGGAATACTTGAAATATAACTATGAGCAATAACTCTTTTGAAACCATAATACAAAAAATAGGTAGAATTTGAAACCGCTATCTTCTACTCAAGGCGGCCAGAGGTTTACTTGGTCAAAAACGTGGTGCGATAGACAACAACTATGGAAGGCAGTAATTACTGGGGATACAGTTACAAGACTCAGCATTCCTATCCGAGGTCGCGGTAAATCACCTGAAGAAGGCCAGAGGTGAATTTTGGCCGAAACGTAGTGAAAGAAGAAACAACATAAAAACTACCAAGATGAGGACAAAAAGTCCGGAATAGATAAAAAAAATTAATTCTCAGATTAAGAAGCCTCATCTCAAAATGATTCCAATTAAAGACAAAAATATAGGTGTATAGTAAAAGTAAAGTAAAGTTGGCGACCGTAGCCCAGAGTGACCAGAAGGCTCCCTTTTCTATAGCTACTACACCGAGATGTAGTGGGGGGTGCTACTCCTTCCCCTGGATTGCTCCTCTTTACCCTTGATACGTACCTTATATTGCTGAGTGTTAAGCAAGGAGGTATCAAGAACCATTTTTAAAGTCTTTGGGATGACGCGACCGTGGATTGAACCCAAGTCTCCTGGGTCATTGGCGAAGCGCGATTCCCTAACATCTAGGCTTAGAATAAGTCTAAACAAATTGATATGCAATTAAAATCAATCAATCTATCAATCAATAAGTTATTGGGTACAACTTCAACAGAAATAGTTTATACAACCAATTAACCTAACTATTGCACCATCTTGCCCAGTCAGTTGGGGCTGTAGAATACACCACCTGCTTCTCTGCAAAGGGGTAAGACCCCCACCTAATGAGTGTCCTAATATGACACTATACAATCTCATGGTAAGGTTTCAGTAATGCTGGAGCTTTGGAGAATGCGGAGTACCCCTTTATTGCTATCGCTCCGGGGTCAACTTTGACCCGGTGTGGTAGTACCAGATAGGGTCCTATCTATGGGTCACATAGAACTCAGCTGTATACTTATGCTAAACTGAATTACTTGAAATGGGACTGTTTTGACATTCAAACTGCGTACTTATGCTAAACTGAGCTGTTTGGAATAGATATGTATTGACTTTTAAACTGGGCTGCATGAAATAGAACTGCTTTCACATTTAACTGTGTGTAAACAAAAACTATACTTATACTAAACTGAATTGTTTGATATTTAATTGAGCGAAAAAGGTTGATACGCCGTAAAACAAAACGACCAACCAATCAACCTACCATTGCACCATGAAAAATGTCCTGAAAGTCACTCACTACGCTTAGCTTAGTTTGGCACTAAGACAAATGTATAAAACACCCAGTGTGCCATACAAGCTTGCGTGAAAGTACGCCTAATTTAAAGATGTATTGATAGTTTGTTTTCTTGGCTATCATTGCTTAATAATATTAGTTCAATATCCTTTTTCTCAGCTATGGGTTAAATTGTAGCACTGCTGTTCTTTTACAATGATGGCTTAAGTATAAAATAACCCAGGAAGGTTGATATACCACTAAACAAAGAAACTAAACCAATCCAATCCGTGCACATAGTTTATCCAAAGCAATTTTATTTGCCATCAGTACACACACAAACACATACACACACACACACACACACACACACATATATATATAATCAGTTAAGTCAATCGAACTATTGATTTCCAAGAAAACGCCCAGTGCTCTGAAAACGAAACAGAACCAGAATAAAAGGTAAAATATTGAGTTTGAAATGTTCGCAAATGAAATCAAATGCTGTACCTAATATATATATATATATATATATATATATATATATATATAGGTGTGTGTGTGTGTGTCTAAACGAAAAAATATGAAAAAACAAGGTATTCAAGGATGATTTTATTTATAGTTAAAATACATCGTTATTTTCATATTTGTATATTTACATACCATCGGATTATTTCCATCTTTCCAGATATATATATATATATATATATGTGTGTGTGTGTGTGTGTGTGTGTGTGTTTTCCAACAAACCGTAAAATAGTAGCACTACTGTTCTTCTAAAAGTATCAAATAACCTATGAAGGTTGATATGCCATTAAACAAAGAAACTAAACAAACCTTAATAACCTTTCTTTATTTTGGAGAGTTGGTGAGTTCTGGTTATGTGACTCGAGGTTTGTAAATCCAGTTCTTCAGAACGGATATAAATAGAACCACGTTAAAGTGCGACCGAATAAGAACACTTTTCTGGTTTCTAAACTGAGAACAGTTGATCAAATTTCGTGGCATAGAATGTTAGGAGTGGCAAACAACAGCAACAACAACAAAAATAATAATAATTGAAACGGCCAAATCAAAACGTATAGAATACAAAGTGAGGTTAAAAATCAGGAAATGTCAAATGAGGTATTATAAAATTCGTAAGTAACCGATATACAAAACCCCAAGAGGAAAATACATACGATAAAACAATGTGAATCTTTTTTTTTTTCTAAGGGTCTGGTCGATAAAGCTTCTTTCATCGCGCCTAAAATATAAGTGAGGTTGGTAACAAAAAAAAAAAAAAAAAGAAAAGAAATTAAACCAATAGATCTCAGCTTAGAATAAAGTTCATTAATCAGAATTTTTAGATCGTTGTTTTATATTTTTATCATTAAGGGTTTTCGGACTATTGTCTACATCTTTATTGTTATTTCCACAACGTTTCGGTCGATATGTCCTCCGGTCTTCTTCAAGTGTTTGTCGAACTCGGGAACCTACACGGAACTTCGAAATAGCAGGACACATAGCGTAACGGTTATACGCGTTGGTTCCCTAAGCTTCTAAGGAGACAATCATCAGGAAGTTTCAGGTTTAATCCTGATGGCAGGCGAGTAACAATACAGGAATACTTAACACTTGTACCCGGTTATGGCTAACGGAATCAGAACAGGCGATCCCCGTGGATTCAATAAAAGACGTAGTTCGAAGTTCCGTGTAGGTTCGACAAACACCTGAAGAAGGCCAGAGGGCATATTGACCGAAACGTTGAGGAAATAACAGTAAAGATGAAGACAATACTCCGAAAACACTTTATGATAAAAATCATCGCGCTTTGTATCAGAAATTTAGACAACTAACGTCATCATATACATATATATATATATATATATATATATATATATATATATATATATATATATATATATATATATATACCCGACTCCTCCACACGAGTAGGATGTGATAAAAGGTCAATTTCTAAGCGGAGTTTAACGGGTTTGAATTCAGAGTTTTCTTTCCCCTTGAGTGTTTGCCATACCAAGATTAAAGAGCACAATCTGACCTACTGTTTATCCACAACTAGACGGAAAATAGTCGGATTCAGACCTTTCCCAGGAGTATTAGCGTGATGTGAAATGCAAACAGCCCCGTCTACTCATCATTGCATCGTCTGGCGCCCAAGCTTCAACCGACCCTGTCGGGGTAGAGGCTTAAAAAACGCCGAATGTATCCCGTTAATATGGGTATGACAAACACAAAAAGACAGATTTTGCGTATGGCACTAAACTGCAGTTTTCAGGATCTCTAGAAAGTGTTGAGTAACCCTTCAATGCCATTACTCCCATGTCCATTCTCACCCAGTTACGATTCATATCTAAGTCAAATAGATCTGTTTGCAAATCTGTATTAGATAGCTTGTTTGGTTGGTTGGTAGGATTTTATGGCATGTCAACCATTATTGGTTATTTAAAACCAAATCCTCTTTATTCGTATATATTAAATATATGATTTATATATACATTTTGGTCATAACATTTTAAAATGAACTTGAGCTATTTTTCACATAGTCAAACGGTTTCAAGCATTTCTCTCTAATACGAATTATTCTATTTACTATTAATCATTTGTTTGCGGACAATGAATTGGTTACAAGTATTGCTATTTAACATTAATAATTCTATTCAACATTACTCATTTGTTCTTACACAGTTACATGGTTCCCAGTATAGCTACGTATCACTAACATTTCAATTAAACACCATTCATTTGTTTACACACAGTTAAGTGTCCACACAGTTCAATTTCTAATAATTCAATTTAGCATAAGTCATTTCTTTGCCCACAGTTTGTCAAACAGTTCTATTTAAACCATCGAGAGGACCTGATCGGGTGCTATTACTCCGGGCCAAAGAGGACCTGGGAGCAATGGCAATGAAGGGATACTCCACATTCTCCAAAGTATTAAAATCGTATCAATTAATATCATATCCAGGGCTCTCATTGAAGAAGCAGTCGGTTATTCTACAGCCTCAGCTGAATGGGATTTTTATTACATAGGAATACCTGATATAATATAACTAATTGTAAAAACTTTAGAAACCACATAATGTAAATATAAACGTACGATGTAGGCAATTACCTAATATCTAGGCATGAAATAACCCTCGTCAGGTTGACATGCCATGAGAATTAATCTGTCAATCCGATAATTCATCTCAGCAGTAAAATTTCAGTACGTGGCGTACATAAAAAATAGGATGGAACAGCTTCTTATCCAGTTAAAAGAGGAAGTCCAGAGGAGCTTCGACAAATGAAAAACTCGTTTGAATAAGTGCTATGAATGCCAAGGCGACTATTTCAAAGGAAATTAATGCTTCACTTATTGTTCATAATACTTTTGGTAAATATAGCATCAGTTTCAATATTTATTACTCTTCAGTATATCAATATTCAATATTTATTCAACACACCTTGGAAGAACGAAAATTTTTAGTTGCTTAGCAAATGACGTTCAACATTTACAATAGAAAGTAATTAAATTGGTTTGGTTTCTTTGTTTAATGACATATCAACTTTCGTGGGTTGTTTGATGCCAAAGCCATTCTCGTAGAAGAACAATAGTAGCACAGTTAATCAGAATCGAATGAGTCAACGTGAAGTAATGGTTAAAGTATTGGCTAGGAAAGCCGTAGTTGGTTGGTTGGTTGGTTGGATTTTATGGCATATCAACCTTTGTAGGTTATTTAATGCCAAATCTATTTTTATGCAAATAGTCAGTTCTATTTCAAACAATTCAGTTTAGCATGAGTACATGGTTTAATTGTGAAAAACATTTCCATTTCAAACTATTCAGTTTATTCAAACAGTTCTAATTCAGTTTAGTATAAGTATATATTTTGTTTACACACAGTTGAATGTCAAAACAGTTCTATATATAACAATTCAGTTTATTGTTAGTATAGTTTCAATGTCAAAAACTGTTCCAATGCTAACAATTCATTTTAGCATAAGCACGCAGTTTTAATATAAGTACAGCTTAATTGTCTAAAACATTTCTATTTCAAGCTATTCAATTTAGTCAAACAGCTTTAATTCAAACAATTCAGTTTAGCATAAGTATGCAGTTAGTTCTATTTAACCCATTGATAGGACCCTATCAGGTGCTACCACTCCGGGCCAGAGTGGACCTGGGAGCAATGGCAGTGAAGGGGTGTTCAGCATTCCCCAAAGCTCCAGCATCACTGGAACCTCACCATGAGATTTTTAAGTGTCATATCCAGGACACTCATTTGGATGGTCTTACCCCTCTGCAGAGGTGCAGTCGGTGTATTCTACAGCCCCAGCCGACTGGGAAAAAAAAACTGTAGTAAGTGGATTCGAATTCTTTATCCTAACAATCGGATTGATTATCTTGGAAAAGATGTGAAGCCTCTTACTATACGTTAAATAGTATGTGGTGAATTAAGCTTCCAGACTTTTTTGTACAGGCATTTAAAATTGTCGTAGATTCTTGAAAATTCCCTATATTATTGCTATACATATTCTGAGATGACTGACCAATTCTTATGATTTCTGGTTCAAATGAACAGCTACAACAGGAATTGGAATACACCCTACTAAAGCCTGATTGTCATAGCTGGTAAATTTCAAAAATGCAATCTGGACGTAAGGACACTTTAGAAGAACTATATGCAATAACATTCTGTTTTAAACTTGGAAAAAATTCCACAGAAACGTATGGAATGCATCAGACTGCTTTTGGAGCATCTTGCATGAATCAAGCATCAGTTTTTGAGTGGCATAAGAGATTCAAGGAAGGCAGGGAGTCTGTGAGGGAGGATAAGAGGTGTGGTAGGAGTAAGGAAGTCAATATACCAGAGTTGATTGGCCAAAGGGTTAGGGTTAGGGTTACTATGTTGAGGTTTTAAGGGATTTCAGTTGGAGATTCCGTTGGAAGAGGCCAGCACTCTTCAAATCGGGTCAGTGGCATTTCCACCAGGACAATGCACCAGTCAACAACTCCATCCTTGTCACAGACTATTTGACCAAGATGGGCATCAACACAGTTTCTCACCGTCCCTATAGTCGAAACCTTGCTCCCTGTGACTTTTGGCTATTCCCTAAGCTCAGAGGCTGTTGTTATGAAACAATTGAGGAGATGAAAGAAGCTGTGACGAAGGTCATTGACACGCTCACACAAGAGGACTTCCATGGGGCCTTCCGGAAGTTGTTGGAACGGTACAAGTGCATTGTAGCCGGGGGAGATTACTTCGAAGGGGACTAGAGTTTCATGTGTGTACTATCAATAAAAGTGTCCATACGAAAAAAAATCTGGAAACTTATTTAATGATCCTCGTACCTCTTCTGAAAAGAAAGCTTTGGCATTAAGCTTGATATGTCATTAAATAAAGAAACTAGAAACATTATAGATAGCTGCGGTGTATGAGGGGATGCTTATACCTTCGCCAAAGGTCTTAGTACTAAAGTGAATACAACGGCGCGACTGGAGTTCGAACTCGCTAACAAGAATTTCTCAGTACAACAGGTTAACCATTACGTCACGAAAACTGATTGAATTGATTTTTTTCAAAAGGTTTTCTTGGTACACCAAACAATGGTTACATTATATTTTAAGAAATCTGCATCCAAAATTCTTAAGATAACCTTTCCAAGTTCGGGTTGGCATTTTTATTCGTTTACTAAGTATCACACAGAGAGAGAGAGAGAGAGAGAGAGAGAGAGAGAGAGAGAGAGAGAGAGAGACACACACACACACATATATATATATATATATATATATATTAATCATATTCATTTAGCTTAGTATGACCCAAAGCCGAATTAATAATCACTATATTTAGGAACTGGTCTTCAAGATGAACTTCTTAATCAATTGAAATAATTAATTGTAAAATTTATTCTTTTCTGTAACTTTAGCGTTGAATAGTAATTTTAAAAAAAATTGCATTAGCATGAAGGGAAACAGCCATATCTAGGATTTGAACTCGGGTCACGGATTCCATTTCCGACAATGAGAAACCCTTAGAAAAGACTAAAATAATAATATGACACTTAAGCCAGTGTTTGAATTTAGCCTACCGTTAATTTGGTTGGTTAGTAGGTTGGTTTTTATGAATATCAACTATTATTGGTTATTTAACGCCAAATCCATTTTATACTCATAAACAGTTCTATTTTAAACAATTCAGTTTAACATAAGTATACGGTTTCATTCTATTTGACCTATAGATAGGACCCTGTCAGGTGCTACCACTCCGGACCAGAGTGGACCTGGGAGCAATGGCAATAAAGAAGTACTCTGCATACCCCAAACCTCCTGCATTATTCCATTCCCTGGATTGCTCCACTTTACCCTTTCCTTATACTGCTGAGTGTTAAGCAAGGTGGCATTAAGTACCATTTTTTAAGTCTTTAGTAAGACTCGACCTGGGATTGAACCCCGGTCTTCCGGACCATTGGTGAACACTCTACTCATTAGCCAATGACCCAGATACTCTTAGAAATGGTACTTGATACTTTTTTGCTTAACACTCAGCATTATAAGGTACGTATCAAGGGTAAAGTGTGGCAATCCAGGGGAAGGAGTAACGCCCTTCCCTACACCTCAGTGTAGTAGCTATTGAAAAGAGAGCTTTCGGGTCCCCCTCGACTACTGTCGCCAACTTTTTTCTTTGTATATGTATAAACAGAATTTGGTATTAAATAACCAAAAAGGGTTGATATGCCATACACACAAAAAACAAAAACAAAACAGCCAGCCGTCAAAATAATGAATAAGATTAAAATAAGATAAAAATATATGACTTACAGTTTTCCACGTTCGATCTTCTGGTGACCTAGTATTTAACAGGTCTCACGTGTTAAATTCTAGTTCATCTAAGTCGTAAGTTTTTATTCGGTTTTAAATTTTACTTTTTATACTTGAAATATATATATATATAAAAGTTAAAGTAAAGTTAGCGACCATAGTCGAGGGTGACCCGAAGGCTCCCTTTTCGATAGCTACTACACCAAGGTGTAGGGGAGGGCGCTACTCCATTCCCTGGATTGCTCCACTTTACCCTTGAACCGTACCTTATAATGCTGAGTGTTAAGCAAGGTGGTATCAAGTTCCATTTTTAAAGTCTTTGGTATGACTCGACCTGGGATTGAACCCAGATCTCCCGGGCCATTGGCGAACACTCTAACCGCTGGGCCAATGTATATATATATATATATATATAGTGAGAGAGAGAGAGAGAGAGAGAGAGAGAGAGAGAGAGAGGTAGCTAAAAAGGTTTGAAAGTAAGAGGGAAGTCAATGACAATATTATTGACTTCCCTCATTTCTTATCCTCGATTTATAAATACACGCACACACGTTTATATATATATATATATATATATATATATATATAAACGTGTGTCTGTGTGTGTGTGGATACCGGCTCACTAGAGGATTGGGAACGTGAAACTTAGAGTCCTGAGATTTTATCTATTTCTATTACGTATTTGATGTATATATGTAAATCAGTGAAGGATGAGTATGTACGTGGTGGGATTGCGTGTGTGATTCTCCTCAGGTGATCGGTGAATAATGCTGCATCGTTCAATTTCTTCTGTTGCTTACCGGTACTTCACTCCAAGTAACAGGCCGCAGTTTTTACTTGGATTCATGGGAGAATGAGATTCATGCCTAATCCCGGGTTGAAATTTGAACTTGATTCTCCAATTTGATTTTACATGTTACCAATCGGTATACAGAACATACCTTTAACACACACATACACACAAATGCACACACATAAACACACTCACATGCACGCGCATACGTACATGCACACACACACACACACACACACACACAAATAAACGCTTACACCACATAAATAAACACCCAAGCTTAGAGAGCCTTATGTCTATTCATGTACGTAAAAAATGATTTTGGTATACTGAACACTTTTCAATGGATTTCTCAGTCTACTCGGCATTCTTTGTAAATCAGTTACGTTTGTCTTTCTATCTTGTTTAAATATATATATATATATATATATTGTCATCCACAGACAGACTGTGTCGTTCTATCAGAACTCTTCAGTGTGGCTAGACACGCAGGACGCTCGAAGCCGGGACTGACACCCGTCCAACTTTACGTTAGACTAAGTTTCAGACCTCTCGGCCACCAAGCGGACCACGTTGGCTAGGGGAATTTTAAGGTATTTATTTTAGCAACAGCAGCAGCAGCAGCCTTTGTTTACATTTTTTATACCCTATCGGCTACCAGAGGGCTCAATTCTTTCGAAGAGCTTTGCATTACGCTAGCGGCGGCCGTGACACCGGTTGCTTTGACAGGGTCACTGGAGTTTTGAAAGGAAATACATTAGGACAATATATGTTTATAATCTGCTTAGAATACGTACTTTGAACGTCAATAGATCAAACAAAAGAACATGTTTTCACATTTAAAAAAGACAATTAATAGACAATATTCTTGAAAAAGTGTGATAGATGTAGATTCCCTAAATGAGTAAGGGCTCCTCGCAAATTCCGCAGCCTAAACCGAATCCCTGCAACATAGACTAGAGCAAAGCAGCAAATGACATTGACCTCTATATGAACGCAGATAAAACAAAGTTCATGTGATCTAAAAAAAAAAAAAAGATGGAGCCATCACCACTTTAAGAGACAAACCTCTGAAATTAGTAGAGCAGTTCACATACCTTGACAGCAATATCTCCTCTACTGAAAGTGATGCCAACATACCACAGGAAAGGCAGGGACTGCTGCTGAGCGGCTGTCGATCATGTGGAAATCTGATATTTCTGATAAAATGATTCTTCCAAGATGTAGCCGTGTTAGGACTAATGTATGGTTGAACCGCCTGTACTCTAACAAAATACTTGCAGAAAAAGCTTGATCGGAACTACACAAGAATTCCACCTGCTATTTTGAATAAAGGTTAGAGGCAGCACTCTGCAAAACACCACCTGTACGGACACTTATCTCTCATCTTACAAACCATCCAAGATGAATAAGACATGTTGAGCATTGCTGGTGAAATGAGGACGAACTCATGTGACGTTTTCCTATTCAATCTTACAAATGCACACACTAGTATTTGTCGACCAGAAAAGGCTTATATACATCAGCTCTGTATGGAAACAGGATGCGACCTAGAGTACCTACCAAGAGCGATGGATATTAGGGACAGATTGCGAGAGAGTGTCATGGGTCTCTGTGCCATTAGTACGACTTAGTGATGATATATGTGTGTGTGTGTGTGTGTGTGTGTGTGCATGTCCATCTGTGCGTCTGTGTGTGTGTGTATGTGAGCGCACAAGTAGGGATATTTCAAAAGTAGCCGCTTCTGTTTATTTCCGCATAAACTACAATAGATAATGAGACTTATATATATATATATATATATATATATATATATATATATATATATATAGCACTACAGAAAAGAAGAAGTATTCTGCTGCAAAACACATACCCTTCAGATTTACCACTAGATAACATCCAGCCAATTTGATATTAAGCCTATCCACATGTCAGCGAACAAGGCAGAATGTTTTTGAATATCTTCTATCGAATAATTTAAAAATTCGTAAAGAAAGCCCTAACAGTAGTTTAGAAGAAAAAGCCTAGAATGATACCACAGCCCCCCCCCTAAGAGAAAAAAAAAAAAAAAAAAAAAAAGCTCTATAATTCCTGAAGCCTGCTAGGTCCCCAACTGTAGGAAGGAAGAAAAAAAAAAATTCAGGAAAAGTCCCAATACAGCAAAAAAGTACAAGTCAGTACTAGTGAAAGTCATAAGTACCTTAATGTTGGACTTTAACTAAGTTAAAACTTAAAATAAATCCCCCACTTTTTTTTTTTATTTTATTTTTATTTTTATTTATCTTTTTTTTTTATATTATTATTTTTTTATTTTATTATGTACACATGGGAAGTAGCATGATGTACGTAAAGGTATTTGAATAAACCAATGGACGACCAAACTCAATACCCAAATGGGTCCTGGACGTGAGTTTGACGACTTTTCGCTCAGGATCGACAGTTCGATCGGGGAACTACTGCTGCTCCTCTATAAGAGTGGCTTCTATAGAAGAGAATAAAACAGCCATCGAAAGATAACCATGACCCACACTCAAACCACTTACACAAACCGCATCGCTCTTCGCGCGGGTAAAAAAGGGGCGCGTCCTGCTGAGGTTGGAGCCCTGGCCTCGGTGTTCGAAAAATCAGCTACAGAGCTCAAACAATCAAAACTACTAAAATGCAAGCAAACACTACAAATAGCCACATTTAACGTAAGAACCTTAAATAGAATAGGACAACTCCCAGAGCTAATTGCATCGGCCGAAGAACATAAAATAGACATACTATGCATACAAGAACACAGATACACGCACACAGAAGATATCACATATCACGAAACTGGCAATGGATGGTCGCTCGCCACTGTATCCGCATGGAAAAACTCTGTCAACGCCGCAGTAGGAGGGGTAGGATTGCTTATAGGACCTAGAGCACTAAAAACGCTTAATAGCATAGAGAAAATACAACCTAGAATGATGGTAGCTACATTTAACGGAAACCCCAGAGCAACAATCGTCTCATGCTACAGCCCCACCAATGTCAGTGAAGAAAATGAAATAGTCACCTTCTACGATGAGTTATCCTCATTAGTGCGTAGCATCCCGAAACACAACATGTTAGTCATTGGCGGAGACATGAATGCACAAATCGGGAAAAACGGAAACAACAAATACAGCCTCCACAACACGTCAAATAGAAATGGGCAACATCTAACAGATTTCATGATAGAAAATAGATTAGCATGCCTCAATACAAACTACCAAAAAAGAGAGGGCAAACTATGGACATACACGTACGCAAACAATACTAAAGCTCAGATAGACTACGTCCTTATAAACAAGAAATGGAAGAATAGTGCATTGAATTGCGAGGCATACTCCTCTTTTGAGGGTGTATCCACCGATCACCGAATAGTCACAGCGAAAATACGGTTAAGTCTACGAAAAAACGACAAACGAACAGCGACCACCAAACACTATAACTGGGCCCTATTAAACAACAAAGATGTCAGAGATAAATACGTATTAGAATTAAGAAACAGATTCGAAACACTACAAGAAAAGACGGAAAAAAGTACACCAAACGACGAATACGAAAATTTCGTCAATGCACACCTTGAGGCAGCAGCAAAATACATTCCAACAAAAATTAAAACTAAATATAGAGTCCCATGGGAAACTTTAGCGGTGAGAGAAAAACGTGCACTAATGAAAACAGCCTCCAAAAACTATCGAAAAAACCCAACAAACACAAATGCCTTAAAACTAAAAACGGCACAATATCAATTAGCAGGCATATATATAAAGGAACAGACAGAATACATTCAAAATCAGATAGATAAGATTAGAGACTCGGTGGAAGATAGACAATCTAGAATTGCCTGGCAAACAATAAACGAAGTGAGCAGAAGAAAGAACACAGCCAAAGCAAAACTTAAAGCAGCAAACCAACAAGAAAGAATAAAACTGTGGAAACAGCACTTCGAAAACTTACTTGGAAACCCACCAAAAATAACACATGAACCAATCACCAGAATAATTAGCAAACAATTAGACATTAAACTTGGACCGTTCACACAAGAAGAACTCGACTCGGTTCTCAGAAAAATTAAAAATAGGAAAGCTGCAGGACTGGACGAAATTTCCCCGGAAGTATGGAAGACCAGACAATTCGATGACATACTGCTCCGCCACTGCAACGCAGTATACAATCAAAATCCGATAGATAGATGGACGAAGGGATGCATACTCCCCTTCCCTAAAAAAGGGGACCTCGGATTAGCCAAAAACTACCGAGGCATAACACTTACATCCATAGCTGCCAAAATCTACAATGCCCTACTACGAAACCGAATAGAACCCAAAATCGACAACATACTTAGAAAAAACCAAAATGGCTTCCGAAGAAATAGATCTACGACCTCACAAATATTAACCATCCGCAGAATCCTTGAAGGTGTACGGGCAAAGAACCTACAAGCGACATTAATATTTGTCGACTTTACCAAGGCTTTCGACTCCATTCACAGAGGAAAGATGGAACAAATCCTACTAGCGTACGGCATACCTAAAGAAACCGTAGCGGCAATAACGATTCTCTATAGAAACACTAAAGTAAAAGTACGATCACCAGATGGAGACACAGAATACTTCGACATTGTAGCAGGAGTACTACAAGGAGACACGCTGGCTCCGTATCTCTTTATCATTTGTCTAGACTACGTACTTAGAACATCGATTGACAAAATCAAAGAGAATGGCTTCGAACTGACGAAGAAAAGAAGCAGAAGATACCCCGCAACAACAATTACCGACGCCGACTACGCCGATGACATAGCGATACTGGCAAATACACCTGACCAAGCCGAAACACTTCTGCATAGTTTGGAACGAGCAGCAGCAAGCATAGGCCTCCATGTTAATGCACAGAAAACGGAATATATGTGCTATAACCAAACGGGGGACATCTCCACTCTAGAAGGAACCCCTCTTAAACTAGTAGACCAATTCACGTACCTAGGAAGCAGCGTCGAATCAACCGAAAAGGACATCGAAACGAGGTTAACGAAAGCATGGACAGCTATCAATAGGCTATCGACTATATGGAAATCAGACCTAACCGATAAAATGAAACGCAGTTTCTTCCAGGCAGCGGTCACATCGATACTGCTATATGGATGCACTACATGGACGCTAACAAAACGGCTGGAGAAGAAACTAGATGGCAATTACACAAGAATGCTGCGTACAATCCTGAACAAGTCCTGGCAGCAACACCCCACAAGACACCAACTGTACGGCCACCTGCCCCCTATCACGAAAACTATTCAAGTTAGGCGAACCAGACATGCAGGACATTGCTGGAGAAGCAGAGATGAACTCATAAGAGATGTACTCTTATGGATCCCCACACACGGCCGCGCAAAAGCAGGACGACCAGCACGAACGTACATTCAGCAGCTATGTGAGGATACAGGTTGTTGTCCTGAAGACCTACCTAGGGCGATGAACGATAGGGAGGAGTGGCGAGAGAGGGTCAGGGATATCCGTGCTGCCAGCACGATATGATGATGATGATGATGATATATATAGGTTGTCTCAGAATAGATGCAACCCATTAATATGATAACGATTTATTACTGAGACAAGCGTAATGACGGTCATTTGGGACACGTCCGGTACAAAATGCATCCTTTAAGTAGAGACATTAAGTCAATATTTTCTTTAATTGTTACTATATTAACTTCCACGATATGTAAACTATTTTTGAGTTCCTTGATTCAGTAATAGATAATTATCATATTATTGGGTTGCGTCAATTTTGAGACAATTTTGAATGATTTTTGTCTTCAAGCAAATAGTGACGCGAAATATTTTTCCCCTCTTGTCCAAGGCATTGTGATCAAGGATTAATAGTTGCTATAGTATACTATTTTCAAATCTGAAACAAAAAGAACACAACATTATTATTTGTAAAGTTATTTGCAGTCATAATGGGTTCCATGTATAATAAGACACTATATATCAGAAGATATTTTGGGGGGTCAGGCATGGTTTCAGAGTACCCAAGCAGTATCTTTCAATTGTACCAGCTTTTGTTGGTTTTCTGTCATATTTTGCGAATACCAATATCAAGATTCAGTCTCTTCGTATAATCCTTTATTGTTTTCGCAATTTTCTTGTAACTAAGTGCTAATTCAATGATGTAAGATTTGCATTAATTAACAAGATAACACATCATTACACTAAATGTGAGTAAGAATAGAATATCCGTGAAACTAACGTGTGAGGTCTGTGTACAAGATCTCAATAATGAATTGTCAATGCAGTGATGTTAATTTAAATTGGATGATGAGATAATAAACTAATTGGAAAGTCGAGGTAACTTTCTACCTAGTTCAAGTTCAAGCGACTAGTTCTTTAAACCAATGATCATTATCAATAACTCAAGGTATCTTGTATACGGTAGGAAACTCCTGGATATCAAATTACTTCAGTTGATTTACTATCTCAGTGTGAAATTGACGCATATATATATATATATATATATATGTGTGTGTGTGTGTGTGTGTGTGTGTGTGTGTGTGTGTGTGTGTGTGTAAGCGATCTTACAAAGGTTATAGTGACAAAAAAAATCATACATTATTCAATTCGGACATTATTCAACTTTTTCGAAATTTTACCCTTTCCCTCGTGCAAACACACACAGATAATATATATATATATATATATATATATATATATATATATATATATATATATATATATATATATATGTCAGACCTATCCGATACAATAAAATGCAATTTTTTCCAGCTAGTGATCGTGTCCATACTACTGTTGTGAGGCATCCCTTGGATGCTGACTAAGCGTATAGAGAAAAAGCATCACACAGAAAGGAAACAGGATGTAGCCTGGAAGACCCTCCGTAAGCGATGGCTGATAGAAACGAATGGCGAGAGAGAGAGAGAGAGAGAGAGAGAGAGAGTTAGAGAAATCCGTGCGAGTAGCACGACATGATATATATATATATATATATATATATATATATATATATATATACCTTCATCTTCATTAGTGTCTTTGCTTTGGGCTGTTGCTCGATATACATATATATATATTGTGTGTGTGTGTGTCTGCATGAGGCGACAGGCAAAATTTCTGGATATTTTCGTGTGTAAAATATGTGTTTGTGCGTGCGTATGTGCACAAGGGAAAAGGCAAAATTTCGGAAAATTTGAATAATGCCCGAAGTAAATAATGTACTTTTTTTTGCCGCTACCTTTTGTAAGATCGTTACATGTATGGCCAAGGGAGATTTTTTGAAGGAGACAGTAAAAAGAATGAGCTAGTTTTCGTAATTTTTTCCTTTGTCAAATTCACTGGATTTTTGTGTTCAAACTCGTGTGTGTGTTTATATATATATATATATATATATATATATATATATATATATATATATATATATTGTTTGATTAATCTATCAATCTTTGGTATATGCCATAAACAGTTTCCGGTCTGATGTTTATAAAGCAATTCTAAGTTGCATTCTGAGAAAATTAAATGCTGTAATTACAATAAAATGCCAGATAATTGGCGGCCATCTTGTATTTAAAGTTTTGCCTTGTGACTGACTGTGAATGCTGAAAACTGGAAATGACTTGAGACATTTAAGAACCATTTGTGGGTTAACAAAGTTCTTTGTTTTAATGTTATATCTCAAAGTTTTAACTGGTTATGAAGACCAGAACAGACTCCTTTTTGATAGCCACGAACAGAATTAGGAATTGTTGGAAATGAAATTTTTAGGATGTATAAGAATTAAAAAATGATATAGTGTCCTTTTTTATAAAACCACTACCAAATAAATGATAGCAATTTTGTGGGAAAAATGCTACAGTGTTGGCTCAATTAATTCATTGTCTTGATAATATAAATTTGTCTCAAGTCATGCGTGATGCTAAAGACAACGTCTGGAAGGCGTTAGCAGTTCTAAAAAAGTACTATTTGTCAAAAAACAGCCCAAAATTATATATATATATATATATATATATATATATATATATATATATATATATATATATATAATGCATCACCACGTCAGCCGATGGTGAGAACAATTCTATTTTCGGATTTTCTTTATTCAATATCCATGTAGTTCAAAATCCAATGAATTCAATAAAAAAAAATGAAATTAGGATTAGGGAGATAGGGACACCGGAATTTTGTGGGCTTTTGTAAGTCTTTGTTTGAAATTTCTCATTATTTCTTTGAAGATGCAGATCTAACATTTAAAAAAGAATGAAGGGTCTCTTGAAATAAATATTATTACAAAAATTTTTTTTCTTTTATATATATATATATATATATATATATAATTCAAATTCGTTCTAATTTATATATACTGAAAATAAAAATAATTTAATTATTTTGAATAGGGTAATGATCAAGTGTAGACTATATTCAGTTAAGTCTTGGTTTGGTTGTTGGTTGATTGGTTGTGTTTTAACACCAAATTCCTTTTTTGAGTAAATAATCAGTTCTATATCAGTTTAGCATAAGCACACAGTTTAAATATATCTAGAGTTTAATTGAGAAAAACATTCCTATTTAAAGCTATTCAGTTTTGACAAGCAGTTCTAATTCAGATAATTCAGTTTAGCATAAGTACAGATTTTGTTTACACAGTTAAATGTCAAAACAGTTCTATATTAAACAATTCAGTTTAGTGTAAGTACACTTTCAATGTCAAAAAACAGTTCCATTTCAAATAATTCAGTTTAGCATAAGCATGCAGTTTAAATGTAAGTACGGTTTAATTGTCAAAAACATTTCTATTTCAAGCTATTCAGTTTAGTCAAACAATTCAGTTTAGCATAAGTATGCCGTTAGTTCTATTCAACCCATGGATAGGGTCCTATCAGGTGCTACCACGCCGGGCCAGAGTGGACCTGAGAGCAATGGCAATGAAGGGGTGCTTCGTATTCCCTAAATCCCCAGCATTAGTATAACCTCACCATCAGATTGTTTTGTGTCATATCCGGGACACTCGTTGGGGGGGGGTCTTACCTTTCTGCAGAGGTGCAGTCAGTGTATTCTACAGCCTCGGCTGACTGGGCAATTTCGATTTGGACTGTTTCCAATTATTTCTTTCAAATTTGTCCTTAATGTTTATCAGAGTTCTATGGGTGGGATTTAAAATTACATTACCATAGAGCTTTACATTCCACTTTTTATTCCAACAATAAACACCGATGTAACACCTAATAGGTTTTGTGAGGACTTACGAATTTATAAAGCTCATCGAAAGGTTAACGTTTATTCATCCATAAATGTAAACACAATGCAGTCGTCTTGTCGGTCGAGCTAAGAATAGGCTGATTGGATCCCCTGCAGAAGAGTAAGACTCCCCCCGCCCTAATTAACAAAAAAGGTGTGTCCTGGTATGATGCTAAACTACATCAGATCTAAGGAGTGTAGAATACTTCTTCATTTCCATTACTCCTAACTCTACTCTGACGCAGAGTGGTAGCACCTGATAGGGTATTATCTATAGGTCAAATGGAACTTTTTGAAAGTGATTAATATTAGATGTGAAATTATATAAATGTGTCAAAATAAATAATAATAATAATTATTATTATTATTATTATTATTCACTCATTTAAGCTTTTCAAATCAGCGTTAGCCGATGGTTTTTCACTGGAGTCTGAGTGACAGCAAGTCTCCTCAAGTCTCCAGGACTCTTCTTAGTATTCTGGCAGTTCTCAATAATGCTGTCGTTTGGATGGTCTCCACTCGTCCGCCAACCTCCAAGTCCTCTAGTCCCTTTAGTAATCCCTTAGTTACTGTTCCAAACGCACCTATTACAATTGGTGTAATTGTCACCTGCATGTTCCATAGTTTTTTTAGTTCCCTAGCAAGGTCAATGTATTTATCCTTCTTTTCACATTCTTTCTGTTTTATCCTGTGGTCTGCCGGGACAGCAAAGTCGACTATTTTGCAAGTTCTCTTTTTTTGTTGATTATTATTATTATTATTATTATTATTATTATTATTATTATTATTATTATTATTTAATAACAATCTAGATACCCTTGAGCTATATATGGAATAACTGACAGATTAAAAAGTTGGTGAATTGTCTTCAAACACCAAAGCACAAAAGCCATTGGCATCTTACTCTCTGAAAAATTGTTTATTATCAGTCTAAAAGCATTAGAGGAGTAGAATTTATGAAGGTGTAAATTGTATGTGAGAACATAAATCAAATGACAACACTATACTTACAGATAGCGGTTAAAAGGATTCCATGATGTGCTAGCTTCCTTCAAGCATCCATTCTTTTGTGTTGTGTCAATCATATCCTTTACCAAGGACGAACGTATTTCACGTATAAGTCTTATGCATGCGAAGGATTTAACGCAAAATTTCCCTATGATCCACTTCCCAACAAATCAATATTGAGTTTAGTTGATAAATTTCCTGAATGTGAGAGCGTATGAAATCGAAAAAGCCGGTCATCTTCGTTTGCTGTCGATGTTCCCGATAATGCGTCAGAGGATTAGGCAGGTTGGTCTGTCGACCAATACAGTTTTCAGGGCTACAATCAAGTTAAAACAGGTTAATTATATGTTGCCAAAAGTACGATTGCATCCTTTTGTAAAAAAAAAAACTCATGTGTGTGTGTGTGTGTGTGTATGTGTGCTCGCGTGCATACCTGTGCGTTCGTGTGCGTATATGTTAGTGTTTTTAATGGTATCGGAGAGACAAAGCTTTGGAGAAAAGTTTAGAAAATCCTTTAAACTTGAATATTTCAAGATTTCCATAAATTAAAAGTTTACAAAGTAAAAATCCAAGATCGATCGATACACAAAATCGACTTTTACACGAGAATATTCGATACATTTTTTTGGTCTTTATTTGTTTCTCTATTTAGAATATACTCTCACTAGACATGATAAAAATATACTTTGACTGAGTACTCATTCCTGACTTCAATGTGCGTGAGAGGTTCCTTAAAAGATGACCTGATGGAAACGGGTCGCGAGCGAAAAATTTAGAAACCCGGAAATATACAAAAAAGTTTTTTGTGCATTTCTTGTGGACAACTTGCTTACCAGACTATTCATTCTCATCTGTTTACTATATATATGTATATATATATATATATATATGCGTGTGTATTGAAAATGTTTGTATAGTCTAAGTTAGTATAGTGTGGAGAGAGTCAACGGTCCTTGATGACTCGCCTCTATGATCATCAGACCGAGAATGATCGCATAATTGAGAAATGCATGTTAAAGTTAGTTGATAATAATAATAATAATAATAATAATAATAATAATAATAATAATAATAATAATAATACAAGATTAGACATGACTGGGTGGGGAAGGTGATCCACTGGGAATTGTGCAAGAAATTGAAATTTAACCATACAACCAAATGGTACAAGCACTAACCAAAATCTGTGCTGGAGAATGAGACACTCTAAATTCTCTGGGATTTTGAGAGACAAAAAAGTTATCTAATCTCGACCAGAAGACCTTATCTATTGATAATTAAGAAAAAAAAGACAAAGAGAAAACCGAATAGTGGACTTTGCCGTTACTATGAACCACAGAATGAAAATGAAAATAAAATAATAAAAGAGAGACAAGTAATTGGTTTGCTTTGCTTTTATGGTATATCAACCATTGTAAGTTATTTAATGCCAAATTCATTTTATACATACAAACAGTTTCAACCAATTCAGTTTAACATAAGTATACAGTTTAAATGTCAAAATAGTTCTATTTTAAACAATTCAGTTTAGCATAAGTATACTGTTTAGTTCTATTTGATTCATAGATTAGACCCTATCAGGTGCTACCACTCAAGGTCAGAGTGGACCAGGGAGTGATGGCAAAAGGGTACTCCGCATTTTCCAAAGCTCCAGCATTACTGGAACCTCACCATCAAATTGCTTAGAGTCATATACAGGACACTCGTTGGGGAAGACTTACTCCTCTGTAAAGATACAGTCAGTGTATTCTACAGCCTCGGCCGACTGGGCCCACAAATATTTGGACTTTATCACAGAACTAAAGCAGTTGTGTAGCATGAAAGGGACGATGATAGCAATTATAATTGGTGTGCTCGGGACGGTCTCCAAAGTTTTGATAAGAGGGACTGGTAAAGCTGGAAATCTGAGGACGAAACGAGATCATCCAAACTACAGCATTACTAAGGTCAGCCAGAAAACTGAGAAGAATCCTGTTGACTTGAGGAGACTTGCTGTCACTCAGCCTCCAGTGAAAGACTATCAACTAATGCTGGTGTGAAAAACTTGATAGAAGCAATAATAACAATGTATAGTTAATGGAAATCTGAAGTTATTTATTGTCGCTTAGTAACAAACATAAACCAAGTAGTATAATTAAATATAAACACAAGAACGATAATGAAGAGAAAAGTGTGAAGAATTGTTGGAAGGAAGTGAGAGAAGAAAGATGTAGAGAACAAGAAAAGTAGTAGATAGAAGAAGAAGAAGAAGAAGAAGAAGAAGAAGAAGAAGAAGAAGAAGAAGAAGAAGAAGAAGACCTGTAGTTTTTCAGTTCTTATTATTTACTCATTGTCAGAGATTAACAGTCCGAGTAAAGTTCCGATCAAAAACAACAACAAAAAAATGAAAGAAAATATCAATCGAAAATACATGCAAATAATAATAATGATAATAATAATCATAATAATCCAGAGAACTCAGTAACAGTGTCACATGAGGATGACAGGGATTCTGATAAAAGTTAGAGCGCACAGAACGGTCCCAAAAGTCTTGGGGAAAAAAGACTGGAGGAACTCGAAACCGGGGGAAAAATCAATATCATCCTGATCAAAGCATATTTAAGATCAACTAGAATGCTGAGATAAGTCCTGGAGACCTGAGGAGACTTGCTGTCACTCAGACTTTTGTGAAAGACCACCAGCTAATGCTGGTGTGAAAAAATCTCAAGGAGTTAAATAATAATAATAATAATAATTATTATTATTATTATTAATATCATAATTATTATTATTATTATTATAGAGATACACACGAAAAACTCAAAGCTATCCTAAAGACCAAACCTCGTTTTGATTTAAAAGAATAAGAATCTACCATCTGGTGAACTTTGGTGTTCAAGCAGACAGCAGAGCTGAAAAAGCTGTTGAACACGAAAGTGACGGTAATACCAATAGTAGTTATTGCACTTGAAATTGTCCCCAGGAATTTCGAAGAGAGGCGGGAGGAAATGAAAATCAGGGGAAGAATCAAGACTATACAGACAATACCAACCACAGTATTGATACGGTCGGTTAGACTTGCTATCAATAAAACTTCAGCAAACGCTGGTGAGAAAAACTCGCCAGGAATAATAATAATAATAATAATAACTTGGTGGGTAAAGTGACCCACGAGGAAATGTGCAAAGAATTTGACCATACGAACAAATGGTATATGCACAACCCTGAATCTATACAGGAGAATGAGATGCATAAACTCCTCTGAGATTTTGAGATACAAACGGATCATCTAATCTCAGTCAGACAACCAGACCTTGTAATAATCTACAATAAAATAATGTTATATAATTAATATTAATATTAATGATTTTTTTTATATTAATCATTTTTCGTTAATTATATTTTATGATTCAGTTTGGTAGGGCTTTGAAGTATTCGGCTCTTAGTTCAGGTGCACAGTCGTTTGGTACAGTTTTACGCTCGCGCGCAAAGGATATGACAATCCTCATTGTCATAATAAACCCCAGACAGTAAATGGCGCTAGAGTGTGGATGACTTCGTGCCCAGAAGAGATGGACTGAGAATTTGGAAGATTTTGAAAAAGATTCAGTTGAGGTCCGACCATGGTGTTCAGAAGTTGGGGTCCGACCAGGCAGTTGAGGATTTGAGATTGGACCATGCAGGCAGACAGTTGAGTTCTCTGCCATTAGGGTATAGAGAATCGAGTTCTCTACCGTTGGGGCATGCAGTTGGAGTTTTGCAGATCTCTTCCGACAGAGATCTTAAACATCACAAGATGCGCCGCGTTGGGGATGGTTAGCATAGTATGATTACGAAAGACATTTAAGAATTGTGTCTCTCTCCTCGTGTCGAAGAACCGAAGTCAGAAATTAATAAACCGTTCGTACCTGAACAACAGAGTCTACTTGTAATCTTATTACGGCTATGTAACAATAAAAGAACTTGCCGAATTGTTGACTTTGCAGTCTTGACTGACCACAGAGTAGAATTGAAAGAAAGAGAAAGACAAAAGATAAGTGCTTGAACCTTGCGAGGGAACTAAAATGATTGTGGAACATGAAAGGGATGGTGATACCAATTGTAATTGGTGCTCTTCGTACAGTCACCAAATGGTTGATACAAGGACTGAAGGACTTGGAAATAAGAGGACGAGTAGAGACCATCCAAACTACAGCATTACTGAGATCGGCCAAAATACTGAGAAGAGTCCTGGAGACTTGAGGAAACTTGCTGTCACTCAGACTCCATTGAAAAACAATCGGCTAATTCTGGTGTGAAAAACTCTCAAATTAGTAAGATAATAATAATAATAATAATAATAGAGGAGACTTGCTGTCACTCAGACTCCAGTGAAAAACCATCGGCTAACGCTGATGTGAAAAGCTCTCTCAAATAATAAAACATGCAAATATGAAAAGTTTTGCATAATAAAGTGCTCGACGACATAATGGCAGAAGAGATTTGGTTTGTTTAATGGTATATCAAACTTCACGGGTTATTTGATGCCAAAGTCATCCTTGTAGAACAGCAGTGATGCTATTCAACCCACAGCCGGGGAGACATGGAGGTTCATACTTTTCTTAAGGGTGTCCTCGTGGTGTAATGGTTAAAGCGATGAACTGCGCAATCGTAGTACGCGAGTTCGTACTCCAGTCGCGCTATTATGTTCACTTTCGGGCAAATACCCTTGGGAAAGGTATGAACCCCCTTATTCTCCCTCCAGCTATGGGTAAATAGTAGGACGGACTAGGTTCTTCAGCCTTGTTGAGGCAACTAGTCTAGGAGAAGGAAAACTCTGAATTCAAACCTGTTAAACTCCGCTTAAAAATTGACCTTGTGTCATATCCTGCCCGAGCGGAGGGGTTGGTAAATAGTACCTTTCTTAAGAGAATTAGAGCGATAGTGAACGTAATATTATGACTGGAGTTCAAACTCATTAACTTCGAGGCTGCAGTCTAGCAATTTAGCCAGTAGAGCACGGGGACTTCCTCGGCAGAACTGGTGGAAAACCTAAAAATATTAAAATTATAAATTCTTGAATCTTAAAGTTTTATGTGGATTACACAATCATCCCATGTTCACGTAGTGGACTTAAAGAGTATATATATATATATATATCACATACAAAACTTCACGACTAAAAACACCTTGAAAACATTTTGTATATTGTATATACACATATCTATCAATCTATCTATTGGTTAGTGGGTAGAGTGTTCGCCAACGGTCTGGGAGACCTGGGTTTAATCCCAGGTCGCGTCATACCCAAGACTTTAAAAATGGTACTTGATACCTCCTCGCTTAACACTCAGCGATATAAGGTACGTATCAAGGGTAAAGTGGAGCAATCCAGGGAAAGGAGTAGCGCCCTCCTCTACACCTCGGTATAGTAGCTATTGAAAAGGGAATCTTCTGGTCGCCCTCGACTATTGTCGCCAACTTTTCTTTTTACCATATATATGTGTATTTCAAAAGAATGTATTATGTTCTAAATAAAATCTATCTATCATTCTATCTATCGTATCGTATCTATCGTATCGTAAAATCGAATTTGCTTTCGTAGCAAGGGGGGGGCCCTTGCTACGAAAGCAAATTCGATTTTAAAGGTCAAATATAAAATACATGTAAGTTTAGGGGCAAATATTTGTTCAGTTACATATCCAAACCCATTTCTGGGTCACCTCAGACATTAGATACTGACCCAGACTCTACTCCTTTAAGCGCAGTGCGATGATGCAACTTGAGTTAGCAGTTCCTTGAAGTTGAATAGTTGACTAATTTTGGCCCTAGGACCACGCCCCAGGTAAAGTTAGGTTTCGTTTCTTTGTTTAATGGCATATCAATCTTCGTGATTGATATGCCATTAATGCCAAACCCATCCTTGAAGATGAACAGCAGTGATACTATTTAGTCCATAGCTGGGGGGGGGGGGAGCTTCATACCTTTCCCTAGGGTATTTGTCCGAAAGTGAATGTAATTTCGTGACTGAAGTTTGAACTTGGTTACTATGATTTCACAGTGCAGAACGTTAGCCACCATGCTTTGCAGACTCCCTGAATCTAGATAAGAATATATATATATATATATATATATATATATATATATATATATATATATATATATATATATTATAGACACTTCGTTTCTGCCTATTTTATAGTCGATCCGTTCAAGTCTTCGTATGTGTCGTTTGACATCTGGATGGAATGATTAAAAAAAAGGTGCCATATTTTTACTTCAAATATTTCCAGTCCCAGCTGGAAACATGTCCGTCGGAACGATAAGTGGAATGACAAAACAATGACGGGTCATATAAATGTTTTCATGTAAAGAGTAGGCGGAAGAAAAAGTGGAAGGGGAATTTACGGAAGAAAATCGTCAGAAACAAAATGTCAGTTCTATTTATTCAAAGAGGTATCAAAGAGAAAATACTGCATATATATATATATATATATAGATATAGATATATATATATATAAAGTAAAGTTTTTGACCGTAAGGCTCTCTTTTCAATAGCTACTACACCGAGGTGTAAGTGAGGGCGCTACTCTTTTCCCTGGATTGTTCCACTTTACCCTTAAATCGTACATTATAATACTGAGCGTTATGCCAGGCCGCACCAAGTACCATTTTTTGAGTCTGGTATGACTCGACCTGGGATTGAACCCTGGTCTCCCATACCATTAGTGAACACTCTACTCATTAGACCAATGGTCCGACATATATATATATATATACTTTCTTTAAGAAAAAACAACGAAACCGGTCACATAGGATTATAAATTTATTTCGATCCTGTTAGGCATTTTTGAAATTTCCAAAAACACGAAAAAAAATTAACAGGACTTCTTCAGATCTTTTTGATAAAAAAACTAGAATAGACACATAAGAGTTGGGGGGGATAGAAGAGGGATATATATATATATATATATATATATATAGAGAGAGAGAGAGAGAGAGAGAACAAAATATGTAAGACAAACAAGTATATTATTCCATTATTTTCGATTAGTTCCCACCTGAGGTCATCAAAAAAGGCAATTTTTTGCGAAGAAAAGTTTTTATATCTTAAAAATGAATTCTTAGTTGAATAGAAATGCCATAAAAAACGATGGAAAATAAAGTTGTAACAAAGGATTAACATTCATAGATATTAAAACTTCTGTGTGCATATATATATATATATATATATATATATATATATATATATATATATATATGCAGACAGATGTTTGCACAAAGATATGAACAAAGATATGAGTGTGAGTGCATATACATTTAGATTATGTATAAGATTATAAAATCCCTTGACGGCTTGTGTTAAGGCTCTATCTAGTGCGAATACCCTAGATTATGTTAAAAATCTTGAATCATTTCCCAATCGTCTTTATTTTTATTTCTTCAGTTGTAGTAGTAGTAGTAGTATGGCCTTTCTAAATTTTTTTACCTCGTGTTTATCACATCCTCTTATAAAATCCAAAGTTAATTAAAACTCAGGTTTAGTTTTAAACATCATCCTCGTTTCCTTATTACTTTAATTTCATTAAGCCGGCCGTTTTTTGTTTTTGTTCAGACAACTACTTCTACCCCATTTCATTTGCGGTTAGTGCTGTTTTTTTCTGTTTCTCTGAGTAGATTCACGTGGGAGACATTTTTTAAACTTGCTAACAGCTGTTCAGTAACGTGATGCGGCTGGCAAACCTTGTAAACACGTTAGCGATTTTAAACAAGGTAAATATGTTTGGGTCGAAGCCTGGAAACAGGGCGTCCAGACTTGCGACAGATATTCAAATGTATCCCGGCTACCTTGCTAGCTAGCTGTTGTTCGTTTTTCTTTTAATTGCGATAACCATTATTTACGAAAACATATGTATGCAATGTGGACGATCATATAAACATGACTCGCGTTGTCTAGACTTCGTGCAAGTCTCTAAAATACCATCGTAAATGCTCCACATTGCCGAAAAAGAACTATGTTAACCTGAGTGATATATACATTAACAGCTGTTTTGTTGAGGTCGGTTTTGTGTTTAGCGACTTGATGAGGGAGAGGGCACATAATACTAGCAGTATTTTTCCAGACAAGAGCAGCAGTAATTTTCAGAATTTCTGTCTCGGTAATAGCTGCATTTTTTTTCGAAGAACTGTAGAAATCATGATTTGTTTAAAACTAATAATCTTCCCCAATGTCTAACAGAGGAGACTTTTGTTTTCCTTCTATTTTAACGTGTCGTTATCATTAGTGTCCTTTTTCTTTCTTTTCACACAAGAAGTGTTAGTTTTAAGTTTTGTAGGTCTAGTACTTAGAAAATACTTTTCGTTTGTGATTAAGAAGTATTGTATTTTGAGCTTTTGATAGCAGTACTATTTTTGGAAGTTGTAGAAACAAACATACACACACATACACACACACACGCATATATATATATATATATATATATATATATATATATATATATATATATATATATATATATATATATATAATGTGTGTGTGTGTGTGTGTGTGTATAGGATGATCTTTAAGAAGTCTTTATAGATTTTTTTAAAAGCCGTTTTCTGTCATGCCGAACAGCTGTTTCTGTATTGACTGTTATTATTTTGTTTAGAATGCTTTCTTCTGAACATTAATAAAAGAAAATTTTTTCATAATGACAAATGTGTACGGTAAGGGAAAGGTGTCCGGTATAGAGAAAACGTTTTCTTTTAATTAATTAATTTTTTTTTTGTTTTTGTTTTTTTGATTGGAGACAACAGATTTGTTCATGAAAAGGTTTTTAAAATGGAGAATCGATTATTCTGTTTCTGGTACATTTAAAAACAAATGGTCACTCGAAGAATGTCTTGATATACGTGTTAACGTTTACACCAACCTCATAGATTTGAATTGACTTGAAGGAAAATCAAGTCATTTTTCATAATAGCTTTATGTGCAATTCATTCAGGTGGTGACGGGAATATGTTCGAGCACAGGAATATTTTCGAAAACATTTTTGTCTCTGTCCCTATATAATTATTTTTGTATTGTAACAACTTCATTTTTTTAATTATTTTATAAGTGCATTTATGAGTGTTTATTTTTATTTCAAGTTGTATTAAACTTTCTTTCAATGTAAATAAATAAATAAGCATTTAAAATGAAAAAAACAAAACAAAACAAAAAAACAAAAAAAAAAAACAAAAAAAAAACTCCCAGGTTAAGGTAAAACTAGTCGGTCACTGTAACTGCACCCATTGACGTCAACACATGAATAATCTCATTCTTCTTGGGACCATTTCTATTAAGAAGTACCTAATTCTCAAAAAGTTTTTTTTCTGAAGTTTCAAAGTTGGTGTTTGACAATGGATTTTTTTTACTAACTGTTAATCTGTATGTTATCGATTAATTATTGATTTAATTAATAATTGAAATATTGAAGCAAGGGTATTGATTTTTTCAAAATCAGAATTAAAATAGTTGATACTGTTAGGGTAATAGAGATGTGTTACTGGTATTATTGGGGTATTTATTCTTGGTGAGATAAAGAACACCTCTTAAAAACACAGTCATACATACGTCGTAGGATTATTTTTTATGGGACGTCCTTTTTCGTCCATCTGGACTAAGAAAACAGATTTCACAAAAGTAAATTTAATTATTGCTATTAGAGATGTATAAGATGGGATACGGGCTTAGGACACAAACCATCTAATCGGCTTTTTTTTTCAAGATAAATAACTAGCAGATCTCATTTTTCAGTGAATAGATGGCCTGTTTGTTTATACCTGGTAGTTTGAAATGATGATGATGATGATGATAATAATAATAATAATAATAATGCCTTTTGAACACTTCTCAAAAACCTACAAAAGAGACAGGATGAACTGGAGAGTAGAGAAAGAATTAAAACACTCTAGATCACAGTACAACTAAAATAGGCTAGAATACTTTGGAGAGTCCTGATCAACAGAGAAAACAGACTGTCACTCAGAATCCAGCGAAAAGTCGCCATTTAGAGAAAGAGTGAAAAACCCACATGGAGTTTAATGATCACTAAAAACTATGAAAATAAAATGAATTAATAAAAAAAAGAGAAGTAGAAATATATATGTATGTATGTATGTATGTATGTATGTATGTATGTATTCATGTAAAGTTACAGTGTAATGTCGAAAGAAGTCGACCAAAGTGAGAAATGATATGATTGGGTTCCATCTGTTGCCACTGGTAAAAATCGCCATCAAAACGAGACCTTCCACAGGACACCGTTCTAAATGCGCACTAACAAATATGCTCCAGCCACGGGTAACAGCCTGGTCACTCCTGCAACTAGAACGCTATTAGCAGCAGGAGCGGTTCAATAATAAAGAGGAAAAAAACAAAAGCAAAACATTTATCTGCGACTAATTCACTGATTCTTCATTCGTTTGCACAGTGTTTTTTCTTTCTTTCTTTCGCTGTCTTACTCTCTTTCATACGCCCTTTTTCTTACTTTTCTATCTTACACACACACCTCTTACTTTTCCCTTCTCTCTCTACCTCTACGTCGACCGCATCACAATCTAGTTCCAGCATATCCTCCCCACCTGGTATTCCTACACTCATGAATATTAATGAGGCTAGAAACTATATAATAACGCACGCAACGCGTAGTTAGTATTTTTTCTCAGGCAAGTAGGAAAGCAGGAGCACGCTCACTGTAAGCTGTAAATACTTTATTCATTTTTTTTACGAGACAGAGAGGAAAAAAAGTGACGTTGCCGAGATATAGAAAGGAGAGAAAAAGAATCACACACACATACGCCTACTTTAAAAAAAAAAGAAAAAGAAAGGACCATACGCAAGGCTAAAAAGATATATATATGTATATATCATTTATATAAGTGAAAACTTCATAGACTATATGCAAGAGTTTTTTTGGGTTTTTTTCTTTGTTTTCTTAGATCGTAGTATTTGAAAACAGCGTCGTTCCTGGAGAAAGTAGTTTCCAATATAATATTTTAAAAAATTACAGCGAAAAAACAGCACAAGGCAAGTATTCCATTTTTAAAATCCTTCTGAATAATATGCATGTAAAAGCAGTGTGTTTTATGTACGTTTTATTTTTATTTTATTTTTATTTATTAATTTATTCTTGAGGGGGTGGATATGTTTTACAAACGCGTTGGTCGAGATGAAATATTCAAACCCTTAGATGCCTTTTTAACAGACCGGTTCTTATTGATTTGTCTTACATATTTCATGCATAAACTTAAAGTTTCGTATTTCAATCATAATAGCTTTTATGTCCAGTGTATAATGACAGAATTTGCAATCAACAGATGTGTGGAATTTTATCGCGGTAGATAATGAGCTTGACTTACAGAGAATAGAACTGTAGCATCGAACTCACTCGAAATGGCCTGCGAGTCTCGTTTGCGAATAATAGTCTGTCACATTGCAACAGGCGAGCTGTTTATGGGTCTGTGAAAGGGCAAGTTCGTATGTGCACGCATCTTCGGTATTTATTTAGGATTGTATAATTAAATTTATATCCCCCGTTTATTTATTTTAAAATTTATTATAGTATTTATACAATGGTCATATCTTTATTGCGTTTAGACTGTATCCCGTGTTTGAGAGAGTATATACATGTATATTATGCTTCTATTAAAAAACCAATGAAATTACCCTTCGACAGATGAGATTATCAGGGCCCATTTTGTAATTTTTCCCGGAGCGGTGAAAATTATCTGACGGCGCCCATCTCTTCTCCTATAACTGAATTAAAAGCTGAAATTTATCATTGCATAATTCCAAACAAGGATCGAACCTGGGTTAAATGAAATATTAAAGGAATGAGTTACCTTTTATGCCACAGTGTGTGTGATTATTGAAAACACCTACGTATGAATAAATAATTATATTTAAATAGTTAACCTATAATTGGTCTGGCACAAGGCCAAGCCCATGGAATACCCGAGGATTGAACCCACTCACAACGAACTTTGACATATGTGCAAAGAGAGAGAAAAAACTGAGTGCTAGAACTGTCCGTTATTGGGTATATATACATATTGAAGATCTACTATAAAACGTAAGATATTTTGAAATGATTTTAGAAAGGGTTTAAGTTATGCAAGCCGATTTCTGATTTTGAGTTTGTGTATTGTAACTGATCACTCTCGGAAAAGTGATTCCGAGTAGCATACTTGTTAAGGTAATATATATATTAAGATACTAATAATCTGATATTCATTCACAGCAGCTTTGGTAAGCACTGTAAGAAACATATGCAGATTGTCATTAACGTAGGTGGAGGCACTACTAAAGCCTCTCTCTCTCTCTCTCTCTCTTTATTTATATATATATATATATATATATATATATATATATAATTAAAAGATAGACACGTATGCAATGTTTGGTTGGGTTTCTTTGTTTAATGGCATATCAATCTTCCTAGGTTATTTAATACCAACACCATCCTTGTAGAAGAACAGTGGCTCATTGCTGGGAGGATACAGGAGTTTACTTTTCTTAAAGGTATTAGTCCGCAAGTGAACTTTGTGGCACGACTGGAGTTCGAACTAGCTTACTACGATGTCGCAGTCCAGCACGTTAGCTACTACACCCTCCTGCACCCCCACAATATGGTATAAATGACGATATCAAAACACACACTGGTAATTATTTTCACATATACATCGTTGGTACATTTTCTCTATATAAGCATATTACGAGGGTATGTTGTATATCCATACCATTTAGATTCAGTGTGTTAATTCATATTAGTGTCTCAGTTTGTGTATATGTGTGTATATATATATATATATATATATATATATATATATATATAAAAACTCATGACTCAGCTACGATCATCAGGTGAACTCACAATTTTTTTGTGTTGACTGCTGTAAAGATTTTATGATTTAAAGGTGTTCCAGCGTTTAATTTTAACCATTATTTTATATATATATATATATATATATATATATATATATATATACACACACACGTGTGTGTGTATATGTGTTTATTACTCGGGCATCTGTAAGTGCTCTCCGTGAGCCCATACTTGTTTGTGTGGGCGTGTGTGTATGTGTGTCCACGCACACTTTAGTTCTATTGTGTGTCCATTTATACACACCTGTTCGAATTCATTGAAAATGAAATCGCAACACCTTGAATGTTCAAGATTAAAATGTTTGGATAATGTAGCTCAATTACAGTAAATACCCACATATATGCACAGGTTCCAAACTAAAGGGTATTTTACTTTCTATCAGTATGTCCGTCAGTGTATCTATCCACCAAGATAACTGAATTAATTAAATAAATCATTTTCTTCATATCAGTATTTACATTATCTAAATAGGTATTTGTCGTAGATAGGGTTACGTTTATGAAACCCCTGTTTGTGTCCCCCTTCAATTTGAAGAGCAATGTCTTTTTCTCTAGTGTGGACAAAACAACAACAACTCTTCGCAACCATGTGTAGGAGGTGACAGGTTGAAAATTGATTTCTATACTGCGAGTTGATAACTACTACTACTTCTGTGACAACCACAATATTTCTACGACTAATACAATCACAAGTGTTGTGGAGTGTGACGAAAATCGAGAAGAACTTAATTTGAATTTACAGATATCATTTTCAAACAAGGATCTTTTATATTTAGATTGACTTTAAAAGAAAATGCCACACAAACATTTCTTCAGAAGGAGGAAGAAATAAAAAGATAACTGAATATTAATAAAAATAACGATATTGTTTTTTATTTTTATTTTTTTTTTTTTTTTACTCAAGATAAAAATGATAATGTTAATAAAACATTATCTATTTTTATTTATTTATTTATTTATTTTATTTATTTTACGGTGTTTCAACCGCTCACTCCTAAGACTAAAGAGTATACAAAACAAAGTCTCTCTACGCCCCTTCAAAAATGTATTGTTTCGCATCAACCCACATGCATTAGAACTATCAATATTTTAAAAGAAAAAAAGCTTTGTGAGAAATTTAAATAATGCAGAAATAGTGGTACCCATGATTAATGGAGCTCTCGTGGGGCATAAGAATTTGATCAGAATAAGGATCGAAATTTTGAAGTCTGCAAGAATTCTACGGAAAGTCTTTAGATATGGGAGACTTGCTGTAACTTGATCCTTAGTCATCAAAACCTCTTGCTTGATAAGACTACAAATGATAATGTAAATCCTAGCAGTGAGGTCCTTAAAAGGGATATGGAACTGTACAGATTGAGCAGCAACACGCACACATACACTCAGATGTATGTATGTATGTGAATGAGTCAGATAGGTTTTGTTTTGAAAGGATATTTATTCTTTACAGGGAACTCTTCTTTTATGGAATGTCTCGTAGATCAATTATCTCAGAAAGGGAGATTGACATCATCACTGTTACACGACTTATATATAATAGTTGATTTTAAAAGGGGTTCTCGCATTGTGTAAACGAGCTCGGTGAGTTTTATTCTCATTGGGTGCTCAGTACTTTTAGCCTTGTTACACAAGGCTAAAACTTGGTAAACTTTTGGCTCCTCACGTTGTGTAATGTTTAGCAAAAGTAATTTCGCAGACCTTTGTTGGTGAGTTTGATTTTTTTATTTTTATTTTTTATTTTTACTGGGTACCTTTTTTGGCTTTGTACGAAACAAATTTAAGCTTAGTAAATTCCCATTGTTCGTTTTTTAATTAGTAAAATTGGTTAAGTGCTTTAAACACGTAAATGTTTCAAAAGCTCCAATCGACATGCATCTTTAAGAACTTGGAAAAAAGACAGAACTGGATATCAGGAAGATATAATCCCAGAACAAACCTAAAGGACAAATTGTGCCCATAATAAACTTCCCACAGTTCCTGAAATATAAAGAAACGACTCTGAGATGTGAACATAAATTTTCAGTAAACAACTTCAAGCAATTGCACATGAATCAACATGGCCGTAGCTACGCAGATGAAATTTAAAGAGACTGACTAGCTGTTTGTAGCGGCCAAGAATTTTGCCATACGAACTGATTATGTAAAGACAAGGAGTAATAGGATACAGAAGACTAGAAAATGTAGATTGTTTGGATAAAGAACAAATGATTGACCACAAAGCGAGAAAATGCAACCAATTAGCCCAGGAGGAGTGCAAGAGTAGACATGACTGGGTAGCAAGGGTGATCAATTGGAAACTGTGCAAACGACGGTGTTTAGATCATACGGACCATTTGCATATAAAATTACAGATTCTCTTCAACAGGACGAAATTCATAAACAGATCTCTCAATTTAGGCTCGAAGATAGGATTTGATAGTTGGGATGTCGGACCATGGACTTTATTTCAGCGAATCACAAGTGATACCCAAAGGCGGCGAAAAACTTAAACAACATCTCACCCTTGCCAAATGACGGAAAAAAATAATGGAATATGAAAATGGGTGATATCAGTCGTGATAAAAGCACTGGGAATGGTTTCAAAGATTTGAAGACCTCGAAAGTCGCAAAAAGTTGAAAGTGAAAAGGTCGAAATTTAAAACCCTTACGAAAGAAGTGAAAGAAAACATTATTAAACACAAGGGTGGTTGTACGACCAATTATGATAGGAGCACCGGGAATGACTCGGGAAGAATAAGTGGAACAAAAAAAAAATGACAATTCTTTTCTCTCTCAAAGAGCCATATGAAGAAATTGGTAATCTAGAATTATCAAAACGAAAGTACTTCTAAAATCAGCTGAAATACTGAGTTGACTTGGCGTCACATGATTTCTTGGAGAAAGCCAGCTGATACTACAAGAATGGATTAACTTCTAAATAATTATAATAGTAATGATGATAATATCGAGAGAGGAATGTTTCCGTTGGTATTGTCATCATCACTGTTATATTACTTATATATGGGTTTTGCAATTTGGTTTCGACTATATAAACAATTGGCATCAGAATTAACTAGAAATTGTCTTGTAAAAAAAGAAAATACAACTTTGCCATCAGACCAGTCAACCCGTCCAAGCGAAAAGAGTCGAAGAAACGTGGTCATTGATTGGACTGTTGAAGACGAATGAAAAGGAAAATTAGGAAAAAATACAAGGACCTTACCTGTGAACAGGAAAAATGTTTGTGCATGATAATTCGGCTGGTACTCGTAAGCGACTGATTTGGAACCATACCAAAACTGTAGCCAAATTGGACAAAGTGAGAAATCATAAAGGAACTTACACTACCCAAACTAGTGTTGCACGGGTCTGTTAGGATAGTGAGAAAGAAGATAGATTTAAGAAAAACTTGTCTCTCAACTTCAAGCGATGATAAAAAAAAGCATCTCGTGTAAATATGTAAATGATAATAATACACAGACCTCATCACCGTTAAGATCGATTTGAATACTCAAGAGTCTTAAATATATAAGGAGACTAGTTACTCTGACTCCAATGAAAAATTAGAGCTGACGTGAAAAACTTCCATTATTATAATTAGAATATCTGACAGAATACTGTGGAGGATGCTTAAATATCGAAGAGATTTGCTGTTACTAAATACCAATTAAAAAAAAACACCTGGTGAAAACTCAACAACTACACTTACAATTATTTATTCGAATTCATCTCTTCATTTTGACTGTTATCATTACGGAATTTCGTTTGTTAGACTATCCGGTCTTCTTCAGGTGTCTATTCTCGGAATTTTGAACTCAACATTTTATTCATTCCATAGGTTTAAAATTACACCATCACCAAGACATTTGCCTATTAGAAGCAATTTTCCCGATGGTAATGGGTTCAATCCCTTGGTCAGCCAGTAAAATCTGTTCTAGCAATGTGGCGAAATGAACTATGCGACCTGAGTTCAGATCTTAGACTAAGCTGTTTGCCTTTTACTTCATGCTAATGCTCTTAGGAAAGATATGAATCCTTATATCCCCTCTCTCCAGCTAAGCATTAATAGTCGGGCAGGCTGATTACTTTAGCCTTGGTACAGCACCCTGGCTTGGAGAAAGAAAGACTTTGAATTCAACTCAAATGTACTCCGCTTAAAAATTGACCTTGTGTCACATCTTGTCCATGGAGTGGGACTTGGATAAATGTATACCTTGGATTAGCAGAATAGACAAACTGCACAAGAAAGAAAAAAATTATGGATACGGGATATCATCTCGGAATGTGGTGAAAAGATTAATTTTATGAACTAAAAGGTTCTGTTTGTTTTTTTGTTTTGTTTTGTTTTTTTTTTCGTTTAATGGCTTATCAACCTTCAGGATTATTTAGGACCAAATGCATCCTTGTAGAAGATCCGCAGTGATACTATTAAAACTATGGTTGGTGGTAAGGTGTGTCATACCTTTCCCAAATCCGAAAGTGACTAGAGTTCGAACTCGCTTAGTTCGAGGTTGCAATTCAGGAGTTTAGACATTACACCACGAGGACTCCCGGAAGAAAAAATGTTTCAGTTCAAAATTCTAAAAATATTAATGTGTATGCGTATGTGTACGCACTTCCCAATGTAATGCAAGTCAAATAAATGAAAATAAGTTGTAATTTACTGAACATTTTGCTCAGATGTGGCACAAGGCCGTATGAATGGAGTACCGTATGAGACTCGAAATAAGTGAAAATTAGTAAATAACTCCCGAATGGAGAAGAGTTGAATTATAATTTTCTCACTACGATTGCTGTTGAGTACATTTATTTGCATACATCAATCGGAATTTCATAGGTACGTGCATGTGAGTGTGTTTGTATATTTGTGTGTGTGTGTATGTAAAATACATATACGTTTATTGAATATGATATATATCTGACGAAAGCTAGAGAGAACAGTGGCTGAAACATTGTGACAAGTAATACCAATATGAATAGGTCAATATATAATGTAAGTCATTGAATAACTCTCTTATATATATATATATATATATATATATAAAATAAAAATAAATGCCTCTCTGGATGAATCAAAAATGACAATGTCTTTGAGTAGCACAGGTTTATAGAACAAAAAAAGGTTTTCTACTTTGGTTTCACCGAAAAAAATCTTCAGGAAAACTTCGTTTTTTCAATGGATATAAACGAATTTCTATGACCAATCACAAAGCAAATTAGCATAACTGATGGTAATATATAACAAAATCAGCAGTCATTTTCTAAGCAGGCATTTCTTTTTTATGCCAACTCTCATTCGACACTTTCAATCTATGGTGAAACTGAGGCAGCGAACTTCAGTTAAGTGAGAATTTTTATATTGAAATGTTGTCAGTGTAGACTGGACATGTTTCCTGAGAGCATGTTCTTCGCTAAGCTTCTAGTCTTACACTCAGGTAAATGACTATTTCAGTTTAACAATAAAGTGGGATTGTGTCAGTTACTGCACTTGAAATAATCCTCATATTAACATAATCAAACTGACTTTGATATTAGCATCAGGCTCTCGGGTGAAGTTCTGTAAAACTAATGAGCATGTTTCTGTCGGCTGTTTATGAAAGACAAATTCCTTTTTAAGCGAATCTCGTTTTTTTTTCTTATTTAAGCGACTGTAGAATGTTCAAAACGTGAGAAATTTACCCGAAAAAACCGTCGCAAGATAGATATCATATTTTTTGATGGAGCACACGGTGAGAGTCGAACTGATTTAACAATATTTCGCTAGCTTATCTCTCAATCCATTTTACCATTAAAATACTCGACTCCTGTTTCCTGTGGATGTGTTTGAATCCGAATGTTACTTTCACATAGATGCAGCTCAGGATTTCAATTTGATTACCCAAATAGTTCTCCTCCCCTACCTCACTTCACTGACGACCGTTATACGTAGACCTTGGCACTCAACTAAACAGAGGGGACATCATAGAATATTCTTTCAGCTATCCAACCATAAAGTTATTCTGCACTTAAAAATTCCTAAAGAAATCAACGCATCAAAATAGATAGTAAATTGCCATTCATTTGCAGATTTGACAGTAAATTGCTTTATTTTCGCAATCAGATGCTTTTTTTGTTTGTTTAGTAATCGTATGTGTGTGTGTGTGTGTGTGTGGTTTCAGGCAATAAATTGTGTTCATTCAGTTCTAAAAGTCTTTCCTGCTGGCGAACAAGATGAAGCAAAAGTAGACTACAGTTATATATATATATATATATATATATAATATATATATATATATATATATATATATATATATATATATATATATATATATATATATATATATAATCCAAATTTTTAGACATTTTGACTAACTTTAGTCATTGAGAACATAAATAACATGATTTGATTTCTAGCGGATATTTGTACTATCAAAATGGGTATTATTAGGTATAATTAATTACCAAACTCTTTATACATAATGTGACACGGAAAAAAATTGGTTGTTCCTTTGGTATAGTGGCTAACGTGTTGTATTGCAACATCCTAGTAAGCGAGTTCAAACCTTAGTCAAGTTATGTTCACTTTTGGACTAATATCATTGGGAAAGCTATGAATCCCATTATGCCCACAACTCGGTGTTAAATAGTACCTCAACTGTTCTTTTCCAAGGATTGCTTTGGCATTAAATAACTCGGGAAGGTTTATATGTCATTTAACAACAACATAATAATAATAATAATAATATAAAAAAAAAAGGTAATAATTTCAAAAACTCCAAATTACGAAGATTTTTTTTCAATAATCTTGTCTCCTCTTTTTACATTTTTTTTTGTTTGTTTCTATTGTCTCCGCTGCTATTCAGGCCGCTAAAATGGAAGTGAATTAATTGTTGAAGTAATGTGTTTGGGGTGGAGATATTCATACTAATGAGGAAAAAAAGGAACTGAAGAAATGTCTTTGCGGTTCGTTGAAATTTGGGCATAACTAAATTGCTCCTGTAAAAATGGTGTTTTGTAATTAATTACAAAAAGAAAATGAAATCAGTCCGCGACATTGGATTAAATAATGGGTTCCTTTTGAAACTCTTTAAACATTACAGGATAGAAAAATTGAAGAAGGACGAAGAGTAGAACTGCAGATATAAGACTGACAAGGATTACGCTGTTCAAATAAATCAATCAATAATAATAGTTGCTGACTTCAAAAATTCAGATAGAAGATAATTGAATTTTAAAAGGGAAAACAAAAAAAAAAAATTAAGTTAAAATTTAAAATATTCCCTTTAAAAATACATAGCAAAATTTTCCTTATTTCTTTTAGTCTCTTCTCTTTCTCTTTCGCTGTAGGAAAAGTCCTCGGTTTAGTGGCTGACGCGCTGGATTGCGACAACATAGTTAGGGAGTTCGAACTCCAGTCACGCTATTGCGCTCACTTTCGGACTAATACCCCTGAGAAAAGTATAAACCCTCTAATCCCCTAATTAAATAGTACTACTGCTTTTCTATTACAAGGATGGTTTTGGTACTGAATAACCCATGAAAGCTGATATGCCATTAAACAAAGGTTTATATTCCATGAAGAAAAAAACAAATTTTTCCACCTATATCCATAACTTTCTTTCTCTTCATTCAGACATTTCCCTTTAGACTTCTCCTTCCATCTCTCTTTTCCTTATCTTGTCCGTTCCTTTCTTCCCTGCCTTTGTCCGTTCCTTTCCCTCCATTTCTCTCTCCACCCTTCTTTTGTTCGTTCCTTTTCCTCCCTCCTTCTACTCTTCTTTTGTTCGTTCCTTTTCCTCCCTCCCTCTCTCCACACTTCCCTTGTCCGTTCCTTTCCCTCTCTCTCTCTCTTCCCTTGTCCGTTCCTTTCCCTCTCTCTCTCTTCCCTTGTCCGTTCCTTTCCCTCTCTCTCTCTTCCCTTGTCCGTTCCTTTCCCTCTCTCTCTCTCTCTTCCCTTGTCCGTTCCTTTCCCTCTCTCTCTCTCTTCCCTTGTCCGTTCCTTTCCCTCTCTCTCTTCCCTTGTCCGTTCCTTTCCCTCTCTCTCTTCCCTTGTCCGTTCCTTTCCCTCTCTCTCTTCCCTTGTCCGTTCCTTTCCCTCTCTCTCTTCCCTTGTCCGTTCCTTTCTATCTATCTCTCTCTCTCTTCCCTTGTCCGTTCCTTTCTATCTCTCTCTCTCTTCCCTTGTCCGTTCCTTTCTATCTCTCTCTCTCTTCCCTTGTCCGTTCCTTTCTATCTCTATCTCTCTCTCTTCCCTTGTCCGTTCCTTTCCCTCTCTCTCTCTTCCCTCGTCCGTTCCTTTCCCTCGTCCGTTCCTTTCCCTCGTCCGTTCCTTTCCCTCTCTCTCTCTCTCTTCCCTTGTCTGTTCCTTCCACCCTCTCTCTCTTCCCTTGTCCGGTCTTTTTTCTCCCTCTCCCTCTCTGTCTTCCCTTGTCCGTTCCTTTCCCCCTCTCTGTCTTCCCTTGTCCGTTCCTTTCCCCCTCTCTGTCTTCCCTTGTCCGTTCCTTTCCCCCTCTCTGTCTTCCCTTGTCCGTTTCTTTCCCCCTCTCTCTCTTCCCTTGTCCGTTCCTTTCCCTCCTTCCTTCCTTCCTTTGTCCGTTCCTTTCACTCTCTCCTTCCTTCCTTCTCTTCTACTTTTTCTTTTACCGCCCTCATTCAGTCTCAACCATCCAATTTCTTCTCACTTTTTTTACTTTCTTTTCTCTTTCGTTGCCTTCCCTTTTCTCTGTAAACTGTCACTTTCCTATAATGAAGACACCTTTCTTCATTAAAGGCTATTATTTTAAATGTCTAAAATCACTCCTCTTAACTATACGGTTTTAACACACATAAATTAAAATTATGTATATAAATCCTTTGTTGAATAAAAGGATTTGTATTTACTGTACCTTATTCAAGCGTCGAATGGACACAATTTTATCATGAAACTAAGTGGGTTTATATCTACTAGTAAAAAAAAAAAAAAAGAATCATAAGTCATTGTCGTGGTTTTAGGTTGGTTAGAAACCAGTCTTCACAATAGCTTTTGGTAGATTTTTTTTTTTTTTTTCGCTCGAATAGAATCCAATTTCAAGTCGAGGAAAAGACATTTTTGAAGATTTTGAAATGTTCGTAATTTAAGCAGAAAAAACAATTGATTTAAGCACTTTATTAAATATATTATATTCTATACCATCATAAGTATAATATCTGTCGTGAATGACAGGATTATTTACATAGATTTCTGCTTGTTTACGGATTTAAGATGGTACCCTCAATTGTACTGGTGAATTGAGAATGTATAAACTCTGAAGGTCGACTGAAATATCTTAAAATCATTCATCTAAAAAAAGTATAGAATTTGTCATTTTCAAAACAGGGCCAAAATTACAGTGTCCAGTGAAGAAAGCATAGGAATAAAGATTATTCGAGAAAACAAACAAAAGAACCTCAAAAGAATGCAGAGAAGGGAGAATACTTAAATATATCGAGTTATAGGTCGAGAAAAAAATTAAGAATGAGGAGAAATGATTAGGTAATGAAGTCTATCTAATTATTACCCGGGATAAAATTACAGATTTAATTTTCGAAATGCATTTTGAAATAACAGACATTTTATTTTATTTTATTGCTCTTCAGTGAACCCAAGCTGTGTTACTTATATATACACACACGCACATATCTTATCAGCCGTATTGTTTTTATAATGGACACTTTCATCCTTCCTTATAAAACGACCCGTCTTATAAAAAACAACATTAACTCCCAACTGAGTTTTACGACATCGATCGTCAGAAGAGATTTGAGTTGAAAGTCATTTTTGTTTTTATTTTCATTTTTATTTTTTTATTTTATATTTTCTCAAGACATTTTGTTTATCGAACACTTTCGTTTATAACTGAATTTAATGCCGTTTTACTTTTTTAACAAACGATGGGTGTGTGTGTATATATATATATATATATGCGAGTCGATAACGAATTAGATTTTCAGACAATTTGTTTGTTGGCATATGAGACTTCTCATTTGACATTTAATATAACAATATTATGTAGTTAGGCCATGTATAAGTACTGGCAGTCAATTTATCTCTACTTCGTGCGTAAGATCCAGGATATTTTTTGTCACGAAGAAAACTGGACTCTCATATATTATCACATATTTTTTTACTATTAGTGCTATTGATTTATAATTCCTAGTTTTAAAATATTTACCCAATTATAAATAACCATTTTTTTTCTTGCGTGCATGAGATATTTACCCCTGTGATAAATGAAAGTTGTGAAGGCTTTGTCAATTTCCAACACGCATTAGTTTGTCACAAGCTGTTTAAAGAAAATACATGCTATTGCCGTGGATATATAATAGACAATAGACGTTTTGTTGATATTTCGATGTTTATTTACATTATTTCTATTGTATACAATTAAGAATGTCAAAAAGAAAGACTTAAAGAAGCTCTCGTGAATTTCATAAGAATTCCTTGTTGATTTTATTATCCATAAAGATTTGTCAATTAGTTTTTTTTTTTTTTATGGCATGATCAACCTTCGTGAGTCATCTCATGCGAAAGCCGTCCTCATAGAACAATATTTGAACTATTTAATCCATAGCTGGGCGGGATAAGGGGTTTCATAGCTGACCCACGAGTATAAGTCCGAAAGTGAACGTAATAGTGCGACTGGAGTTCGAACTCTTATTACGATGTCACAGTCCAGTAAGTTAACCACTACGCCACGAAGACCTCTCCTTGTGGATTGGTGTATACAAATTTAGTCTGTCTTGGCGTAGGATCGCGCACGAGATGCTACAATAGAAATGTGAGAATGACAAGACACCGCCCTCATATAAAACACCTAGTTTCACCCGTTTTTTTCGATGTAATCTTGATTGCTGTGTTCTTTACAGACTTATTAAGGGCAGCAACAAAAGTGAGTGTAACCTGAGTAAGTATTCAAATGTTGATCAGCAGCGAAAGATAAAACCTGAAAGAAATTGATAGCTCAACTTTTAATGTGGGTTTCATGATTAAAAGTTTCCTGTGTTAAATAGTACCACAACAGTCCTTCCCCTAGGATGGCTTTGGCATTAGATAACCCACAAAGGTTGATATGTCATTAAACAGAGACTAAACCAAAGCTATATATATATATATATATATATATATATATATATATATATATATATATATACACCCAATTATCAAATGAAACTCCGTTATATGAACGAAGGAAAGAATTATTAAATACGAAATATTCCTATTCTCTCTCTCTCATCCAACTGACGGAAAGTCAACTGGGTTTCGATCTCAGCTTGAAGAATCTCGCGTGTCTAGGCACACTGAAGAGTTTTGATACAGTCTCTGTGGATGGCATATGTACTGTGATATATATATATATATATATATATATATATATATATATATATACACCCTTTGTGGTGTAATTCGGTTTGGTCACGCAGGTTAGTTACTATGGATTCAATTCTCACTCAAAGCTCCACACGTGTGTCCTTGAGCCACACTTTAGTTACACTGAGTAAATAACAAATTGTATCTAAAAAATCATTTCATACACACACACACACACACACACACACACACATACATATATATATATATATATATATATGAGAGGGAGAGAGTGTTAGAATCTTTTGTTTATTATGTATTAGATAATTAATTGACGGATGGTAGAATGGCTGAAAAAACAGTTTCTTCATTTTATTTGAACACTGCTAACAATGTAGGCTGAGCACTGATCACAAAAATATAGTCTATCCATAGAAAGACTAAATAAATAAATAAATGCCTTTCTGTCACATGCGTATTAGAAATGTATTTATTGATTTGGGGAATATCGACACACTTTTCTATGTCGAGCGATAAATAAATATTGAGCGTGGGGGTTGGGAATGGTGAGTGTTGATCTTAAGATATTATAGGAATATTCGTACATTTCATGAAAGATATAATCAAATATAACATTTAACCGATCATATATATATATGCTTATCTGCGACCTCTGCTTTTTCTTCCTGATGATTGTCGTATAAAGACGACATGAAACCAGTGGTCACATATAAGCATCCATGCTTATATATAACTAATATGTATTTATTGTATGTGTGAGGTATTTTCAAAAAGTATCGAGACTAAAGTCGTTTAAACGAAAGTAAAACCCTTTTCTTTAAAATAGCAGTCTTGCCATTGGACATGCATATTCCACTGAACGTGTCACTGGTCGAGGCACCTCTGAAACTCCTCTTGACATATTGAGCCACTGCAACGTCATATTCTTTTAATGTCTTTCGAATCTTTTCTAGTATTCAATTATGGAAACAAGAAAAAGTTGTATGAAAATTGCTGCTCTTGAAAAATCCGGTTTAGCCATAAACTACTGATCAAGATATATCGAGTATAAAATGTCTATTCAAGTCTAAAAGTAATCGAGACATCATTTCTTTTTTTATATAAGTTACTCAGTAGTACACACGTCTTTATTTAAATTTTAAAATGAAAACTTTGTCTCTCAACTTTTTAGTGAAATCTTGGTGGGTGTCGGAAAGGTTATCGGTACGAAAAATGGAATCGGCTTTCCGTGCTTAAAATCAGACAACGGTTATTTGCATTCACGTCTAATTCCCTTGGAGAAGGCATGAATCTATCTTCATATAACTAAGAATTTAATGTCTGAGCCGACAGAACTCTTTAGAATTGGAAAGCAACCAACTAAAGAAAACGACAATTCCTCACTTCCGGTGCTAAGGTCCCAAGAGGCAGTTGGACTGTCTTTAGCCTCGTTTTGGCAACTGCTGAATTCATATTGGTGTTTGAGTGCAATAGATATTGTCCTTCTATTAAACAACATTAGTAGCAGGAAGAGAGGAGGACACTTGCTGCAAGAAAAACTGCCATGCAACCACAGAGAAGAAGCATAACTTTCCGGGGGAAAATCTATAGTCTTATGGGATTAACTTACGCTATAGTACAAAATCAGTCGACGGCCTGCGGGAAAAAATATCTTTAACAATTTCCCAGATAAAGCAAACCTGAAGAATAAAAATCAAAATAACCTATTCTTTATACTCTATCTTATCTCATACTAAAAATTAGACTGTCGGTGGGGCTAAGAATATGCTGATTGTATTCACTTCTGAGGAGTAAGATCCCCCACTCACTTACAAGGTCGTTCCTGAGTACGATGCCAAACTGTATCAGATGGTTCTGGAGATCTCGTTTGGTTCCTTTTGTTAAATGTGTATGAAGTTACTTTTTAATACACAAATTTATTTACAAAGCATAACTAAAGTGTGGAGCATTGAATGAGGATGGAACCCATGGATCAATAGTAACTAATCTGCGTGACTAGCTCGAGTTATACCACTAATATATATATATATATATATATATATATATATATATATATATATATATATAAGAGAGAGAGAAAAAGAGTGTGTTTATAGAATATCTTTTTCCGAAATACTGAGTTTTATCAGATGATTGTATATCTAGTTTTGGTTTGGTTTCTTTGTTTAATGGCATATTTATCAAATAACAATGATGTATAGACATGTTGGGTCTCGAGTCATACTGGAATCAGTGGAAATGACCAAACGGATAAAGCAGCCAGGTCTACCATAAACCTAACCACTGAAAAGAAATTTTAAATACCATATACAGACTTTAAAATGAAAATAAATAAATACATACTTCAGCAAAAACAAAAACCCTGGAATAATAATGAAAATAATAAATTATTAGAAATTAAACCCACACTGGGGGAATGGAAGCAAAGCTTCAGAAAAAACCCCAGAGGAAATGACATTGTCCAGACTCCGCATAGGTCATACAAGGATAACACACTCTTATTTACTCGAAGGAAAACAACAACAACCACCAATATGTTATGCATGCCAGACCAAATACGCCGTGAAGCACATTCTCATCTAATGTAGCGACTTAGTCCAGATAAGAAAAACCTTCCGTAGGGCAAACAATATGAAAGAAGTGTTCCAAAACGCTGAAATAGATGTGATATCATTTCTAAAAACAGTGAAGTTACAAACAAAAATCAAAAGAAATTTACAATAAGACCAAATTACTTCTATAAACCCTTTACAAGATATATTCTAACAAACTGATCCCTTCCCCAACCTGTTTCACAAGTTTCCCTTTTATGATTCCCAACAAATAGCCAACTAGTTATCTAAAGTTTATCATTAATTCCTAAGACCACTCCTTTGAATTTCTTTTCAGACTTATTTTCCTTAACTTGATTCGGCATTAAATGACCGATGGGGTTAATATGCCGTAAAACAACCAACCAACCTTTGTGGGTTACTCAATGTCGTAGCTGTGCCTGTAGAACAATAGTAGTGGTACTATTCAAATCATAGTTGGGATGATAAGGGTTTTTATCTTTGCCAAGGATATTAGTCAAAACGTGTACATAATAGTGACTGGAACTTACACTTACACATTAACCAATACGCTACGGGGAGTCCTTCTGGAACTGTGAAGAACTCTCGGCTTCACTCTGACTCGGAGTGGTTGTAGCTGTTAGTCCTGTCTGTGCGTCAAATACATCTGTTTTAAAAATCTTATTCGATAGAACTGTGAGCAATAAAAAGCCCTTACGAAGCAGCTATACAAAAAATGTAAATATGAATGCACAATGAAGGTAATTCTCTAACCTTTACACAAAGAATAAACTTCGATGGGTTACAATGCTGTTTTTAATCAATTGATCACTCTGAATATTATCGGCTTCTGGTTGGATGGGGAAGTGTTATGCATCGTGTTAGTGTTACCACGCATGTCAAAACTTCTTTCGTCTTAATTGCTTGTCAAAATTTAACAATTTCATAACAGATTTAAATTCTGTTTCCTGTCATTTCGACCATTTGCCCAACCAATTCTAGGAGAGGTTAGTCTGTCCTATCTGTCCATAGTTGAGGGCAGAGCAGTGAAATCAAGCCTTTTGCAAGGTCATTGAGTGTGAAGTGAAACGCTAATAGCTTCGGTCGTATTTGATCCCCGATCGTCGATTTGACATTTCTCGGTGATACTCTACCCGCTCCTCAAAACATAGACATGAAAATATATAAAATACAATGCATCATGGAATGACGTGAAGAAAGCAGAGAGAATAAGTTTGAAAAAAGGAGAAATTGAAAAAGACAAAGAAATCGGTTGATAAAAAGAAATCGGTTGAAATCAAAGATAATTATTCAATTAGGTTAGCTTAGAGACGACACAAGGCCAGAAGTTTGGGCGCCCAGTGAAGATCGAACTCGCTACCAATGGTCTGCTAATCTTGCCCTCTAACCATTGCACCGTCAGGTGCCCATATCAATAAAAATAAATGTCAGAAAATAAGCTTCTTATAGTAATTTACTAAGCGTTTTGCTTAGATTTGGCACAAGGCCAAATGAATGGAGCACCCTATGAGACTCGAGCTCGCTCTTGCCGATTTGCTAGTCAAGTTTACTAACCGTTACACTGTCCGAGGTGCCCAATAAGAAGCTTATAATCTGGATACAAACTATGTAAACACATGAAAGGGAAATGTTAATATAATTTTTTTAGTTTCTTTCTTCTCATCAAATGTTATTTTTCAGGTTAATCATTCCACTTACATCAAACACGCTTTATTTAAGGAAGATAAGTTTAAAAACTGATTTTGTGCTTGTTTTAAATACTTATTACCGGTATTTCCTGTCGTCGTCCTTTTGAACAACCCAATGAAAACTACTGCATAAATGTTTGAACAAACGCAGAAATATTGAAAGTTATTGTGAGGAAAAAAAAATTGAGGAAAAAAAAGTACTGATCCATACTTAGCGTAACGGTTATCCCTGAAATGAAATCAGTGATTAGATTTCAAATCTTAAATGAAGATATTATCTGTCTGAATTTTTCAGATGAGGCTTGATGTGCAATATTTCGTGTTCATTTTCGCGGACTAACAACAATAAAGATGAGGACAACAGTCTGAAAAATAAAAGAAAATACTAAATTAAGATGTTTGCGTTTTATTTTGCGCAAACGGGCTTGAGAAAGGCATGAATGTATGTATCTCTCTCTCTCTCTCTCTCTCTCTCTCTCTCTCTCTCTGAAAATAGCAGAGGTGGTTGTATTTAGTCCCTGGTTAGTCGACAAGGCTTGAAGAAAAATCTGAATTCAAACCAGCGGTACTCCGCTTGAAAATGACTTTGTTTAGTACTCTGTTCATATTGAAGATGTTGGGTAGATACATAGATTTTTTTTTCATTTAGATGCACTTTGTAAGGGTCTTGTGTGTGTAGTCTGCTATAAAAGTCTCTTTCCAGTAATTTGTTACATTTCACCACAAATCAGAACTAGATGATTGCTTCGTTTGGTTTCTCTGTTTAATGACGTATCAATCTCCGTGGGTTATCTAAAGCCGATGCCATGTCTGTAAAAGAACAGTGTTACTATTTAACCAACAGCTGGAACTAGACTAAAGGGTTTGGACTTTCACAAAATATTTGAAGAAAAAAAACTCGATGGGAACTACTCAAGGATGCTGCGTTCTGATTTGAACAAATCCCGGAAGCAGCACCCTACTGCAGCTGTACGGCTTCTTATCACCAATTTTACAAATTACACTATTCCACAAGGGTTGATATACTATTAAACAAAAGAAAAAAAATCAGTTAGGACGAGCAAGACATGCTAGGCACCGCGACGTTTTCTCATGGACTCCTACATATACCAAAATCAGTTTTGGCCAACCAGCAAAAATTTCCATTCATCACGTCTGAAGATACTGGATGCCGTCTAGAGGACTTGCTAAGAGTGATGGCCTAAAGGAATGAGTCAAGGTAATCCATACTGCAGGTCACCTTGCTGATGATGATGGAACAGTCTTTTCAACATCTTTCGACCTCCAAGTTTCCATGTATTTTCACGTCTTCAAAAAAAAAATGGTTAATAAGAAAGCAAAAGGTGACAACAAAAATAAATACCAACAACAAAATTTAGAATATAAAAAAACCCACACTTTCCCTCTATTTTTAAGTAATATAGTAACTATTCAGGTGGAGGGCCGTCCCTACTAACAGCGCCTGTCCCTTTACACTACAAGTGGGAGCGCCAGGTTCAATCCATATTCCCTGAGGTGCTGCCAAGAGAGAAATGACGACAGACACACGAGCTATTTTTGTCCCCCACCCACTCTTATGCGGTTGAATTTCAGCAATGAACTTTATCTTGTCGAATTCTGTCATCGCCGTGTGTGTCGGTGGGAGGGCTTGTAAACCTATGCTGCTAAAATTTCTTTTGTTTATGCACATAAGCAATTAATACGTTTATATTGTTAATGTGCGGACACTGGATGCTATCTTGAGGACTTAAGAGCAGTAGCTGAAAGGGACGTCAATGGAATCTGTACAGTCTGCCCGCCTTGATAATGATACATATTAACTCCAAGTAATTAAACTTTCACCAACTTACATAAAACTAAAACAAACAATTGTATCTTCTAACGAATGGAAGACACTGTCTGTCGTTGGCGGCCTTTGTCGAGGGTGACCCGAAGGTTCCCTTTTCAATAGCTACGTCACCGTAGTCTAGGCGAGGGCACAACTCCATTCCCTGGATTGCTCCACTTTACCCTTGATCCCTACCTTATGCTGAGTGTTAAGCAAGGCGGCATTTTTGAGTCTTTGGTATGACTCGATCTGGGATTGAACCCAACGCAGACTGCCTCGGTAGAAATTTGAACAGGGTTTGACTATTGTTTTCCGTGCTGGCGGCCTTGAGACCACACACACGTGTGTATATATATATATATATATATATATATATATATATATATATATATATATATATATATGTGTGTGTATATATATATATATATATATATATATATATATATATATATATATATATATATATATATATATATATATGTGTATATATATATATATGTGTATATATATATATATATATATGTGTATATATATATATATATATATATATATATATATATATATATATATATAGTTTACCGATGGCCCTGGAGGCCGGGGTCCAATCTCAGGTCGATTAATACCAAAGACTCAAAATAGTGTTTTATGCGGCTTTGCTTAACTCGGCATTATAAGTTACGGGTCAAGAATAAAGTGGAGTTATCCCGGGAAAGAAGTAGCGCCCTCCCTAACACCTCGATGTTGTAGCTAATGAAATGGAGGCCTTTGGGTCGCCCTCGACTACAGTCGCCAACTTATATATAACGTTAGTATTAGCACATTAAGAAAAATACTTGAAAGATATAGTAATCCTGGTATATTGGTGATAGTTTTAAAAGCTCTTTCCAATTCCTTGGGTACCGTTCCCTGCTAAATTGCTATCATAATTACCCACCTGTTGCACAATTTTTTTTTTTTTTTTTTTTTCAGCGCATTAGCGAGATCTAAGTATTTGTCCACGTTTTCATTTTATTTTCACTCGCTGGTCAAATGGAACAGCAATTTCTTCATAATGATGATACTAGGATCAGATTACGGGCAACTAGATGGTCAGAGCTGTGTCGATATACTCCTCACTAACATTTAACTATTTTTTCCATCAAAAGCTTTCCTTCATGCATGCCAATACTGACAATGTAGAGATTCTCTACTTGTAGTTCTGTAACTTGGTTATGTAGTCACACACACATTAACCGTCAAGGAATTCGTTTTTGGTGAGTGCAATATCTTGTAGAGATATTTGTAAAAAAGATGATAAAGAAATAACCATCTTTAAAGGAAATATTGAGTAAGAACAGAAATAAGAATACGGATCGGTAAATATTTATATCGAGAGATAAAGTGAAGATGAGAGTAAAAGGCAGTCTAGTTTAAGATTCATACTCGGGTCACCAATTCCATTTTCTTTGTCGATAGCTTTTAGGCTGAGAACTCCACTGTATGTATTTTTTGTCCACACACATACGCAGACATATTGTAGAAATTTTGTTAAGGAACTGGTGATCCTGTTTCACCGAATATCAGCAGCCCCTTGGGGTCACGTGGTGTCCACTATAAAGAAGAGCTACGACTGAAGATTCTTCCTCTTTTTGCCACTCCCACCGCTGTTAGCAACAGGTCCATTCGTAGCAGCCCTTGACGGCAAACGTATTTGGTACCTTCAACACACAGCCAGGAGCCTAGAGCGACGAACGCACATGCTGAGTTAAAAGGAACAGGACACACAGCTAAGTTCCAGCAGGCATTTTATCTGCAAACCTTACCTTAAACCTTACCTTACCTTAAACCTTTACCTTATAACTTTATCTTACACCTTTACCTTATAACAACCTTCAATTAAACCTTACAAAACCCTACCACCTATCTGAACCTTGAACTCTTTTTTGAACTCTTACATATTCGTTGTTTGTTCCATTTGGTGTAAAACCCTGTTAATTGTTGTTGTATATAAATTTTGTTACTAAAAGTCGTTCGTCTCCTTTCAAAAGCTGTCAACCATTTCCCCACTGCTGTTGAAGTACGGTTTATTCTTTTACAAAACGTAGGAATAAACCGGGCTTTTCGGGGCTTATAAAATTCCCCATAAAATATATATATATATATATATATATATATATATATATATCAGTAAGAATGACAAATTATACTGATTGCTTTCTTTATAAAAGTAAGGAGGTATTTTGCTCAATGAAGATTTCTGACAAGATCTTTTAGTTAACCTCTAAACCTGTTACCATTTTAAACGGTGACCGACTTTAAATTCTTGCCAAATGTTTTCTTGTACTTTCCATTATCTATTCATAAAAGAAAGAAAAAAATACTGGCAGTGATTAGAACACTTCTGTGCATCCATAAAGACACGTGCGTGCTTCCTTACATTTACTCGTAATAACATGGCCGCCAAAGGAACACAGTGTACTTATCAGCAGAGACACGTGACCTGTCTGGCTGTACATTAATGATAAAGTCATGTTGCCACTAGATAATTGTGTACAGATCTATTTATTTAGAAGTGGCCAATAGATAATTGTTTAGAACTCTGAGCCTCTAGCAATGAAACGAAAGTTTCTCAATTCAGAACACCCGTACAGTAAAATCGGTAACCTTGAATGAATGTTCACATTTATTTAGCAATGGTCAGAGTAAATAGAACTATTAACCAATCAAAAGTGTCCACGTAGCAATGATAAAATCATTACAGTAACAGAATAGGGAAATGTTTGGTTTGGTTGGTTTCTTTGTTTTAATGGCATATCAACCTTTGTAGGTTATTTAATGCCAAAGCTATTCTCTTAGAAGAATAGTAGTGGTGCTATTTAACCCATAGCTGGGAGGATAAGGGGGTTCATACCTTTCCCAAGGGTATTTGCCCGAAAGTGAACGTAATAGCGCGACTGGAGTACGAACCTACATAATACGATTCCGCAGTCCATCGCTTTAACCATTACACCACGAGGACACTCCCAATAGGGAAATGTGTACGTTTTCTTAGTAAAAAGGTACGAATAAATAATAAAATGAATTAGATAATGGTATCTTTTGAAAGAGTCTGATAAATTGATTTCAAGAGCATTTCGTTTGTTGATCGCTCGATAATTATCAGCGATGATTAATTAATCTTATTGAAGCTTGATTAACAATGATTTTGATTTATAATACCCATATGGCTAACAAAGAGATCATGCTAAGATTTAAATTGAAGTTGAGAATACTCACTTGAAACTGTACTTTGATATCAAGCTTAATTTCCACTAAAACGCAACATTTAAGCTAATATATTACTGAAATTATCGTGCGTACGCACGCACGCACGCACGCAAGTGCTTGTAGCGACGTCTTTCTCATATCAGTACCGTTAAAATGCCATGACAGAAAATAGTTTCCAGTTCAATTTGCAAATGAATAATTTTGCTATGTCTGTATTGGCACAGAGCATAATTTTTTTATTACCTTAATTGTTTATATAGTAATGCTAACAACTGCTTATTAAAAATCCTACATTTCTTCCGAAAAAGTATGAGTGATATTATGGACCAGTAACTCAGCAAGATACTAGATACATGCATCGGCTATTATATATATATATATATAAAATATAATAGCAGTAACAAATGTGCAGCTAAGAGCAACCTGATGCTGGTTTTATTGGCTGTAATCAAGTTTTTCATGGGGGGGGGGGCGAACGTTACTAATACATCAATCTATATCTAATCCAGGTATTTCATTATTTTATAACTTGCAGTTTTGTCACTTCAGCGTTAGCTGGTTGTCTTTCACCGGAATCTGTGTGACAGCAAGTCTCCTCATGTCTCTAGGACTCTTGTCAGTATTCTGGCCTATGTCAACAGTGCTATAGTATAGATTCTTTCGATTGTTTCTTTGATTTCCAATTGTTCCAATCTCCTTTCTTAGCACACCAATTACAATTCGTACATCCGTCAGCATCATTTTCCACAGTTTTGTTTCAGTTCCGTGGAAAGGTCCTAGTTCTTTTCACTTTCAGTAATTTTCCCTCAGTGGTTCATTGGATCTGCAAAATCCTCTTGACAGAAAATTCTCATTATTTATTTATCAACTTTTACAATCTTCCTCTTCGACCAGTAAACCCTATTTATATGGAGCGATATCTTTCCCGTTCAGTTACAATTGTTATAATAAAAAAAAAAAGTATTTTTGCACTAATATGAAATTTGCCGTTTGCACATCGTCTTTTGAGAAAGATAGAAGCTTGTAGAGTCCTTGAGCACATTTTCAAGGATGCAGTTATTGTTGTAAACATTTTTTGTCTCATCATAGTTGTTTATTTCAGTACAAATACATATATTATAGGACAGATGATTTATATGATTGCTATCTAGTAAATGGAGCTCAGGAGAGTTTCCGCGACGTAATGTCGGACTCGAAGTCAACGTGTTCGATCTTCAGTTGAGCTATTACGTTTCCTTTCGGACAAAAACTCTGGGAAAATCTGTTAACCCCCTTTTCCCCGCCAGCTATGAGTTAAACAGTATTAATGATCTTTTATAAGTATGCCTTTGATAATGAATAACCCACGAAGGTTGATTAACCATTAAATAAAGAAATAAACCAAATTTAGCTTAGCATAAAGCATGACTAAGAAAGAGAAGGATAGTTTTATTGTGCTAATCTTCCAAATGAAGGGGGCTATATTAATTTGATTTTAACAGCATATCAGCCATCCTAACGTTATTCTATACCGACATTGTTCTCATCGATTACGAATACTTGGTTTTTTTGACAGATCTATTTAACCCTGAGATGAAACTCTAACAGGTATTACCAATCTCGGTCAAAGTGGACCTGGGAGTAATGAAAAATGAAAGGGTACCCTAGATCTCCAGAATTGGAGTCTCACTATCAACTGCAGTTTACATTCCTACCAAGAATAACCCTTTTTGTTTGCAGAGGATAGGGTCTTCTAACCCCTGCCGACAAGGTGTCTGTGTTCAAATTCTGATCTCTATGAAATATGTTACTAACTTAGTTGCAAAACAAGCAAACCTATTTAGTTTGAATAAGAAAAAAATGGATTTTTATTGCAAATCTCAAAGTAAATTTGCGTGGAAATGTACAAAATTTAATGCAGAAATTACACTTGTTTTTGTATCTATTATCTATTCGTTGACTTAAAGATTATTAATTCTATCAACTGACTGGGGGCAGTTTCGTTAGCGTAATGGTAAACATGTTGCGACATCGTTGTGAACGAGTTCGAGCTCCAGTCGCGCTATAATGTTCACTTTCGGACTAATACTCTTGGGGAAAAATATGAACCCCTATATTCCCCCCACCCCGATCTGGGTTAAATAGCACCACTACTGCTTTTCTGTGGCATAAGATAACCCACGAACGTTGATATGCCATTCCTCAAAAGAAACCCAACTTATACAAACCCCAGTCGGCTGTAGAATATGCTGACTGCATTTCCACTGAAATGAATGTCTGGATACGACACTAAACCATCTGATGACGGTGAACCGATCCAGGAGCTTTGGGGGATGATTGCCATTACTCTCAGGTCCACTCAAACCCGGGTTAGGGTTCCATCTATTGGTCAAATATTATTTTGTAATTATTACTATACTTGAAACCATTCAAGTGTGTAAACAAATGATAAATATTAAATTGAATTGTGAGTATCACAGCAGTGCTAGAAACAAACTGACAAAAATAACTATTTGTGTTAGATAGAAATACTTGAAACTATATGCAAACTAATGAGCTCTGGCTCGTTTAAGAATGTCACCGACAAACTATTTTCTCTAAAATCATATGTATTTACCAACCCCTTCGCACGAACAGAGTGTGACACAAGGTCAGTTTTTAAACGGAGTTTAACAGTTTTTAATTCGGTTTTCCTTCTAGACTAGTTGCCTCACCAAGGTTAAAGAGTCGGTCTCCCCTACTATGTACATATAGATATTGGGAGAATAATTGGTTTAATACTTTTCCCAAGGGTATTAGCCCTATGTAAAAATGCTATCGGCTTCGTCCAGGATTTAAGCTCTGGTCGCCGTATTCATTTCCTACGACGATGCCCATTTCACCACGGGAACTTATATATGTAACACACACACACACACACTTTGCCACAGAATAACCATCAAGGGTTGATAAGCCATAATAAATACAATACGTAAAAGACATTGGCAAGTATTGCTTCCTTTTGAAATGGAAGGGAATCCACTCGAATATAATTATATTTTATGTGAAAGATCACGTGGTCGTGTACGTACATATGTTGTGCATTCTTGCAATAATTTTATAACAACTCTGTTTGTTTAGGTAAACTACAGAATCGGCTCACATCTCTGTATCAGATTAGATAAAATCCTCCAAGTCATATTTTGTCTACAGATGGTTGAATTAGATGGTTGATTGATTTTTACGGTAAGCTAGTCCTTGCTGGTTGATTGATTTATTTTAACGGCATTTCAACACGTCTAGGGTCATTGTTGGATTGTTTGGGGGAGTGTCAGTAGAATGACACCATGAAAATTGTTCATCCTATTCATAGATTTGGCAGTCAGCAGCAACAGGAAGGCAAGATTGGCCAATCAGAGACTCCCTGAGGCATATAAGAGGGGCAAATTATCGGCATTCTCTTACCGATTCTGCAGTCTTCTACCAACTGAACGTATCTTTTGTATTGAGAATTCCACAACCAGAGAACAAGATGTCTACCTGAGTTCCAACATATTTTAACAGCATGTCAACACGTCAAGGGTCATTTTAAGCCAAGAGATTAAGGAATCTCATTCATTGTTCTTTCCTATTTACATTTTTGTGTAGGTGTTAATTTTTTTTTTTTTTTTTTTTTTTTTTTTTTGCACAAAATTATTCCTATCAGGTATTTCACATGCTAATAATTTCTAAACTGATCTATTTGGCCCATAGATAGAACCCTAATAGGTACTACCACTTCGGGTCAGGAGTGGATCTGGGAGTAATGGCAATGTAGCAGCAGATGCAGTTTAGTTTCATACCCTATATTGTAGTATCATATCTGAGTGCTAATGAAAAGGCATGAAACCATCTATTCCCCTAAGATATAAGTAAATAGTAAAGTAGACAGGGTTCTTCAGCCTTCGTAAGGAAAGCTTTGAATTTAAACCAGCTTTACTCCGCAGAGGTTGGTTAAATACATTTGTAGTATTAGTAGCTACCTTTAATCAAAATTACTCCCACCATTGTTATACGACTAGGAGTAAACAGCACTGCTGTAAAACAAAGAATCACCACTCGGTGGGAATTGAACTCTTATCCCTTTTAATTCAGCCTGTCTTTTCACATTAATTGTTCTGCGGCTTGAGCTACGAGAGTGGTCTGCTCACGTACTCACTGACCCAATGTCAGAATATCAAATCAACCCATGTAAATTCGCTTTTTTTTTTCTTTTTTCATTTAGCGCTATATTTCATGTTATTGTTTTAACCTCCACTTGTCGTAATACAAATTCAAGATGATATTACGAATCGATTGATTGATTGATTAGAAAGTTTATTTGCTTGGCAGAAAGTAAGAAGCGTTGTTGAAAGATTATGTGCCGAGAGGCGTACACTCGTTTTATTATGTGAAAGTGTGTATAGCATCCGTCACTTTCGTATGATGACCTGAATCGCGGAACTGGGCAAGGTTGTATGGAAGATTAGCGGTTACCCATGGGCTAGATTTTTCTTTACGACATCGATGTTGTCCAAGGAGAGTTTGATTTATTTTAACGGCATGTCAACTCAAGTAGGGTTATTTAATACCGACAGTTAAGGGAATAGCATTCATATTTACATCTTTAATGTTGGAGTTTCTTAATAGTGTTTTGTACACAGTTATCTGATATTAAGAATTCTTTTCTTATACAAATAATTTGTACATAGCAGTATAGTTTCAAATAATTATTTTTATTTATTAATTTGCCTGTACACGGTTATATGGTTTCACGTATTCCTATCAAATATCAATAATTTTCAAGCAGATTTATTTGATCCTACGATGCGAACCTAACAGGTACTACTATACCAGGTCAGATTGGACCTGGGAGTACTGGCAATGAAGGAGTACTACACAATCAGAAGCAGTTTGTCATATTCAGGTCACCCCCTTTTGGAGAGAGGAGTCTCGCCCAACTAAAGGGAACGGAGCAAATTCTAAGCCTTGCAGACTTGTCGTCTCAAAGAATAGCAAGAACATCATAAGGGAGTTGCTTAAACGACAATTAAAAAATGTTAGACTACGTTAGGGACGACAAATCTTCATTTTATTATTTTTTTTTTCTCGTTCAAACCAGCTTGACTATCGACAAGACTAGTCAAGTCTATGGTACTATGTATCTGTAGGTGCAAGGAAAGTGGATTCATGCCTTTTCAAAAGTCATTGGTAAGAAGTGAAACCCAAACTGCCTCGTCCATGATTAGAACTCTAGTTGCCCATTCCATTTTCAACAACGCTAACCATTTCGCTAAGTGCTCTTTTAAGATAAGTCTTAGTTTAAGGTTAGTTGTAATAATAATAGTCGATGCATATTATATTAATCATATTTACCAACCCCTCCGCTCGGGCAGGATATGACAAAAGGTCAATTTTTAAGTTTAACAGATTTGAATTCAGAGTTTTCCTTCTCCTAGATTAGTTGCCTCACCAAGGCTGAAGAACCATGTCTGCCCTACTATTTACCCATAGCTGGAGGGAGAATAATTGGATTCATATCTTTCCCAAGGGCATTAGTGCTATGTGAAATGTAATCAGTCTCGTCCAGAATTTGAACTCGTGTTGCCGTGTCCATTTCCTACGACGATAACCATTACACCATGGGCACCTCCACTGCAAATTATATTAATGATATATATTTAATTTACCAAGCTCTTTGCTGGCCCAGTCAACTGGGGATGCAGAATACACCGACTGCATCTCTGCAGAAGGGGGTAAGAGCTCTCCAACGAGTGTAATTTATATGACAGTAAAGAATCTGATGGTGAGGCTTCAGTAGTAATGGAGCTTTGGGAAATGAGGAGTACTCCCTTATTGCCATCGCTCCCGGGTCCACTCTGGCCCGGAATGGTAGCATTTGAGCCTATCTATGGCTCAAATATAACTAAACGGAATTGCTTGAAATAGGGTTGTTTTGACATCTAAACTGCGTACTTAAGCTTAACTGAATTGTTTGAAATGTAATTCGGCGTTAAATGACCCAAAAAGGGTTGATACGCCATAAAACAACCAACCAACCCTTCGGCACAAGTTGGATGAAACGGGTTTAATTATTTTTTTCTCTTGGAGCGGTTGGCATAGTAAGGTTTAAGTGCACCGACTATCCTACTATTTAACTATAGCTGGGGAGTGAGTTGGATTCATACCTTTTCGGAGGGTATTAGCGCTATGTGAAATGCAGACAGTCTCGCTCAGGATTAAAACTCTAGTCGCCGTCTCTTTTCCCAACAACTATAACCCTTTAGTGATAAATGCCTCTTTCGTGTGTGTGTGTATATATATATATATATATATATATATATATATATATATTTGTTTGTGCTTTTGTTGTGAAATGAGTCGTCTGAAACGTTATATCAAGTGCAAAAAAATAAAAAGGAGTTCAATTATTAAACCAAATTTAGAATTAGAAACCTAATTTTATACCATCGGTTTCGGTGTTGCAAGAGTTTCCTGGTTTATCCATAGCACAATGCAAAGGAAATACGTCATTTACAATCCTAAAAATAAATTCAATATCATGGAAAACAGAACCTCAAACTCACAAAAAGAGTACCCGTTACTTCTCTTTTGTTCAACAGAGGAAAAAAAAACACATTTTTGTTATACACTGGCGATGTAAAATGGAATTTTTACGAGAATCTCTAACGAATATCATGAAAAGGCGCATTTAGCGTCGTAGAAAATAGAATTTGCGAAATGAATTCAATTCTTGGATGAAATTGTTTCCTTTGGCTTTAATGACTTTGCGAAAAGTACAAATCGATCTGTTCTCCCTTCGCCTATGGATAAATAATAGGGCAGACATCTGAACTGATGGTACCAATAAGGGGAGAGCCGCCGTGGCGTAGTGGGTAACGTGCTGGAGTGCAACATCGTAATCAGTGAGTTCGAGCTCCAGTCACACTTTTGCATTCACTTTCTGACTAATAATCTTAGGAAAGGCATGAATCCCCTTATCCCTCAATTATGAGTTAAAAAGTACTACAACTGTTCCTCTGCAAGAACGATTTGGTTATAAGATAACCCACGAAGATTGATATGCCATTAAACAAATAAAACCAAAACAGGTTTCGGTTTCTTTATGGATCAAATAGATCTGTTTGAAAAATATTTATATTTGGTAGGAATACTTGAAACCGTATAACTGCATTCAAATTATTTGTATTAAGAATAGTTACTTGAAGCTATAATTTTTAATGTTCTTATTTGAAACTATATAACTTTCCAAAAAGATTGATTTCGGCATTAAATAACCCAACAATAGTTGATATGACGTGTAAACAACCAATTATTGTATTTCTTTTTGATAAAAGGTTTATAAATCATTCATTTATGATTAATAGATTTAAATGACATATCAACTCGTCTATGTATATTTTATGCCAATAGGTTAGGGAATCATGTTCATTCTGCGCTCTTAATTACGTTTTTCGTGGCGTTGTTTCTTAATAGTTTTTTGTTTGCACACAGTTCTATTGAATATAAATAATTTTTAAACATTTACTTGATCTTTAGATGGGATCATAACGGGTACCGCCACTCCAGGTCAGGGTGGACCTGGGAGTAAAAGCATTGAAGAGCATCTGAACTTCCCCATCAGATGCAGTATACTGTCATATACAGGACAAACTTTTGGTAGGGTGCGTAGGGATGATTTATTTTGAAGACGAAGGAAAATAAGATTAAGAAATGGAGCTTGTAGACTGAATACAAATTCAGGGAATAGACAATAATTGATACATGTGTAATATATATATATATATATATATATATATATATATATATATATATATATATATATATATAATTGCATGTGAAGAGGTAAGTACTTCCATGTATAAAGTTAGTCGATGGCTGGGGTTAGGCTTCTTACAATCATAAAATTACCATTCAATAACAAATGGAATTATTATTCAGCAAGCAGTGGCTAATTTGCCACAAAGCCAGGAGTATGGGGTACCCAGTGACAATCGAAATCAATAATAGTCTGCTAACCTTGCTCACTATTACACCATGCATTGTGTCCAACAATAATGTAACATATAAACATAGTTATTTACTCTGCGTAGCTTAAACTGGTACAAGGCGACAAATATAGAGCATTTACTAAACATTCTAATCACAACAGTAGTAATGTAGTGTGAGAGAATCTCTGGATCGTGCTTCGTAAATTTCTCTGTGATGTGCTGTCTTTTTTGTGATTATTCAAAAATCTATTGACAGCATTCTCATAAAGATAACAGTATCTTGATGTGTAGTCACTTATTAACCCGTTTTAGTTTGACACATGGCCAAGAATATGGGGCGCTCACTGAAAATCCAATTCACTGTCAATGGTTTTCTAATCATTCTAATGTTTTGTTTTCTGAAGTAAAGTCATTATTTTACTGACCTGATCTATGTGGTTCATTTTCTTGGATACATTCTGGTTTTCCCAGATACTATTTGTTGGCATCATAAAATTTTAATCTCTTGCACAATTCCCAGTGGATCACTTTTCTTACCCAGTCATGCCTACTCTTGTATTTCTTTTGTGCCAATTTGCTGCTTTTACTTCAACGATTAACTGTTTCATCTTGTCATCACATAATCTACACTTGCTGCTGTAATTGTTACAGTAGTAAATCGTTTTTCTACTGTGTAGTCTGCTTTTCAGAAAGAAGGCCCTGGAAAATTTTCCGACCATCTCTCTATCACACTCTTTAAAACACAAATGTAATTTGATAGTATAATCTTTTTAAACCATAAAACTTGTTTTGCCATAGGAGTAAGAAGAATATTCTTTCTTGTATGGACAAGTACCTTACCTTGAAAATCAATGTTCATAATCTTGACTTTTACCTGAGCTCAAAATCTGATTGTGGGGGCGTTTGTATGAATATGTAACTCTCTTGTTCAACAAACTAGCCACGTAGTAGCGCTTCTTTGAATATCCAAAATGGTAGCGAAAAGCTGCTGGTGGGTGGAGTGAAAAGAAAGGATTGTTCCATTTTTCAATTAAACGTGACGAGAGGCAACAGTTGAGATCCTTATCCTGAGTGGGTGTTTGTCATAAATTGTCGACCATATCCACCTTTTTTTTCTAAGCGCTCATACAACAGCTGCGTTATATTTGATCTGAATGAATCTTGAGGAAAAGAAAGAAAGAGGAGAAAAAAAAGCTAGCACGTTGAAATTTGCAAATCAATTTTTTAAGCAATGACTTAAACAATTCTGCCGCAAACAGGTCGCCATTTTCAATCTAATTCAGTACTTGCCTGTTTCTAGTTTGCAATATGGCTTCGTTCAAACTTTAAAAAGTCTAATCGTATTTCTTTTCTGTTTATATATATATATATATATATATATATATATAACAATCGTTGATGTCCAGTTCGAATAGATATTTTCTTGCATGCTGTTTTTATTCTTGTTGACTGACATTGTGAGGCTGACATTAGGAATGTCAGTTTTTTTCCTACTTGTGCCTGGTCAGGAAATTCTCCTACTCAATCTCTTCTATATGAAAAAAAACCCCATCGTGACATGCCTGTAACGAAACTTTTTTTCAGGATATTTTTAGTAAGGAGACAGTGTATTGGGGGGAGAGATACATAGTGTCATGCCTTTTCTTAGAGGTTGGGCAGATGGTCATTCCGAATTCGAACTTTATTTGGTTATTCCATTCTTTGTGTTGATGATCGTTAAGCAATTTTTTCCCCCCCAAAAAAACTTTTTTTCCAAATCACGGAAAAATTTTATTTTCTATTTATTTTGTTATCAGATATGTTTTCACCTGTTGATCATTCTTATAATTGATGCGTACAAGTTAGTGGGGCACACATACACACACACACATGTGTGTGTTTAATATATATATATATATCCACTAATTATGAAAAGCATTTATCTATTTTTTAACATAATATTGTACATATCTCATCAGCTCATTTGATATCCAATCAATAAAAAAAAATTGATATCGTGATAGTTTCGAACCTATTTTCAGCGAATGTTAAGCATACGCACCTCATTTGGTGTAATGGTTAACAAGCTAGGACTCCTTTTTAGTGAACTCGGTTCTCATCGTGCGCCTTATTTTTGCTTTGTGTCAAACTAAGCTAAGGTTAGCAAATGTAATTTAAGTGGCAAGCCCTGGGCCTATTGATCCACCCACGCTTGGGTATGTGTATGTATTTGTTTGTGTGTGTATTTATATGAATAATATAATATATATTTACAATGGTACTGAAAAAAAAATCATGAAACGTGTTTATTGTAAAATCTTTGTAAGCAAATAAGATTTCTTAAAAAAATCATTGATTTCGTAAACAAAAATTTGTGTGTGTTTTAATGACGATGTATGTCAATAAAGTAAACTAAATACTTAACGCAAATAAAATACCAGGTGGTGTTTGAAAGGTTCTCGGAGGTTCGATCGAGAACAGGAGTGAACAACCTTTTCAAAAAAGGGGTCGCAAGAGATATGATTCATAATAAGCCTGGGCGCACTTCTAAAAAAATTAAAGATTATTTTACTTTAACGGTACCTCACCCACCACCTTTTTAAAAAAAAAATTTTATTACTTCAAAAGACCATTAGCGTAGTCATCTGTTTTAGGAGAAAAGAATTTTTTTTCTTCTTCATTGTAAAGAACTTTTCTTTATTAAAGTATTAGATTGTTCATGACTGATCTAGAACCATGAAAAATACATCCTCGTTCACATATTATGATTAGTATTCAATACATTTGGCATATCATTTAGTACGTTCTTTTAACCCTTAAGTGTTTGAAACCGAACGGCCTGTATTTGTACCACTAATTAGAAATACATAAACCTGGATGGCAAGAATTTGGACCGTAGATTTTATTCTTCTGTATTGCCATTGTCAATAAAAATGTTCCAATTTTGATTTCACCATTTGAAATATATTTTACATTGTCGATAGAATATTGTCTGTGTCGAGAACTTTGACACCCTGCACTCATATACCCTAGTCACACAGGTTATCTAGCCCCTAACTGCTAAAAAGAATCCAGGTTATGAACCAAAACGGCATCCAGTGATCCTATTTACCCAACCCCTCCGCTCGGGCAGGATATGACACAAGGTCAATTTTTAAAGCGGAGTTTAACGGGTTTGAATTCAGTTTTCCTTCTCCTAGACTAGTTGCCTCACCAAGGCTGAAGAACCTAGTCTATCCTACTATTTACCCATAGCTGGAGGGAGAATAATTGGATTCATACCTTTACCAAGGGTATTAGTGCTAAGTGAAATGCAATTAGTCTCGTCCAGGATTTGAACTCGTGTCGCCGTGTCCATTTCCTACGACGATAACCATTACACCACGGCATCCAGTGATAAAGCGAAGTATTACATCTTCATTGCTATTACTCCCAGGTCCACTCTCTCCGAAATGGCAGTACATGTTAGGGTCCTGTCTATTGTTTAAAAAGATCTGTTTTAAAATTACTTGTATTTGATAAAAAATATAAATTATGGTCATTATTAAACAATTACAAATTAATCAAATGTTGGCATTACATAATCCATAAAGGATTGATAAAATAAACCAAATTTTAGAACTTCTCCCTACAAAATCAACAATTTTGTTTTAATTTTTTCGTTCGGTAACAAAAATCAAAATAGGAAAATATAATTTGAACGAGGTTGCGTTCCTAGTATTCGTTTGATATTTCTTTTTTTCTCTCTCTCTCTCTCTCTCTCTCTCTCTCAGAAAGGTCAGTATTGTCCATTTCTTAGAATTATGTCCTTCGTGGTTGCTTAGTTTAGCCTATCAGGTAAAGCCTACACGCTTACGTATAAAAAAAAAATATGGAAAAAAAAATATAAATGATCAGGACATTTACTCATTTAAATAAGAATCATATGCTAGTGTTCATATTTCGGCTTTTTTATTCAATCATCTTCGGGGCGATTTAGCATGTGATGTTATATCTCATCCAAAAAATTATTTTCAAATTGGGTAAAAATAAAAAATACTAAACAAAAAAACAATTGTTAGTGTTCTGTTATAAATGTAAGTGGCGTAATTAATTTTTTTAATTTAATTTTTTAAAAAGTTATTTCAAAAAGGTGACGTGTTTAAGGTTTTTAAAAATTGTGTGTGTGTGTGTATATACACATATATAGTATTTTAGTTTGCATCTCACAATGATTCCAATGTGTTTTTAAACTGTTCATTTGTAATGGACATTGTAGCAGTTGAAGTAAAATCACGAAATTGTAGCAGTGGGGAAAACTATGTATTTCTACGTTTTTCTTTTGGCTTTCTATCTCATACCATTTATTCTATTTCTTTGTTGGAAGAGAAATACTCGAGGTGTAAAGGTTATCGTCGTAGGGAATGGACACGGCGAAACTAGTTCAGATCCAGGACGAGACTGTTTGCATTTCGCACTACGCTGATCCCCTTAGGAAAAGTATGGATCTAACTATTCCTCCTCCAGCTATGGGTAAATAGTAGAGCTGACTGGACAATTTAACTTTGGAATAGAAACTGTCTAGAAGAAGGAAAACTATGAATTCAACCCTGTAAAACTCCGCTTAAAAAAACTGATCTTGCGTCACACCCTGTTCGTACGGAGGGGTTGATAAATAAATTTAAGCTTATAGACAAATTAACACAAACACGACTTTATATGAGTATGTATACGAACAGGCAGGCATGAACCCTAAAAATGACAAATGTCCAAATTTAAACTCGCATACACGTGTGTACATATTCACATGCAGGTCCTATGACATAAGCATTGTATATGTATTTTTGTTGGTAGAATCTACACACCTACTTACCTCAATACATACGTATTTTGTTGAATTTTTTCCTTGTACTTAAATAAACTTAGCCTTAAGCCATTAATGCTCTAGTAACTTCTAGATACTTCCCTAATTAGTATGCATAAGCATCAGACTAAAATCGTGTCTCAAGCCTTTCACTGTCCACTAGTTGTGCGTCACTCAGGCCCTTGACAAATCGGCCTATTTTCCTGTCCAATCTCCGTATAACTCTCTCTCTCTCTCTCGTGTGTGTGTGTGTGCATGCGCGTGATTCGATGATTGTATAGGCGAGAAACTCAGTCACCAAGTGCCGTTGACTTTGTGTCTACGCTATCCTAACAGATAAATAACACCAGAATTTTAATTTAAAACGTCGTGTTTTATTTACGAGCATACTAGAGAAAAAGAAAATATAAATTACGATTAATTCATAAACTAATCACAACTTTAATTTTTACCCTGTAGAACACTCCGACTGCAGAAGGGTAAGACCACCCCAAACGAGCGTCCTGGATACGACACTAAACAATCTGAAAGAGATGTTCCTGTATTGCCGGGGCTCTGGGAAATGGAGAGTACCCTTTCATTGCCATCGTTCCCAGGTCCCCTCTGGCTCGAAGTGGTACTACCTGATAGGGCTATATCTATGGGCCAAATATAACTAAACTGCGTACTTACGCTAAACTGAATTGTTTGAAATAGAATTGTTCTGACATTTAATTGCATGTGTGTGTTTGTGTGTGGACAAAAACTATATTTATACTAAACTGAAAAGCTTGAAATAGAAATGTTTGACAATTAAACTGTGTATTCATGCTAAACTGAATTGTTTGAAATAGAACTGATTATTTGAATAAAAATTAATTTGGCATTAAATAACCTGCAAAAGTTGATATGCCATAAGACCCAAATAACCAAATCAAGCCAACTTTAAGTTTAAAGATTTCAAGATGGTTGTTTACATTCATAATAAAAAATACACTGGAAAATTGTTGAATCTAGAATCATTTCAAACCACAATGATATCAAACATGTGTTTTCTTTCAATTTGTCCGCTTTTTGGTCATATTGGTGCTTATATATATATATATATATATATATATATATATATATATATATATATATATATATATATATATATATATCTCGTGATAAACAAATCGTATTGAGATCTTTATGAATCAGGAAAGTGCTCAAATACTGACCAATAGAGCAGGATGAAACTTAAAATAAATTTAAAGCAGTTTAATGCACTTAGATCTTATATATGCGTGCACACACATTTCTCCTTTTCTCTATCTCTCTTCGTTAATGTTAATTGATAAATAGATATGAACAGGTCGATAGAAAGATATCTAGGCCAACTTTTTTCTTTTTTACCACTACTCCAATCTAATCCATTCTCTGGATTAGATCAATTCTCCGATTCATAACCTCTAGAAAGATAGCACACCATTCACACGCCGATATGTGATGATTATTTGAACCATAAGGATATTAGTTCGAAGCAAACTTTGCTTAATGATAATATTTCATATTCAAACAACGTTTGTTTACAATCTTTCACTTGTGTAGCTGACTGAAACATTCCCCACCTCTGCGCCACTATTCCAGGGAGTATAAAGATTTTTCAACAAAAAATAATCTCCAAGTTTTTCAACAGATTTTCAAAAATACATATCACTGAAAACCAGGAATCAGTATTTCCAACTGGTGTCATGGGTTGATGTACGAACCCTGCTAAAAAGTTTGATTTTTTTTCCACTGCTGATCTTCTGGATAGTAAGGGAGACTTTTTCTTAGCGGAATGGCTTAATTCAATCATTTCATTACAATTCTCCGATCTCTCACATGTTTTTCTTGCTGATATGTATGCATGTATATGATTGTGTGATTTAGATCCGTGTTATTTTGTTGTTGTTTTTTATCCCAAAGAACTTTCTTCAGCAAAAAGAACGAAATATAAGAGTTTGATTTATCCAACTTCCGACATATTTCTATCATACTGTCAGATTCACCAGAATCAATTATTTCTCTATATATATATATATATATATATATATTCTATGGCCCAGTTGGCTGGGGCTGCGGAACACACCGACTACATCTTTGCAGAGGGGTAAGAGTTCTCCAACGAGTGTCCTGATTATAACATTAAACAATCTGATGGTGAAGTTCCAGCAATGCTTTAGCTTTAGGGAATGCGGAGCACCCCTTTATTGCCATCACTCCTAGGCCCACTCTGGCCCGGAGTGGTAGCACTTGATAGGTTTCTATCTATGAGTCAAATAGAACTGCGCTAATGCTAAACTGAATTACTTGAAATAGAACTGTTTTTCAGTTTACTGTGTACTTATGCTAAATACAATTGTTTGAAATAGAATTGCTTATATGTATAAAGATGGATTTGGCATCAAATAACCTACAATTGTTGATGTACCATAAGACCAGACAAAACCAAAACAAAAAAATATTCTTTTAAATTATTTTCATTGAACGACTAGATTTACTTCGTCGCCAGTTCCTTTTTCGTCGTTTCCCAGACAGCAAACCAACTACTTTGAAAAACGATTTAAAAAACTTTTAGAAAAATTGTTTTTCTTTGCTAGATGACCTAACCAGGAAAGTATTTAAGAACTATCAAAAAAATAAACAAAAAAAAATTCCTATTTGTCTTATCACTTATATTCATCTTTTTATATATATATATATATATATATATATATATATATATATATATATATATATAATCTCGTTAACAGTTTTTTTTTAAATAATTTTTAACCAACCAGTTTAGAAGTACAACTGAGTAATAAACATTACTTTTGTTTATTTAATAGCATATCAACGTTCTCGAGTTATTTATTTAACCCATTGATAAGAGGATAAGAGATTTCATACCTTTCCCAAGGGTATTTGTCAGAAATTGAACGTAATAGCGCGGCTGGAGTTCGAACTCACGTACTACGATTCCGCAGTCCAGCGCTTTAAACATTACGCCACTTGAACCTCCCCACTCATTACTTTTGGTTATTTCATTTTATTTTATTTTATTTGGAAATGGACACGGCGAACAGTTCAAACCCTAGATGAAACTGTTTGCATTTCACATTGCACTAATACACTTGGGAGAAAGTATGACTATTCACCCTTCAGCTATGGATAAATAGTAGGGCAGACTAGGCCCTTTTAACTTTCGTATGACTTCTGGTTTAGGAGAAGGAAAAATTTGAATTCAAGTCTGAGAAGCTCCGCTTAAAAAAACTGACCTTGTGTCTTATTCGGCTCATGCGGAGGGTTTGGGTAAATACATATTTCTCGTGTCTGACAGACGATAGGGGGCGTCCTGAGTTCTGTATTAGACTGAGAATAAATAGCTTATTTAATAGAATGAGGAACTTTTTTTTGTATACTCGTGGAAGATAATCTCAATATAATCTAATACATATGTTAAAAATTTACAAAATATTAATTTCATTCATTTTGATAAAAATTTAAGCGTTAAAGGCGAATAAATACCTTACATACAATCTTTCATAATTGAGCTGAGAGAAAATTTTTCTTTATTAGGGCTAAGTTTTTCTTATTGCTGACCAAGAAAATTTCAGCGGTTACGAAAAAAAAAACCCACAATGAAGAGTATGGAAAATCTACAAAGCTCTGCTGATAACGAAAATATTCTTGATATCAATAAGAATCTTAGTAAATTTTAGAAAACTTTACTGCTTATCAAATGATTTAGGAAAGTTCAATTAAAGTTGTTTGAGTATTAGTCGGATGAAGTGACCTGTAATTATGAACCAATCAAAATGTAGCTTGGATTTAACTACTGACTTTCATTTAAATCGTTTACTGTCACATATTTACATGGTGTTTTGTAGTCTTAAAAATGAGCACATTGTGCCACTTGTTACTTTATAATTAGTTTGGGTTTTATGTAGGTTATTTAATGCCAAATCGATTTTTATACACATGAACAGTTCTATTTCAAAGTACAGTTTAATAATCAAACATTTCTATTTCAAGCAATTCAGTTTAGTCAAGCAGTTCTAATTCAAATAATTCAGTTTAGTATAAGTATAGTTTTTGTCCACACACAGTTAAATGTCAAAACAGTTCTATTTACATTAGTGCGTAGTTTATCAAAACAGTTTTATTTTAAGTAAATCAGTTTAGCATAAGTACGCAGTATAATTCTATTTGACCCATAGATAGGACCCTATCAGGTGCTATCACTCCGGGTCAGAGTGGACCTGGGAGCGAGGGCAATGAAGGGATGCTCCGCATTCCCCAAAGCTCCCGCAATACTGAAACCTCACCATCTGATTGTTTAGTGTCATATCCAGGACACTCGTTGGGGATGGGGTCGTACCCCTATGCAGAGATGAAGTCTGTGTATTTTATAACCCCAGACGACTGGGCAAGTTACTTTATGAATTAGTCCGGCTTTAAAAATATTTTAAAAAATAAAACAGATTAAATATTTTAGCGTAAGGGCTAACGCACCGGACTAGTACCTATAGGAAAGGTATGAACTCCGTTATCCACCAACAGATATGAGCTAAATAGTTCCACTACTGATCTTCTACAAGGATGGCTTTGGCATTAGATAACACAGGAAGGTCGATATTCCATCAAAGAAATCAAACTAAACCGTCTTCTGGTTAGATCGTTTATAAGGCATATTTTTCCGATTTCCCACCAAATCAGAATTTAAATAGAATCGAAAATCCTGTGTGGCCGTTTCAAAAAAAATGTTTGGTCCCATCGTCATTGCTTTTCATGGGTACTTCTGATGCAAAGCAATAAACCGAGCACTCTCCCCGAGTCAGTAAGTACTGCCTGGGGTAAAGCACTCTGGGATCAAGCGAATAATCTTTCTTAAACCACTCTACACGAAGACCAGGTGGCGCGTTAATACCGTGCTGTGTGTATTATAGGTACTAATAAATGGCGCTTTTCACAGACCTATGATATCTAATTTGTATCATGATTTTAAAAATCAGGTTTTATTTCATGACTGTTCAATGTTATTTATAATTTTGTTTTATTTTCATATTTAGTTTTTTTCTTTCTTTCTTTGTTTAATGACATATCAACATTCCTGGCTTATTTAATGCCCAGGTCATCCTTCTGGAAGAATAGCAGTGATACAGTTTAAACAATAGCAGAAAGGTATGGGAGATTCATACATTTTCCAATGGTATCAATCCTAAAGTGAAAGTGATAGCGTGACTGGAGCTCGAACTCGCTTACTTCAAGACCGCAGTCCAACACTTTACCCACATAAGCCTCTGAGAAATATTCAGTCTACACAGATACACACACTAGTCAACAGACCTGAAATGAGAATATAAGATTTGTTTTAACGATTGATGTCTTTTAACGGTATCTCAACCCGTCTAGGGTTATTTTATGCGTAGAGGTTAGGGAATCGCGTTTATTGTATGTTTGTACTTACATTCGTGTAGTTTTTAAATATTTTTTTTCAATTACATTAAGAATTTATATCTAATACAAATAATTTGCGCACATTTGTATTGTTTCAAGTATTCCTATCTAATACTAATAATTTATGTAAACTTACATGGTTTCAAGTAATTTCTATGCGTTAATTGTTTGTTTGTTCAAAGTTATTTGGTTTCAAGGAACTAATAATTATCTTTAGGGGAAAAAGCTTCAAGTAACTATTCTTAATTCAAATAATTTACAGGTATAAGGTATTAAGTATTTCTATCTAATACAAATAATTTATATATAGTTTTATGGTATCAAGTATTCTAATCGAATACGACTTATTTTTCAACATATTTATTTGACATATAAATAGACCCTAACAGGTACGGCTACTCCGAGTAAGAGTGGACTTAAAGTAATGACAATGAAGAGCTACTCCTACAAATTTCTTTATGGCTATAATTAAAACAAATGCGCAAGCAAATATATATGGCAATGGTGATAATTTTCATATAGTATCACTCGGGTTCTATTCGAATAGACAGACATATACAAGTCTCAAACCAAAATCTTTTTTGTATGATTGCAAATTGAAACCTTAAAAAAGAAATATCACAGTGAAAATGAATACGATGGTTTGATGTCATAAAATTAATTACGAGAAACTGAACATCAGACAAAAAAAAAAGCGTATCGACATTAATATTTTCGTCACTCTATATAAATATTTTATCGGAGATAATTAGTCATAAAGCAATAATGACAGATACTGTACCTTGGATATTGATTTCAAGGTAGGAGAATCTATCAAAAATGATTTCTATAGCAGTGTTTGACCACAATATGGAAGTCAAAGTGCCAAAAAAATATCGCATTTAGAATGGGACATGAATAAATGCGATGAAAGAATTGTTTAAAAATTCAATAAGTTATATATATTATAGCGAAGTCAGTTTACCGTACAACAGCAGTCAGGAATCCCTTTCCGAACAAAGCCACTAATTTTGGCACCACATGTGCCTCTCTATTATCTAAGTCTAAGTTGTGGCACAAGGCCAGAAGAATGGAACGCTCAGGGAAAAATTCAGTTAGCCTAGCTCAATAACTTTTTCCACCAACTGAAGGTCCCAGTAGTTAAGCTTAGTTCGGCACAAGGCCAGAAGAATGGAGCACCAAGTAAAAATACTGCTAATCTAGCTCACTAATGTTTTACACCAACTGAAAGTCTCAGTAGTTAAGTTTAGCTTAGTTTGGCACAAGGCCAGAATTATGGGACACAGAATCAAACTCGTCGGTTATATTCTGCTAGCCTAGATAGCTCATGCAAGGTGCCCAACGGAATTTATAAGTAGGAGACTAAATTCTTAAGGAAGTAAGTGAAATTCAGTTTTAGAGGTAAATATACACTAAACAACTTCACTAACACAGCACGCAGAAAAATTTGAGTTCTTTCCTGATTTCATTGAGCAGCCAAGCTCTCGAATATCTTGATTGTCTGTAATATCACAACGAGGCCGTTGCCTCTCCAAGCGCCTCGACCTTCTACGCGCATGCGTCAGCAAACATAATCAAATTGAACTATTCACGTAGGCGAAGAGCCGAAGATTGCCACCAATTAAGAAGGAACAATGAAAGAAGAAAAAAAATCCAGTTTTTATAAAGTTCAACATATTTCGGCAGTGATTACAGTAAAAATAGATAAAATGATTGCATCGGGATAAAACGGGTTAAAAGGAAAAATTCATTATTACACTACATTTATTTCTAGATTTTTTTTCTTTTTTTTTTTTTTTTTTGATAAGGCGGAGAGACAACGATGATTTGAAAGTTTTAGGCGGTTCGTGGTCTCGCGTAAGAGAAAACGCGATTTAGAATAAACTGTGGAACATTTAAAAGTGAATGCCTTTTAATTCTCCGTATCTTACTAAACATCACTAACAATTACATTTAAATCATGTTAATTTAACTGACTCCCTAAAAGAGTGAGTAGAAAGAGGTAGCGGCAACTCTAGGATCATTCATGTTACTCGGAGTCGTATCTAATTTGCACAATTTTAAACTGTAAGAATTTTTTTCTAGGTACAATTCATCAAATCTCTGTGCCTACTCAGGTTTGCACAGCTGATATTTGACAACTAACCATTCTACAAAAATTTAAACAATGATTTTCTTAATTAAATTTCCCTCATATTATTTCATGAGTTGGCCGACCGTAGTCGAAAGCGACCCAAAGGCCCCCTTTTCAATAGCTACTACCCCGAGGAGTAGAGGAGGGGACTACGTTTTCCCGTCCATTGCTCCACTTACCCTTGAACAACTGTACCTTATAATGCTGAGTGTTAAGAAGGAATCAAGTACCTTTTTTTTCTCTTTTTTTATGACTCGGCCTGGGATTGAACCCCGGTGTTCCGAGCCATTGGCGAACATTCTAACCATTATGCCAATGAGCCAAAACAAAAAGAATTTACTGTTCTAGTTCTTATATCTCCCTTGTTCTACGTCTCCCTTATCCCTAATTGCATTTCCTATTTCTCCCCCTGTTTTGTCTCGATTCCCCCCAGATTCGATTCGTGCCTCTATTCTCCTCAGTTTCCTACCCCCACTTCCACTCTCTTATTAACTTTCTCCCTGTATGTTGTAAACATTCACTTGACTCTTTTGCCCTCAAATTTTTTGCTTTTTTTTTCCTCTACGGATTCTTTTGGAGATTTACATTACAAATTACCTAACAGTTTTAGCTGATCGCGTAGGGGTTACATCTTTCAAAGATATGCAGAAATGATTTCTTTTCTCTAAAGACTGGGGTGAGGATGCTGCGAAATCGGCAGGGATCCTCAAGCATGCTGTTGCACTCTCAATCACGTGATCATATCCGTAGGTAAATGTTGTTATTCAGTGCCACCTGTTGCTTATATAAGACCCAATCGGTTTTCAGTCATAAATCCCCACTCTCTCTCTCTCTCTCTCTCTCTCTCTCTCTCTCTCTCTCTCTCTCTCTCTCTCTCACCTTCCTTATTATTAATACATCTTCTCACTCTTTCTCTTCAGTACGTTCTCTTTTCGTATCTTCTCTATTTTTCAAATTTTTCTCGCTACCTACCCTCTCTATGTTCTTATCTCTTCTCTTTCTCTCCTTCATATTTCTATGTCCCACCTTTTACTTCACTCTCCCTTTCGCTGCCTTCTCTTTTTAGACACCTTTCTTTCTTTCTTTCTTTCTCTTATCTTATTTTGGGGGTGTCCTTGTGGTGTGATGGTTAAAGCGATGGACTTCGGAATCGTAGTAAGCGAGTTCGTATTCCAGTTGCGCTTTTACGTTCACTTTCGGGCCAATACCATTGGGAAAGGTATGAACCCCTGTATCCTCCCAGCTATTGGTTTAATAGTACCACTACTGTTCTTCTAGGAGAATAGCTTTGGCATTAACCTACAAAGGTTGATATGCCATTAAACAAATCAATTGTCTTATTTTTTTTTAAAATTTCAACTGTATTTCCTATTCTCCCTTTTATTCTGTCTTTATTCTTTTCTCTATCTCAACCCTCTCTTCTTTTTTTACCTTTTATCATTTTCTCTCAGTATTCTATCCCATATTTTTATCCTCTCACTTTCCCTCTTTCTCCTATTTCCGTTCCTTCTCTTGTATTCATGTATTTATTTTTCTTTGTTTTTTTATTCGTATCTTTATTTAGATTTTATGCTTTCATTCGTATCTTGCAGACAGCCATGCAAGGGACGTGTTATGAAATGCTCATACATATACACACGCACACACATTCCTCGCAGATTCTTCTATTCTCGTTGTTGCCTTGGAATGACCCTTTCTTTCCCATTCCTGGGGGTGGTTTTCAAAACAAGGGCTGAGGTTCAGTGCAGAAAGCAGCCCATGAAATGATTCAAAACATCCAACACCTTCGGGGAAGATCATGTCAAATCAAATACACACAAGAATGAATCCACTTGTATCAACCCTTTTGTTTTCTTGTCTATATGAATAAGCTGATGGTGGCGCTCATAGTGTAATGTTTATCGTCGTAGAAAATAGACCTGAGCTCAAATCCAGGACATGGCTGTTCGCATTGGACTAATACCATTCAGAAAAGAATGCATCTAACTATACTCCCTCCAGCTAAGAGTAAATGATAGCATATACCGGACTCTTTGATATATAGAATACCTGTTTAGAAAAAGAAATTCTCCGAATTCAAACCTGTTAAACTCCACCAAAAAGTTAACCTTGTGTCACTTCCTGCGCAAGCAGAGGGGTTATATATATATATATATGGGGGGTGATGATGGTTCAGTAGAACCGAAACGCTATAGTGTTGACCCGTTAATATATCATTCATCCCTCTTGGATCGTTGTTATCAGTTTTTTTATATATATATATATATATATATATATATATACACACACACTTTTAGGAGGTGCCCGTGGTGTAATGGTTATTGTCATAGGAAATGAACACGGCGACACGAGTTCAAATCCTGGACGAGACTGATGGCGTTTCACATAGATCTTGGGAAAGGTATTAATCCGATTATTCTCCCTCCGGGTATGGGAAAATAGTAGGGCAGCATAGGTTCTTCAGCTTTGGTGAGGCAACTAGTCTAGGAGAAGGAAAACTCTGAATTCAAACCAGTTAAACTCCGCTTAAAAATTTACCTTGTGTCATATCCTGCCCGAGTGGAGGGTTAGGTTTGTGTGTGTGTATATATATATATATATATATATATATATATATATATATATATATATATATATATATATATATATATATATATATATATTTAGACCAAGATAAGATCTAAAACAGTGACAAAACCCACAAAATCATTTCAATGCTCCATACAGAATAAATATCATAGTATACTGATTATAAAATCTTTAAATAATTTTAAGATGAATATAGAAAAAAAAACCACGACTCAGTTTTATGTAAGCGATCTTCAGCTGAGTATATGCAACCACATCTAAACTCTATGGGAATACACGTAAACTAATTTAATAGAATTCAATATACTTTAGAGGTAATTGCGCATACGCGCTTTGCGTAAAACTAATAGTTGTGAGTTGTTTATTTTTTTGTATATCTTGAAATTATATATATGAGTTATCCAAACATTTCGGCAGTTTAAGTGAGAAAAAAAATGATTTTTTGGGAAGTGATTTTGTATGACCTGGGGAAAGAAAAATTAATAAAGTGATTTTTTTTTAAATTTTTTAAAAATTTTTTTATTTTTTTAAACTCCTGTTCAGTACAAAGATTGTATAGCAGCAATAATGTAGGAAGATCTTGCGAATGACGAAGTTCGGAATTTTGTCTCAGATCGATATAAGAACAAGGCTTCCAATGTTTTGATAGGAACTTTTGACCGTTCTTCCACGCTGTGAAAGTTGAAGTTCGTGATAGATACGAACTGCGTGTGTACGAAAGGCGTATGTATGAAAGTAGTTGGATTTATTAGAATGTTCAATCATATGTGTCTGTCATTTCTGCCAGCGTAAACAATTTGTGCAAAGTTCTTGCATCGAATCTATTTTTAGAATTCTGTTTTTCCTTACCCGCACGGCAACAGCCCTACCCTACCCCTCACCCTGTTGACTGGCAGCTGAACTTGGCACATTCTTCGTCGTCTTCCACTTCATCCCTACACCCACCTCGACTGGCCTACATTCCCTTGTGCCTCACAAGGTTTGTTTTTGCATTTTTCTGACGGTGCGGCTGGAGATTTTTTTTTTTTTTTTTTTTTTTTTTTTTGAGGGGTGGGAAGGGTCGCCAACAACCATGCCAACGGGCACGTATACCATACGAAATTCACCATATAAAAATGTATGGGACAAGGCTTAAATAAATGGGCGCCAGGTCTGAATTATTCATGAGCTATTGATGCATCAACAAGCACTAGACATTGAACCAATAAGTGCAATGGATGCTTTTTCTTAGTACTCTATCTAATCCCACAGCCATGAACAGGATGCTACACAGGATTAGTGTTAAAACAAATTACCAACTGGTTCGAAATGCTCTTGGTGGAACGGTTTTCGTTGTAGGAAATGGACTTGGCGATTTACGTTCAAATCTAGGACAAGGCTGTTTGCGTTTCACTTCACACTTACAGCCCTAGGGAAAGGCATGAATCCAACAATTCTGCCTCCAGCTATAGGTAGATAGTACGGTAGACTCGTTTTTCTAGCTTCAGTTAGGCTAGCAGTACAGGAGAAGAATATCTTTCAAACCTGACGTACTCTCCTAAGAAAGTTGACCCAGTGTCAAATTTTGTTCACGGCAGAAGGTTTGATTAAAGAAAAACAGCTTTTTTTAATAGTCTTTTTTTTTTTTTTCTTTTCAAGATTGGTGGCCGTATCAAGGCGAAAGTCTGCCCTACAATTTACCAATAGCTTGAGGAGAGAAGAGATGGATTCATGCCTTTTCCATTTACAAAATGAAGCGTAAACAGTCTCCTTGGGAATTAGAATTCGGCTCACCATATCCATTTCGTTGGTTGTTTAATGTCAATGCTATCCTTGTAGAAGTGGTCTGAAAGTGAAAGCAGCGCGACTGGAGTTCGAATTCGCTTACTATTATATCACAGCCCGGTACGTTAGTCATTACGCTACGTGGATCCTTTTCCGTACTCTCTCGACTAAAATTTATATATATATATATATATATATATATATATATATATATATATATATATATAGTTGGCGACCGTAGTCAAGGCCAACCAGAAGGCTCCCTTTTCAATAGCTACTACACCGAGGTGTAGGGGAGGGCGCTACTCCTTTCCTTGGATTGTTCCACTTTACCCTTGATACTTACCTTATAATGCTGAGTGTTAATCAAGGAGGTATCAAGTACCATTTTTAAAGTCTTTGGTATGACGCGACCTGGGATTGAACCCAGGTCTCCCGGACCATTGCCGAACGCTCTACCCACTAGGCTAATGAGCCGGTCTCACAGATTGTTTTGTTTTATCATAACTCATTAGTGTGGCTAGACACACAAGATGCTTCAAGCTAGGATCGAAACCCGGCTGTTGTATATAGGTTCTAGCTGGTCGTCTTGCCTTTGCTCGTCCATGTGAAGGGGTCCACAGGAGTATGTTGTTTATGAATTCGTCCTTACTTCTCCAGCAGTGTCCCGGACGTCTGGTTCGTCTAACTTGGATAGTTTTCATGATGGGCGGTAAATGGCCGTACAGCTGCTGCTTTGTGGGGCGCTGCCTCCAGGACTAGTTCAATATTGCTCGCAGCATTTTTGTGTAACCAAAACTTAAAGGGATTTTACTTATGTGTATTATTTTTTTCCTTTGTTTACACATGCGTTTTATAGTTATCGGAGTGCTCAATTCATTAGTGCCCAGTACTCGTGATGGAGCATAAGTAGATCTAAATTAGAATGATAAAGACATTCAATAGTGCTTAATCAGTTTCTCGCCAATGTGATCATCAGAACAAGTGCTCGCTCTCTCTCTCTTTCTTTCTTATATATATATATATATATATTTTAGCAAATACGTTACGCTTAAAAATAAATTACGAACAATAATTATGTCACATAATTCTTACACAGAACGCTACTAACAGTAATCATTTTAAGTTTCATTTTAAAATTTAATATAATCCAGAAAGATATATCATATACTAACATTTCTCTGATGATGGTTTAATATAAAAAAACCCGAAAAGCTTCATGATGGCAAATAATTCAACAATAGAATCACCTTCTGAATACCTTATTTCCTATATAGAACTTTCAATTTCTTTCTCTCTGTCTCTGTCTCTCTCTCTCCAAAAGGTTTCTTTGTCACATTTATGATCAAATGTTTTAAATTGAAACTTTTGATTAAGTTTGGATTCTTTCTGTATCGTGATCATTAAAATTTAAAAAATTTCCTTAACATTTTTAGATTGTGCATTTGATACACATGATGTCAATCTGTTTTTGTTTTTAATAGTATATCAACCTTTGTGGGTTATTTAATGCTTTATCAACCTTTATACAATTAAGGAGGTTCAAAACTTTCTTAAGGATATCAATCCGACAGTGAACGTGATAGCGCGACTGCAGCTTGAACTCGCTTACTTCGAGGCCGTAGTCCAACCCTATAGCCATTATTCCACGTGGACACTCCTTCGCATAAGATAGAATGGAGAAACCCTTTTATATGGTATCATGGTTTCGTCTTTGATATAATACCAACAGCTGGGCACCTCGGATGGCGTAATAGATAGCAAGCTGGACTAGCAAGCGTTCACGAGCGATTTCGATTCTAATTGGGGCCTCGTTTATACGGACTTGTATCATAAGTAAAAATCTTCGTAAATTACAATATCAACATCTGGGTCGGAAAGTTTCATTAAGATCTTAGGAAAAGTTTATCGGTCTGTCTTCTATAGACAGCCAAATTGTTGGATACAAAACAACCAAATTTGGAATACGTACTTATTGAACTCCGTGGAAGACACTAATGTACAAAAAATGTTCAACACATGAGAAAGGGTACTTTTATCGAAATTGGATATTTTACAATAAACTGTAATAAACTGGAAGCCATACTGCAGCAAAATGTAACTAATTGTACAAAGTTCTAAATTAACAAAAATAATATTTATCTTAAATAATTATCCGCATTAAATTCAAAATTTCTAATTCTGTTTGTGTACTTCAAGCTGAGGATGTAAAATAATTCCATAACATTATTACTTAGCTAGGAAAACTACTCTTTCGGAGGGGCTTAGGATATACTGTTTGTATCCTCTACAGAAGGATAAAAACTCTTAAAAGGGGGTGTTCTGTCACTAAACTGAAAGTGAGGCTCTGGTTCTCAAGATCTTGTGAGTGTGTATTCTGTCACTAAACTGAAAGTGAGGCTCTGGTTCTCGAGATCTTGTGAGTGTGTATTCTGTCACTAAACTGAAAGTGAGGCTCTGGTTCTCGAGATCTTGTGAGTGTGTATTCTGTTACTAAACTGAAAGTGAGGCTCTGGTTCTAGAGATCTCGAGATTGTATAATACTCCTTCACTGCATCCATGGGTCTTATAGATCTGTTTAAAAAGGATTCATAATGTGTAAGGCTGTAAAACAAATTTAAAAAATAAAACAACTACTCAATTATGAATGTTATTTCTTCACCTTTAGTCATAAAATAATTCTAAACAGGTTGACATACCATTAAAATCAATTGACCAGTCATTAACAAGGTAAACAATCTAGGCAAAAACAAACATGTTTAAATCGATAAATCTCTTAAAAGTCACTCAAATTTAATGAAGAGTCACCGTGGCATAATGGCTAGCGTGCTGGGCTGTGTCATCTTATCAAACGTGTTCAAACTCCAGTCACGCTATTACGTTCACTTTCGAAATAATACCCCTGTAAAAGGCATGAGCCTTCTTATTCCCCTGCTCTGGCTTGAATAGTGCCAGTGTTGGTCTTCTACAAGGAAGGTTTGGCATTAAATGACCCAAGAAGTTTCATATGCCACTAACAAAGAAACCGAACCAAATTTTTAAAAAGTTTAACTGCCACTACAATCAGCAGTGACTGAAGTTTTAATCTTTTACTCGGTGTAGACTGATTAGGTGAGGTTACTTTGTGTTAATTGGCATATCAACGTTCGTGGTTTATTCAATGCCAAAACAATCTTAGTTGAAGAACAGTAGCGTTACTATTTAACCATTTACTTGGGGCGTAGACTGATACTTCAGCTAGTGTTTAAATTTTCATTGACAACCACGATATTATTAATTAAATCTTTTTCTTTTTAAAAATGTTTTTCATTAAAATAAATTGTTTGCTGTGAGTATTTCTATCCATTGTTTACAATGAAGTAAAGAATTTATTTTATTAATATTTTTATTGACTCAAACTGAACATTAATTTGATTTCGTTCTAATGTGTGCGTTGGGTGTAAACGCAGACCACCAGGAATATCTTGCCATGATTGATCAAATTTTTTTTTTTTTTTTTTTTTTTTTTTTTTCTAAATTCCTTTTCTTTTTTATGTCTTTCATCCTATTACTCAAGAACAACTACAGCCATTGTTATAGATTTTTTATTTGTTTACAAACAGGGCCCTTTAATTATTCAGCTCAGTCAACTGGAGCTATAGAATACTATGACTGCGTCTCTGCAAGTGGGGTAAGAACCCCATCAAAGAGTGTCCTGATATATGACATTAATCAATCTGATGGTGTGGCTGCAGTAATGCAAGAGCTCTGGGAAATACAGAGTATGCCTTTAGTGCCATTGCTCCCAAATCCATTCTGGCTCAAAATGGTAACACCTGATAGGGTTCTATCTTAGGGTCAAATAGAACTGTTTGACATTTAAACTGTGTGCAAAAAAGACATGCTAAATTGAATTGTTTGATCATTTAACTGTGTAGACAAATGACTAGTGTTTAATTGTTAACTTATGTTTACAAAACATATCTAATATGTATGCGTCGACCGAATTTGGCATTAAATGACCTACAATGGTTGATACCCCATAAAACCAAACATTTATTTTATTTATTTATTTATTTATTTTTTCAGATGAGGGGTTTGATTTTTTTTTATAACATAGTAATAAACTGGATCATTACTTTGTGTCCATTGAGTTAACTAAACCAAATCTTTAGTTTTTCGGTTAAACCATATAAATTAGAAGTCTAACAGAAAAATTCCTTTCAAGAAACTAATGATCTTATGTCAAGATTTTTTCCTGGTATTTTCCATGGTTACCCGAAAATCAAGATTTAAAAATTGTTGTTTACATTTGTAGTATGAGCAATGCACACTTGAGGGCCTTGAACGTCAACTACTGGACAATATCTATAAATATATCCTCATAAAAGCATATGTGTTCTGAATATGATAGTAAAGTGAATCTTATTAAAGAAGTTTCACTTGTGAGTCTCGGAAGTGTGGCGTCATCCGTTTGCCATTACTCCCAGATCCACTGAATCTGGAGTGATGGAATCTGCTTGAGTCCCATTTTAACTATTTAAAATCTCTATTAATATAGAAAAGAATATTTGATACCATATTAGAAATAAGCAAGTTAGCGACTGTAGTCGAGGGCGACCAGAAGCACCCTTTTCAACTGCTACTACACCGATGAGTAGTGGAGGGCACCACTCCTTTCCCTGGATTGTTCCACTTTACTCTTGATATGTACCTTATAATACTGAGTGTTAAGCAAGGAGGTATCAAGTACCATTTTTAAGTCTTTGGTATGACTCGACCTGGGATTGAACTCCGGTCTCCCGGATCATTAGCGAACACTCTACTCACTGCGCCAATGAGCCGATTTAGAAATATCTACTTGAAACCATTTAATTGCAAAAAAAGACTAGTCTCGGCATGAAATAACCCAACAAGGGTTGACATACTGTAAAATTAACCAACAACCATTGAAAATATGGTGTAACTAGCTCATCATGAGACTGGTTTTAGACATGCACGCACACACACACACATATATATATATATATATATATATATATATATATATATATATATAAGGTGTTTCTCCGGAGAGTAATGGTTAACTAACTGATTTTCGAGAGCATTATAACTCAATATGCCGAATATTAGAGCCTTGTACCAGACTTGGGGTGAATCACTTCTGGGTGTTCCACGATTTTGTCTTTGTGCCAGACAAGGCAATGCTTGATAAATTTCAAGTCGGAGATGCAGAGATGTGTGTATGTATTTGAGTGTCTGCATTCAACTTGATGTATTCGTGTGTATATTCTATGGATGTGCTTGCCGTCTTTGTATACGTCTCTGCAGTCTTTATAAAGTCGCAGAGACGGAGACAACTTTTGATTAAATCTTAAGAAATACCATATTTAAAAGGAAGTGCGCTTTCATTTAGGAAAACATTGATTAATTTGAAAGGAAGTCAATCGAATGACTAACATGTGTTGTGAATATGCAAAAGACTCTCACACAATGTGGGTGGTGTGTGTGGGGGGGTAGTCCCTGTGGCGTAGTGGCTAACGTGCTGGACTGCGATATTCTTGTAAAAGAGGTCGAGCACTAGTCACGCTTTTACGGTCACTTTCGGACTCGAGCACCTCTGGGTTGAATATCACTGCTACTGTTTTTCTACAAGGATCGTTTTAGCATAACCCATAAACTTTTAAATCATTAAACAAATATTGCATAACTATGACCACTATACATACACATATGCATGCAGAAACATAACGACGCAATGAAGACGAGCAGACACAGGTCTTTAGAAAAATATACCTCTCACTATATTGAAAGGGTTGTGTGTGGGAGGGAGCTGGAGACCGAACAAAGACTGCAACATATTGACCTCCACTCTTACGGCCATAACAGCGTTTCTTTCCCGTTCTCCTGGGCTGCTCAACCGGGGGCCTGGGGGTCCAGCTTCTCTGGGACATGGTCCTCATTTCAGCATCTTCTCTCCAATTGTCTCGGGCTCTGAACTCCAACTCCTCAATCGGGGGTCCTGAGGGCCCCCTCTGCTGGGTGCTGGTTCTCTCTACAGCATCTTATCTCCTACTGACTCGAACTTCCTGTGCATCGAGTTATATTATTGTTTTACGTCCACTCAATTCAACCTGTCGACAGTCAAGGTTATCCCCTTGATACCTTCGACCGGATGCACCTGTTATTTACACAGGTGCATTTCCTATTTTGACAGCTCGGCCGGGGTCAATATGCAACACAAAGAAACGGAAAAAAGGTGTGTGTGTGTGTCATCATCTCGTGCCGCTAGCACGGATATCCCTGACCCTCTCTTGCCACTTCTCCCTATCGCCTCTGGCAGGTCTTCAGGGTTACATCCCGTATTCTCACAGAGCTGCTGTATGTTCTAGCTTGTCGTCCTGCTTTTGCTTGGCAATATGTGGGGTTTCATAGGAGTACACTTATATATATATATATATAGTGTGTGTGTGTGTGTGTTTGTGTGTATTTACACACCACTCCGCACGAGTATGATGTGACACATGGTAAACTTTTCAAACGGAGTTTAACTGGTTTGAAGTCAATTTTCCTCTGTTTAGATCGGTTGCCATACCAAGGTTGAGGAGCACAGTCTGTCCTACTATTTACCGATAGCTGAAGGGAGAATAATTGGAATCATACCTTTCCTGAGGAAGTTAGCGCTATGTGAAGTGTAAACACTCATCCAGGAATTAAACTCTGGTCATCGTGTTCATTTCCTTAAACGATAACCATTACATTACGGGGACTGTCCTCATGGTGTAATGGTTAAAGCGATGGACTGTGGACTCGTAGTAAGCAAGTTCGTATTCCAGTCACGCTGTTACGTTCACTTTCGGGTAAATACCCTTGGGAAAGGCATGAATCCCCTTATCCTGCTAGCTATGGGTTAAATAGTACCACTACTGTTCTTCTAGGAGAATAACTTTGGCATTAAATAACCTGCAAAGGTTGATATGCCATTAAAGAAAAAAAATCATTACACTACGAACGTGTGTGTGTGTGTGTGAGAGAGAGAGAGTTAGAGAGAGGAAGCAACCCAGAAAGATTTGAAGTAAACAAAGGCGACTCAATTGCAACAAACATATACCTTCCTTTCACTCGTGCAGTGTCGGCTAATATGCTTCCACCTAGATGTCCACCTTAACCTTCGCGCGCATTTTTACCCAACTGCTTCGAAAAAGAACCGCGGATGCCAAAGAAATATATTGATTGCTGCATGCACGATGGAAACCACCATTTGGTTGCTATAGGCAACAAGCGGTCGAGTGTTTTGCATTCACATTTGAGCCAATATCATCATTATCATATCTTTTGGATCAATTCATTGCCTAAACCATTTCTCTCTATTCTCCTTATTTGCCACAGTTTTTCTTTCCGTGCTTCACGATCACCTTATCTTTCTCGCTAATTCTCTCTCTCTCTCTCTCTCTCTCTCTCTCTCTCTCTCTCTCTCTCTCTCTCTCTCTCTCTCGTGAATATTTCTCTCTTTCTCACTCTCACGCTAAAAACAAAATACTTCGGGGTGGTAATTTCGTTCGTCATATTTATTGGATTCAGTAAATATTCTTTTTTTTTTTTTTTTTTTTTTTTTTTTTTCCATTATATACCTTAGTTTGAACGCCTCTCTCATATCTCAAACACAAAACTTTTTTTTCCTATTACAGCTAAGTCTGAGTCTGTCTCCCTCATATTTTCTATCTATCTATCTATCCCTCGTATGCCTCTCCGTTTATCCAGAAATCTATCGTTTTCTCTGCCCAGCCATACCTCTCTCTTATATATAAATCTGCATCTCTCTAAGAAGCAATGAGCTTGATTGCTCCTTTTTTTAAAAAAAAAACTTTAACCTTTGTATCCAGTTAACTCTGACTTTATCTCGTCTTCTGTCAGTCATCTATGATATAGTCTACCAATGTTGCAATGCTTTATTGATGTTGCAACACGTAAAAATATGAATTTAATTTTGGAACACAGAAAATGACCTGTAACTGATTAAAAGTTCCCAGAAAGAAAACTTGTTGGTTACTTTTGCTTTAACGGCTTATCAACATTCGTGGGTTACTTAATGCCGAAACCCCACTTGTTGAAGGACAATAATTGTACTATTTAGCCCATAACTTGGGGTATAAGGAAGTTTATACCTTTCCCAAAGGTATTTGTTTGAAAGTAAACATAACTTAATGACGAGAGTTTGAACTCGCTTACTAAGATGTCGCAGTCCAGCTCATTAGCAATTACATTACGGGAACTCCGGCAAAGTTAGGTAAAGATTTGCACTATCAAACATTCTTAACTTCTATGAAAATGTATGAAAGAAAACTAGTTTAAAAATATTAAAACAAACGATGTATGTGCGGTTTACACACACACACACACACATATATATAGGAAGTAAAGTTGGTGACCGTAGTCGAGAGTAACCCGAAGGCTCCCTTTTCGATAGCTACTACACCAAGGTGTAGGGGAGGGCGCTACTCCTTTCTAGATTGCTCCACTTTACCCTTGATCCTTGCCTTATAATGCTGAGTGTTAAGGTAGCATCAAGTACCATTTTTTTTTTTTTTTCTTTTTTTTTTTTTTTTTAGTCTTTGTTATGGGATTGAACCTTAGGTCTCTCGGAACATTGGTGAACACTCTAACCTTATATATATATATAAACTAGCCAATGTCTTTATTCATCAGCATTTCTCTATCTCTTTCCACACGCTTATACGCGTGGGTCTATGTGTGTGTTTATGTATGTTTTTATTATATATAATGTTTAGAGGTTTCATTACACAATTTTCTGTCAATATATTGTATTACTTTGCCCAAGTCTCACAGTTATTTCTCTGTACATCTATACTGAGAAAAAAAAAGATGTCGTGCACGCACGAACGCATACTCATATATACATCCGTATTTACAATAATCTTTTACCCGCTTATTGAGGAAAAGTTGCCCTTGGTGCACTAGGAAGTAATCTGTTGGCTCAGCTTTCGATGAATACCTTGTCTGACTCATAAAATCAACAACAAAATACACTTTGCATAATTCTTAGGGTTCAATCCTCCCTCAAACATAACTAAATAATATATATCTATAAAAACACTTCTGTATAAGCAATTAGGTAAACCTACGTATATATGTACGAGTAAATAAAAAAAAAAAAAAATATATATATATATATAGAGAGAGAGAGAGAGAAAATGCTCATTATCGATTATAGTGTATGTATATAGATATATAATCTGAGTCAACTTGGTCCGATGGTCACATAGACAAGAAACTGAGTCATCAAAAGCTTTTGAGTGTGTCTACGCTATCACACACACACATACATACATACACACACACATACATACATATATATATATATATATAATCGTCTGAAAATGTATGCGTACTCATATACGAGGATGAATTAAAATATTAGACTGAAAAGTACATATTTGCTGAATTTTGATCAGAAATATTCATTGCACAATGGTTTGGTATCGACCTTTTTTGAATTATTTAAACCTTAAAGCCACGTCTGTGGAAGAACAGCCGTGATACTATTTAACCCAAAGTAGGGTGGGGGATAAGGAGGTTCACATTTTTTTTCCATGGGTATCAATCCGAAAATGAACGTAATATAATAGTACGACTCTAAGATGTTCCCGTCCAGAACGTTAGCCACTTCGCCACGGAAACTCCCTTTACTGTGTAATGTTTTATCTATAAGACTATAATTCACAACTGAATTAAGTGCATTGACAAGAACAATCAGTATTTCTTGTATAAAATAATTGGTTCTTCATATTTAGTTATGAGGTTCGTTCTAAAGGTTCTAAGCCTCAAATATTGTGTCTACGATTGACACTTCTAAGAAATATTTAGTTTCTTCAGTTTTGTCTTAATTTCAATGCAGGTGTCACATATACAACAGTGAGACGTTTGCAACAAATCTAAATTCTGTGTGAGACTTAGAACTTTTTGAATAACCTTCTTGTGTGTGCGCACGCGCGTTATATAAAGAGAGTGATGATGACCCATATCATAAAGCAAATAACGCCAAATGGTAATAATATTGGAAAAAGTATGTACTTGTGTTTCCTCAAAATATCATTGAAAAACACATTTATTTTTAAATACTTCAATACAGAGGTCTGAGATGTAAGTAATTTTTTTTCTCGTTTTATTTTATTTGCGTTATATACATTTGTAGACCATGTAATCTTTGACACGCACATAACATTGTGTGTATGAATGTGTGCATATATATATATATATATATATATATATATAATATATATAATATATATATAATATAATATATATATATATATATATATATATATATATATATATATTGCTTTTTTTGAGGATGCTTGTAGTTATTTCCAATCCTTCATCTTTTGGCTCTGACTCACCGATGCCAGCGCCCGGAAAATCAGTATTAGCATATCTACGTTGTTGTTATTACTAATGATAATGCATAAGTGTGTTTTCTATTGCCCGCTACTTCTGACACTATGAATGGTCTCTTAGTCACACTTTAATATAGCCAATCTCTAGCTGGGCATTTGTTAACCCTCGGAGAAAAGCTTTGGGACTGTAGGGATTTAATTATATTATCTTTTATTGCACGCGCCAAACCGACTTTTATTTACTTATTTTTAATGTCTTAGGCGTAGGGTTTTTTTTTTCTTTATATATTTATTTGGGAAATGTTCTCATATTTGTATTATTCAAGATTTTTGTATCTGGGATAGTTTCATAAGAGCAATTGGATGAGACAGCTGGATAAAACAAAAATTCATCTCTAAGGTATGCGTGATATTCTGAAAATCTCGTTCGCGATGCTATGTATCTCGTCGGCACCGTTTTATAAAAAGAGATAGATAAGTTACTGGTCAAGAATTAAATACGCCTGTCTAGTGTAATTACCATTTCAATAGCACTGCTGCGAATTAGAATTTATATTTAGATGAACTAATTTAAGCATTTAACAAATAATTCCTTTATTAGTGATGACGTCCATTATAGAAATCAGTCTACAATACAGCAAAAGTCTCGGAGATTTTTATAAGTAAAAGTAAAATTGGCGACCGTAGTCGAGGGCGACCCGAAGGCTCCCTTTTCAATAGTTACTACACCGAGGTGTTGGGGAGAGCCTGCCTCACCCTGTCAGCGAGGCTTAAAATACGCTGACTATATCTCCTACACTAGGGTAAGATCCCCGCTAAAAATGTAAGTGTCTTGGGTATGGCATTAATCTGCATCTGACAAGGTTCCAGTTCTGGAGATTTGGGTGTAAGGAATATCCATTCATTGCCATTACTCCCGGGTTCACTTTGATTCGGGTGGTAACACCTGTTAGGGCCCCCACCTCTATGGTTGGGTGTCCTCGTGGTGTAATGATTATAGCGATGGATTGCGGAATCGTTGTAAGCGAGTTCGAACTCCAGTTATGCTATTATGTTCACTTTCGGACAAATACCCTTGGGAAAGATATGAACCCTCCCTCCAGCTAAGGATTAAATAATACCCCCACTGTTCTCCGAGAAGGATGGCTTTGGCATTAAATAACCTACAAAGATTAATATGCCATTAAACAACCCCCCCCCCAAAACAAAACAAAAAACAAACGGATCTTTGGTGAGATAGACCAGTTTAGATATTATTGGTATTCGATAGGATTATACGCTAAAAAAATTAAAATCAAGAAACAACTACACAAAAATGTTAATATGAACGTACAACAAACAAGATTCTCTAACCTTCAGGCATAAAATAACCCTTGACAAGTTGCCATGCCATTAAGGTCAATCAACCGAAGATGCTTTCTTAATGTTTCTGATAATCTGGCTGTGGGTTTAACTTGTCCATCCATAAAATATGTACAAAGCTGTCTTCGCAGAGTGGACTGTCAACAACTATTATTTTATGAACTACAAACGAGTTAAGATACAAACCGTGAAAAAGATGGTTAAATTTTTTTTTTTTCATTTTAAACAACCTGAATCTCACGAGAAAGAAATGCTTCAAAATTTATGCCTAGGAAACAAATTCTGACATGATGAACAAATTCATTGACAAAGGAATGTATAGGATGTTTGTGTCGTCTGCACGATTTTAAAATTATAGTTTGACAGAAAATATTTACTAAACCCTTTACAAATGACTGACAATGAGAGTCTAATTTTAGACTATCATTATAAAAGGGATAATGATGACGATGAAGATGGAATTTTTTGTCGAGAAGATCAGGAGTTTTTAGGAAAAAAACACCTAGCAATTATCCCTCAAAACCTGTCAATGATGGCGGATTTGTTTTATTAAAGCGAGAACCGGAAGTCCTAGTGGCAGGCAGTAATAAGCAGCAGTCAATCAGGGAATGTCGGGAAGGTGCTATTGATTATTAGTCTTAGTCATCAACTGGATATTTTGAAAAAAAATCCTTGTATTTTATTTCTGCATTTAAGATGTCCTTATTTTATTGCTACTAAACTATTTGTATTGGTCAGTTTTTATACAAGCGAAAGTTATAGAACAATGTTCGATAACTTCCAGTTAATTTTATAAATAGGTCTATTGAATAATTCTTTGTGTTTTTTTGTTGTTTTTTTTTTTTTTGTTTTTTTATTAGAAATGATTCTTTTTCGTTGGTTTTAAAAATATGGAACCATTACATCGCCAAGATTAAATGTTAAAAATTAAACAACGATGATTTATATGACTAAATAAGCCAAGTTTACACAATATAATTTCCTTATTAATCACTTGCAATATGGTGTGATAATTAAATTTTTTTTATAGACTACCTGGTGAGGATAATGAGTTCGGTCCGTAAAGGACGTCCATTTACTGTCATTATCATTCATTTTTGACTTATTTTACTTCCATTTTATGTTGTAGCTTGTTATCTAACAGCTCGGTTCGTTTTTACATTTGTAATAAGCATCCGATGAGATCAAAACTCGTAACACTTATTCTTGGGTCGGGTGGGGTTTCTTTGACGGAAACAAAACCTTATTGATTTGGTTAGCAGTCGTAAATAAAGTATAAGATAATGAAAGAAAGCCTGTAAGATTTCTATATGACTGTCAAAAAATATAATAGACAAAGAAAGCTAAAGAGAACTGTCAATAGGGAAAATGTAACATTTGATTAGTGTGTCGTCTCTATTGACTAATCTTGGTCAGGTTTACTTTAGCACAAGGTCAGAGGTATGGAGTATCTAATGAGTTCAACTCACAATTATCTGCTAGCCTAGCTACTTAACCATTAAACTATGCAAAGCACCAATTTGGTCATTGTCGTTACGGGAGTTTGAGGGATAAAAACTCCTTGCTCAGTTGGCTGGGGCTGTAGAATACACCAACTGCACCTCTGCAGAGGGGTAAGACCCCTCCCAATGAGTGTCCTGATATATGACACTAAACAATCTCATGGAGAGGTTCCAGTGATGCTGGGGCTTTGAGGAATGCGAACCCCTTCATTGCTATTGCTCCTAGGTCCACTCTGGCCCGGCATGGTAGCACCTGATAGGGTTCGATCTATAGGTTAAATAGAACTAACGGCAAACTTATGTTAAACTGAATTAGTTGAAATAGAAATGTTTTTGACAATTAAACCGTACTTACATTTAAACTGCATGCTTATGTTAAATGGGATTATTTGAAATAGAACTATTTTTGACATTGAAACTGTACATATACTAAACTAATTTGTTTAATATAGAACTGTTTTGTCATTTAGCAGTATGAAACGAAATCTATACCTATAAACTGAATTAGCTGAATTAGAACAACTTGACTAAACTGAATAGCTAAAAGTAGAAATGTTTTTCACAATTCAACTGTACTTACATTTAAACTGCGTGCTTATGCTAAACTGAATTGTTTGAAATAGAACTATTTTCATAAAAATTGATTTGGCGTTAAATAACCTACAATGGTTGATATGCCATAAAAACCAACCAACCATCTTAAAAACTGCCTTTTGTTGGAAGCTACTTCTGTTTCACTTTTCTACCGAAGAAGATATAACTAACTGAAACCTGAACTCCCATATTTACGTGGGCTTTTATTACGTGGTCAGTTGGCAAATCTAGTTCCGAAATGAATTCTTAGCGCACCAGCTCTCACCAGACGAGTTTCCAAAAACACCTGTTCCAGCTAACCACTCTCCACCACACCTCTTTGTTTGCACTTAAATACTAACACAGAGTTAGATCAATAATTAAGAATTGATTTTTCTCTTTAAATTTCA
>OY757934.1:45071282-45096282 GCA_963585895.1 Sepioteuthis lessoniana
CTAACAACGTCTAGAGACTTAGACTTATCTATGTTTTCGTTTTCTTTCAATTTTACTCTGTGGTCAGTCGAGACAGCAAAGTCAACAATTTGGCAAGTTTGTGTGTGTGATTATTTGGTCTGGTCATCTATCCCGGATTAGATGATCCGTTTGTATCTCAAAATTACTTCTTTTGGTGGAATATCATAGGAACCTGAGAGACAGCAAGTCTCCTTTGGTCTCTAGGATGCTTCTCAGTATTCTGGTCAATATCAGCAATGCTGTTGTCTGAATAGTATCGATTCTTCCTCTGATTTCCTATTGTTTCAATTCCCTTTCTAAACCTTAGAGGACTGTTTCAGGTGTACCAACTACAGTTGGTATCACCGTCACCTTCATGTTCCACTGTTGTTATTAAGATGACTTGTGGCCTTTTCCTAAATCATTAACTTTTGGAGACAAGCTTACCAGAAAATGTTATCTTTTTTTTATTCTAATAACAAAAACTTGTTTTTTTTTTTTTTTTGTTTTTGTTTTTTTTTGGAGGGGGACGATTTTACTGTTTTCTATCTTACATTTCACGTTAATACAGAAATTTCGGTGTTTCCTGTCTTCCATAGTTAATTCTATTCCCAATTAAAAAAAACAACAAATTATGGGATACAAGATAAAAATTCATATTGTAACTTTGTCAATGTTAACTAGTAATATCACAGGTAGGGTACATCACGTTGTGTAAAGATTAGCTAGCTAAATTAGCAAACTATTGGTAGAGAGTTGGATTATCACCGAATGTCCCACACTTTTTGCCTTATACCACATCTATGCTTTGTAAATAACTGTGTCGTACGGGTAATATAAGCGACAGCAGTTTAAAGAGGACGAGTTGCTTGCTTGCTTTTACGGCAGGTCAACTTTTGCGGGGTTATTTTATGCCAAATTCAATTTTTTTTGTTTTGCAATTACATGGTTTCAAGTAACTATTCCTACTTCATAATAATTTGTTTGACTACATTTATATGATTTCAAGTATTCCTATCCAATACAAATAAAGTTGGAGTGCTTGTGGTGTAGTGGCTAACGAGTTGGATTGTCTCATTGTCGTAAGAGTTCGAACTAGAGTCGCGCTATTAGATTCATTTTCGGACTAAAAGCCTTGGAAACTGTATGAATCACTTAATATCCCCCCCACTATGGATTAAATTATAACACTACTGTTCTTCTACAAGGATGGTTATGGTATTAAATAACCCAGGAAGTGAGCTATTCTATTGAACAAAGAAATTGAACCTCATGCAAATAATTTTCCCTTATATGGTTTCAAGGATTTTTATCTAATACAAATAATTTTCAAACAGATCTATTTATAACCATTTCTACTTGATAAGAGATTTTTACAGTTAAGTGTTCTCCAATGGTCCGGGAGACCTGGGTTCAATCCCAGGTCGCGTCATACCAAAGACTTTAAAAATGGTACTTGATACCTCCTTGCGTAACACTCAGCAATATAAGGTACGTATCAAGGGTAAAGTAGAGCAATCCTGGGAAAGGAGTAGCGCCCTCCTCTACACCTCGGTGTAATAGCTATTGAAAAGGGAGCCTTCTGGTCGCCCCCGACTACGGTCGCCAACTTTACTTTACTACAGTTATAAAGTTTCATATATTCCTGTCTTATACAAATAAGTTTCAATAGTTTCAAGTATTCCTGTCTAATACAAACAATTTTTATAGCAGTATATAGTTTCGAGTATACTAATAATTTTCAAACATTTTTGATACGATAACAGATACTACCACTCTATCCTAAACCTGACAGACAGAACGGACGTTTTAGAAGTTGAAATTTTTGTATTTATTATTGAAACTTATTTATAGAAAATATTCACTCTTATCATTATTATTATTAGAATTCTCCAAAATAAAGCGTCACATGTCAGCTAGCGAGCCTGACACATAAAAAAACAAAAAACAAAAAAAAAACAAATGGCTGCTGCATCAACAAACCAAGCTCACAAACGCAACTCATTTTAAACAAAGCGTCCCTTGTAAATCAAATGACTGGTATTGATAAACCATGATCCACTCTTACAACAATACAAAATGCTCATGCTGATTCCAATATAACAAGTTTTCACATGTGCAATGTTTTAACAGGATATGGAACTGCTTGTGGCGTAACGGTTATCGCTTTTGGAAATGGACTCTGCGAACAGTTCAGATCCATCACGAAGCTGACTGCATTTCACATAGCGCTAATACACTTTGGAAAAAGTGTATATCCTAATCTTCCCCTACTTCCAACTCTGAGTAAATAGTTGGAAGGAGTGGGTCATTTATCCTTGGGAAAGCAACTAGTCTAGGAGAAAAACTACTCCACTGAAAAATTGATGTTTCGTGATATCCTGTCCGTAGTGGATGAGCTGTGTAAATCTCTCTCTTTTTATATATATATATATATATATATATATATACACACACACACACAAAAGTATCTTCTGCCCTGTCAGCTAGGGCCGTTGAATACGCCGACTGCACCTCTGCAGAGGGGTAAGATTCTTTCCAGCGAGACCATCTGTTGCCCGTGGGTGGTGACCCGTAATGTTTGAGGAGGAGATCCGGGTGGCTGAGAACAGGATGGTGATACCAACTGTAATTGGTGTGCTTTGAAAGTATTGGAAAGGACATTGGAGGAATTGAAGATCAGAAAAAAAGGAAAAAGTATCCAAATTACAGCACTGTTAAGATCGTCTAGAATTATTAGAACAGTTCTCGGGAGACCTGAGATTATCTGTTAGGGAAAAAAAACCTCAGGCTAACAAGTGGAAAACTTGCAAGGCGTAAAGAATAACAATTTTTTAAAAGTTTTTCTTTCTAAATTGGAAACAACTTGTCAATAGCGCTGAGAAAACCTTGCTGGGTTTAAATGCTGCAAAAGGAGATTTGAGATAACTGGAAAATATTTCAAATCAAAGAGGTCATACTACAACATATCTGACAAAGGAAAAATCTTCACAGCAGTAAATAAACCAGAAACCCTGACTCACGTGACTATATATTAATACGGCTTTTTAAAAAATCTATCTAAGTACTCTAGTTTGATCATGAATGACAAAGTATTAGATACAAAGATCAAGTGTAAAGTCTACTTCCAAGAGATCCAATTTCCCATGTTGTACCTCCCCTTTTCACTTGATAGTATGAAGGCTGTTCTCTGTTTATAGGATGCCAGCAGTAAAACCAAGAGAGGCAGATAATTTCTGCTCGTTTTCTCCCGACATACTCACACATAAACCGTGGTTGGTTTGGTTTTATGGCATATCAACCATTGTAGGTTATTTGATATCAAATCTTTTTTTATACATATCGAATATATGATTTCTAAACACATTTTGTAGATAAGATTTTTAAACGAGCCTGAGCTTTTTTTTTACACACTCAGTTAAATGGTTTCACGCATTTCTATCTAATACGAATAATTCCGTTTACTATTTTCCATTTGCTTGCACATTTACTATTTTATCATTTGCTTGTTAAATGCTTTCGAGTATTGCTATTTAACACTAGCAATTCAATTAAGCCAGTCATTTGTTTACGCACTGTCAAATGATCACACAGTTCTATTTCAAACGATTCAGTTCAGTATAAGTCAACAAAATTAAATGATTCCAAGTATTGCCATGTATCACTAACAATTCAATTAAAACATCAGTCATTTGTTTACACACAATTAAAGGATAAAAAAGTTCTATTTCAAGCAATTCAGTCGCGCATAAGTCATTTGTTTACACTCAGTTTAAATATCAAATGACACAGTTTAAATCTCGCACAGTTCTATTTGACCCTTAGATAGGACTGTATCAGGTGTTACCACTCCTACCAGAGCGGACCTGGGAGCGATGGCAATGAAGTTGTACTCTGCGTTCCCGGCGCCTCACCATCAGATTATTTAGTGTCATATTTAGGACACTCGTTGGGAGAGTCTCTGCAGAGATGCAGTCGGTGCATTTTACAGCCCCAACCGACTAGACCACAAACCGTGGTTGGGACAGGGGTAAAAAGGAATTCTATAACACAATGGAAATTAAACGTCTATTAGCAAAAATAATTGTGACTCGTCGAAGTTAAAAATAAAGTATATTTACACACCCCATCAATTATCTTCATTAGTAAAAAATGCAATTCAAATTTAGTGCTTTGTAATAAAACTTATTTTATATGCTTAGTTGTAGTCCAACGCAAGACATACGGGCACACAGTGAGAATCACTCTTTCCAGGAGGTGTCTTAGTGGGGTAATGGTTAAAGCGCTTGAATGCGGAATCGTGGAAAGCAAGTTCAAACTCCAGTTGCGCTATTACGTTCACTTTCGGACAAATATCCTGGAGAAAAGTATGAACCCCCTTATCCTCTCAGCTATGGGTTAAACAATACCACTACTGTTGTTCTCGAAGGATGGCTTTGACATTAAATAACCCACGAAAGTTGATATGCCATTAGACAAAAAAGTGTTTGTTAGCCAAGCCAGTTAATCATCACGCCTTGAGAAGAGTCCTTGCTTTAAGCGGAATAAAACCAGTCTGAGTTTAGTTTTTTCCTCTTAGATTGGTTTCCTGAGCAAGGCTAAAGAAAATAGTCTGCCTTACTAATTATTCATTGTTGGGGGAAAACGGATAGATTCATGCCTTTTTTCTCGGGCATTTGTGCGAAGATACACGCAAACAGTCTCGTCCAGGTTTGAACTCGAGAGGCCTATTCCATTTCTTACAACGATATCCATTACGCTATGTACTTCTGTTATTGTGACACAAGAACAGAAGTATGGGATACCTAGCGAGAATCAAAGTCAATGTCTGTTAGCTTAGCTTGATAACAGTTAAATAATGTGAAACATTTTGCAGCACAAGGACGGAATTATGGAGCACCCCGTTAGAATTAAACTAACTTGTGTCTAGCTCGCTAGCCTCTACATTATGTTGTAAAAACATATACCTAGCCCTTCCACTACGAGCTGGATGTGACACAAGGTCAATTTTTAAGCGGGGTTTTACAGGTTAGAATTTAAAATTTTCCTTCTAGACCGGTTGCCATTCCAATATTAAAGAGCCGTCTGCCCTACTATTTACCCATAAGTAGAGAATGTATAGTTTGATTCGTACCTTTCTCAAAGGTATCATGTGAAATCCAAACTGCCTCGTGTAGGAGTTGAACTCGGGTAGTAAGGTACATCTCTTACGGAGAAAACCATTACACCTGTAGCGACTCCACATTAAGTAATATATCGTCTGATATAAATTCGCTGTTAGTGAACGGTGTGATTTAAGAATTCTATTTTTCAATGAATTTTTTTTTATATAGACTAGATTCGTTTGCTTCTGTTTCATTTTTGCTTGTTTGCTTTTCGCGGCGTTTTGGCCAATAGTTAAAATGGGTGGCGGTTATTCTGAGGAAAAAAATGCCGAGAGAAGATGGGTAAGAGAGGGTGTCTTAGCTTGGAATCTTGTTTACATCTGAAGGCTTTTTTAGACTTTGATTTGGCAACGAGAAAGCAGCTCCAGCTTTTGTTTCTATGCCCCAACAACACACTTGTAGTGAGAATGATAACGAGTAGACACAAATAGGAATACAAGTAAATAGGAAGTGCGTAAAGCAAGTTTATTTTCTCTATGTAATTATTCACGTTAGTCAGCAGAGATCTTTCTGAGAAGCCAAAAATTGTGTGTGAGAGAGAAAGATATTCGGTGGACAATTTTATTTACTTTTGAATTAATTGCCAACGTTAAACGTTCTGGGTTTACATTAAACCATCACCAGGGTGGTTAATGCGACGTATCTTTGGAATTATATTCAATTTTATTTTCAAAATGAAAAAAATAGATATATTACAATTAAGATACAATATCTTATAAACGACACTGATGATCGTCTAATATAACAAAACTGGTACGTTTAACGCTGGTAAATAATTAAACTATAAATAAAACCATCTTTTGCATACATTGTTTTATTTATTTATTTATTTATTTTATTTATTTACTTATTTATTTTTTGTCCACATTTGTACATTTAAAAACTGAATTTATTTCCATTTCCCCATATCTATAACTGGTCCAGTCAGCCGGGGCTGAAGAATACACCGACTGCATCGCTGCAGAGAAGACTCCCTCACCAAGTGTCCAAGATATGTCTCTAAACAATCTGATGGTGAGACTCAAATAATGCTGGAGCTTTGGGGAATGCAGAGTACCCTTTCATTGCCAGACACATTCTAGCCCAGAGTAGTAGCACCTGATAGGGTCCTATCTATGGGTTAACTAAAACTAAACTGTGTACTTATGTTAAACTGTTTATAATAGTACTGTTTATATGTATAAAATGGATTTGGTATTAAATAACCTACAACGCTTGATGTGCCATAAAATTTAAATAAACCATATATGTATTACACAGCTAATGAGATAGCAAGCCAGAGAGCAACGCACGAAAAGCCATAACTAGATTGCCCAGTCATCTGGGGCTGTAGAATACACCGACTGCATCTCTTTTATTCATACCTTTATTAAAGGTATTATCGCCATGTGAATTCTAAACTGCCTCCCAATGAGTGTCCGGAATATGACACAAAACAATCTGATGATGAGGTTCCAGTGATGCTGAAGCTTTGGGGAATACGAAGCACTCCTTCATTGACATTGCTCCCAGATCCTTTCTGGCCTGGCGTGGTAGCATCTGATAGGGCCCTATCTTTGGGTTAAATAGAACTAACGGCATACTTATGCTGAACTGAATTGTTTGAATAAACTTAATAGCTTGAAATAGAAATGTTTTTGACAATTAAACCGTACTTACATTTAAACTGCGTGCTTATGCTAAACTGAATTGTTTGAAATGGAACTGTTTTTAACACTAAAAATGTACTTACACTAAACTGAATTGTTTAATATAGAACTGTTTTGACATTTAACTGTGTGTAAACAAAATCTGTACTTATACTAAACTGAATTAGCTGAATTAGAACTGTTTGGCTAAACTGAATAGCTTTAAATAGAAATGTTTTTTACAATTCAACAGTACTTACATTTAAATTGCGTACATATGCTAAACTGAATTGTTTGAAATAGAACTATTTTTATAAAAATTGATTTGGCGTTTAATAACCTACAAAAGTTGATATGCCATAAAAACCCAACCTTCCATAACTAGACAACTAAGGATGACACGCCTTTGCACATAGAGAGAGGCTGTTCAAAAAATTCTTATTTTATAATCAAATAATTTGACCAATGCTATACGGGAACAACTCAAAATTTTGTATATTTAAAACATTTTCTTTACAGGTATAGGAATGTCCTTTACAAGATTGGAAGGTATTTAAACATAAATGAGAATTCTGAGTTTTCTACACGTACTGTTAAAATTTCCTAACTTGACCCATCTTGTTCAAATGATGTCAGATTACTAAATGATATCATTTTTTTTTCTTAAACATCCTGTTCATCAGTGTTTCTTAACCATTTTTGAGCCATGTCCCACTTTGGTCTTTCTAAAATTCTGATGCCTTCCCCTCTCGCCATATCTAATTCTGACGTATTCATTAACTTGGTCTGTAAACAAGCCTTACCCAAAATATTGTATGCCCAACCAGTGGGAATTAGTTATACAGTCTCTCTCTTTTTCTCCCTTTCCCTCTTCCTTTCTTTGGAAATGGGACTTGAAATATGCTAACTGTATCCGAGTAGAGAGGTAACCCCCACAAAAAATAGTCTTGGTAGGACACAAAACTGCATCAGGTGGTGAGGCTCCAGTCTTGGAGATCTGAGGAATATTGAGTACCTCTCCATTGCTATTACTTCCAGGTCTACTCTGGTAGTACCTATTAGAGTCCTATCCATGGGTTGAATAGACTTGTTTAAAAATTCTTCGTATTCGATAGGACCGCGTTAAAAAAAAGCACAATGGATGCGATTTCCAGATATAAAATAACTCTTGATGTGTCGTTAAAGTCAATTACTAAATCAATCTCTCCCTCTGTTTTGTCTTCCTTCTCTCTCTCTCGCTCCCTCAGTTACGAGAGTAGATTAATAATATCGTTGTTTGACGTGTTTACTAGATTCATTTTTCTTTGAAAATTTCTCAGTATAATTTATGATCAATAACATTAATACCCCCACCCTATGAACTTAGTCCACTGGCAAGGAATGAGATTGTTGTAAAAGAAATATTTGCTGTGTAAAGTACTGGCTGTTTTTCTCATTAGGCTATTTTTTTTATCTAACTACATCAGTTAGATTTAACCAATACAACATGAAGTGGAAAAAACAACATAGAGATCGCTCCTCTACCTTATTGCGATATATTTCGTTTTTCGTGGAATAATAAATTCATTCCGATGACGATTCGACTTTTCATACGGTCTTCCTTTTTCTCATACCATTCTCGGTTTTCAATTCAAATCTTATGCTTATATATATATATATATATATATATATATATATATATATATCATAGATGCAAAAATTTTGTAATAAAGTGGTCGACTCTACTACCGCAGAGCAGGTATACAACCCAGAAAAATATAAAATCATGTTCACAACAAGTGCTTTTTGTTTTATCTGGTGTGCACAATTATCTGACGGATATATATATATATATATATATATATATATATATATATATATATATATATATATACATCTCCCTAATGGAAGATAAGTTGTGAATAATTCAATTAGAGACCTTCTTAATCTTTCAAAATCTAGAAGATACACACTTATAAATATGAAAGGATTCTTATAAATCTCCAGGAGTACTCAGCGTATGATAATTTATAAATTTCATACAGAGCTAATATCCATATAATTAAAAAAGAAAAACCCAAGAAATCGCCAATTGGTTGATTATAAATTCATTTCTGCTGGCACCTTGATAAAGGAGACCAGTTTCATAAGATAGCCATCACACAAAAAAACAAAACAAAAAACAATTAATTTTCTTTCTTTACAATGGACTCTTCCTCGTTCAACTATATATGAGAGTACGTAAGTAGAAATATGAATAAACAAAATATTGAAGGGATGTATATACCTATATATGATGATATGCTTCCGTTTAATGTTTCGTGTTTTTTTTTTCTTTCTTTGTAAAACCATTTTCAGGGCGATGTTAGTATGCGATGTAAAAGTGTTTTACCAGAAAATAATGTTGCTCCGAACGTTTTAATTTACTGTATTGGCGCTCGTTTGTCGATACATGTGTAAAACAAATAAAGTGTATATGTTTTTCACAAAAAATATTTTTCACCATAAGGAGATTATGTTGAAAAATGTTTTATTCGATGATGAATATGAATTGCATATTTCAGTAATTTCAGATCAAAATACACCCCAAAATTTTGAGTCAGGCAACAGAATTATTGACCCACCCTCGTATATCAATGCGTCCATTTTTTTCTTTTCTACCGAATTTTTTTTATTTATTTATTTTTTTGAAGTACTTTCTTTAAATCTTTTTCTTGATATGCTTTATTTCATTTCTGTCAGTTTCTATTTATAAAGCTTTATTAAGGTCAGCACTAAATCAGATTTTGAAGGGGTGAGAAAAAACTGGGGTAGGAAGACTATATTGCGCCGAGTTGAATGAGCATTCTTGTCTCACGTGTAAATTTGCGTTTAAATTCATCGCTTTTTTTCATCTCTTCCCGAGTGGTTTCTGTTCGCCCACCTTGAAAATTAGGATGTACTTGTCAGGCGTAACGGTGATTTCAGTTGTTTGTCAGCGATTTCATTGCTATCCTTTTTTTTTTCTTTTTTTAATCAAGTCTTTAGTTTCGGTATTCTTCTTAGTTAATGTTGCACTTATGAAGAGAACCAATCTTTTCCGGAATTTCGACTTATTGCAAGATATCGAAGTAGTGATATTCAGAGATCCGCTAAATCCGGAAAAATCAGCTATAAACAACGATTGAAAATCAAACTTTTAGTCAAGGTTAACTCGAAGCCGAACGTTTTTAGACCATATTTTTCCAATGCAGGTATTACTGAGGAACGAGGAAATTTTTTATCAGTCTGCATCGAAAAAAAAATGAGCTCTGAAAAAGTTGGGCTTGGAGTTATTTCCACGTTTTTAAACTCGATTATTAATGTACGCAAAAGAAAGAAAATTAGAAAGAATTCTTAAAATTCGCCGACCAGAAAGTTTTATGTAAAACAAATGTTACGTTCTTAGAAGAAATGCTTACATATTTCTTGACGCGGGAAGTCCCCATGGAGCAGTAGCTAAAGTGCTGGACAATGACATCGTATTAAGCAATGGTTGGTTAAGTTTTAAGGCATATCAACCCTTGTAGGTTATCGAATGCTAAATCCTACTTATATGTATGATTCGTAAACGAATAGTTTGTTGTTAACATTATTTTTAAGAGCTAGATCTTATTCATTTGCACACCATTAAATGGTATCAAGTATTGCTATCTAATACTATTATTTTTAGTTGTACACAGTTAAATGGTCCCAACACTTGCTATATAATACTAATAATTCATTTTAAGGTCAGTTATTTGTTTGCACACATTCAAATGGTTCCAAGTTTCGAAAATTATTACATTTTTATTTGGCTCATAGATGGAACCCAAACAGGTACTACCACTCCGGCTCAGAGTAGACCTGGGAGTAATAGCAATGAAGGTGTATTCCATACTCCCCTACCCAAAGCTTCAAAACTAAAGCTTTGCCATCAGATTGTTTAGTGTCATATCCAGGACCCACATTTGGGAGGAGTTCTTACTCTTTTGCAGATCTGCATCCAATTGGGCTCGTAGTGAGCTTGTTCGAGCTCCGGCCGCACAATTACGTTCCCTTTTGGTCTAATAACCTTTGGAAATGAATGAACCCCTTATCCTTGCAGCTATTGGTTATGTAGTACCACTTCTTCTACAAGGATGGCTTTGGCATTAAATAACTCATGAAGGTTGATAAGCCATTAAACCAAACCAAACCAATATTTCTTGACGGTATCAGAGATTGTTGTTTTAGAAAGCATATCGTGTTTTGAATAAACATTTTTCATTTTAATTTGATTTGCTTTTAATCGAAATTTATTCAAATTGTCATTTCGCACTCGTTAGTTAATACCAAAGATTGGGTATAAAGAATATTATGTATGCATTCCAGTGTCCTCGTGCTGAAATGGTTACATCGGTGGACTGCAGAATCGTAGGAAGCGAGTTCGAATCCCAGTTGTTCTATTACGTTCACTTTCGGACTAATACCATTAGGAGAAGGTATAAACCTCCTTATCCTCTCATCTATGGGTTAAATAGCATCACTACTGTTCTTCTAGAAGGATGGCTTTGGCATTAAATAACCCAAGAAGATCGATATGCCATTAACCAAACCTATATGTGTATTCCACGCCATCAACCGTCTCCTGTGGTGCTCCAACCTATCAGATATCGGTAATAATGTACCTTACTCAAACATGCTAGCCCATAAGGTGTTGTTATGGGGTTTGGAATTCTAGAAAGGCTAATCTACTAAGCCTAGCCTTCTCAATCATTCGTAACATTCATCCACAGCTTGGTATGTTAGCGTTGTGTGAAAAGCGAAAAAACAAACAATATTTGCTATTTTCTTATTGTAATCACCTTAAAGATTATTTTGTCAAACTGCTTATTTCACAAAGTATACAGTCCCGAATCCTCACCCTGAACTTCTATAGCCTTCGCCTCGTCATCACCTTAAGTATTGCTGCTATTTCATGATTGATAAAACCTCTCAGTTCGTTAATTCCCCAACGGAGGTAAAGTCCCATTTATAGATCAAATAGAACTTGTGTCATGGGTACGACACTAAACTGCATCTGATCATGAATCTTCAGTATTGTAATTTTGGAGTTTGTGGAATACTCCTTTATTGCTATTACTCCCAGGTCCACTCTTACCTGGAGTGGTAGCACCTGATAGGGTCCTATCTATGGGTCAAATAGAATTGTTTGACCATTTACCCGTGTGCAAATAAAACTATAGGTGTTAGATAGCAATACTTGTAAACATTTAAGTGGTAGAAACAAATGAAATATTCTAAATAAAAAATATTCGTGTTAAATAGGAATACTTCGAACCATTTTAATGTGTGCAAATGAATTAATTTTGTTGAATAGCAGCACTCGAAAAAAATTAACTAAGTGCAAATAAAACAATTAGAGAGGGCAATAATTGATTGATTGATTGGTTGGGTTTTATGGCATATCAACCTTTGTAGGTTATTTAACGCCAAATCCATTTTCATGTAATTAAGTAGTTCTATTTCAAGCAATTCAGTTTAGCATGAGTACACAGTTTAATTGTCAAAAACATTTCTTTTTAAAGCTATTCAGTTAAGTCAAACACTTTTAATTCTGCTAAGCGTAAGTACAGATTTTGTTTACACAGTAAAATATCAAAACAGTTCTATATATAACAATTCAGTTTTGTGTAAGTACATTTTCAATGTCAAAAACAGTTCCATTTCAAACATTTCAGTTTAGCATAAGCACGCAGTTTAAATGTAAATAGGGTTTGTCAAAAACATTTCTATTTCAAGCTATTCAGTTTTGTCAAACAATTCAGTTTAGCATAAGTATGCCGTTACTTCTATTTAACCCTTGATAGGGCGCTATCAGGTGTTATACCACTCCAGGCCAGAGTGGATCAAGGAGCAATGGCAATGAAGAGGTGCTCCGTATTCCCCAAAGCCCCAGCATTACTGGAATCTCACCGTGACTGTGGTGTAATGCTTATCGTCGTAGAAAATGGACACGGCGACGCGAGTTCAAATCTTGAACGAGACTGATAGCATTTCACACAGCACTAATACCCTTGGGAAAGGTATGAATCCAACTATTCTCCCTCCAGCTATGGGTAAATAGTAGAACAGACTGTCTTCTTCAGCCTTGGTGAGGCAACTAGTCTAGGAGAAGGAAAACTCTGAATTCAAACCTGCTAAACTCCGCTTAAAAATTGACCTTGTGTCATATCCTGCCGAGCGGAGGGTTGGTAAATAGGATTACTGGAATATCACCATCAGATTGTTAAGTGTCATATCCAGGACACTCATTGGGGGTCTTTCCCCCCTCCCCTGCAGAGGTTGCAGTCTGTGTATTCTACAGCCCCAGCAATATTTGAAACCACTTCGCCGTGTGCAGACAAATGACGTATGTTAAATTGGGTTATAAGTGTCATATAGCAATACTTGAAACCATTAACTATGAGCAAACAATAGCAATCCTTGAGTGCTAATTCATATTGTAATTCATTTAAAATTCAAGATTACCAACAAACTATTCACTTAAAAACCATATGAATAACCTTTTAGCTGTAGAAAAAATGTTAAATTACATTGTTGCTGTTAAATAGTAATACGTGTGACAATTTAACAGGTTACAAAAATGAGTTCTGACTGGTTTTGAAATGTTACCAACAAACTTTGTTTACAAATCATATGTATTCAATATGTGTATGAACGGGATTTGACGTTAAATAACCTAATAAGGGTTGATATTCCATGAAACCCAACCAACCAGAGGAAGTAATCACGAATGGGTTGACCAATGATCGAGCTGGCTATGAGATGTCACAATGTAATAAGATATGGAAAATTATCACAAAACAATCCAGAGATACCTTTTATACACCACCATGACAATCAAAATAGCATAGAGGGTACAACATTCCCAACATAACTCCAACCCACTCACTGCAACTGGCGCCTGCGACTTTAAATCAGGATCTGCTCGAATCGGTATATTTAACTATATGTTCACTCTCTGCTTTTCAAATATAATGCTGGGAACTTTTGCTCTCATAAAGTAAATTATAAAATAAATAATAAAAAATGAATGGGCTGTCAATACTAAGTTATTATTTATTAAGCTTACCTTAGATGTGGCACAAAGTAAGCAGTATGGGTTGTCCAGTGATAATCTCACTAACAATGGTGGTGTAATCTACATTTGTAACCATTACATCATGGAAGGAGACTCTGTAGAGTAGTGGCTAAAGTGTTGGACTGCGATATCGTCGTAAGCGAGTTCGAATTCCCGTCGAATTATTTACTTCTAATTTCGGAGTAATATCCTTGGAAAATGTACTACCGCCTTATTCTTTCAAGCTATGGGTTAAATAGTACCTAGTATGCGAGTTCGTACTCCAGTCGCGCTATTACGTTCACTTTCGGGCAAATACCCTTGGGAAAGGTATGAACCTCCTTATCCTCCCAGCTATGGGTTAAATAGTACCTAGTATGCGAGTTCGTACTCCAGTCGCGCTATTTCGTTCACTTTCGGGCAAATACCCTTGGGAAAGGTATGAACCTCCTTATCCTCCCAGCTATGGGTTAAATAGTACTACAACTACTGTTCTTCTATGAGAATACCTTTGGCATTAAATAACCTACAAAGGTTGATATGCCATTAAACAAAGAAACCAAACCTTAAATAGTACCACTACTTTCCTTCTACAAGGACTGCTTTGGCAGGAAGGTTGATGTGCCATTAAAAACCAAGAAACTATTGCATCTCGCGAATTACCCATGTCAGTTGTAATTCATACCATAATCACTAATGATATAAGACTTTTATACATGTATAATATTTGATTGTGTGGAATTATGTTAGTTTTTTTTCTAATTTGAATAATTTTAGTAAAAACATATTAATATATTTTGTTTTAATTTTTGCAGATTCGTCTAATCTCGAGGTTTCCAATTTCGTCTGAAGAAAGAAAAACTTGAAACTTTTACAAATGACAACCATTTTTTTTTTTACTTAGGCCAGAAATATTTTGAAGAAAAGGGAACAAATTACTAAACTATTTACTTGATTAAAAATAAGTAAATACCGTGATATAAAATTAAAAAAAAAAAAAACAAACAAGAAAATAAACAAAAAAAACTTAAGGGACCAAATCTATTTACCAAAAAACCAAAATCACAATATATTTAAAAACCCCAAATCCTAACTTCTCACGAAAGCTTGGGGTAGCAACAACAATCCCAGTTGTTTTTTTTTTATTTGAAAACCTATTGCACAAAGAATACATTGGACTTAAATATCAGAATGCATGTAGAAGTATCTGTAGCACTTAATTTTGTCATATCATACCTTTACAACAAATTACCCCGGAGACGAGTGGATATGTTTGGCCATGAACTAGAGAAACGAATGAAAGTCAAATTTAATGGGCATTGGTACCCAGACAAACCAACAAAAGGGTCGGCTTACCGGTGCATTCGGGTCAACGGTGAGAAGGTCGATTCGGACATCGAGAAAGCCGCTTTTGAAAGCGGGCTGGACATTGGCGAAATCAAGAGCTATTTGCCAGCCGATCTGACCTTGTGGATTGATCCGTCCGAAGTATCTTACCGTATTGCCGAAAAGGGCTCTATCAAAATCCTGTACAGCGACAAAAAGGACGACGATTCAGTGGATAATATTGACCGTGAGGTTCAGGCCGTGAGTAAAAGCTTCAACCCTGAGGCACAGTGTTTCAAACCGATCGATTCACTGTCGTCATCACTCAGCAGCCTAAGCCTCTCGCCATCCTCCCCGACCTCTCCGGCTGGATGGAGTAACACCACCTCACCGTCCAGCGCCCTCTTCAACTCATCTACCATGGCCGGTGCTGCTTCTGTTTCCGCCGGAAATCAAAACCACGTGACTGCAGCTTCTTCCAATACCTCTTCCTCCTCCTCTGCCCAACCTTCCGGTATCGTCAACACGGTGGTAGCAGTTCCAGTACCGACAACAGGTACTGGAGCTTCTTCTTCCCTTCTTGCACCCAGTCACTCTTCAACCGGTGGGGTCACACATAGCAGCAACGTTGCCGCAGCTACAACAACGCCAGGCACATCAGCAACATCCCCCACTGCCTCATCTGCCGTAAACGTATCGAACGGTGCTGCTCCCACGCCGGGGCCTGGGTCGACAGCCCCAGTGGTGGTTACTCAGTCGACCTCATTCCTCAACAAGCCTAGTCATACCTCACCTCAATTTACTGCTTCTACGTTCGCACAGACCAAATTCGGTTCAACAAAACTGAAAAGTCAAGTCAAACGCCCGACCCGCTTATCACCAATTGAATTCAGGAATTATTTCCGGCAGCGGGCCGCCGGTTCATCCCTCCAATCATCTCCTGTGACCCCAACCGGTGGGAGTTTGATTGGAGCTGGTAATGCAGTTCCTGTATCTGCTGTTGGGGTTCCATCAACAGTGGGCAACCCGGCTGTGCGGGTAGGTGTTGGTTTTGGCCACCCCACAACTGTTGTGAATACGGTTCCATCACCATCTGCAGCTGGTGCCCGTCCAAGATCCCTGTCTCCACGAGATCCCAGACTTGAATTTCTCTTCGACCATCACCATCATCAACAACATCCTCATCACAGATACATCTCTGCCATCAACGGTCAGAAACCCATTATTGGAACTAACACGTCTCTTCTTCCTCAGCAGAATGCTCAACAGAATCCTCAATCCCAACAGCAGCTTTCCCAGTCTTTTCTGCAAGCTCAGCAACAAATTCCTTCACCCCAGGCCCAACAGCAACAGCAGCAACAACAACAGCAACAAGCACCCCTACCGTCCCCTTCCTCCACTGGCATGACTCTTCGAGATTTCTATCAGTCCAACCAAGGCCCGGCCAGTCCTTTCAATGCCTCTGGTCCTGTGCCCACGGCAGCAGCCCCCACAAATCTAACATTCACTGATTTCCTGCCTAATGCCATGTCTAACCCAAACATCCAGTCAGATAGTCAGAAGTCTTTCATAGAAGCACTGAGTAATTTAGGTACAACTGCCTATAGCAATCAATTTCACCATTTGCTGGTTGCCAATTAGAGGCTAAACTACCAAAAAACAAAACAAAAAGATCGCACGGAAAGGTGCTTTAAAATAACCACTTGCAAACTTGGATATCTGCTTTCTTTTGTAACGACCGCCATTTTATATGAAAATAAAAAAATCCTTTTCCGCTTTTCATTAATGAAGAGTTCTCTGACTCAACCTTAAGGTCAGGCCATGAATCTGAAGATCTGGCTGTCTCTTGGTTCTGCTGAGCGCAACTACTGTGTTCTTAAGGCACCTTTTCAGTCCATATCCGATTCCCCTGTATTTATGACTATCATGAACGAATTGATTTCTAAAATATTTAAATATAAATATATATATATATTAAGAAAACAAAAGAAAAAAACAAATTTCAATTATATAATTATTATTTTGTATGTTTTATCCTCTTTATATTTCTATAAATATCTGGAGGTATTTATTGATTTTTTAATATTATTTTAATAAGAAAGATATATATATTATATATATATAACAAAACATTAAAAAAAGAAAAGAATATAAAAAAAATCTAAGGTGTGCTGATGGACTGTTTTTATTTTATCTTGTCCAATTTGAAATTTTGTGTTCATATCCTCCAACCCAGTTATTTTTTAAAACATCACTTCTCTCCTTTAGTTTTCTTAAACCAGAAGAATTCTTTTCCAAATAGGACCCCACCTTTGATAGTTTTCATTCAATTCTCAAAAAAAATTAATGAAATCATGGAGATATTTCTTCTGGTCTCCTATCATGGCTGCTGCTGACGATTTTTTTTTCCAAAGAAATTACGAATGGATAGAAAAAACATTTGCAAACATTTTTATTACTACAAAAAGGATCAGACAAGATTGCGCACATTCAGTACGCATGCGCAAGGTTTTTTTTGTTTTGTTTTTTTTTTTATTATTGACCCTGTTCAAAATTCGTCAGCCATTTATTACACACACACACACGCACACACACACACACTCTCTCTCTCATATACACATAGACAAAAACAAATACCCCTCCACAAACAATATACACACAAACAAATGACACATTTTCTTATTGTTTAATCTGGTATTTTTTTAATTATTGTTCTTCTCAATACTATGGGTATTATTTGTGTAATTGTTGCTTTTTGCTTTTGTGAATTTTATTACGATCTTTTATATCGTATATATTTATATATAATATATATTATCATCACATATATATATATATATATATATATATATATAATGATGTAAATGTATATGTGTGTTTGTTTTTGGGCGTTTACATTTTAGATATGCTGACAACATTTGAGTTTTCAAAGCCCAATCATGCGTCAGTAAAAATTTCAAAATATTTTGTCGTACTTTTGTAAAAAAAGAAAAAGAAACAACAAACAAACAAAAGAAAACTTTTTTATTTTTTTAAATTTTAAAATGCTTTTTTTGGAGAGAAAGAAATGGAACTTTGATTTAAAATCTGATTTGATTTATTTTTTTAGCTTTAACTGATGCTAAGTTTTGAACGTCACTTTTCGGCGTCTTTGTCTTTTATATGTTTTAAACACGCACATATATGCACACGCACACACATATACATAGATATAAGATACATTATGGCGTTTGTGCGTTGTGATGACGTCACTCGTAGAGCTACATGAAAATGAGGCTTATTTTTTTGTGAAGAATATATCACTCAATTCTTAATTTCTAAATTTGACCTTATTCGACGATAGGTTTCCTTCTTCTTTTCTTTTTTAAGTATTAAAAACTTCAAGAATCCAGTTTCTGAACCTCTTATGGAAATAAAGAATATACATAGATATTCACAAATAATATACCACATTATATATACTGACGGAAAATAAAATTTCAAGACTCTGAGACTGAAAATCTTATCAAAATACATACAGTTCGCTTGCATGCACATACTGAACCCAGGTAAAATTCAGCCTCGTTTTTCAGGGTGTTGTAATTTTATTGTCATCTTTATATACATATGTATAACTCCACACATAATTTTGTACACACTTTAGTAATATAGCAACTGTGATTAACAGATATATTTACCGACCAATTTTTTTTTTTAAATAAATGCTTGAATGTGATACTTATCTTCTATTAAAAAAAATGGCTACACAAATTTAAATACATTTTGTCAGCTTATAACTTTCCAACACTTTTTTCTGGAAATTTTGAACACTTCAAAATAAATCTGCACTTTAAAATTTAACACTTTTTTTTAACTTTACGACAACTTGGAGGTATTATTATTATTTAAAAAAAGCATTTAACTAATTTTTACGTAACAACTACAGTTGCTATTTAAAGATTAACTATGTATACATTTTTTATGGGTAAATACAATGCAGAATACAATTTCATTATTCTAGTATACTTAAAATTCCACGTATATTTGTGCGTGTGTTTATATGTGTGTGTGTGTGTGTGTGTGTACGATGTCAGTACTTTTGTTACAAAACTGAAATTATCAGTATTTTAAAAATCTAATTTAAAAATTAAATTATCAATTTAATAATTTTAATTACTCGTTGTTGTTGTTGTTGTTTTGAATTTTTTTACTATTGTTTTATTTGCTTCAAAACAAATATTATTGAGGTCTGTAATTTGAGAAATACACCCCAACCTACACCTTAGCACACTGGCGCTCCAAACGTTAAAATAAGAGCTGTCTATTCATATGTACATTCATTTAGATACAGGTTTATTGTACAATGGGGGGGGGAGAACACACAAAAACATCCTTTTACATGTTACTATAAATCGGGAACACAAAATATATTAATGTATAAAAACGTTAACATGTATACATACACATGGGCGTTGATAAACATATCCGTGTAGAAACTTGTGGGATCATCTAAATTTCTCTAAAACCTTATCGAGACGATCCAATCAGAATTTTTAAAATAATGTTCTTGCAAAATTTGCCTTGAGGATACACTGAGACTGGCGTAATATAATCTTATCAATGTAGAGGAAGAAAAAGAAAAGAAACGTACCTTATACTTAAGGTTTTATTAAACAAAAACTGAGTCAACTAAAGAGAAGGTAAGTCCATTCCTTAAGTTATACACAAAATCAGTGTCCAGAAATAAGTCTTTCCTTCGGAGAAGTCCAATTTCTCAACAGTTACATTCTGTAAAGAATATAATGATCTTATATAAAAGACGAATCTGTGGCGAAGGCAACTCTTATAGGAGAAGGAAGCTCCAGCATCGAATCTCTGCAGACTTATAGGTATCTTTTGACAGGAAATATCGGAGAAGGTACTCTGAAATAAAACCTCATTTGCTTAGTCACCGATTATCTTACTATGTTATAGTTACTGGGCTGTAGCTCTGTTGACGCATTAAGCGATATAAATGTTGTACAAACGTATGTCACTATAACCCAATGACACAGATTTCTTACTACCTTATCATTTTAAGCATCTAGTTTATTTTTCACAAGTTAATCAGGATGTAATCAGGTAATAAAGACACCTATCATCTTTCAAGATGTGGCTGTCATCATCGTATTGTAGGATGTTATGTTATATAGCATTTAAAAATATAATGGTTTATATAACATAAAGAATAAAATGTCTTTATTGGGCAGTATTCTGCAATAACTTTATTTATTACAAGACGGGTATTGTGTAATAATAATTTTATGCACTAAATATAACAAATTTATTGATAGCTCGGTTAACACTTTAAATGAGTTTCAAAAACAGTGTTTAACGAAACACCTCTTAAACAAAACGTGCTATTTGAGGAAACTATAATCCAGCATTGTTTGGGATGAGAGAATAATAGGCTATGAACATCGATGAAAGAACCGGTTCCCATCTCATCAGCAAAGTTAAGCAAAGATGGACCTCTACAATACTTAAATGGGTGTCCATTTAGCCGGTAGTGTAAACAACCTGAAGTCTATTACAATGTTCTGTAGTATGTGAAGCTTTCTACAGGAGGCAAGTCATTGGCTTTGCAATATTTTAGTTACTAATTTGCTTTATTCTTCAAGTTACAACAAAACAAGCCTAACATTCGAAGTAGAGGCCATCATTTTGCGCCATCGGAACCCAGCTTTCTGCCAGTTTTTCGATCCTATGCAGCTACTTGGACTTGTCATTCGAGATGACCTCCTTCACATAAGCTTCCATCCCTTATTAATTGTTGAAAGAGCTCAGTTCGGACAAGATGCTGAGAGTAGCATCAGTTTGATTCCCAGAAGTTCCTGGAGTTTGTTTCGGAAACTGGCTCATTTACAAATATTGCAAAACTTTTGACTTGCCTTGTTAAATAACAAGATGACTGATATAATCGAACGAATAGAATATACAGAAACTTGCTGTTGCATCCCCAGGCACTTACGATAAACTCACACATTGGAATAAAAGTTGTACTAAAATTAGAAAACAAGTTAGAAGTAAAGTTATCGTTGTGTATTAAATTATCATAATCTTTTATGCTAATATGCAATTATTACTATTTTTATCATAAAACAGTGCTGTTCCCTTGTGAATATTAAGTTGGTGGATTTATTTTTACGGCGTATCAACCCTTTTCGGATCATTTAACACCAAATTAAGTCATTTTGATAAAACTTTCAAACAATTCAGTTTAGTAAAAGTACTGTTTTTGTTTATGCACAGTTACGTGTTAAAACAGTTCGATTTCAAACAGTTCGATTTTGAATGAATACGCCGTTAAAACATACAGTTAAATGTAAAAACAGTTACTTTCAAACAATCCAATTTAGAGTAAATATATTTGAGATCTATTTGACCCATTGATAGGATCCTGTCAGGTGCTACCAGTCCGGGGTAGAGTGAATCTGGGACCGATGGCAATGAAGGGATATTCCGCATCAATGATACCTCACCATCAGATTGTTTAGTGTCATATCAAGGACACTCGTTGGGGGAGTCTTATACATCTGTAGAGATGCAGTCGGTGTATTCTGCAGCTCCAGCTGACTGGGCCATGTAAATATTTAATCAGTAATAATTTTTAGATATTTGTTGGAGCCTCGACAGGATGGAATGGATTTAGTATTATATATCTCTTCTCGTAACTACTTTCCGAGGCTGATGAAATCACAACTTTTTTTTTTAAGTATATCATTGAATAATTGTTAGTGTTTATATTCCTATATTGCACATTAAGCAATAAATACCGCTATTTCAGATTCTGAGCATTATCATTTTATCAGTATTTAGAAAATTTAGCGTCAAATTTGCGACGGATATATTTTTATAAGTGTGATTAAAAAGAGAAATCAGCTCAAAAAGAGGTAGCGATATCTGATTACCCACTCGTTCTGCTACGAGCAGGATGTGACACAAGGTCATTTTTAAGTGGAATACACCTGGTGTGGATTCAGATTTTTACTTCTCCGACATTGGTTGTCATACCATGGTTAAAGAACTTAGTCTTTATTTCCATTTTGATACAAAAATGGAAGGCACGGGGGCCTTATGGTTTTGAGGGTGAAGAACTTAGTCAACCATTTATTCATTGTTGAATTTCTAAGGGTAATAAACTCGATGGAGAATATGAAAAGCTTCGTTTAGAATTTGAACTAGAGTAACCAAAACTATTTTCTTTGGCGATAACCGTTTCGCCAAGAGCGACTCCATTAAGTAGGGATAAGTAGTAATTTAGTCAGTGGTTTGCTCAGATTTGGTACAAGGCCATATGAATGAAGCACCCAATGAGAATCGAACTCACTCGTCAAGGTTTGCGATTCTAGTTTGCTACCCTGAACGAAGTAGGGATAAGTAGTTTATTTGTTATTTCAAGAAGAAATGTAGTAACAGATATTCAGTTTCTATTTGTTCGAGATATATATTGAATAAATTTCAGAATATAACTATTTGAATGCGTGTAATAAAATAGGTTTTGATGCAAATGTAATTGTGCGTGTTATTCCAAGAATGTATAGTGTTCATGCCAAAATGGTAGGAATATCATCGGAAAAATGATCTGCTATTTAGAATATACAGGAATATGAAATGTGTCGTAAATATTGGGTTTTTGAGAATTCTTGATTTTGGGCGTAGGTTAAAGCCTACAATTCACTGATCAATAACCAATATGAAGATCAATTGCCCTTTTTCTTTTGTTAATAAATATAATTTTCTATGCAAAATAAAAAGATTTTCTTTCAAATGTTATTCATCAAACAAAATGCTTAATAGAATTTATGGTTATATCAAATGAACGCTCATCTCTTTTGCTTTGTTCCAAAGTAGAATGGTGAAAGATTCAGGAATTGCGTTTCCTTGTTTAAACAAGTTGGTCGTATTGCCACACTCCTATACAATGAACACACTAGACTAGGCTCACCGAAAGACTAGGATGCAGCGCAATTACTTTTCTTCTATATATGAGTCTGTGTTAAGTGGAATAATGTCTCCCAATGAGAAATACTTATACGAATTTCAAAGTGAAAGGCCGTGTAATCACGACGTGCACGAAAGGTGCAAAACCAGCAAGCAAATATATTAGTACGAGACACATGTCCCTTAATCACACCATTATGGCTCTCGTTTGAGCAAAGTATGTCGCTACATATATTTCCTAATCAATCACAATTTGCACACGTACACACGCGGTTTTTCTTTTTCCCCACCAGCAGACTACAATGATTGCTAGCCGTCAAGTCAATCGATATATATATATATATATATATATATATATATATATATATATATATATATATATATATATATATATATATATATAAGCATCGTATAAAAAAACGGGTTTATTTTCGTATGTATCGACACTTCTGCCAAATATCAGAGTATGTGTGTGCTCTTTTAGGGATTAGTGTCAAGCTACATAAGATCAGGATGTGATATGATCGCTCTTTAAAAAGTGTTATATACACTCACACAAACACACACATATATATATATATATATATATATATATATATATATATAATACATATATGTATTTCTATATGTATAAAAACTCTATCATTGATATTGAGCCCTATTTGATAATACCTCAAAATTTGGTCTACCATTAACTCACCAAGAGAACCTCTACTAATATATATATATATATATATATATATATATATATATATATAATTATCTTGCGTTCGGTTGGTCTTTATTATACCAATAGTTTCACGGCCACCTTCGTCAACTGTTAATTTTGTTCTTCTGCTATATTCTGTTTATAGAAAAACAGTATCATGAACTTTAAATAATGGGGAAGTAATTTATGATTAGAATTTAAAAGTTAACTCTTTTCATAAATTAGAATGAATACACTCTACACTATATCAATATTACTAAGTTATAAACTGCATTGGAAATTACTTTGTTTTTCAAGTCACAGCATTTTTATGCTATTGCGTCGACAAAAGTCCTGCTACGATATGCCACTTTTTCTGTGTGATGGTAGCATACAAAAACTGGTTCATTATAAAACAGACGAAACAATTTGCATCTTCTGACTATTTTTCGACTAGGGACGCTTGAAAGATTCTTAATTAACCATTTATGACCTGAACCTTGTATATATTCTTAAACAAATTTTATATAAAGATTTCTATCCACATTCGTCGGCTCTAAACAAGTGGTTCTTTTAATACTACAATATCGTTTGATTTGAATAGTAAAGTTTGTTCGTTCCTTCTTTGTTCTATTGGGAAGTCAGTCAATTTCTTGGCAAGCCAACTGTCAAGCGATCGTCACCCTCAAAGAAAGAGGCACTAATTTATGTGACCTCTCTTAGTGGATTGTCGGTAGGGATTTTATTTGAACATGTTGTCTAATAGAGTGTTATGCAAGGGTTTGATTGGATTTGCTAAATTTAATCATTTAATGACTCTTACACGCCATCTCAGAATACACACACACACTCACACACACACACACACACACACACATATATATATATGGAGAAAAATAAAAACAAAGTAATCCAAAAGTGATGTATTTACTAGGAAGAAAAGTCGACGTTAAAACGTTTCAGTTTTAATGAACCTTCATCAGGATTGTCGACTTTGCTTCGTGATTAATTCATCACTTTTGGATTACTTTTTTTTTTTCAATTTTTCTCCATACTGTCAGATTCCTTTCCATTATTTACTTCCATATATAATTATGCGTTTGGATAGCTTTATCAACGCCCGTGTACATTAAATCTTACCTGATGTTTT